>JAMPIT010000437.1:5180000-6380000 GCA_026261815.1 Monarcha castaneiventris obscurior
CTAGATAGTTGGAAATAGCTATTAAAAATGTGGTTGGGCCTAGGAAACACTCTTCCATAGATAAACCCACAAAAATCTGTCTATCTCATCATGTGGAACTCACCCTCTGGATGTGATCCTACAAGCCAACTCAGTTGACCCACCAGCTATTCCTCTGCTTCAAACTGAATTTCCAGGCTGATAAATCTGTGCTAGTAACCTGTACAGATATGAACTTTGTCCCTACAGAGATGTGATTTTAATCTATCATTGAGAAGGTATTTGTAGCCAGCTTTTTGTGCAGTAGATTATTGATGGTGCCTCTATCTCTATGCTTGGGATGTCAAGTAAGTGAGGCAGACTCTACAGAATTTCAATGGACTGGCTCAGACCTCTCTGAGACAGCAAATAAACTGCACAGTGGGTTGTGTTTTCATATATTTTGCAAATGTTTCAGAGAAAAATAAATCAGCACAGATACTGAGACGTGTATATGATTCAGTCTGAAACATGGACACACTTCCAAAACTGCAATAAAGAGCTGTCTTTTTTATTTGGAGATGTCAGGCTCCTGGAAACATGTGAGCTGTGGTGGTCTGACATCAGTTACATTATGGCTGCTTCCAGATTTCTCATATTTGGGTAGTATGATTGAAGCTTTAACACAGCGTGCTCTGTACAAATGACAGTACTTTGGGCAGAACATGACAGATTTTAGCTAACAGATTAAAGGAAAGTAGAAGTGACTTTCTGCTCTTCTTGATTATCTTTGTGTGTGTGGTCTCATCCTGTCGTAACACGTATGGAAATAAGTTGCATATCATAATCTCTGGTGCAAAAATGAAAAGCATGAAAATGAGCGAAGATGGTTCTTTTCATCACATGGGAATTGCTGAAAGATACTCTGTTGGTGATGGTCTAATCACTTTGTACTCTGCCTTATCAGTAGTGCTGAGCAGGGATGTAAATTGTGGTTCAGTTTAAACAGCATTAGTTTCTCAAGCTGGCTGAGAAAAGCCATCCTGTGTGCCTGGCTTGGAAAACTAAACTTCCCAATAAACTCCTTAGTTTGCATGTGGGATCAGAAATCCATTTAAACATAAGTAATTTAGTTACTTAGCTTATTCTTCTGAGTCTGGGTGGTAGAAGTGCTCAATATTTCAGGTGGAATTGGTGGGCTGGCTGTAGAGGCACCACGTGTACTTTCTGGCACTGCAGTTTTTATTTTTCTTACCCATGCAATAAAAAGAACTTTTTCATCGCTTCTGGCGCAGTGTTTGTTGGAGACCTACTGCAGGGGTCCAGCATACGAGGATAAATTAAGGTGGATGTATCTTCTGTATTCTGCATTGGAAGGTTTTGTTCTATAGGAGCATTCTGATTTTCATACTCTGTCACCCAGGAATTGAAAGCCCCAAGAAACCTTGCCCTTTTAGTCATTGAGTCACCAGGGAGCTGCAGGTGATCCCGTTGGCCTCACAGTGATGTCCAAGACATCCTCACCATGCAGGCTGGTGTGATAAAGGGCCCATTGTGAGGATTATGTCTCATGTGCAGATGCAGCACAAATGTCATCCCATTGCTGTTTATAATCAAGAGTGGGACAGTGGAATTTAGTATCAGCTCAAAACCCCACAATCCCTGGGCAATGTCAAGACCACAAACAGAGAAGCCAACCACTTACCAGTTGTGGTTGGAACATGGATAACACTGTAGAGGAGAATGGTCAGGCACAAACCAGATCATTTCCTCATAACCCCAAGCACTTATTAATGTTAACACTATCATTCATTATTTACCTTTTCTGTATTTAATCTCTGACCTAGAGTGCTTTATAATCAGGAAGCAGTTTCTAACCATCTAATCCCAGCTGGTATTTCAGAATCTACTTATACTCAGTTTATAATACTTAGGTAATATTTTGTACTCATTAGCAGGGTAATTCTACACCTGTATTATAATTGTTAATGGCCAATTAAAGCAGATTAGGATTTTTCAACCTGAAAGATATTAAAATAATTCCTTAGTAGGAAGATTAGAAACATTTTATCATTTCAGTCAATGCTTAATTTGCCTCGCTAACCCATCATATTAATTTTGAGGAGTTTCATTGCTCAAAAAAATAAAAAACCCTAAAAAAAAGTGAACTTCAGCAGGTTTGTTGCTCCAAAAAATTATTAAAGGATTGCAGGCTGCACATACTTTTGATAGCTCTGTTTAAGGTTTTGCTCCTTAACTGGAACAAATGTTTTTTGCTAGTCCTGTGAAGAGGTTTGTGGTATGATGGATAATGCATTGTGAATAATTAGACAATGTGAGGCTGTAAATCCCAACCAGAACAATGCATCTCTCCCATTAGCTGTTTCTCCTGCAAAGGGCAGTGCACAATGATGGAGCAGAGCCATTCATTTTAGATACATTCCATTTGCAAGTAATCTTTCATGTGAAAGGCAAACAAGATGTATGATAGTTTACATGTCAATTAAACCATGCTAGGAATGAAAGAGCAGTTTCAGAAGCCGGAAAACAAAGTTTTTCAGATGGAGAATTAGCTCTTGGCTAGAGACTAATACCTGTGCAAAAATCAGCAGTGGCCTCATTAGGAGCCTACCTTCCTTGGATTCTGGCATTTAACAATGAAAATGAACGGGAAGGACTTGTCTTGTAATTAGTGTGGGTTGGGACATCTGAACTGTCCCAGCAAGAGCATCTGAACTTTCCCAGTGCAGTGAAAGAAAACTTCAAAGTAGTCATTATTCTTTCAGTTCAGTTGGCGGATTGGCTGATTGGGTTGGGGTTTTTTAAAGGATTAGCTCCCTGCTGTGGCAAATAAGTATTGAAATGCTGGAAATGCTGATTTTCAGAAAGACTGTTCAGAATGAAAGCTGCTTTTCCTTTCTATTAATCTTATTCCCATGTGTCACTAGAATGTAGAAGGTGGGGAAAATGGGGAGGAATCTGCATTATGGTAGGAGTGCACTTTGACCTGCTTGTGATATCATCTCCTTTGTAGGACTGTGGAGTTTTTCATGCTGGAATGTCAATCAGCTGTCTCAAATTCACGGGTCTTTAAAATAATTGAAGTGGATGAAAATGCACCGATTAGGACGATATTCTGGAATGGAAGGATATATTCACAAGTAGAAAGTTCTTTACTTTTAGCAGCTGTGTCAAGCCTCTTTGAAGCCATTATTCTCTGCTTCTTGTCCAAAGAAATAATTTTCTATAAGCTTCTCCAGGTTTTTGCCTTTAGCCACAAGGACAGGCATGCTGCATTTTCCAGTGCTGGTAGCATGCCAATAAACTAATAACACAGTGTTCTTCTTAATGAGGTGGCAGTTTTCCTACCTCTGAAAATTAAGAATGTCAGTCTGCAGCAATTTGGCATGAGGTAGCTCTGCTCATATCACTCTCTTCCAGTAGCAGCAAGAACAAAGTGTGGTTATTATCCATAAGCCCAGATCGAACTCTAAGTTCTATATGTAATACATCTCTAGCTCATCCCCTAATCAGCAGTTAACCTATAGAGGTGAGAGAGGCCTTCCCATAAGTATTTCTGCCCAATATCACACAACTGGCAGACAGGAATGGGAAGGACTAGACAAGAAATAAAACATTAATCACCTCCCCGCCACAGCTTCTAGATATTTGAATAATATGCATATTATTGTGTAAGCAAGAGGAAAGAGATCAACTTATGAATGCTGAAAAATTAAATCAACCTTTACTTAGAAGAATTACTTGCACTTCTAAACTAACAAGGCTCAGAAAAAGCAGAATGCTGCAAGATGCAGTGTAACAGTGCCAAAAATGTTATGTGGATCAGGCGTGCTATCTCTGACAAAACACCCCTTGGGTAAGGACAGCAAATGCCGTGGCAAGTCAAAAGAAAATACTTGTTATTTTAAAAAATGCATGTGGTCAGAGAAGCGACTGCAAGAACTGACAGTAGATCTATGTCCTGTGTATTTTCAGTCTTTTTGCTGACTCTTGTGGAAAAATAACTATGTGCTATTCTTCACACCAGTTAGCATTGCAGAGCCATCACATCTCTGGGAAGGGATGAGCTGATTTCTGACCTGGCTGTATTAATTAAGTCCCAAATGTAGACGCTTTATTGTAGATGATGATGCATGGACCATAAACAGCTCAACTTGATGTTCAGATCTCAGGTACGCTTTCAGTGGTAGAAATGAGAAAACTTTGTAAGTCAACTAAATCTCATCAGGAGTCACAGAGATGAGCATTGAACTCACTGACACCACTTGCAGACTCATTTTTTCATCATATAATTGCATTTTAACAGAAATTTATTTCGGTCCTTGTCCTTGAAGTCCTCTTTGTTCATCTACAAAACAGATGCTCTTTGCTCCATGGGTAGACCAGCTCAGCACAATGAAGACATGAAGACTTCTGTAACCAGTTCCTTTCTAACCTACCACGACATACAAATCATATTTAGGTGTTAATAGAAAGGCAGAGAAACTTCCCATTCAGTAACTATATCTATCTTTTTCCTTGTGCATTTGTCTTTTCTTTCCTCTTCACATGCTTATGCCTCTTTTTTTTTTTTTATTTTCCTGGCTTTTTAAAGAACTCCAAGTGGACAACAGGTTTTAAGGATGCATGACTCTGAGGACACTAGGAAATTACTGTGTGATTAAAAATGTGCATTTACAGTTTTCTCCACTGATAATGCTTAACTGTCCTGTCCTGCTGAGGGCTTCTTTAATTTTAACAGATGGCACTGTTTTTCATCATTGAAATCATAAACCTTTATGTAATTTACTTACGTGTAATTTGTATTTATTTCCTCTCAGGTTCTTAATTTTTGGAATGTAATAGTTCTCAGTGGATTCTGCCACGCAGCTCTGTACTGTGCCAAATATTCAGCATTGATTTTCATATTGACTTATATCAATTGTGCCATTAGTGTAAAATGGATGGGAAAACACATTGAATATATCATTCTGGATGTTTTCATTCTTCAATCTGATATTAATAATTCAGAATGTATTTAAGAGACAATATGCATTTAAATCTCCGCCAGGAATGGAAAATATATTTACCACAGGCCATTTTCACTATGTTGGTTATGTGTTGGCTTATTCACTGTAATTTTTCCTTTCTGTTTCTCTGCCATGTGTATTCCCTCCTCCTGTCCCATCCAAAGTACTGCTACAAAAGTCTGTCCTACTCAACCCCTTTGACTCATCAAACAAAATCACTCAAGGTCCCAGCTGATGTTCTTGTATAATCTCAAATGATTTCTACTCTCTCTTGTTCTACCAACTCTCTCTTGTTCTACCAGATACCCCTTCTGCTCTAGAAAAAAAAAAAGCCATGCTCTTTGCAGCAAACTTTTTCTACACTGATGCAGCAAGTCTCCAAGAGTTTGTGGCCCTCCTGTGAGGCAGATGGGAAATTTCATGATAATTTCAGTTACATTTAAAATGGCAGTTTTGGATTAATTCAATATGAAGATGAAATTCCAACTGAAATAGTAATTCTCTGTTTTTATTTTCAGCTTATCTTGGATTGTGTTTTCACTAGCTTTGTGTTTACAGTTCAGCTGTGTCAACTGCACTCTGTGTTTTCCTGCCTGCCTACCCTACTCCTTGCTGATAAGAAAGAATTTTCAAGTGTATATTTAATTGCTTAAATGCAAGATGAACCTTACCCCAAACTCCACCCCCATGGAGCAAACCTTTCCAGGTTATCTCCCCTTACTGTTAATTTTTTCTGGTTCAAATGTGGGTGGCTTTTGTCATTCCTGTTCTCTGCTTGTTGTACATAGTTCTGTGCTCATCCCTCTTCTGCCATTTCCATGTTTTTTCTCAAAATGTAGTCATGCCAGAAATCTTTCCTTCTCAGTTGAGTGTGCCAGTAATCACTCCTCATTCAACATGTTCTGACTGTCATTCTGTGTTTTTTCTCATGTTGGTTCTTCTTGTCTCCTTCTGCATTCAGTCATTTTGTGACAGCAGGTTATATTATTCCATATTGGTAAAACACCATGTGAATACATAAACTTATATACATGATTTTCAAGAATCATGCAGAGATGAAGAAGTGATATTTTAAAATTCTTTGGGACTGATTTCAGTTTGGCATGTGTTGACTTGTGCTGAAATTGCAAATGTTTTTTTCTTTAAGTTGGTTGATACTTGGGTTGTTCAGATGGTGAATATCCAACAAGGAGCAGTACAAGGCAAAGTGAAGCTGAGGAGTTTTTGGGAGAGAGAGGTGTGAAAATAATCAGTTGTATAGATGACACAAGCAAATGATATTATGCCAGTTGATTTTTGTTTATTTTTGAGGTTACAGCTCTACATGAAAAAGCTACTTTGTCTGCTTTTGCTGTTAAGCATATCTTTGATATTGATTTCAGAGGTGCTTTGTCTGCATCTTTTTTACCTTACGGATATTACAATATTTTCCTTTTCACAGTGGATAACTTTTAAGCTAGCAAGTGTGCTGAAGTTAAGTGGACATTGTCACATTTCTGTACAATTTCTTTGTACTTTTTTCCTCACAAAAGATGTCAAGGAAAGCTTTCAAGCATTTTTTATGACTAATCCTTTGTCTATTTATCATGCATTTTCCCACCTGCTTTTCTGATGGGGCTTTGTGTCAATGGCTTTTTGTTACCTTCCATGCTTGTGCCCCAAATTCAGAGATAATAATGGTTCTGTTTTGGGAGCTGGGCATGACTGGTGCAAACACTATTGCTACAGAAAAAAGTGTGCTGGCAAATCTCTGCTCTGAAGGATATCCATGACCACTACTATCCCATGATGGGGTTTTTTACCCCAGCACTGTCTTTAGAAGATCAACATGCATGTGCATGGTTAAATCCATGGATTACCCAGTCTGATAATCACTCAGTTGTACCATTTCCTTCTTTTTGGACGTAGCTGCGGGAGCAGAACCAGGCCCACTCTGCCAGGCTGAACCTTCACAAAAGTTAATGCATCGTGTTAAGGTGTGAGAAGTGCAGGCCTACGAAAAGCTTGATCTTCAAAATCCTTAGATATAGTCTTGAAATCTACAGAAGTGGGGATATCAGCTGTTTCTGAGGTGCTTATCCTTTCTCAAGATCATATCTTTGGAACAGCTTTGACCAGATAAATTCAGCCAATTGTTTGGGTTTATTTGCCTCAAGTTTTCATCATTTTACCTTGAGTTGAAACACAATCCCAGTTGCTTCTGAATGTAGTCTTCTGAGAATAAAAATCAAGTAGAAATCTGCTTATTAGTCACATTAAAATACCTTAAGTCTGAGCTGAATGTCTCCAAATCTGCTTCAATTTTTTCTTGATAGTAGATTATTGAAGTGCTAATTTTAAGGTAACTTTCATAAATAAGGGGGTTGATAATCAAGTAATATTTTATGTGTATAAATTGTAGTGTTATATTTATGTGTTGTGTCATTGTCTGATTTATGACTAAAACAACTTTCCATCATGCATGCATTTCCTGACTGGTTTTGTTTCCTGATGTGCAGTCTCACACAGCACAGTGTACAGCCAGAGTATTTACTTTTTTTTTTTTGACAGGGAAATACAGAACATTTTCTAACTTATCTGCAGAAAATCTCAGAGATCTGACAAGATAATAGCTTTTACCTGTTTCCTGTGCCTTTTCCTCTTTAGTTATTCAGTCTCTTATCTGGTGCTGTGAGCTCCTTAGCTAAGTGCTACTTGATTGTTTAATAACTAAGGTGCTTTTCATAATGCCATTCATGCTGCCAGCAACCATGCTGTTTATTTCATTCATGTTCTGATCAATTGGGTATTAAGTAATTACTATTTTGGGCTATCTCCAAAGGCTCTTTGCCTCTGCAGTACCCTCCATTAGAAAGATGCTGTATCCTGGCACTCAGTCGTGTTGAGGTGTGTTGTAACTAATTAATGGAGAGCAAATAAATGCCTTGGTCCACAGGACTCAAGTTGTGCAGATTGCCAGCAGTGCTGAACCTTGCACACGAAAGTTCTCTGCAGATCTTGAAAATGATTTTGCTTCTTCTTATGCTGAATATGGTATAATTCTGTTTAAAATATTTAGTTTGGTGCCCTAGGCCAAACATCTCCACTAGGCCTGTTGTTAGAGGCCATCGAAATGGCCAAGCACTCATTAGGGGTGGAGAGCACTTACTCTGCACCTGCACAGGAGCAACTGGTTCCCTTTCCTCGGCATGGAGCCAAATTCACCCTCCCCAAACCAAGCTCTGTGAACCACACTAGCCTGCAGTAAGTGGGGAAGATCAGGGGATTTGCTTCAAAATTGCTCTGCTGCTCTGGGCCCAAATGTGAATATAAAAACAGCCTTTGTATCTGTATCTCTGCTGTCTTTTCTTCCCTTTCTCTTTGTGTTACTTGTAGAAAAGACAGATCTGACAGAGAGGTGGCTTTGTGATCACAAGCTTGTTAACTGTTGCTTGCTTGTTGGTTGGTTATGAGGAGCTCCCATGAGAGAAGTGAGTCTGAGGGAGTTTTAGATCTTGTCCTCCAAAGTGTTTACTGGTTTCCTGCTTGTTGTGAAAAAGCTGGAAGAAAAAGCCCATTCAATGATACCCAATCCTCAGCCATTGCAGGAGGCACCTGTAACCACGAACTTTTGTAGAAATATTTGTCCTGCAAAGAAGAAGCAGTAATAAAAGCAAGTGACCTGTGGAGAGAATCTGAAAGGTGACCAGGGCATGCTTTTAGTGACAGCAAATGTGCCTGCAGCTTCCATGGAGACAGATGGAGTGTCCAGAGAAGAGCAACAGAGGTGGTGGAGAGTCCAGAGAACATGACTGATGAGAAGCAACTGAGGGAACTGGGGGTGTTTAATCTGAAGAAAATGAGGCTCAGGGGAGAATTTACCTCTCTACAACTCCCTGAAAGGAGGTTGTGGTGAGGTGGGGGTTGTTCTTTCCTCTCAGAAACAACAAACAGGACAAGAGGAAATGGCCTCTAGCTGTGCCAGGGGAGGTTTAGAATAGATATTAGGAAAAAACATTTTCACTGAAAGGGATGTTGAGAACTGAAACAGGCTGCCCAGGGAAGTGGTGGAGTCACCATCCCTGGGGGGATTTAAAAGATGTGTGACTGTGGCACCTGGGGACACGGGTTAGTGTTGAGCTTGGCAGTTGTGTGTTAACAGGTGGACTCCATGACCTTGAAAGTCTTTTCCAATCTAAATGATCCTGTGATTCTCTGACTTATATTAGCAACTGAGATTGTAAAAGGGAGGTCAAAAACCAAGCTCTGAACCCTGCATTTCCTTAACAGAGTAACAACAGAAATCTTCATGGCATTGGGAAATGCTTTGAATTTAGTACTTTAGAGAGGAATCTAGTGATCTTCCTTCAGGCAGCTCATAAGAGAGGCTGCTAAGGAAAGAATAACAGGGAGTGATTTACATTATCACCAAATTCAATCTTGAAGCCAGTAATTTTGGTGTCAACCTACAATTACAGGCAATCACTTCCACTTGGCTGGTTGTTCCAGTCTGTAACTGTTTACAGTCTGTACTCACCTAACACTCAGCACTGTGCTGAGTTGGTTCTGCTTTTGTTGCAAGTAATCAGCTATGTTATATTTCCTTTGTGAGGTAAAGTTGCTTCTGTGGAAAGTTATAGGCAGATGAAAGTGTTTCTGGATAAAAGAAGAATGTGGCTTTTTCAGCTCTTCTGCTCTCCACTCGCGTTCAGCAGCCCCACAGAGGCTGTGTGTGTCATCTCATGATCTGGGAAGATTAACAGGGTTTCTCAATATAGGTGTGATAGCCATGGAAAATCCTGTCAGCACGTTCCACCTGGAAATTTCTGAAAGAATTCTCGAGAAGCACTGCCACAGAGCTGGAATCCCCAAGCCACCTTTCACAGGGATTTTCCAGGCAGTGCAGGTGCTGGATTGTGCAGCAGAGGCTCTTGCACCCACCGTAGCTGGTGGCTTCACTCTGGTCAGCATATGGAAACCACTGCCCTCCTGACAGGACAGGTCCTTGCAGGAGAGGCAAAGGACATGGTATGTGCCAGATTTCAGATTTCAGGCTGCAGAGAGCAGGCTGGGGGACCAGTCCTTTTGTTTCTGGTATAATCACCAGATTTGTCAGCAGATCTTTTAAAATACTCTTTTACCAAAGGTAATTAATTGACTTTGAATATTACCAAGCTGTAAAATTAATTTTCTTTCATTCTTGGCAGAAGGCTGAATCAGTTTAAACTGCTTTTCAGGTAGCCTTAGAGTGTGGGGACATGACTGAATTCCCCTGGCCTTAAGAAAGCTTTCTCACTTCCTCCTTTCTGGTGTTCAGAAAAACCAACAGCAAAACTTATTGAATTGCTGATGGTCCCAATTGCTTGTGGATTTGTTTGCTTGCTTGGCTAGGAACACACCAGGGGTTAATGCAACAGCAACAGTTTCCTCTTGCATCCTTGCAAAGGTCCCAGGTGGACCTGAGAGCCTGGGGCTCTCCATGGCCAGAGCCCCTGGGAGAGCACCTGAGGTCCCACTGCCCTCCTGAACCACACAGAGTGATAACACTGACATTAATTAACACCAATGGTGTCATTGATGATCATGCTAAGACTGAAATGAGATTAAGAAAATCTTAAGCATCCTTTACTGGTGAATTGCAAAATCTCAGCCACTTTCTTGTGAATAATTTTGTTGAATCACTTTAAAATCTCCTGGAGCAGTTTCAGTTTTCCTTTAGTTGTACGTGTTTGGGGAAGTGAGAAAATAAGAGATGCGGGTTTTAGGCTTTTCAGGGAGAGAGCTTACAGACAATATTGAAGTTTTTGATAATTACTGAGTTCTGTTTGACACTTTAGATCCTTTTGTTTTCATAAGGATTTCTACCTTTCTCAGGAGCAGAGGCCTTTGTGAATTCTTGCTGTTAAAAATCTAACCTTTTGCATAAGTCTTCTGTAAATTCTTCTCATTAGGCAAAACATTGTGTTTGATTCATTTAACCCATCTCCTTGTGTGATATGGCAGCCACTTCATTAAACATCTAGATGAGGATAAACAGAAAGCTAGCTGTCTTGCAAAACCAAGATTTTGTGTTATGTGCTAAAATTTAGTCGTTCCAGTTTTCCATATTAAAAGATGATTAGTGCTCATAGCATAAAAATTATAGCATATAAAAAACTGAAAATGTTTTTATAGCAGGCACACACAGAGATACACACACTTAATTCTCACACAATGACTAAACACCCGTTATATATCAGCTGATTTTTTCACATAATTTTCCTTCTCTTAAATAAAATCTTGTCTTTCTTACCCAAATCTGCAACACATAAGTTATACAGTGTAGCACTATGAAAATAAGACCATACAGCATAAATTTAGGCTGAAGAAATGAAATCTTGTAGTCAAAGAACAGGACTCCTTAGGGAGCTATACCCACCTATAAATCTGGGGGAGGGGGAGCACAGGGCCAGTCTTTGGGGAGCTTTGCATCATGTCACTGGTGGGAATTATGTGGTCAATATGCTCCAGGTAGTAGCTCCTCAGAAGAGTAAGAGTTTCATGTCTCTTACTGTCAGATTTGGATGCCTGCAATATTTTGGTTTCCACAATCACTGTGCCTGATTGTGCCACAACTCCTTGCAGAAAGATATGTTGCTGTCTCTGGGAATATTTCTACTGTCAGTCTTGGTGTTCCTTATTTTAGTCCACAAATCTTATGAGTCTTTGACTGCCTTGTGACAAAAGAGTGAGGACAATTTTAGGTCGGGGGAATTCAACCTTTGAGAAAGAAAGTAATCTGGAAAACAGGTGAAGTGAAGGTATTGCAACTAATCCACCCTGAAGCACCTAAGAGGACATGATTTTGAAATGAATGCGTGTCACTCATACCTTGCCCACCCCTGCAGCCACCTCTGATCTCCTTGCACACCATGTTGAAGATCCTTCATACCCTGTGGAGTATTTCAAAGCTGAACAGGCATTCCAGCTCACCCTTTGATACCAACACAAGGCTCTTCCTTACTTTGCATTTAAGGTTGCTGTGTGAGTGTATATATCTGCAAAAGAAGCTCTGAGGGTGATCATGATGGTCTTGCTTTTGGTCAGGATGCCTTTTTGCATAGCTGTTACTTAGATACATACTGTCAGGCACTGATGAGTTGTTATTTACTAGAAGTTCTTGCTGCTTTAGTGAGCACTTTTACTTTGATCCTGATCCTGTCACCATGGAAAGGTTGTTCCCTTGTGGATGAAGTGTCTGGAGTTTGATGCAAAGCAGGTGCTGTATGGTGAAGGGCAAGAGAATCCAGTCCCCCAGGACTGGGGCATTTCTGGGGAGATGTGAAGCACTGAAGATAAAAGAAGCTCACTGTATTATAACATTTTAAAAAAAGGTTATCTTTATTCTTCACCCACACAGACCCTGTCCAGGCTGTTGTGCTATTGCTGCTTAATTCTAGGAAAAAATTCTTCACTCTTGTATTTCTGCTGCTTTGTTTTCTTGGGTTTTGGAGCCTTTTTTTGTTTTGGTTTTTTTTTGAGTGGGAAGAAGGAAATTGAATTAGGGAGAGATAAAGAAAGCCTGTTAGGTATGTTATTGTATTATTAAAATAGAAACCCCCACAAAGCGCCTTCCTTTCCTGGAAGGTGTTTTTTTCTGTCTTCACCACAGAAAAAGCAAACAGTTCACAATTCTTCCTAAACACAGCCCCAGCTTGTACTGGATGCTCCATTTCAGGACTTCATCTAATCAGGACATGGAGTAACAGGAAGCCTGAAAAATCATCTCCCAAAACAGTATCAAATTATCATTCTTTTTATCCCTGCAATGCCATTCAACTTTTCAGTGCAGTTCCACTGCACAGGCCTTTTTTGGCTGCAAATGTAGGCAGCTGTTGGCTTATGATACCAGAGTGTAGCCAAAATTATCATTTTGGTGGTTTGATGAGCATTGGTATTCATCCTCAACTTTTTAAAAGGCATAGAGATGTATACTGTAGTGCAAAAAATAAAGATAGGAATTGCACTAAAAATCAGAAACCTTAACAAGTTTGGGTGAGTTTCTGTAGCCAGGCTTTTGAACACGTGCTTTTATAACAAAATCAGCAGAAATGTCATGGTCCAGGAAGTAGCGGGTCTTGTCACCCTCTGATTTAAAAGCAAAAGTAGCAGATGTTGACACAATAACTGTAGGAAATACAGTGTCACTGAATGTATTATATATTAAATGTTGGGTTATCTTGTCTTTGCTTCCTTGGCAGGAAGGTGTGCCAGAGACATGAGTGTGTTCAGCTGAATAAAATTTGCTTTTAATAAGCTTTAAATTCTTTTGAAATTAGATGTAGCCACACTTCAGGTGGAAACTTCCCTTCTTATTTGGCTTACCTGCCCTCCAGTTAAGCAGTGAGTTATTTTTGCCACGCAAAGCAAAAAGCCTTTTGGGTATTGTAAGGCCAGAGCACACAGACCCTTTGGGTGGGTTCTGAAATTTTTATGTGGGCATGGTTGTAAATGATGCACAATATCCTAATGAATGGGACCCAGGTAGCTCAAGTGGCACATCCCTGCCAGATGGAGCTCTTTAGATTATTGGTCAATGGAGCAGGATTTCTGTAAGATAAATGGGGCTAATAAAGCACAAGGCACTTGTAGCTACGTGGTGACTTGTGCATGCTTACACTGCCAGCATGAATTTTACAGTATTAAAGATTACCTAAACATGATCAAATTCAGCATTGTAGCTGGATGGAAGCATGACAGTAACTGGTTAAAACAGCCTCTGGAAAAAATGAATATAAGGTAGTTCTCAGTCATGGTAACTTGCAACCTTACATGTTATACAAATCAAATAGTTGTCCTTTTTCTTATGCAAGTTTAGCAAGATAACTCAAGACAATTGTTCACTCCTATTTTTTCCCTTCATATAAAAACTGCTAATAAATTTTAAAAAAAGCTCACTCATTTTGCCAGTGTAGAAAACCCTATAATCTGTCTTTAATGTCATGTAGCCATCATTATCATTTATTATTTATATGAGGGATAAAATAGCTGAGCTTACATTAAGTTGGCTGCCAACAGAAGCTACACTTCTAGAGACAACCAGAAAAGGTTGCAACAGAAAGGAGTAAATAATGAATTTCCTCTTCATTCTTCAGTTTATATTTTATTACTGAGCCTATTTTTTCTTCATTTCATTAAACAGCTGTGATAAATTACTATAAGAACATGCCTGTATTTTTATTTAATTTTAAAAAAGAAATAACTTTCCTGTATTATCCTTGAGTTATTACCTATTAGAAACTTGGCACCTTCTTGGTCTCCCACAAGTCAAGCTCATTCATTCTCCTTTTGTTCCACCTTACAAACAGAACGAGACAAGTCAATACTTATGTGAAATAGCCCAAAGAAATGCAAACTTAGTGTTGAATAGCATTGCCTGGAATTTTCTTATTTAGGGTGACTACCAAACAGACAGTCACGTTGTTTGGGAATTCTCTACCAACACACTGCAGTGTCCTTGTTCAAATTTGTTGTGGTGCTGTAGTAATGTAGAAACCTCATTTGGTTCTGTTTGTTCCCATTGCTCCTGACTTCTCCGTGGCTATGCATCCATGTTCTTGTCTATGGTCCTTCAGTAGCAAAAACCAGTAGTTTTTTTTTTTTCAGGTTTTTTTAAAAAGGTGTTTTCATCCATCAAATATTTGTTGGTGAGCCTTAATGACTTTAAAGTGCTTTGAAGCTATAAAAAATATTTTCTGTACAGCAAAATAATGTCTATATTATGACAGCAGGATCCTGTAACTTCCCTGAGGTGGCTATAGCGAGGTCATGGGATGCTTATTTTAATTTTTGATCATGGGCAACACTTGCTGAAATCCAATCTCTCCTCTCTCGCTGCTCTGTCAGAAACTTGTCAGCATCACGTACACTAACCCTCACTAAATCCCTCAGGGGCTGAAAACATCTTTTGCCAATCTCAAGAACTACTCTTGTTCTCGAGTTTGGAACTGTAGCATTCGGGATCATCAGATAAGCTGTTATTTTGATATTGGTTTTGCATAATTTTAATGATGACATGTTAATTGGTCACAGTTAATTCTTTCCATCATGACAAATGATTGCCTCCAGCAGAGCTGCTCTTATGAGTATAGAAAGCAGAGGATCTGTTCTGATATTATTTGGACATGTTACTTGGCCTGTCAGTTTTGTTTGATTATCACAGCAGCCATTAGGAAGCAAATATTAAATGTCAGTAGATAACAGCCCCCTAAAATGCCACGTGAAGCAAGTGCTTTTTACATGCAAACCCTTTTCCCTGTGCGAAAGCTGTATTGACAAATATATAGTATCTGAAAATTCATCTTGCAAATTATACCAGGCAGTTAAAAGGATTCGAATCCTTTCCCTCCCCTGTAACTTTTCCCATATCAAATCTAGCCCAGCGTCCAGTCTGACGGGTTCCATGGCAATAGGATACCTTGTATACAGAGCTGATTACTTGGGAGAGTATGTGCTTAGGATAATGAGAAGTTTCGTTGTTTAATTAAAGGGAGTGTGTAAGGGAGTGCAGCTTCCTTTCCCTCTCTAAAGTGGGGAGAGATCTTCCCTCATTTGTTCTGAACCTGTGCAAGCCTTGTTTCTGCTCCTCTTTTCCTCCTCCTCCTCCTCCTGTTAGTGCAGTTTGCCTCCCTTGAAGCAGTCTCTGCTCCTGGGAGGATTGGCTGTCCTGGAGCTGAACTGTTTCTGCTGTGGTGTATCATTAACTAACAAGCACTGACATGGGGAAAGTGGAAGGAACTGTGAGTTCCCAGTTTTAAGACCCTGGGGAGCCCTCAGTGCCCTTGGCTGAGCTGGAGCACAGGCAGGGGCCCACGGACAAAGCTCAGGCAGCTCAGGGGCAGATGGAAAAGGGCAGGGGAATGGACTGTAGGAGCTGTGGTGCTGTGTGCTATTTCACCTCGGAATGTGGAATAAAAATCTCGGGAAGACTGACCTTGTGTCCATGTCTAGCAGCGTGGTACTGGCATGCACTTTAGTTAATTGCTTTTAGAGCATTTAATTATGCTGCTTACCAGCTTAATGCCATTACTGTGTCAGTGAAACTTCAGCACAAGCAGGACTTAAGGATACATATCAGCTCACAAAGCCCCACCAAATTAAAAAAATATTAGTAATAGGTTTATTGTCTAGATTTCCCTAAGGAAGGGTGGGCTGCTGGTTCCACACTGTTTCTCTTCCCCAACAGCATAAACAGATTGTGAGTGAATGTACCTTATTCATAATAGATTTGTGTCACCACAGATAATACATGTATATATCTCCTTCTTTTACAAGTGCTCAATAGAGCATGGATCTCGTTTGGAAAAGGACAATACCCTCGAGTTGGGGAGGATGAGCAGTGTGCACTGGGATGGCTGCCCTAATTATGGAGCAGCCCTTTGCTTCTCTCTGTGAACCCCGTCTCACCTTTCACTGAAGGCCTGACCCTCTGAGCCCCTGGCCAGGCCCCGTGAGTGGATCTTTCCATCAAATTCCAGTGCAATATCAGTGGTCTTGAGAGCCACAGGAAGAGTGGGGCAGGTTTCTGGCAGTGGGAGGTCATTTCTCCACATATTACAGCTCTTTACAGGGCAAAAGTAATGGCCCTGCTTCTGGTGGAGTGAGATTTTTGGCCTATTCTTTTGATGGTAGAGTAGAATACATAAATTTTTAACCACTCATAATGGTGCTTCATCACCAGTACTTCACTACAGTGTCCATGCTCTGTATTTGAGTATTTTTTTACCTGCTAATTATAGTGTTCCAATATCTAATATGGATGAACATACCATAATGAATATTAAAACAGAATAAAAATTAAAAATACCAGGGCCCAACTCCCAAAAGTGTGCCACATGTAAGTCTATTTCATATATTCAATTAAAACTATCAGTTCTCTTTTTTTCCTCATCTGAACCAATATATATGCCTTATACACAGCCATGACATGACTTTGAGGTGTTTTTCTTTTGAGAGCCAGAGCAACCTTATAATTATAACCAGATCACTTATTATGAACTGTGATAATAGTTTTAATAGTGTTGCCTTTGATACCTTTGTGCTATTCATCGTAGATGAGCACTTAATCCCTGGAATCTTCCACCAGTAAATTCAAGTGATTATTTTTCTTTTATTTAAGGAGAAGTCCTACATAGTTGCTTGCTGTACAATAAGCATTTTACTATCTCCAGGCAGTTTTATTACCCCACTGTGTTTTCTGTACAGAGCCATGACCCTGTACTGGGATAGAAGCCAAGGATGAGCAGCATGAGATATTATAATTTGGTTTTATTTGAGACCCTTTTAACAATATAATAATTTATGATAGCTAAGCTTTCCTTTGGGAAAACGTGTAGGAAACAATTTTATCTTAAACTCACTTTCAAAAATACTGCTTTGGACAAATAATTTTTTCTTAAGAGGTATGTTTGTAGGCAGCATAGCTAATTAATCTAAATATCCTTGGGTTTGTGGCATTTAGGTATAAATGAAGTTATATATCTCCTAGCAGGGATGTTGAGTGCTTTGTTTAGAAAAATGTTGGAGTCAGCACTGTTCTCTGACACGGTGTCTCGGTGCATCCGCAATATTCACATACCCAGAACCTATTTTGCTGAATCTAATTGATTCACACATTCCTCTCTGAAATTATTTAATATCTCATGTTCACAAAGATAGCAACTTTTACAGATCATTTCATTTAAAATGTAGGATTCTAGTTTATACTTGATAAGCCACAATGCTGGGAAGCACTGCATTTTCATGAATAATAGCTGGAGTACCTGAAACAGTTTTTTAAAAAGCTTCTTCTTTTTCTTTTTTACAAGTTTAATTGGAGCAATCTAATGCATGCACGTACCATGAAAATTATATTTTGTGGCATTCAGCTTTCAAGAGGGAGCTTTTAATTTGTTTTAAACCAGGACTCTACCCTGCTGATGGGTTGCAAATTGTTGTCTGCTGTACCTACAGATCATTCCAGCTTTTCTGTGCTCTAAATAGAAGATAAAGTGAAGCTTGAAACAAATCATCCAACTTCAACATGCACTGAGTTCTCTGTGCCTCACTACTTCGAAATAAAGATAGACATTCCAGGTCTGTTCACAATTGAGTTTCAAATTGAATTTCAAATTGTTGCTCCCTTCCAAAAGGGAGCATCAACAGGCCTTGGTTTCTCTCTTTAAACAGAAGGTTTAGGCAATTGTAATTGTTAAGAAATGGCCTTAGCCATACATATCTCATTTGAATAACCATCTCTATTAATGTGTGATTTCTGAACATGTAAATTTGATATATCATAGCTAATTTAACATGACTTTTATAATCTTGCTGGTCCATCAGAGGGCTATTTCTGTAATACTAGAGTTAAATAATTTTCAATATTCCAATTGATAATGTTTTTACCTGTTGCAATCTTCTTGAAAAGCAGTGCTG
This sequence comes from Monarcha castaneiventris obscurior, assembly GCA_026261815.1. Classification (NCBI taxonomy): domain Eukaryota; kingdom Metazoa; phylum Chordata; class Aves; order Passeriformes; family Monarchidae; genus Monarcha; species Monarcha castaneiventris. Next base: position 5,198,420 of record JAMPIT010000437.1, read on the forward strand.
TCATATTTGAGTGACTCTGCTCTGAGATTTCTGGCAAATGCCGTTTTCTGGCTGAAATAATCAATGAGATGTAGGTTTTGGCCACAAACCTTTTTATGGAAGTGTTCAAATCATCATCTGATTCCAGTTCCATGGTTATCTTCTGTTATCAGCTGAAGCAAAGGAGATTGGCACGCTTAAAAAAAATGTATCCCATAGCAGTGCTTGCAGAGTGAGCATTTATTAAGCTGTTCTTATACCAAATTATTCTTATTAAATATTAACCAAAGTTATTTTTAAACTTCTGAGATCTATGTTGTGTGTTCCATAGCATAAATCTATTATCTCTCTGTAGCAAGGTAAAGAGAAAGATGAGGTAGAAGTCAGATTTGCTATTCATATAATTATATCATTATATTGTGAGCATTTATATCCCTGGAGTTGGATGTACCACAGGGAAAATTTCTTGTTTTCTGTAGATGGGCAGACTGTGGGTGTGGAAGAGTAAAGAAAGCCATTTAAAAATTGACACAGCTTGCCAAAAAGGGAGATGGATTAGTCTCAGAGGAGCACAAGAAATAAGAAAACTGAAAGAGGTCCCTGAACTGAAAGTTGATATGAACTTGTCTGGTTTTTCCCTTGTAAGGCCAGATATGCTCTATATGGTGCCTTAGCATTTGTTATGTCAGTGAACCATACATGTCACAGAAATCTTAATGGAAAACTTGAGTTGCCTTACAGCACTTCAGTACTGGCTTCCCTTCTTTCTGGGGTGCCCAAATAAACAAAGATTTCTCGTGGAAATATTTAAGATTTCTGAAGTAAGGCTGCTTAACACTGGCAAGGCCCTGAGATGCACGTAGATATCTACGTGTGGGTGCTGCAGCTTGTGCTGGTGCTGTGGAGCATCCTGCTCCATTCCCTACACAGAAAAAACCCCACAATTATAGGCATGAGGAAGCAAAATTGTCTAGTTTTATTGCACACCTTGCTTATTTCAGTAGTGCTCAAAAATCAGCTTGGATCCTTCAGACTGGAAACATTGTGAACTCAAAGCGGCGACAGTTCCTGAGCTGAAGTTTCGCATTAATGTAGAAAAAGCAGACAAATGTGGGAACTGCTCCTTTTCCTTCTGCTGAGGTTTGAACACAAGTTTATGGAGCTCATCCTCAGCTGCTCTATTCTGTTATTACTGCGATGATGTGAATGAAATGATGGCAATTTTTATCAGTGCCAATGTGCCCCCATGTTTACTGGAATTTTCTTTTCTTTAGCAAAGTACAGCTGAAAGAAAATTTCAGCTACAGAAGAACAACTTATCCACATATTGGAAATGGAGCATATTAATTGGATATGTATGAAATGAAAATTGCCTTGCAGAGAAACAGAAATCAAACCTACTATTTCCCAAGTATTAATTTCATCTGTTATTTTATTTCATCTGCAGTGATAGGGGATGTCTTTTTTGCATTTAAAAAGCCAGAATCACTCTTTGGAGTTTCCAAATGAAAACATGCCTATCTTTTAATGTGGGTTGTTAAACTGAGACCTGAATGGCCTATTTATTTGCTTTGTTTGAGGGGAGACTGGATCTAATCTGTATGTACACCAAGGGCTTTTCCTCCCTCAATTTCTCTGAAAAACTGCAATTAAATTTTAGACATAATAGGATTAAAGCATTATATTGCATATGACATGACATTTGTGTGCAGAATTATTGGATTTTATATTCTCACTGATATTTTACTTGAATATAGAGATAAAAAAGATGACCTAATTCATCTTGAATATCTTTTTCAGGACCATCCCTCTGTTTTATGCTACTTATGCTTTTTCCAGTTTCATTTTAAGTCTGCCATTTCCTTGGAAGATTATTTCACAGTATGTTAGACCTCTCTCTTAGGTGGATTTTTTTTTCCTGGTATACAGTTTTCTTATATCTTTAAAATACAGAAGGCAGCAATTTTTTAATCTGTTTTGAGCACATGGAGCACAGTAAAAGTTGTAGTGAGGCGCAATTCCACCAAAAAATCAAACACAACTGAAAAATAAGTGTATTTAGAGAGTGTATATTAATTGGCTTTGATTTAGGGCGAATGAGTACCAAATACTTGGGGAAATACTTGTGTTCTAGAACCTATTTTTTTCTTTATTTCTACCAATTTCTCTTGCCCATTTGCATCCTGTACTGTGTTAGGGAAACTAAGGGCCACTTTCCTTCACTTGGAAAATTTGCTAATTTAGTAATTCTAAAATATTTTTAGCCTGGTATCTCTGCACACAGGGCATCTGTGGGGCAGTAAAAATGCAATAGATTTGGGGCTAACCTGCCAGAACTGCTTCCCTTTAACCACCCAGGATGTGCAAGTGCTGAGCCAACACGCCAATGCTCCTCTGATGAACGGGGAGGACAGAACAAAAATCTGTTGATTAAACAGGCTGGCTGTGAGACGAGGTTGCAGATGCACAGATAAAATGGTTGCATGAAGGATTTATGTGCCTTGGTTTCAGGGATGGGGATTTTTCCCCCCTTCTAAGTAGGAACTTGTGGTTGGTGCTTTCCTCTTGAAGACCTGTGGAGGGGAACGTGAGCAGTTTTAGGGTGGCACAGGGAGGCTTCACCCCCAGCCTTAGCCAGGGCTCCAAGCAATGTCTTGGCACCAAATTCCTGCACATTTATCCTGCAGTTTCCATTTTGGAAGAGACCAGTGTCAAAGGAGTCCTTTTGGCCAATGGCTCAGGAAGAAGGGGCGTCCAAAAGACGTCACAGTCCAGGAGCAGCAAAGTGAGATCCCACACCCACCCTGTGAATCCCATAATGAGCTGGCAGAGCTGGAGATCCCTTTGACACAGGTCACAGAGCTTGGAAAGAGCCAGGAACACCTCTTTTGGGAACAAGAAGTACATCTTGTGAAAACGACAGGATTAGCCAGTATTTATGTACTTTAATCGTGTTCCAAATACCCATTTTCAAAGAGGTGCCTTCAGATTTACCTTCCTGACAGAAAAGTTATGGTCCATGCCATGTCCCAGTGATGAAACTATAGGTAGCTTTTCCACTGGCTGGCAAATGAAAAGTGATTTAAACCCCTGGGTTTAAGTTGAAAATATCAAGTTGAAAATAAGCAAAAAATATTCAGTTGTAAATATCCAGTTATTTTTTTACAGAAAGACTTGCTAATAATTAGAACAACAAAAAAGGTGATTTTCAAAACCCATATCTTTTATTAAATATGGAGTTGGTTTTGCTTAAGCAGAAATACATACCACATGCTCCTACTTCTCTATCTGTATGTAACTTAACATACAATTACTCACAATATTAATTTTACAGTCTTACACAATTTATACTATTTTAGTTTTAGGGTGTTAAAAAGGATGAATAATGTAACTTAATTCAGTAGATTAATTTCCTGCTCCAATTCTGTCATGCCATGTGTGAGTAGAAATTTAGTTTTGATGATAACATAAAATATAATTTTAATTAGTTGCGTAAAACTGTCCTAAGAGTGCTGAGATGCATTAAGAGTCAACAAAAGCAAGACTTTCCAACATTTATTTTGGGCTACATACCTATTAGTGAAAATGGAAATTTCCGTGAGTTTTGATGGTAATTAGGGTTTTTTTGGTCATCATTGGATGGAATTTCCATGATATTCTGATATCAGAAAATGGCCATGCATGCATAGCACAGTTGTCAGAAGAGCCAAATTAGATTAAAGAGGTAGGAAATGAATTGTGCAAAGGCTGAACACCTCACGAGTACAGCGGGAACTCTACCTAACTGCTTGATATTCTGGAACCACTTCTTCCAAATTTTTGAATTAATAGATGACATATTTTTCCTCCTGGTTTCTTGTCATGAGCTGAAAGAGGAAGCCTGCTGGCTTTTCAGCTCACAGCCATTTCTCCAACATTCAAGGAATTAATCTGAATGAGAAGATATTCTTCAGATCATTAAGATTTGTGAGGCACTACTGATTCAGTCTAGTTTTAAATGAACATTTAAAGGATTTTAATAGGTTGTCAGACATTTATATTTTAACATTATATTTTAGCATTGCTAATCATAGTACCACATAGAAATTTAGATGTGATAATTTTTGAAACAGAACTGCTTGTAGCCTAAATTAAGTAGCATTGATTCAAAATTGATTTTCACTTCTGCTTGAGGTACAAATACTGGTAAAAGTGAATTGGGAAAGGAAATAATACCTAAACTCTGCAGTGCAATCCTCCAATCCACGTCTGCGTGCTGCGTGTATAATTCTGTATAATGCAAGTTCAGTAAAATAAGTACCTCCTCATTACAGTGATACACGTGGTAATGAAGCATTGCATGTTGTAATGCAAACTTCCCTCCAGGGATGGGAGGCTCATTTTGAAGTCTCATATCACACCACCTCTCCAGGCTGAAAGCTCTGCAAAGATGAGGTGGTTGTGCTATTCCCTGGCCTCCTATAAACTATTCCAAGAGATCAGCTGGCTTTGATGTTGCAGAATTTAGTGGAGAGGCAAGGAGGTGATATTTATACCAGTATTATACGTGATATCATGTCTGAATTTCACATTTGGGTCACTGATTAAGTGGATTTGTACACTGGCTCACAAAGGTGTTTCGTGTTCCAGGTGGGTGGTGGTAGAACATGTGAGTTAATCTCCTAGAAGTGCAGGTAAGCAATCCCATAATTTGTGTACTTTACAATGATCCAGCTGAGAAACTCATCCAGGAGCATAAAAGAGCCCTGATGAGAAAAAGATAAGCAACATATGTAAGTACAATCTTAGAACAGAGCCTTTAGCATTAATAGAATATTTTGTAAGAATCTCATTAGGCTGTAACTAGAATTTACATACTGAAAAATACTGTGCTAAATCTTCCCTTAAGGGGCAAAAATGAAATGTAAACCTGGCTTCTTCCAGCCTTAAGATATTAAATGGAAATAATTTTCTTCATCTTAGCAGACACAGCCTTTCCCTTCCTTCCTTTGCTGCCTTGTCTCTGTGTTTCTGGTGTGTAGAACCCACAGTCCTTTGACCACATTTACACCAGTCCTCTGTGATGCAATGTATACAATTCTGGCCAGTCTTCATTTTCTGTCGCCCAAAAAGTGCTAGTTTCCCTTTCTGTGGGACATGTTTTTTGCCAGCCATTCAGTCCTCACTGATTTTCTGTCACTGGAAACCACTATATGCTGTGAAATTCTGGAAAATGAAGAGCTCTGCAACAAGGAGGGAATAGAAAATATTTTAAATAGTAATTATAAAAAGGGGCTGTTTAAGGAACATAACTGAGATTGTGGAATGTGTACATACTGCCCATGAGTTTCAGTGAGCAGGAAATCAATTCCATAGTTACATTTACAGGGTTTGCAGCAGTCTTTTGCACTACACCCATTGAATGCTCCATTTCTTTCAACTATCAAGGTTACTGAACTTCAGATACACTTCTCCTACTGCGTTTACAAATCAATTAAGTCAAAAGAACAAAGCTTTTTTTCCATGCTAGAGAAGTAATGCTCATTAAATTTTGGGTAAGGTGCAAAGACAATTACTTCTAAAAATGGATGAAATTAATTGCACTCTTGCTTTCTTTTGATCTTGTGCAGCTTACATTATGCTTGTTGGTTTTCTTCCCCCTCTCTTGAATGTGTTGGTATTCCAGAGAAAGACATGGTTTAGTGATTAAAACAATATTTTTTTTGAATAAATTTCAGTGTGCTCTGTCTGCTCTAAACATAATAAGGCTGCATAAAAGAGTTATCTGGTGTTTGATCCATCCTTGCTCATCACTGTGCATTCAGCACAGTATTATGCAGTGTGGTCACTCTGAATCCTAACATTGAGTTTTCTGTGATACTCTTTTGGGGTTTTTTGAATCTGTGATTTTGGATACCTGGTTGTTTATCCCTGACTATGACTGTGCTCAACCCAAATTTTCCTTTCGTTCAGATGATTTGGACACAAGCATATGCTGAGGGTTGGGCTCTGGGTAACCCCATGTCTTGGCAGAGGGGAAAGATGGAGATTTTGATAATATTCCTGCAAAATGGGGTCAGGCAGCAAAGCCCAGGTGACCAATGTTATCTCTTGTTTAGTACAGTGTGGGACTGAGAGGCAGCTGATCCGTGGTCATCCATGTGCCAGAGACTGTGAGTTAGGAGAGGTGGTCTGAGAATCCAGCCTGCTTTGAGCTCCTCAGACCTGTCTGTCATGAGTCAGTCTTAGCACAGCTTTTAAATCTTAGTTTCTCTCACTCTAAATGGACTAACACCCATTATTTTTCAGGAAAAACAGTGAGGATTAATTAACGCTTTTGAATTTATGGTATTCATGTTAGGTACTAATTAGTGTTGTAGATACAACGCACTCGCTTTGGTACGAAGTTCTGCAGAAGTGACATCCACAAGTGCTGCTTGTTTAAACTTTTTTAGCTCCCAGTTGATGGCTGTTTCTTCAGAAATGCATAATGACCTTGCAAGTGGCTTTTTGAAAGAGCACATTTTTGTTGTTGTTACATGCTGGTTTAATACAAATATCTTTTGAAAACAAAAACACTCTTCTCACTAATTTTTTCCCTGTGGTCGAAGTGTGGGGAAGTGGACACTTCTCAATTTAGCATGTAATTATTAAAAATCAAGAAAATGTGCTTTTAATTACACACAAGAAGAGGAGTAATATCAAAAAAACTACCGCTAAGAAGATAAACATTTTTCTGAGAGTGGCTGCCTGTTGGAGTGTTCCTGCAGGGAACCCCCTGCTTGATGAGCAAGTACCTGTGGTCAGTGGAAATGGTGGCTGAGTATTTAACAGGACTGTCCTTTTGCTTTGCCTGCACGTAGGCAAGATGTAGATTTCTGTGGACATGTGTAGTTATTGAAAACAAAAGTTGCAGATTGTTTCTTTCCTCTCTATGCATTTGGAGATAGAAGCAGGAGTGGGAACCTCAGTGGGTGTTGAGTGGGGAGGAGGGAGGCTTGGGGTTGCATGAAGAACATTTTCCATCTTGAGATGCTCAGAGAGGTTTGAGGACCATGGTTGTCAGGACCACTTTTGAATCAGAGAAGAGATTTCTAGGAAAAAGGGTAGTATTTAATTCCTCAGTCTAAGGACAACCTGTCCTCCCCATGATCTGATATTGGACTCAATAAATTGCTGGCACGTATTTTGTGTGTTTATATTATAACATGCAGCAGTTATTAAACTTTAATTTTTAAAATTCTCTTTCTTTTCCTTTCATGCAATTACATAAAGGAAGGGAGGAGGAAAAACCCCAACGTTTCTCCCAGTGAATTTTACATAGAAATAAGAAGGTTTCACAATCAGGAGCTTTTTCCTTATGAAGTGCTAATCCAGACTAATGATGGGAATGGAACTTTTTCCATTCATCTCAGGAACCCTTAATCTACCAAACATGTAAAGGTTAATTGTTGCAATCTGGTGAAAGATCTTGAACCAGACCAGTTACTTTTTCTAAGGATGGGGAAACCTAGACAAAAGTGACTGTCCCACAGAGACATGGTTTAGTAGCAAGAGAGTAAAGTGATTGTAAAATCAGAGAACTCCTGGGTTGGAGCCCAAACATTGTGTTTTAATGTGTATTTGTGGTGAGGAGCTATAGATATAGGGCAAGGGCTGAATTCTCCTAATGTAGCTATTAATCAAAGAGCTTCACAGATCACAGCTCCCTTTTCTCTACCAAGTGGTTTCTGCAGGAAAGTGTATTAGATGAGGATGAGGCAAATGCCTGTTGATTAAGGGCTGATCTTGGAGTTCAGGTCTTCATCACCATGTTCTTTTGCTGTATGATTGATGAGGCTCAACTATAATTAAATTTAAAGCCATAGATTTGGCAAGGAACAGTATCCATTAACTGGACTGATGTCATTTTATCTCATGTGATTCATTAACAAGTGGCAGTGTGTGTTTCCTACAGTTTACCTGATGTCCTAGGACATGAAAGGTAATGGTAAAGGTCTTGGGACGTTAGGTTTGTTTATTTTCTTAATATCAGAGAAGATGTCAGCTTAGGTTTGACTAATTTTTGGCTGTTCACAGTAGAGGCATAATGTTCTTAGAAGGTTTAGTATTCTGTTTATGATTGTTTAACATTCAGCATCAATGATTTTATTGCACAGACGTTGACATTTTACTCATTATCACTTTGGTGTTCATGCCAGGTTCTTGCAAGAAGTCTATTTTATGCCAGGTGCCAAATAACCTTTTGTCATCCTGCTGAATGAGGCACTGCTTTTGTCCTACAGTCAAAAATTACATCCAGATCTTATGAACATTAAAAAATATCCATCTTCTCTTCTGCCTTCCCCTCTGACACACACACACAATTTGGCGAGGACTAGCAGTACTTCCGAATCCATACGTTCTGCTCAAAGTGAGAAGAGACGTGCCCCTCATTTCTTAAGTTCATCTCAGGCCAATTAAAGACCTGTGTAAATGAATAGATTTTTTCTGATTTATCCAACACTTGGCTCTAAGAATGATGACCAGACTGTAGAGCCATGAGGGCTACTTAAGTAGAAAATGTGTTAGATTTGGCAATTTGAGGAGGTCCAAGACATATGAAATTTTGCCTATAAATAGCTGTGTGCACTCAAACCCCCCCTTAAGGCTCCATGTGCCAGGATGTGTAGGATGATTGTTCTGAGTCATGCTTTCAAAAAGAAAAGCCAGCAAAAAGAACATAAGACAAACCTGTAAATCCTTTAATTAATTCAAGAATTATTTATGTTAAATTATCATACATTTGCAGGATTACACATCTGCATTTTTCTTAACACACTCAACTATTTTAAACCTAGCAGCTAATTCCTAATTTGCTTTCATATATTCTTTGTAAAGGCAAAGAAAAGCTTAAGAATTCTTATGTAAACCAGATCATTCCAGTGCAATAATTTTATTACTGCAATCCATTTCACAGCACTTTGGTGATAAAAGAGTATATCTTGGAAAAGCAAATCTTGGAATTTGTGAAGTGTTGTGGGAGGGGGGGCTGTTTTGTTTTAAAACTGTTTTATTAGCTTCCCTTTCCACTTGGCTTTATTCTAAATAAAATGTAGTGGAAAAAACCTGCCCATGTATAAATCAACATGCTCCTTTTCTCTACTTAATTCAGCCAAAGAAATGACTTAAATAGTCTTCTATAGTACTTTACCGCATTCCAAGAAAAAAATTTTATGATGCAAATACTACCATTTCTTTCTGCAATAAACCTGTCATGGGATTTGAGTTATTCACTTGCCCTTTCAGGAAAAATAAAATAATAATAAAAAAAAAATCAGAAGACCTTAGCACAGAATGCAGTCCTGATTCGTTACAAATTCCACTTCCCTGTTTCTTAGAAGCTGAGCCAAGTTCAGGAAAACATCTCATCAAATCAGGGTATAACCTAAAGTTATGAAGCAAGGGGCTGGGGTTCTGTAAAAGGCTTTACTTAGTGGAAATCAAAGGAATTAGATAAACTAAGTCCAGTTGATATGGCCATCCTAGTCGCATTAAACATTTTGTGTCTTGTTTTTGTCTCCCACCTTTGTCAACGGGGAAGTATTTGAAATTTCCTTCAAAGTTAACTTCTTGTTCCTCAGTTTATTTGGCATATATTTTGCAATTCTTTCCACAAAGACAGTTTCTCAGTAATAATACGACAATCCTAGGGACTGTTTTGGTGATAGCTGCCCATTGTCCCCAGTTCTGTCCTTCCAAACAGAGTAATTTTCCCAATATTCCAGTGTGACTGTGGTCACATCTAGCAATTTTCCATACATGTATGGATCATGTACTCAGCACAGTTAATGGAAATATTAACTCCTAGGTAGCAGCTATAACCTACCCCTCTGGAAGCCTCCTGTTTTACTCAGAGTCCTTGCCCAAGAGTGTCAGAAATTGCTGTGTGGAGGTGACCACAGACCAAAGGATTACCTGCAATAATCTCTCACCTTCCTGCATGACGAAAAAGGAACACTGCAATTTCTCTGGCATGAATGAAGGATCCAGCACAAGTTTTAAGCAAATGCATAGTGATGCTGAAGCCAAGGCTTTATTTATTTTTTTTTTATTTTCCCCTCTCATTTTCTGTTAATATTTTCTGGAGGGAGTTCTCTTTGTCAGCTCCCTTGCTGAGCCCCTGTCTCCTTTGATCGCCATCCCCTGAAGGCAGGGGATCTCCCAGCTGTCTCCAGCTCAGCGTGTCTCCCTCCTTTCCCTCTTCTTCCCACGGGCTGCCTGATGCCTGCTGCCAATATCCCTCCCTCCCTCTCCTCCCTGTAGCCCTGTCAGGCAGCTCAGCTGGGCACGGTGGCCCTGTGCAGGGTTTGAGCGAGAGGGCAGGGAGGACAGGAGTGCCAGGAGGGCTGTCACACACAGCCAGCTCTCCCTGGAGGGAGGGAGTTGTGGTTTCATCTCTCCCCTGGTTTTGTGGTCGCTCTGCTGTGGTGCTGCTGATGCCTTCTCCAGCCACCTAGAAACAGAGACTAGACAAGAGTAAGGGAATAAAGATAGGTGTTTATTTGAAGGGCCTTCAAGGTACACCCTGGGGAGCCAGAGGCTGCCTCCAAAAATGGACCCCAAGATGGACCCCAGGTCACGAGTTCTTCACACCTTTATAGGTTTGGTTCATTTGCATACCACGGTTAATTCTCCAATTAAAGCCCCAGTTCAATGATGTAATTCCCTTCAGCTTGCTCCTCCCTTAGAGGCTTTGGTTTACACATTTTGGACCTAGAAGAGCCTGGCTGTCCTGGAAGGCAAAGCGTGGAGAGGGTTTGTTATGTCTATCTTGCACAAGAGAGCAGAAATTGCAGGCTACAAGGAACGTCAGAGTTACACTCTAAGCACTACAGAAATTGTAAAATATAAAAGTTAAAACCTAAGGCATCACTGCCATCCCTTCTGCAGAGCACAGTGACTGCTCGTGGTCCCTCACCCCACAGCTTCCCAGCTGCAGCCACAGAGGCCGTGTGTGGGAATAAGGAATAAAACATGCTGCCTTTGGAGCTGCCCCTGATGAGACAAGAGAGAGCACAGCTCAAATGCCACCGTGCACAGCCCCAGGAGAGGCTTCTGAGCAAGGCAGGAGGCATGTCAATGTGCTCCTGCAAGATTTGCCTTTCCAGGGCTTTGATAAACTCAGGAAAGGGATTTAAACATATTTAATCATTGTGATTGTGCAGACAGTTATGTATAAAAGCCTTTTGTGATGAAGAAAAATAGGTTTTCCTAGGTAAGTGTTTGAAATTCATTTCTGGATGCCTGCAACAATGCAGCACAAAGGGATAGGGAGCCAACAGGTGTCAGCAGCACTCAAAGGTACAAACAGTCCTCATTTACTGCAGCCTAAAAAAAGGGTTTGTCCTGCAGAACAGGCAAAATCCACTATCCCATCATCAAGAAGGGCATCTGTCCACACTTTCCTGCAAGACAGGAGCTTGTGTGCCAATGGTTGGTGCTGGAAGAATGTCCAGGTGTGTCTCTATCCATGACTAAAGGGCAGGTCTGGATCCTTGCAGGTAATGCAAGACCAGTGGAAAACAACCCGAATTACTTCCCTCCAGGACCACTGTGATCCCCAGTGTCCTCTTTTCACCTCTGCATCCTGGTTGTAACTAACTGGATCCACTTGTCAAGATGATGCAGCTCTAATTACCCTGGATCTAAATTCCCCTGGAGGGTGACTTCAGAAGAACTCTTCAGTCCTGTGAAGCATATCCGATCCGTAACCTTTCCTTTAGTCACACCTGGGATAGTGTTGATTTTTCTTTGCCTGCTTTTACATTGGTTTTGAACACCTTGAACTCTGCAGTGGCACTGCATGCTTAATAACAACATTTTAGAGCTTGCTGATACATTAGAGCTTATTGTCTGTTGGTTTATAACACTGGTAAGTTCCTCCTCAAGGTGGAGATTTGTCAAATGTTTTCTGACAATCTAAATAACCAACATCTTTGACATTTACTGCACCCCTTTGCCAGGCTAGGCAGTAACAGGCTCAATGAAACCTGAGTTACTGAGGCATGACCTGAAACAATATTAGCTGTCCTTGATTATGCTCTGAATTTTCATGTTCCCCTCCTCCCCGGCCCCAGTGTGATCCTTTTAATGGTTGTCTAAGACTTGCTCGACAACTAATGGGAAATGAACTGACTGGTAATTTCTTGCTGTGTGTCTGCTTGGCCCCATGCCAGTCTCCTGAAATGATGGTACTAAATATAAATTTTCATTACACCTTCTTCAATTTCTGTGCTTACTTCATGTAGTCCTTTTAGATGAGCATTGGTCAGCTCTGGTCTCTTATGGCTTTTAAGAACAACCATACAGTTAATTGACAGTTTGGGTATCATCACCTTTTCTTTTAATTCCTCACCACGATTTCCGTGTGTTGAGTCTTAGGCAACTGTCTGCCCTCTTCAGTTTTAGAGATAGGTGCAGGAATAATTGCTGTATAGCATTCCTGCTCCTTTACACTCCATCACCTTCCTTGCCTGTCAGATGCTGGGTGTATAATTATGCTTAAAATATCTTTTGGTATTAGTTGAGATGCTTTGCACTATTTGATGCTCATTTTTCAATTTGGCTTTCTCAAGTATTTTTGATTGCCTCAGGCTCTTATTATAATTTACATAATCCTCCTGTATTCCGGATGCCTTCTAACTTTTAACGCCATCATTTTATCCTTGATGCTGTTTTCCCCATCCTTTGCTTCTGCACACCAGCTCCAGTTCCCATTTGTGACACATTCTGTAAATGTTTTATTGGAACAAGCATAGCCAGTAATGTCCTTCTTTTACTACACTTGATTTTCTGGACTCTATTTAATTCACATCAATTTTCTTATACTTACTTCTACAAAATATACCCTTTGTAAAGCCCATTATTTTCTCCCTTTTTTTCTTAGCACAATCTAATGAATATTTTGGGTATGCAGACACGGGTTGCTTTCTAAATCCACAAGAGCCTTCAAGGAAATGCTATCTCTTCTCAACTGTCTATTTTTATTCAAAACCCAAAGCAAAGTGGGTTGCACATTAGGCTCTCCCCCTGCCTTAAATCAGGAAATAATATTTGTTGCATGTGAACTACAGTTGAAAGTGCCATAGTCACCTAAGGTAATTCCAGGTGATTTTAAATCCTGATAGCTATAAATAAAAGGCACGGTACAACAGTAAGTAGATATTTTTTAAAAAATTGCAATCAGAGTTCACTCATCATAGTAGTAGGACAGTTTTCATACATCTGTTGGGATTAGATTAGCCACTAATGTAGGAGTATTTTGTTAGTGCAGAGAGAGTATGGATTATTCCCAGCTTGATGTGCAAGCAGCCTACTCTCATCTAGGAATATTTTTCCACAGTTTCTGGCCATGGAAAATAGAACAGAGCTGAGTTTCTCCTAACTCTCAGAATCATATCAAGTTTAGTTGCAAAGATAGTTTAGTTGTAAGTTATTAAGAAAAAAAGAAGTTCTAGCAAGTAAGAAGTACGAGTCAAGTAATAACACTGGTGTTTCTTTCCCACATTTCAAACCTTCTTCTCGCTCTTGAGATTCTGGGGGATCTTAAGGATTCATATTTACAGCCAATGTTATGTCTTTCAGCAGAGAGAGGTAAAATTTACACTGTTGTCACCAATGATCTGTGTTTTCCTATGGTCTGCTGCACATTCCTGACAGGCCACTGAGTGTGTTCAGAGATTTGTATCCGAATTCTCTTTGGAGATTACTTTAATTTTACTATTTATTCTTATAAAGTATCATGTGCTGAGTGAAAGGAAGAATAATTTTAACTTTCTCTGTGAAATCTAATGAAAGTTTGAGACCAAGACCCCTCAGAAACTGAAGTAACCATTAAATTAGCAGCTTTGATGACTTTGAAGAGCAATGTTAACAGGTCTAATTCCTGAGACAGACCTGCTGTTTCGCTCAGTGAATGTTTGTATTACTGCAGTTCGATGGTTGCTGGTGCTATTATTCTTTCAGATATGCTATTTTGAGGGATTTTCCCCTCGAAAATTAATATTTTGGTATAAGACAAGACAAAAAAGGCCCACCTAACTCTAAAGAGAATAATACTAAGCTCGATGCTTTTCGGAGACAAGGCAAAAAGGGATGCAGGTGCTTCAGTCATTCGATGCTTGGCAGAGCTGTTTGCAGTAGCAACTTCCAAAATAATGAGGTGTCACTAAGCTCCTGCTGGTATGAGAGAAGGGCAAGCTTTGCCTTCTTTCTGTAATGAGAAATCAACCTTTTCCTGCCATCCAACACTTTGTGTTTTTATGGTCTCTTCAAACATTCTGTGCTGCCAAATAATTGTTCTAAGTTATTTCCTGGGGATTTTTGTTATTTTTATCTCCCTCACCTATTTCTGTGGATAGAAAGCATATTCAGTACTCGTCACCTGTCCACCTGCTCATTCCAGTAAAGTCACCTCATCTGTAAACCATCTGCAAGTGACATGGCTTTCCTCATTAATGGCTAAGGTGGTCAATGATTTAATCACTTGACCCTCAGTAGATCAAGAATTTCATCAATGATCTGTGAATTAACTCGGATGTGCTTTACTCAATTGCCTTGTCTGTCTGTAGAAAACACATCTTTTTAATGAGGACATGAGGCTCAGCTCTGCATGTAAGGGTCAGTGTTACACCATTCCTTGAAGTGTGAAAAATGTTTTATTTTCATCATTTCTTGTTTGCTTTGCCAGTTTTAGACATGTACTTCTATTGGGCACTTTTAATATTTACCCCAGTGGTTGATAGCACTGTATCTTGAACAGGAAGATGTATTTTTTCTCTGCTACAAATGGGGAGTAATACACTCTTTTAGAGTAATTGGATATGATATATTGCATGTGTCCCTATGTCTACAATATCCAAGTATTTTTTACATCCTCCTAAGCTGTTAGGCAAAGTATTTTACAATGAAAGAGTGTTCCACAATTTAATTACACGTTTTGTACAAAATATTTCCATTTAACAGTTCCAAACTGTCTCTTCCCTTTAAGTATAACCACTTTGGCTCAGCTCCCATCCCTAACAATGGCAGTGTCACATGAAGTCCCTAAGTGTTTGAAATTTTTTTTTTCTTTTAGTCTCCATTTATAAAATGTGTCTTCCACTCTTTATCCTGCACTCACTGTTTAAATTGCTGGGATGGCCTCCACCATTTTTTTCACAGTGACAACAAGGTAGTCAGCAGTGGCTGTGGTTTTGCCACAGTGTCCTTGCATTCCCAGCATGGTTTACAAATCCCAGCATCCTTGCTAGAAGCCCAGTTCTTTTTTCCTCTATTCTAGGTCAGTTCGTTAGGCCAGATTAGGAAACCTTTTTCCTGACAACCATTCACAAGCAGGTATTTTGCTACAGAAAACTGACTTGAAAGTAATTCTCCAAACCAGGGAGGGGAAAATTGTGTGGCTAACAGCAAACATGTCCCTAAATATTAAATTACAACTGGTTCCCATCTCATGAGTTTTGGAGACGGAAGAAAGATTTTTTTTTTAGGCCAACCCAGTACCTCCATGAGGAGAGTTCTGGGTGAAAAAGGAAAATATCATCTTCATGTGCAGACAGAAAATAAAAATATTATAGAGAGGTTTTTTTTATTTATCCTCATGCATTCCTGGGCTTGGACAAAAGGAAGCTTGTGGGGGACTTTATTGCTCTCTGCAACCCCCTGAAGGAAGGTGTAGGCAGGTGGGGGTTGGTCTCTTTTCCCAGGTAACAAGTTACAGAATAAGAGGAGATGGCCTGAAGTTGCTCTGGTGGGTGAGTGTGGGTTTAGATGGGATACCATGAAAAACTTCACTGGACGGGGTTGCAAGCTTTGGAACAGGCTGGTGGAATGATGGAGTCCATCTCTGGTGGTATTTAAAAGTAGATGTGGCACTTGGGGACATGGTTTCATGGTGGACGTGGCAGTGCTGGGTTGGCACTTGGACTTGACAGTCTCGGAGGGCTTTTCCAACCAAAACAATTTTATGATTCTGCAGATTAACTGCCTTGGCAAATCAGGATACTAAGGCAGTACTATGCTGTTGCTAAGCAATAAGTAGACAGATTTTGTGCAATCTTCTACCTTTGGATGGGTGATGTAACTGGTGTGGGTTTGTTATCTCACAGAAGTCCTTATCTGGACAGTTTGTGGCAAGAGACAAGGGCAGTGAGATAACAGGAGTGCTACAATTAGTATTAATTGACCTACCACATCAAGAACACATGCCTTATGTCGTTTGTTTGTTTGACAAATCCTGGCTGCTTGGTCCAGAATCAAAATGTAAACAATTTAAGGTATCACACTGCTCCTGAGATGAAGCAATCACTCAATTTCAGATGCTAAAACGGTAATAAGATGGGAGCAAGGAAAATAATGAAGCAAGGAAAAGGTGATAAAGATGTGAAAATGTTTTAACAATTGGGTTTGGTTTTTTTTCCAATGAAGTACCTGTTTCCAAATATTAAGAATATAAGATCCTCTATAATTTAGTAATGTCACAGGTTGGGCTATGTCACTCTGACTTCACCCTTAGTATATATTCAGACCAGAATGTGCTATTTACCTTTTGCAAACCAGCATTACTCATGATATTACATTTGCTGGTGCAGTGCTGCAAAGTCTAACTTACAACTTAGCAAATATTGAGTAAAATGGAAGTGGTTCCAAAGATTATGGGTCACTGTAGCCGGCGGCAGGTAAAATGCACATTCAGTTGGCTTAAATTGTTATTTGTTGTGGTTATTTGATCCAAAGGACTAATTTCAACTTCGACATCAGATAACCAGAGGGGTTTTCTTCCAGAACATGAACATCAGAAGGGCTTTATAAATCGGGCCTGGCGTGCAATTAAAGCTTTTGGAGATACTAAGTAAACTTTCCACTTGGATGCAGAGCCGACTCCTTCTGACATCTGAGCCTGCCTTTTGTGAGGCTCATTTTTTTTAGTAGGTCAAGAGATCTAAGGCTTAAATGAAGCAGCCTCTATGAGGCACAGCTTTTCATCACCAGCAGGATCACGACCTTGCAGTGTATATTGAATTTAAGTTTAATACTGTAATGGATGGGACTTGTAATAAAAATTGCTAGATGTTTTGTGGATGAGTAATAAAGAGTAGATTAGACTACAGGGTTTCAAGAGTCCATTCAAACAATACTAAATTTATACTATCTTTTGGCATTGCTTTTATGGTTTGGAAGGCTTATAATAAACCTCAGGCCTTGTCCATTATTTAATTACTTTGCTACGTTTTTTGGCGCTTTCTTAGTAGCTTAATAGGTAGTTTGCATAAAATGCTACCACTGTTAAATATCTGTTTGTGCAGCAAGGAACGCAGTGGTGTTCCTTCTGTCCTAATGTATCACTTAAATGGAGATAAAATAGTGATTACGCTTACTCTTTAGGACCATAGACTTGGATTTACTTGCGGTTCCTGCTACGTATGTAACCATTTTGGCAGACTCATTTAGGTTTGCAGGAGATCCTGGTACTTGCTGCTATGCTTACTCTGACTTTAAGTGGAGTTTTATTTTACGGTCCTGTCATTAACCTGCTCATCCCTCACCAGCTGTAAGTGTGAGCAATCCCTAGTGGAGACAAAAAAAGGAAAAAAAAAAAAAAAAAAAAGAGGAAAAGAAAAGTAAGATGTTTGAAGCCTAAAAAAGAGCATTAAGTGCTGTATGGCATTTTTCTGTCGCCGTGGTGTCTGACGTGGAGGTTCCCTGTCAGTTAAAGGTACGAAGGTCAAGCAGGCAGATTAAAAACTAAGGATCTCAATTATTGAATTTTATCTGGAGCACTAGTGACAACAAAGCCTTCAGAATGGCACAGGAGAAATGAACTAAAACAGTTACATGGCAATAAAAATTCTTCAGACATCAAAGCTCACATGCTCATAGGAGGTTTCCTTTCATGCTAGTTAAATACTGCTAAAAACCAGCAAGTTCTCCTTAAAAGATGTGCCACTACCTTGAAGTATACAGACAGTTGCATCTCTTGTTTGTATTTCTATTATTAATATTATTTTGTTGTGTTCTGCACTGCATTTCATGTCAGCGATCACACTAGTAAAAACTCTGAAGTAAATTGTTATTAATTATTACAGTAATATAATGCATCATAAATATAATACTCCTTGAATAATAACAAGAAGCCTAAGAAAGTTAGTAACTGGCTTTGGCATGACATGAAATCACAAAGGAGAAGGACATGTTAAGATCAGCAAAGTGCAGGGAAAAAACTTCAAGTTTCCAGTGTAAATTCTAGCAACCATGACCTTTAAAAAGTTTTCAGAAATTTGTCTGTGCTCAGAACAGACATCCTGTGAGTATATCATAGTTCTTTATTTCACTTCTCCTTTCTCCCCCTCTATCCATATACCTTTTCAGCTCTTGAAAAATGCCAGTGTAAATGTGCTGTGAAATATGTCTGCCACATAAATGTTCCTTTTCTTTTTATCCTTCATTAGGACATTGTGATTTATAATGACCGGCTGTTCCGGATTGTGTCAATTGCTCCGGAATGGTGGCATTACTCTTTGGATTGAAGCACAGGACAGGTACTGGCAATACAAAGCACATTTGGCTTGGCAAACATTGCTGAGGAATAGCTGTGTCCTCCTTTGGGATGGAGCAGCAAGTCTGAAGGGAGGATTTAAGATGTCCTTTCAGTTTTGGAGTATTCCATTATTTGGACTATTTTGTGATAAAACTGTTGCTAGCAGGGAAAGGCTTGGAAGAGGCAGAAGAGGGTTTGTTTTGGGAACTTTAAGGTGGATGTCCCATGGAAGATCCAAAAGCACTCCTGGAAAGACACACTGTGCTGAAAGGAGGAAGCAGAGACCTCTCCAAGCCCCCCTATCCCTCTCCTGCAAAGACCTGTGTTGGTAGCAGCACAAGGCATTTATACTTCTGCAGAGTAAAGCAGTGACAGGCTTGCAGATGGAGAGCACTAAAAAGAAGTTTTCTTGCATTTTGGATTGAAAGGGAGAGGTAGCTGCAAGCCAATTCCACTGGTGGAGCTTCAGAGCAGCTGCTCATAACCAGCAGCACAGCCTGAGAGGTGAGGACCTCTGCAATCTGGTAGCAGCACTGCTCAGCTCCCTGCTGAAAGGACCAGAATTCTGCTTTTGGGAATCTCATCTTCCTTTTCTGCAGCTAATTCTGTAGCTGTCATGTTTTGATGATAATGAATTTAGATGGCAACCAGTACCTTGGTCAAAAAGGGACAAAGATGTTGAGAGCAGCCAGTTCTGATGAGTGCTGTGTGAAGGATGAGAGAGGCCTGGGTCGTTAGTGATGACTGATGCTAGAGCAGAAGCATATAAATGATATAATGAAGCAATACATTAGGGCACAATATGAAGCCCCTCTCGACCTGGGAAATGTATCACCAATCAAATTCCTTTTCTTTTGAAGGTCTTCTCTTAACCTTGCACTGAGGGCTTGATGGGAATTTCTGTCAAGTCTCCACTTGCTTAAATGTCGCTGGATGTTTTAATTTACAGGCATTATCAGCCTGGGAGTGGTGATGGTCTGGCTGTTCGTGGAAAAGAGCTTGTTATCAATATTAGGTTCTTTTTATTTGGCAGCAAAGGTTTCTTTGGTTTGGTTTACTTTAGAAGAATAATTCTGAGATATTTAGAGAAGCACAACGCAAGGTCATGATGAATTTCAACACAATTATTTCATGATTTAAGACAGCAGGAGAGCCTAATGTGCAGCCCATTTTACTTTGTTTTCTTGAATAAAAATGAACTGTTGAGAGGAGCAGGCTGAAGTTTGTGATGGCTCCTGTAAATCATCTCAGCTGTCAGTGGCACACAGCAGCTTTCAAAGGAGAATATCAGCTGGTTTTTGTACTTGTTTAACTATTAAAATAAAGTCCTGCGGGCTCTGAGTGGAAGCTGTCCTGAAGTATTTATATGCCCTTCCATGGCTCTATCACCATCCATGCTGCCTCCCTAGGTGGATTTAAAGCTAGAAGAAAGGAAGCATTTTTTCTCTCTTGGTTTGGCTGTCTGGTTTGTCAGGGACAGGAGGGCTTGGCCCCTCCACCACACTCAATGCAGTCAGCCACCTTCATTTGCCAAATTCTCGTGACCTTGTCCATGGGAAACACTGAAGAAGGGTGACTGTGCCTGAATCCTGAAGTCAGGCTGGGATTCAGATACTGTGCAAAGTGTTTCAGATTTCTGTCATAACGTCTGACAGTCATTTAGTGTCTGTCTTCCTGCTCACATGCAGTGTTCTCTGTTTCTTGATTCACTCAGTGTTTTTAGCAGTTAGCTTAGATCATTCCAAGCATCCAACTGCCAGGAGAAGGTATTTATTGCCTCTCCTCACTGACTTGGACTTTTTTTTGTTGGCTTCTATGCTCCATTTTAGATATACTGAATAAATATGTATTAAGATAGAGCATCCTAACATTGTAAATACTTTGCTTCTTTTGGTATGTTTGATCTTAATGTATTATTTAGCTGCTAAGTTTCACCTTATCTGCCTGTTTTTGTTCCATTAAGGCCACCGGCTTTCATGAAGCTGGTGTCTTTTTTTTGGTATGTTGCATAATCTGAGGAATTTAGTCTATTTAAAAATTGATACAGCATAAAAAATTATCTTGTGCACATAATAACTTACAGTAGAAAATGAGGTGCAAATTTGGTACACAGGTTCTAAATTATTTACATTTTACATAAAAAGGAGCGCAGAAAAAATCTTGCTTGTAACTTTCTCCTCTGAGTTTACCAGATGAGTGTACTTCTGTCTTCATCCCATTTTGCTTGCCTTACACAATTATGTCATTGGTACAGTCAAATATTAAATCTGGATGAGGGTAAGGATTTATATTTCCCATTACATTTCCCTTGATATTTTAATTTTCTATCCTTTTGAACCAAGTATCCTCTTTAAAGACCTGTGTTTTAGATGGGTTAAGCAATCACTGAAGACATTGGGGTTTAATCAGAGCAAGAGCCTTTTTTCAGTCTTGTCATTTCATCACAACAGAGCTGAAGGGGAGAAGTTTGGGCCATGAATCATTGGGAACACAGTCTGTATTTTAACAGGGAAAAAATACACAAAATCTGATCTTGTCTCAGTAGATGTGTTTCTTTCATTAGGAGCCAGGGGCCTCCAGGTGTCCTCTGGCTTCAGTTTTATTTAAGTCAAAAAACAATTTGAGAAACATATGTTGATTGCAATAATGATTGGTCGGAGTGCCTTTTACTTGATTTTGTGGGGTTTTTTGCACTGAAGAATTTTATTACAAATTTAGCAAGGTCTGTGTACAGCAGCGTGTAACTACCTTTTTTTTTTTTTCTGCAGATGGTAAATCTATGTACCTTCAAAAACTTCCAGTGTAGACTAAAAATGTTTTAATCCTCCTTCCGTAACAAGTTCATTAATATCTTGAGCCTACCCTTCACTGTAGGTGGTACACAATTTCCTAAAGAACCAATAATGAGCTGATGGGTTTGGGGGACAAAAGATGTTTCATTTAGAGGGATTTGTTTAGAGAAATCTTTTTTCTGGCCAAGTCTGATCAAGCATGCTGTGAATAGCAAGAAGTTTGATCTAGGAGCTGCTTTGCTCTTTTATTTGTGAAATGCTTGCTTTGGGGATGTTTCAGAAGGCAGGTGTGAGATGGAGAATAATGTACATATGTTGTTCAATATTGGTTTAAGTTTTTTTTCTTGATTGAATAAGTTATATGACTTGTTTTTCCTTTTACTATCAGTCTTTTTTCTTTCACATAAAGTGTAGGTAATGTCACATCTGTATAAATCAATATAACAATGACATTATGTATGTATATTATTATTTAACCATTGCTCTCTAGGGCATAGTTTTGTCAGTCATATTTTATAGAGAGTTTCTGTAGACTGTTATAATCATTACAATCTGTGCAGTGGAAAAATCCTGCAAATCCCCATTTTTTGGGTGTTTTGAGTGGTGATGGTGTTGTATGGGTAAATAGTAACAGGGTCTCTGAATAACACAATCCTATAAGCATTAGAGGAAATAAAGCATGAAGAACATGCAGCTAAAACACTGAACAAATGAATATTCTGTAGAGAACATATTAGTGCACGAAATTTTTCAAGTCATCTCCTGTGAGAGCGACCCGTGAATTTATGCCTGTAAATGCAAAAATGTTAAAATGCATTGGTGTCTTTTGGAAGCCTGTCAAATGCACACTTTGTGCTGTCTTGAATTATTACTTGTGTGTATATTAAGCAGGCATCAAATTGTGCTTAAATCAAAGATAAATGACTGCTGGTTTGGATGCCTGTTTCAGAGAACTGCCCAGAAAGGAGGGTGAAATTGGAAGTTGTACGCAATCACGTTTCACCAATATACAATGACATAAACCTTATAATACATAAATCTTCTTTTGGGTGATATCTAGTCAGAATGAACTCTCTAAATTTTCCTTCTAGCAAAATTCTTTTATAAGCCAGATACAATTTATCCTAACATTGATTTGATGAGCAACATTTTGTAGATCTCAAATAATTTTGACCCACAGTTTTATTCATGGGTCCCCAGCACAAAGATGTTGCTCAAAACTCCGTCCAACCTGACCTTGGGCCTCTTTGAGCAACATGTTCCAGTGCCTCACCACCCCCTCAGTAAAGAATTTCTTCCTCATCTCTAATATAAACCTGCTCTCTATCAGTTTAAGGCCATTCCCCCTTGTCCTATCACTCCATGCCCTTGTTCAAAGTCCCTCTCCAGCTCTTTTGTAGCTCCTTTAGGTACTGGAAAGGCCTTTAAGGTCTCCCTGGAGCCTTCTCTTCTCCAGGTGAGCACTCCCAGCTGTCCCAGCCTGGCTCCAGTCCAGAGGGTCTCCAGCCCTCGGAGCATCTTTGTGTCTTCCTCTGGCCTCACTCCAACAGGTCCATGTCCTTTTTCTGTTGGGGGCCCCTGCTCCCTTCTTCCACCAGGCTCAAAGGTTCCATTTCAGCTTCTCACAACACAGACCTATTCATATGGGTCCATTGCTGATGGTATCAACTATATACATTTTTCTTTTGTTTATCAGAAAACGAAAGGACTGATGAGAATGTTGGGTGTAGAAACAGAGCTGCCAGCCTGAAATGCTGAAAAGTGACGGTTGTCAGCAACAAGCTTCAGCTGCTTCCCTTAGGATAATTTCACACATCACACTGACAGGACATTTCTGCTGATGCTCAGAGTAAATATTAATGTGCTGCCCTTCGTTCTTGCCAGCCCTCCCTCTGATACTCCACGTTACTCCTGGGTGTTTGTACCTTTGGAATATGTGGACTGTTGCTGTTTGCCATTCTCAGGACTTTATTCCTTTCTTGATCAAAATGTTTGGCCTTCTCTTCTGGGGACAAGGCCCTAAAGATTCAATACTTGCAAAACTGAGTGTTTTCAAAGCTGATTCTAGAACTTTTGCTGCCTGACCATTTGTCCACACCCAAAACTCCTGCACCTCCTGATTTCCAAAGAATGAATGGAACATAGCAGGGCAAGGAAATAGGTTAAAGGATATAAAAATAGGTAGAAAGTAACCTCATCTTTTTAACTTAATTTTTGAATAACATACAGTGCTGTACACCTCTTTGGTATATCTTAATTGCAAATTCAAAGATAAAAATTCAAATAATGATGACAAGTGTATGTCCCTGAATACATACCTTTTTTTTCATTATCAAACACTGCCTCTGCATGCCATCCTATGTTCCATATTTGCAAAAAACATGTCATAAAAATGACTATCTTTGGATGTCTGGAGTTGCATGAATCAGTAAATTGTTTATTTTCTCGGTGGGAGTTCATTCAGGACATTGAGGAGCTATTTCCTCCTAATTAGTTCCCAAGAGTCCTCTTATAAAAAAACCACCTTAGGCTTCAAGGAGTCTGTTTGGGGTCATTATTTTCTTGATAAATGCACTCCCCACCACTCCAGATTTCCCAGAAGGGAGACTGCAGGGTAGAAGAATGTTGCATTGCACAATATATTCCATGATTGGTTCAAATTACTCAATTTACCCAGTATTTTCCAAAAAACCAATCCGAAATCATCACTCAGCCACATCCTACTTCCAGTGCTGATGCCAGACAGTCATTTTGCCTCAGAGCATCATTGAACATGAGCTCTCCTCAGCTTGTTTCTTACTTTGATGAACTGGATGGCTGCAGGGACTGTACTGAGATTTGAGACATTTCATTTGAGATGTTGCTGGTTGTTTCCACCGCTGATAGCTCTGTAGGAAAGGAGTGGACAACTCTGATTTTGCTCATACCAGGCAGAGATTATTGACCTGTAAAATTTACCATCATATTTTATCAAGCCACTCTGAGATGTCATTTTGTCAGATCGGTGTGCGAATGCAAGGTGCTTTATCTTGTCTGATCTTTGAAAGGTATCCTGCAATCAAACCTCAGACCATGCTGAAAGATGTTGTCAATTATTTAGCACACACTGAAGAGCAAGAATGTTTGTTTTGGTCTTTAGATCAACAAATTCTTGCTCAAAAGAAAAGTATATCCTTCATTTTAGACTCAAATTTTAGCTCCATGTGGTGTAAATGTGTTCATTTTCACCTGCCACAAACCATTTCAGGGTCTGTATCTTGTGATTATTGCACTGTGATCATTCCTTGATAGTTGCTCACCTCTATGATTCAGTGTTGCCAAGCTCAACATTGTGTTTTCATTTATTCTGCTGGTGCTGAGCTGACTCTAATAGAGTTTTAGGCTGATTGAAGCACTGGGCTTAGGTTACCGTGGCCTAAATCCCCCCTAAATCCCAGTGTTTTATTTTGGCCTTAGCAGACTCCAAGACAGTTGGGTAGAGCAGGCATTGCCAGTGGAATTGCAGATGTGAAATGCTGGACTGGAGCAGGTGTGTTCATGGGCTCCTGCAGGCATTGTCTGACTCACATCTGTGCCAGCCTCGCTACAAAATATGGGCAAACCTGGGCTGAAAAGTGCTGTGGAGCTGTGGCTGCCCATCAAGGGCCCCATCATCCAGGACTGTGGCTGTGGATGGTAGAAAACGGTGCCTTGGAATGATTCCCCCTTTCACAAGGGCTGCTGCAACATCCCCTCTGCACACAAATGCCTCTTAACCCCTCTCTACCTGACATCACCTTTCCAAGCTAATATTCCCGGTGTCAGAGAAACACTTGGGCTTTATTTCAGTGGAAATTTGTTTGATTGAAGCCTGAATTATAGAAACAAACCTTTTTATTGATAGAAAATGTCCCCTTTTTAATCCTGTGACTATGAAAATATCACACAGCGATGTCTCTTAGGTTTGCAATGCGAGCTTGCAAACCTCTCTTGCAGTCTGAATTTCACGTGCGCAGCACAAGCCCAGCATCGCTGTAAACACTGAGAACAGCTGTGAACAGAGAAAACGAAAAGCTGAGAAAAACAGGTGCCTTTCAGTCTGTACACATTATTTAATATTGAACTGCCCCATAACACAACGTTAGGTCCTTTATTATGTTTGCCCGCCTTACAAAGAAGCTGAAGCAGCAGCAGTGGCCGGCTCAGGGAATGTGTGGGAAATGCAGCCACAATGCCTGCACCCTCTACTGGCTGATGCATGGACCACGGAGGGGGCTGCAGGATTTTTTTCTCAGCTACAAGAGTAAATTTCTCAGCTGGAATAATAGCATTTTCCAGCAGAAATTTTATAGCATCATTATTAGTAGAAATAGGAAATTTGGGTGCTCTGTTTGTCTGGAATAGGAAAGGAAGTGAAAGGTCTGAGAAATAGAAAACTAATGAATTCTTTCATCTTGCCTGAGAAACTATTTGTTGAGAACCACTGTGCTCACTTTCTACAGCAAGGGAATGCCAAAGTTTGACACACAGAAGGAGATTAAGCTGTATTGTGCTAATTCTGAATGCTAGAGACATTGTTCATTAAGTTCTGCAAATGCCAGATGTGGGGGGAGAAAAAGTAGTATTCTGCAATCAAGACCTAGAAATTTGAAAATTAAAATTCAAAGTCATGTCTTTCTAGGTGTGGGATTCACTTCAGCCACAGATAAGTATTACAAAGTATTTGTATAGATTTAACTTTCAGATGGTTGTAGCTGATCTTGTTATAAAAAACAGCTGCAGTTCCAAAGTCCATGTGGAGAGCCCTCTGTGACATGACCACAGTGTAGAGAGGATCATACACTCTCCTGGGTTATGACATCAATTAAATAATAGGCTTCTAGGCTGCTGCAGTTTCTCTAATGATGTTTCTTTCTCTTTTTTAACTTTTCTCCCAGTCTGCCAGCATGGATGGCAGCTGAGGCTTCCTGAGGTTGTATTGTTCCTGCCATGGCAGACAGAGGTATCTGCAGATATTTTGCCTGGATCAGGGCTGCTGTTGGTGTGCCCAGCTGCCCAGGGTGCCTCACCATGTAGATCTGGTGTCTACGTGCAGCAAGGGACACAAAGGCTCATAACCTCACATGCACCCATTACACAGCTACGATGAGGAATTTTGTTGTTGCTAGTCTGGTATTAAATCATTAGGACTGCTAGATTTTACAGGAATAGTAGTATTGGGCTGTAAAGAACAGCTCACTTATGCTACAGTGAGATTTTCAGAAATCACAAGTGATTTGATAGGCCTTCAGTTTACTTTCTTAAAAGTAGTTGTACTTTCAGAAGGATTATTGCCCTCTCATTGCCAGTTAGAGATGGTGCTTCTCTGGGTCCTTCAGTTCAGGAGCACTTCAGGTGTCTTTGCTTTGGAGATCCTTGGCAATTTCTGTTCTCTCTGCTTTGCCTGTGTGTTCTTGCCTGTACATGTCAATTTTGTGTCGTTTGTCACTGTGCAGTGAATCGGATTCCCAGACATGACAAGCTTTAAGACTTACTAAGATAAGCAGGTGAATGTGTTACGATGTCTGTACAATGGTATTTTCATATCTATATTATCTCCTGGACTTCCCATCACCACTGATGCTGATTAATGCCTGCAAAGTACAGGAATGTGTCCTTTATGAAGTGTTTTTCTGTCGGTTCATTATTTCCCATTGCTTAATTTGGCAGAATTTCGTAAGCACTCCTCATATTGACTCCTCCACAAAACCAGTCAGTCCCACACAACCCTCTGGGGTGCCTGGCCTCTTTCAGAGGCCTCTCAATTCCCTGCAGGAGCACAGACTTGTTGCTGCACCTGCAGGCAGCTGCATAGGTCAGTGCCAAACAGCTGGGGCTGGCAGAGGCTGCCTCTGGACCTCCCTCTCCTCCCCAGCCTGGGAATCCCTACATGCCTTCCTCCTTCTCCTTGGTATGGGAAGATTGTCTCTGCCCTGGGGATAAAAAAAAATCAGAATGGATTAGACAGAGTTAAAGGCAGGAAAGATAAAAGAGTTTGCTCAAGGTCTCCACCCAGTCACTGGCAAAGCCAGACCAGGGCTCTGCCCTGACTCCCAACAGTACCCAAACCCCAGCACACCCCAGCCTCTTTCAAATGCAGCTCACACAAAGCAGATTGGAAGTGATTTACTGCTCTTTAGGAGTGTTTTCAAATTGCATCTTTTTCAGTTGTCAGGAATTAACTGTGACTGCCTGAGTTTTAATTAATGGATCATGTTATTTGGTGCATCTAAAAAGAAAATTTAAGAAACATCTTTGGCTCTTTTGGCCAGTAGCCATAATGACAGCCAGGCCAATTATATCGGTCACCAAGTTATCGGTGCAATCGTAACTGGAGGCAAACAGATGCCAAGAGAAGCTGGTAGTAAAATCATGATGTATTTCACAGTCATCTTATTACTGACTGATTTAAATAAGGACCTAAAATGCTCTGTCAGTACAGAGAGTGTCAATGTTCCAGCAGGTCTTAATTCACAGAAGTTCAAGCTTTCCTTGCTTATGGAAAGTGACTGGTGAAAAAGGAAAAGGTATGCCACAGTAAAAGCATGTGGGAAACAATTTACTATTTATACTTGAAAATGCTAACAATCCAGGCTACATGTTCCTTTTTCTCTGCTGAGTTTAAGTATTAGGAAACAAAACCCTCTGATGAGGTTCCTCTAACTTCCATTTCATCACATCAGAAATGAAGTTGGCCCATGGCTCTCCATCATTTGCTTGCTGGGTCTAAATGAGTATAAACTGCATGTAATAGTGACTCAGAGCAGCAGCTCCTTCAGGGAATGTCCCTGTGTGCTTTCAAACTCAGCATATTGGAAGTAGAATGCAGTATGTACTCAATGTTAGGTTTAAACTAATTTAATTAGAAAAACTAGAAATTGGTTGGCTTTCACACAGTATGAGCAGAAAAATCTTTGTATAAATGCTTTCCATAATTCAAAAAACAAAGTCTAGCCCCATAGTTTCCTCTACTGGATCACTGCGAACCAAGGTACTGCTGGATTATGGCTTCAAATAATAACTGAAATTTTGGGAAAGAACAAAGTCATAAAACTCCTCTGGACTAAATGTATTCCCAGCCACATAAACAAGGAAATGGATTTTATAATTAATTCAGAGTTCCCTGGCAAGCACAGTGTTGTAATGTGTTGTAATCTACTGATTAAGTTCCAGTAAGAACACTGGCAGTGGCTTTTTTTATCAATATCCATCTTTTAACAGCACCCAAAAGAACCTGAAATTCTGAATCTCAGACTAACCACTGGTGGATTGTGCTCATCTGAGCATCCAGTCAACACCTGGAGAGGGGTGAGTCTGCAGGAACAGGGTTTGTGTCATCCTTGGGTCTTCTTTGCTTCCTCTTCCCATGTTCTCGAGCGCTGTGTTTTGGAAACATGGTACTTTGCAGAAAATTGCTTTTGAGAAGTTCAGGCTGAATGGGTGTTTGAAACCTTCCAGCAAAGCTTTTAATCCAGTAGGATTCTACTTCACAGAATGCTTTGCCATCCATCAGGCCACTGGTCATGGCTGTTAATTAAATGAAAATGCAAAATAAATCTACAGTGCAGAGATACAACATAGCCAATTAAGCATCCCAGTGCAAGGTGCTAATGATAAAAAGTGAATGTCACTGAGGACAGCCTGTATGATGTCAGAATACAAATCCCATCAGATGGCAAAATGCATGAGCCCCATCATGGGCTGGGAGGAAGGAAACCTTCCCTGAGTACTTAAGTGCAGCAGAGGTGGTGGTGAGGTTGTAAGGGGTGGGAGTATTGGGGACTTCTGTGGGCAAGAAGGAGTTAAAGTCAGAACCCTCAGACTAGTGCTGCTAATTTTCTTGATTTCTGATATGTGAAACTCTGACCAGTCCCAAGTTCTTTGTCATACAAGCAAAGCATTGTATTTTTTTAAATGTCTTTGTTTTGATGTAAAAGAACGATACTAAAGAAAGCAAATTATAACTGTTTTTGGAGTGACTGAAGGACTGCCAGGGCCCTGTGTCTTTGTGAAGATGCTCTGTGAAGAGGGATGGCCTCTTTAAGTGGCTCTTCTTGGCAAGGTTAAACCAAATGAATGGCAATAACTCAGCAGTTACAGCTAACTACAGCAGCTCATAGACAGGCATTATAATTTCATTAAAGATCTGGCAATCAGGGCAATCTGAAGAATATAAATGCACAGAAATGAGTAATCTTAAGTTTCATGAAAGCAAAGAAAATATTTAACAAAGTTATTGCAAGACACAATTTAATGAGCTATCTTGAGACAAATTAATGAATCTTTAGTATCTTGTATGTGTAAACAACTCCACCTGTTCTACCTATTAGAAAGGTTATTTTTTTTTGAGAAACACAGTCTGATAAAATTTATACTTGAAAGAAAAAACTTGACTGTCTTAAGCTACATATTTCAGTAGCTCATGAAACTTGTGTTGCATCAAAAAACTTGCCTACCATCAAAGCTTCAGGTGCATACTTTATGTATCTCAATGTGCACTTTAGCTTGGATTGCTAGTTGGGTTCTTCTTTCTTCTTTTTAGCTTTTGATTGTGTGTTTTGCTCTTTTTAGAAGTTAGGTGCCTACATGAGGGTGGTATGAAGGGATTCATGTTCTTAAAACAGAGAAAATGGAGCAGAGGAGAATTTTAGAATATTGCAGGACACTGGCCTTTGAAATTTCCATGGATTTTCAGTCCATGGAAATTTATCTCTCTTTTCATTCTTTTAACAAATGCAGATAACACAACCCTATCAATACTCAGCCAAACGAAACATTAAATAATGCCAGTCTTTAAACCAGTTTTGCATTCCCTAGATTGCAATGAAAGTGTAATTTTTTTACATGCAGGGCATTAAAACATGTTTAACAAACTTCTAATCAATTACAGGCTCTTCTCCCCTTGTTTCAAACAAATCCAAACACTCTTTACACGTTTATATGTAGGCATGTATGTGGGTATATCACAGAATGGTTTGGGCTGGAAAGTACCTTAAAGATCATGTACTTCCAAGCCTATGTATATAAAAATATTTATATATAAATAAATGTGTGTGCAGGCCACTTAGTTCTTTAAGGCAAGGACATCCTGGTTGTAGACTCAATCAGCACCAGACACTGAGCTGGTAATACCATCATGTCATATATTATTATAATATATCAGAATATAATATATTATTACCACCTCTGTAGGCTCAGCTATTGCTATCACATCTCAGTAGGAAGGGATTAGCCCTACACTTTGTTTTCCCGGCCAAATATCCCTTCCTGGACCTGCACAATTTTCTGGAACTGGAGACAAATCTTGTTGCCCTCCACAAGCCAGTATGTCTCTTTCCCCAGCAGTATTTTGGCTGAGAGGAGAGCTGTCATGCTATCAAGGCCCCTGGAGTGAAGAGGAAGGGAGAAATGTTTGAAGCACAGAGGATGGAAGTAGAGTGAAAAACAGTGGAAAAGTTCTGGAAAGGAACTCCAACCTTGGGGACAGGCCAGAGCAAAAGTGATGTGTGAATGAACTGATATCACACATCCCTGCTGTGAGAGGGAGTTAAAGAAAAACTTAACTTGCTCAACAATTTGGTGCCATTTCTGCACAAGTGAAGATGGGTTAGGACCAGATGGAGACTTGGTGGCCAAAGGTGGGATTGTTGCAAGTTGAGTGTTAACTGTCAGCTCCTGCCACCCACAAAAGACATGGTAAAGAGAGAATGGGTAGATTTTCCCCCACAGTTAGTAGGGGGCAATCTGCTGAAATGGTATCAGAGTGCCCCAAGGAGATGTTCACACAGTGGCTCAGGGAACCTGGGGAAGAGAGATACATCCTCCTTGTAGGAGGGAGAATAAAACTTTGCCCACCTGGATTCCAGTGGCTCATCGAGTGACAAGGAGAGTGCAGTTATTTTATTTCACCTTTATTTCTTGCTTTTCAGTACGGAAAACAACCCAAAGATAAAGCTCCTCCAGGGTTTTGTGCAGATGAAGAATGGCAGAATATCTCACCTGGTATTGCCTCTTTGGTGATAGTTTTTAGGCTGTTGGTTGATCTGTGGCTGGTGGCAAGTGATTGATTTTCATACACAAATTTTCTTTCTAGTTTTGAAACCCTTTTTTTGTTTTTTCCCCATGTAGTATTCCTATATACTCCCTTGAGACTAACATAACAACATGCATGGGATTGCTCTGTCAGCACAGTATGTTCTACCTTTCCCTTCCATACCTGAGGGCTGCACGCTTTTGGTGACCCCAAAGGAGTTAAATTTCAGAGTACTGAAGGATTCTGGACTTTCATAATTAACCATGGACTATAATAGTTGTTGAGACAGGTGAAAATGTGCCCAGGACATGATTATTCCTGTACAGGGGAATGTCACAGGATAAACTGCTGCTGTGTCCTGTCAGTCCTGCCATGGACATTTAGATCCAGATCCTCAGTGGGACTCAGAGACATAAATAGCCCAGCAAGGCTGGGACTGACCTTCCCTCCACTGGGATGTGCTCTCAGGTGAGGGTGTAAAAGCTTATCAAATTATCGGGCACCTCCAGACCTTGCCTGGGGCTGTAGGCTTGGAAACATGAGTGGGTTTGCTGTGCTTGATTAGTGTCAATATTTTAAAGCAAGGTGGATGTTAAGGGAGCAAAGTACAGGTTTTAAACACAATGTGAAGGGAAGTCTCTCCTAAAATAACAGATGTTAATGAGCTCTCTACAAGAAGCTAAAATCAGGATGTTATAATGTGTGGTTGTGGCTGTTCTTAAAAAATGAATAGACCTTTTAGCATTCAAAGGACTATTCTCCTTTTCCTTCTGATCTGGCCTTCCTTTCTCCCCACATCCCCTGAGTTGTCAACTTTCGTTCTCTGCTGAGATCCTAGAAAGCAAGAGGATAGAATGTCGGAGAATACATTTTTTTCTCAATTAGAAATAGAAAGAAAGCAATGAAAAATAAGTAAAAGGTTTCAAGAAACAGCGAGGGGAAACAAAAAGAGTCACTTAAATCTTGTGGGCAGGCAGTGCCAATCCAGGTAAGCGAGACCATGCTTTCACCCTAAACTGCACCCGAGCGAAATATTTGAGTATCATTCACATCTCTCCCTATAAACCATACCTAAGTTACATAATTTGGGTATAATTAACCAAGAGGCAGCAGCCCACCCGCACGCAGGTGTGTGCAGCATCTCCACCCTGCGCCGGCATCCCTTTGCACCCCGGCTCTCGCCGCTGTGCGTGCGCTCCGTGCCGCTGCCCGCGGCCGCCGGAGGGACCCCCCAGCCCCTCTGCGGGCCCGGGGCGGTGCGGGAGGGTCCCCCGGAGGCCGGGGCGGTGCGGGAGGGTCCCCCAGAGGCCGGTCCGCCCGGGGCGGTGCGGGGCGGTGCGGGGCCGAGGCTGCCCGCGCTGTTCGCCGCGCCGCCGCTGGGG
Source organism: Monarcha castaneiventris obscurior (assembly GCA_026261815.1). NCBI lineage: Eukaryota > Metazoa > Chordata > Aves > Passeriformes > Monarchidae > Monarcha > Monarcha castaneiventris. The sequence goes on from JAMPIT010000437.1 coordinate 5,231,180, forward strand.
GTATCTTTGTACCATTTTTCATCCAGCAGCAATTTGGAGTGGAAACGTGTAATAGGGGAAAAAAGCAGGGATCTCGGCGGTTTGAGCGAGCCGTGCATCCAGGAGCCAAAAAAAAAAAGATTAACACCCCTCCGCACCCCTCCGCGCCCCTCCCGTGCCCCTCGGGGCATCGTCGCGGCTCCGCCAGCGCCCGCCGGACACCGAGCGAAAGGGATTCGTCTGGAGGGCAATTTCGGATCGGGGGAGATCTATTGGATTAGTGGGATTATCTGCCTGCAGAAGGAGAGAAGTAGCGTTTGATCATTTCCATTGCCTGCCTGATGGTCGGATTTACATGGAGGTGGCTCGGCACGGATGAGGCTGGATTCCGGATGGGGATTTCCAGCCCCCCCTCCCCGCGCCCCGATCCCAGGAAAGGGGAGAAAAATATATAAAAATCTGTATAATTGGGAAGTGTCCGGAGCACTATCGGGAGCCCTCCCGCTCCCAGCTTCTGGGAGAGCCGGAGGAGGCGAATCCAGCGGATTACATCTTCAACCGCGATTGCGGGAAAGCGGCCGTGAACTGGTAAATACTTTGATGCTCCCGGCGTGCGGGGCGAGCCCGCTCCGGGATGGAGAGGAGGGAGGGAGGGGGCGGCCGGGCCGGGATGCAGCAGGGCGGCCGGGATGGAGGGGAGAGAGGGACAGCGGGGATGGAGCGGGGCGGCCGGGCCGGGCGCGGGGCCCCGGGCAGGGCAGGGCAGGGCAGGGCAGGGCTGCGGGGCTGAGCCCGGGGGCGCTCGGCAGGGCCGGTTCCCGATCCGTGTGTGCCCGTGCGTGCGTGTCCGCGGGCAGGGGGCTGCGGGTGCGGGGCTGCGCGGGGGATGCGCGGCTGCGGCGGCGGCGAGCCCGAGCGGTGCCTGCCCGCGGGGATGCGCGGCGGCGGCCGCGGGGTGCGGGGGTGCTTGCGGGGGGATTCCCGCACGGACGCTCCCGCACACGCCCCCCGCACCCGCCGCCGCCGCCCCAGCCAACTTTTCCTCCCCCGCCGCCCCGGGGCCGCCGCCCGCCTCGGGCCGGGCGCGCAGCTCCGCGGGCGCTGCGCAGCCCCCGGTGCCTCCCGCAGCCCCCGGTGCCTCCCGCAGCCCCCGGTGCCTCCCGCAGCCCCGGCTCCCTGCCCGGCTGCCGGGCCTGGCGGGGGATGGCTTTTTTTTATTTCTTCAGACATCTTCTTTCTCGCCTGGGTGCTGAGTGCTGGTTCTTCTGCTCCCCCCCTCGGCTCCCCCCCCCCCACCGCCGTCCGCCCCCCCATCCTCCTTTCCTGATGATCGCGCTAGAGCATCATCTTTACTTGCTAAAGGAAAATCAATTTTCAACAGGTTTAATTAAAATTAATCAGTGAAATTACTTAATATTAATTGGCTTATAATTAAAGCCAGAAAGTTACCTTGGAATCAGGAGAAAGGATGTTATCTGGAATCATTTTAAGGATGCATATGGTTTAAGAGCAATTACATTCAAATAACTGTTTAAATAAAACAAACCAGAGCTTGATTATAGTGTTGTGCTCTTGCTGGTGCAGGTGACACGATCTGGACTGGCCATTTCGTTCTGTAAATTTGCTGACCTTTTGAAGGAATATCATTTTAGTTTGACACTGGGTTTGCTTTCTGGAAGGCCAGTTTGTTTTAGCTCTAACAACTATGGCATTAAAATCCACTAGTATAAAATGGAAATATGTCTTATAGAAGCTATAAATATCAAAGTGAATGTTTTTAGCACGTTTAGATGTTCTGTGAATTTGAAATGAAGCAGATTTTTCTTTTTCTCAGCATAAGTGTAAGAAATTGTTTTAGGAATTATTTTTTGCCAGCACTGCCATCCACTGTGGCAATATTTGCATTTATCCAGAGCCTTAGTGGGACCAGAGCGTACTGGTAAATTCACAGAGATAATTCACATGTGAAACCATGTATTTTTGGCAATGCTCACAATAACCTTTTCATGCTCCCTTAAGACCTAGGTTGGTTTTTTTGTTTGTTTGTTTTTTACAGTAGCAGCATTTTTGGTGCATCTACAGACTATCGTTGTTGCTGAAAGAGCTGTACTGTGAGCTTTGGGACATTTTCCCCTACTTTTTTTCTGGGCTGGCTTAGTTGAAGCAAAGGATACTTATGAAATTGCACGTACTTTATTACAAGCACCTTACAAGAGAATAACCCATGCATGGTATAAATGAGCATTTAAAAATAGAGCCCGTTATTCAGGGCCCTGATTTTCAAAGATACTGTTTCCCATTGACTGCACTGAGACTTGTGTGGGCTCAACAGCTGTAACCCTCAGCCTGCTTCTGCATCTTTGAAATTAGATTTGCAGATTGGGAGCCAAAAGCTAAGTAGCCATGTTTGGGAATAGTGGTTGGGAAGGATTTATTTTTTCTTTTCTTTTTTCCCCCCACTCTATTACTGGTGCAGGATGCAGGGTTAAAGAAGACTGCTTCTTAGTTACTTTTTGATAAATGACACCGTTTTCCTTAGACTGTGGCTACAGATTGCAGTGATGTTGCAAAAGCAGTTTTGCAGTAAATGATTAGGAGATCCTTAGATACCTACAAAGAGATCCCATTTATCCTGTACGTTTCATGTGAATCATATGCAGGCTGTGGGAAGAAAAATGAGGCTGAGGATAATCATGCTAAGTGTGCTGGGAAGCAGGATTTGGCTGAACACCTCTGTTTTGTGATTAACTGAAGTAGCAACGCAAGCCATGAGTGTGGTTCAGGCTGTTTAAGGCAGTGAGTGTAGGAGCGAGGAGAAGAGCTGCTGTCCTGATGCTGCTTTGGTTATCTTACCCCTTCTCCTAGAGTAGGGTAAGAAGATAATATCCTAGCTGTTGATACTTAAACATCTTTAACAAAGTGGGTTTTCTCTGGATTATTTGGCTGGAGGTGGAGCAGTCTGCTGAGGAGGGTTATTTAAAGACTGGGACAGGGCTGTAGGCAGATAAATTGATTTGCAAGTGAATGGAGGAATTTGAACATGGTAATGGTGGTAGTTGTATTTTTTATCAGTTTACATTTTTAATATCCACTGGCATGCACACAAGCGTAAACCACTCTAATTGTTCAAATGGAGTCTGGGGAAAAGGGAAGAAAGCAGAGGCTTAGATGTGGTCTCAGTTCGTAATGGATTGGCTTGCCTTTCTTTATTAAAAGCAAATATACATTCCCTTCTAATAGAGATGTAGAGCTGTATTACACATCCTTGGCTAGCTCTGAATTATTTGTTTGATGTCATATTTATTATGGTTTTTTAATCACATGAAAAAGGAACTATTTAAAAATTAAATAGTGAAAAAAGAAGGGCAAAAGGAGACAGACGTTCTTTGAAAGCAAATAATGAAAATACAACATTTTGCTGGAGATCCAGTAGAAACCTCTGGGGATTTCTTTTAATAAAGGATGGGCAGTTATCAGTCTGATCCAGTAAATGATATAGTTTCTGATTAGTCCCAGATAACCCTCTATGGTAAGTATAACAGGTGATAAAATAATAGATAATGATAAAAAATAGGTCCTTACTGATGAATAAAGGCTGTTCTAGAGGCTTGTCTCCATTAGTGTAGCCCTGGTTCTGAGCTCTGCATTATGAGGGAACATAAGCACTCACAGGGGGATGCCTGCCCTGATACCCAGTTGTTGCACAAGAGTTTGTATGGAAGGGAGGGAGAGGGAGTTAGGGGATGAAAAAAAAAAAAAAAGAAGAACCTGATGGCAAAACTTCATCATGTGTTGCATATTGAGAGCACATCCTGTAATTTTAATAACAAATGATGACATTACATTCCCCAGGATTACTATTGAATTAGCAGAATTACAAGGGGAAATAATTTTGGCTTCTTGGTGACTCAGCTGCACATTTCCACCTGCCTCTGAAGACCCCATGTTTTTTCCAACAGACTTTGTTTCCATAACTATTAATTGCTCATTAATGATGTTTTGTGTGTTCTCCAGGGATAAAAAGTGACTGGTTGGCTGCTTAGTGCCATGTTGGGTTTCACTGTGCACCCACTCCACTATGGCACTTCTCTCTAGAAAACAAAAGGTGGTGTGAGGGAGCAGCAGCTGTGTGAAACCAGGGGGCCCAGCATCTGTCCTGTAAATATCCTCATGGTTACCAAGCCATGTAAAGATCTGGGCTGCACACAGCAGGGTAACATGGTTTTTCCACTGCTGTGGTCAAATAAAACATGAAGCCATTAAAAGAAAAAGCAATTTGAGTTCTCTTTACCCCATTTGTTGAATTCTTCTGTTTTGTCCTCATAATATTTTCTGCATAATCAGTTTTAGTGTTGCCTTTGGGTAGCCTGTTACCTTCTGCTGATGCTTGGTTAGGTCTTTTGCACCACATTAAGGGAGAATGTAATGCTTGGAAATTAGCAACATGTGACTGTAAAATCATAAAAGTGGTCAAGGACACTTCACAATTATTGTATTTCAAGTAACTCATATTCTTTCAACGAAGCAGAGAACTTAAATGGCAATTTAAAAAGATGTTTTCTAAATCTCCTCAATCACATCCTGCCTAGAGAATCCATTAGCTCACTTGTTGAACTGGTTCTGGGAATTTAATGAGGGGAATACATTTATGTTGTATTTTATACTTTTATTTAATTACATCTTGTCTGAGGCTTTCAAGTTCAATATCTGAACTTAAAGTTGTTCCTTAACTTTTGCCTTCCCAACCCCGTCCCCCAGTTTCCAAAACAGTACTTGAAAGCAGTAAAGTGTTATGTAGGCACATAGTGTTAGAAATATTCATGAGGAGAAAACGACAATTTAGTCAGGAGAAACCTTACAGATAGACTGAATATTTTGACATCCTCAAGCCTGCACTAAGCAGGCATTGTGGGATGGGGCTTTTGTTTCTTCAACTGGTTTCACAATGAAGGTTTATTTCTGTGGAGAACCTGGGCCCTGGAACAGTCACCATGAGATGTTGCTGCTGGGTCAGGAAACCCTCTGGTCACTGGAGTCATGGTCAGCGTGGCCAGGACATGACCACAGGGGGACTGAGCCTGGTTGCTACAGCTGAAATAAGTCTCTTTCTCACAGACAGGGGTAGAAAATGAAAAGAGGACAAGGAGCTGAATAATAGGAGCTACGCATGAAGTCAGATGGAAAGACTAAATCTTTGTAGACGTTTAATGGTGTTATATTCTAAGCTTTTGGGAAATTTTATTTGAAATTTTTTTACAACAGTAAATATAGTCTGTGCTATATCCTATTTCTATTTCATGTGAGAGAAAAATTCCCCATCTATGGCACAACACTTTACTGCTACCATTACTGCAGACTTTATAGATCAGAGATGTGTCAGCATGTTAGCTTTAGCTGTAATGCTTTTTTTTTGTGAAACCTTATGGGCCTTGCAGCCACTTTCTCATACTGACACTCATAAAACGTTCAAGTTCTCATATTTATTATTTAATTTGCTTCCTATATAAAGCAGCAGAGCTCTTTGGTACATGAATATGAAGCCAAAAATGACAGGCAGGCATGAATGGGACTAATGAGTTTTAATAATGCACATATTAGAAACTGCTAAAGGAAGTTTAATTAAGAAAAACAAGTTAAGCATGAAATTCATTTTGGAACAAATGCAAGTAAAGTCACAGATGTACAGAATGCTAGATCACAGGAAACAACCTCTTCAAGTTGATAGATCCCTCTAATGCCAGTATTGCACTCAAGTTGTAGTGTGCACTCTGCAGTTCTGGAAAGCCTGGTAATACCAGTCAAGAGCACTTTCAGAGCTGAGTTAGACATGCTGGGTTTGTGATTAACAAATTATGTTTATACATCTGTGAATTTTGTGATGAGTTGGAACTTGATCTCAATTACCCTAATGAAACCAGGACCGTCTCGATCATCTGATCAAGAGCAAAAAGCATGGGTTCCTTTTTCTGCCACAAGGAAGTTTGCTGGTCTTTTTCTCCAAAAAAAAAAAAAATCATCTTGTTGAAGAGCTAGTTATTGATCTAGCTCTACAACAAGGGTTTTGTATGCTTGGAACTGTTGCTGTATTGTATCCAGATAGAACAACAATTCATGAACAAACCTGAGTTCATTCAAGCATTTTGTTTGCAGAGTTCTCCCTCAAGAAGTGGTATTATCTGTATTCTAGCTTTTTTTACCTTGAATTCCTAACACCCTCCCGACTAGGAAAACACAAAAGTGATATCTTTCTTATGAATCTGATATGAAAGCTTGCCTTGGGGGATGAACTAGCATTAAAGGTAGTATTATTGTTGATATTATAGTTGTATTAAGGGTGGTGAAGAAAATCCAATTAATTTTTCTCATATTAACTCCAGTGAACCAAGGGTGAACCACAAATATATAGCAGGTGAAGAACTTTATTAACAATTCTATAGCTAAATTTTTCACCTGCAAGAGACAACAAAAGGACAATTAGTTTCAGGAGCCTCTGGGTGGGTTCTAGACACTCTGTTAGAGTGATCAGATGAGAAGCATGTGTATATTTTATGAAATATTAATCAAAGCAACTCCCACTTGACCTAATGATACGCAATACACAGATTTTGATATTGAAGTTCTCAAATGAGAAACATCTGGGTTATTTTTTTCTCCAGAATGACCTCTGATTAACATGAGTTCAGTGGAATTTCTACAGTAGGTCAGGGAATCTTTGTGTCCTGAAGCACAGAGCAGCCATCAACAGAACGGCCATTTGATCATTTAGCTGAATAGTTACAGTACTCAAAAGTGAGGATAATGTGTGGTCCATTTAAGAGTTAACCATAAGCTGCTAAAAGGAATAAAGGTTCACTTCAGTGCCCATTATATTCCAAGCCAGTGCATCTGTCATTTTTAATTTAAATCTGTATTACTTAGCTGTCTAAAACTTTACACATAAGTGACAGAGTTACCCATTCTTTCTGTTATGGGTAAAATCACCATTTCGTTACCTACTTACTGTGCAAAATGTCAGACAGCTCTGGTCCACATTAGAAAATTGTAGCCAACTTCTGGTAATATAAACAATTACTTCAGGTAAAAAGTAGAACTGTTTTAAGAAAATGATTTATTGATATGAGTAAATGGAAGATAATAAGACTTAACTGACCCTCTTCTCATGGGCTTAATTTGTCTAATTCAAAAACAGTTTAATAGAAAATTTTGATCAGAAATCTTCCTATTTTGGCAAACTAAGATGCAGAAATCATTTAAAGGGATTTTTGATCATGAAAATACTAGTTAATAAACATTAGTGAATATTCCCACTAATGGCAAAGAACAAAAATTTGGTGCAGTTGAAAAATGCATCACAGTTTAAAGGAGTCTTATGACATCTACTCAATTCAAATTTTCACTAATTTTGAAGCACTGCATTGAATACTTTATACTACTATGTTTAAATACTGTATTTTTCACTAACTCGTTATGAGGTTTAGTGGTCAAAACATAATATTAAATTGAGGTAAGGGCACTTAGGAATCAGTTTCTCTGATCTGGGAGCGATATATTTACACAGCTTGTAGCATCTGGAAATCCTTTCCACTGAGTTGTTTGCAGACCTGTGTAACAACACTTGTAATTTCAGCCTAATGTGGGGTGGGACTGTGAGCCCATCAAGATGATGTCTTATTCATACCTTTGTTGGCCATCTTGGCAAGGGTTCTGCATCTCAATAGGGCTGGACTTATAGCAACTTTCTGGGGCTACCAGACCTGTGGCTGCTCTGAGGTGGAGGGGGTGGTGGCATATGGGATCTGACCAAACCCCACCAGAACTGTACCCTGCTTATGTGTATTAAGTATTCAGGATTGCAGCCTCCTCTGTTATCATTTCATACACCTGTTTTTTTAAAGGAATATAGTTAATTTCTTGAAATAAACCCATGCACATCCCATCCCTTTGAGAAAGTATTTAGGGAAGTATGCAAGAGCAGTGTCTGTTTTAAAACATTTCACAGAATGTTTTGAGTTGGAAGGGGGCTCTAAAGGTCATCTAGATTTTGGTAGGGGCACCTTCCCCTCCAGGCTGCTCAAAGTCCCATCAACCTGGCCTTTTTTTACTACTAAATTGAGAAAAAATATACTGTATTTGGAATAGTGCTTCCCTTGCTAACTTGAAACATGAAAGAAGAGAGGGGAGTTTTGTGCTGCATCTCCTGAGGATTTGTCTGATCATGTTTACAATTGGTGTGTCACACCAACACAGTGTTCACTGTTACCTTTCCTCTAATGGTTTCTGTACCACTGGCCATGCTCCTGCTTGGCTTCATAGCACGTTTTAGAACACAGATTTCTTCTTAGAGACATGAAACATCTCTGGGCTCTTAGTTCTAAGGAGAGACTGTTGTAAGTAAAAACGGATGCAAATGTAGCTGGTTCTGCAAAATAGCACTTGTGTTTTGAAATGAAGTGGCGTTGTGTGCTGTTCCAAACTCTGCAGTCACTTTGAATGTTTGTGCAACTGGGATTTACTAGCAAAGTTGAGGTGGAAAGGAATTTTTAAGCATGAATATCAAGTCACAGAATACACCTTCAGCTGAAAAGAAAACATCTTTTTCTGGGGATTGGGAGTTTTTTATCATAACAATAATAGCAGGTACATGTGCTAAAGCTGGCATATGGCCAGAAGCCTTGGGTGCCACCAAAGGTTTTATTAATCCTTTGGAGCTATTGACAGGTGATACAGATCAAACCATCCCTGAAGATTCGGAGGTCTGGGTATGAGTAACGAAGAGGAGTTTAGCTGCTGCAGTTTCCAGGAGATGTGACCTGTTGTGGGATGCCCTGTGTCATTGGAAATGCAAAGATGCACTGAAGCTCTCTCGGATTGTTCACTCCACAGCATACTAAATGCCTCTCTAAAGTATTTCAGAATCTGAGCTATAAAGTAATTTGAATTCAGAAAGGAAGATAATAAAATAATAGATGATAGAAAAAACCTCTGTGTAGTATAGACTGTTCGAAAGAGCATGAAAGACTTTATCAAATACCTTTTACGGTAGAATTCATTTGTGTTACCACAGGGAGCAATTGTGATCCTCAAATCAAGACAGCAGTAAAATCTGAAAATGTTTCTCCTCCTCCTCCTCAGATCCACATTATTTTGATGCTAAATCTTGCCCCAGATTTATCATTGGTACTCTTTGGTTTATTCTCCTGCCTGCCTCCCCGATCAATCCTGTTTATTCCTTCTCTCTTTTTTTCCATTGATTCCTCTTTAGCTGAGTCCAGATCCCAAGGGAAAGCCCTATACAGGAAGACTGAGGAGAATTTTGTCCAGCATTGACTCTCAACGTGCTCCTGGCCAGCTTCCCTGCTTGCCCTTGCACCTAGTGCTCAAAACAAAATTTTGTCATGAAAGTCTCAAAAGATTTGATAAATCTCAGTCTTTTTATTTGCGTTTGTGGTTTTGATGTGGTAGCTTCAGGGCAGCCAATGACAGGCTTGAATGTCTGACCTCTCAGTCTCAAAAATAAACTGTTACTTAGACATTTAAAAAGAAAGGCTTGAAAAGAGCAAATCCAAAATTCAAGTTACAAATACAATGAAAATATGTTGATTCAAATTCTGAAAGTGCTTGACAATTTGCTGCCCTGTACAGCCTGTCCATCTACTCATTGAGGCTACTGCCCAACTGTTAATTAATTAGGAATAGCAAACACAGAACTGAGTTATATTCTTACCTTTTTAGCATCCTGTGTTTGCCATAGAGTCAAACCTTATCCATGGGAGGCAAACCAGAGCTGTAGATCACAGCAGAGCTGTTCAGCTGCAAAGACAAACCAGCAGATTGACAAGCTTAGAACTGTAGCCCAGCTCTAGAACTGGCTTTGAGTTTACACTGAATTTACCATTTGAGGTATTTGGTGTATTAAAAAGTTGTCTTAGAATTGAAAACAGGTGCTAAATGAATTATTAGTAATATCTTGGTAATTTTGCACATTGAACTAACCCAGCAGCTTGTAATGAAGAAGGATGTTTTATCCTTGGCACAGCTATGTCGGATTTATTGTCCTCAAACCTTCCCCAGACCATGTGAATTATCAGGAAGGCTACTGAGATTAAGTTCCTGCTATTTACAAGTCTGAGTTTGAAAAAAAGAGAAATTACATCTTTCCATTCCTGACAGGAAAATAAACCCTTGTGTGTATTAAGGCCCAGTGGAAAAGGCTTAAATCTGTGGAGGTTTTTGAATACCACTAAGGAATAGGCTTCCATCTCTCCATGTGCATTACTCAGAAACCTGTCTGCCTACTCTGTCTTTACTATTTCTCAAGTAATACCCCACTCCCTCCAAAATCTGAAATGCTACAAGGCAACAATCCTCCATGAGGGGAATGTCTGCCATTCCATGTAAGTGCATTAAAGTAAGTGTAAACACATACATCAAGTTTGGGGAATTATTTTCTGCAGCTAAATTGGTGAGCTTCCAGCAAATACTGAGAATATGCAGCTGGAGAATGAAGGATATAAGCCTGTTTGTTAATGCAGTTTCACAGTGAAGGTATTAGAATTAGCAGAGAAAGAAAGGGAAAGAGAAAATTGCGGGAAAGCTTCATCTATCTCCTTATTGCCTCCTGAGATAGATTGTTCAGAGCTAAAGGAACACTAGACATGAACCAAATCTCCTGCTGTCCTATATAGCTTTTACAATCTCCTTTTTAATAACCCAAACTGCAGGGTAGTCTGACTATTAGACAAGCCGTTCTTTTGAATTCTCTCTACAATGTGTATAGGCATGATAAAAAAAACAATTCTCATTAAAGCTGCCAATGCTGTTTCAAAAGCAGGTGGTTTAAAATGTTTCCTATACAAAGCAAAACACATTTCTTGTGCATTACACACTGCTTAATAGGGAGTGTAAGATTACACTGCTATGTTGTGTATAACACTGCATCTTAAATAATAGGATATTGTAAGTCGTGTTGGAAACATGTTTCACATGAATATGGAAGATATAATGATATGCACTGAGCAATTTTCAGAAGTGCTGGAACACAGTCTTGTGTGACAACCTCTGAGCTAAAGTAGTTGAAAATAGCATCTGGAATTTCAGATTATACAGTCTCTGATCCTAACTGATTATTTTTTCTAGGGTATTGTTCAGTCAGCATGCGGATATATGAAAGATAAGATTTCTACTGTCCTGTGGGAGTGCTTATTGTTTATGCTATAAATTAAGGGTGGTAGGAATTGAGTGCTCTCAACATGCACTTTCATTTTTCACTGAAGTCAATCTTTTATAAGGAATGCAAGATTGATCTGACGTAAAAATTGTGATATACAGCTCCATCCCTAAGCTGCCTGTTCATATCCTTTTCCAAACCTGTTCTGAAAAAACCCCCAGCAACCTACAGAGGTCCACTTGTACTTTGTGCAAATTCAGAGTTTGTCATTCATTTCAGCAGAAGCAGATTTTGGTCCTTCATTGATGTGAATGTTTCCCTCAGTGTTTTTCATCAGCTATCAGAAAACCACATAAAGCATGGTAATTCAGGTTATTGTGAATAAGCAAAATCATTCATGTTATATTTTAAAATGAACAAAAATATTTGTATGTGTTATAAACTGCTTTTAATGAAATAAAATGCATTTGGGTCTTCAGTATGCCTGTCTATCTTAATTTCCCTATCTTCTGCTTTAAGAAATAATTACTTATGTTCTGATAAATCAAGTTCTGCAAACAAGGTGAAAATTGATTATGAGCTCATTAAGTTAAATATTAACATAAGCACTTATGTAATGTAGCCTAGCAGCAAATTGCTTATTCTTGAAAAGGTGAATTTTAAAAATGTATTTCCTGTGAGTTCTGTTTCTCCTGAGAAGTGTCTATAAATTCAACAGGTGACATTACAGATAGTCCAGTAATCAGTGTTTCACCTGCCATTTCATGGACCCATAAACTACTGCAGTTTAACTTACATGACTGTAGCAAATATTAATGTATGTAAATAACGTGTTAAACACCTAGTTATCACTCTGCTCATATTAGCTCTTTCATACTAATGATTTATTTTCATTTTCTCCAGGATATAGACCTGCGGCTAACTGGATTTGATTTATAAGAGGGGATTCTGCAGTAAATGGCTGCTCTCTTCATATTGCTGCTATGGAAAACAGAATTGTCAATAGGATGTAGTCTGATAAATAGTGCTGAGTGAAGATGCAGCTTCAATAAGTGTGAAATCAATGGAAGATACTTACCGCGTGAAAAGCCTTTTGAGATTTTTCTGACAGGCACCTATTTAGGAAACTTGATCTGTTTCCTCCGGTCGCCCTGTTTTTACACCAGTGGATACAAATCAGATTGCTTCTCTGTAGTTACACAACTAATGTGGGACCATGGCCTTTCCAAGATCCATGTGGCTGAACTGTGTATGGAGAGCGACGGTGGTGCGCCTGCTACACACGGGATTGAATGCCACTTTTGCTTTTTCTATACTCGGATTTTTGCTTCACGCTGCAGCTGTGTCCTCCCAAAAATTGGATGATACCAACCCAGTGGTGACCACCAACTTTGGCAAGATAAGAGGGATTAAGAAGGAACTTAATAATGAAATTTTGGGGCCCGTTATTCAGTTCCTCGGGGTTCCATACGCTGCCCCTCCAACAGGGGAGCGCCGCTTTCAACCTCCTGAGCCTCCATCTCCCTGGGCAGATATCAAAAATACCACCCAGTTTGCTCCAGTGTGTCCCCAGAACATTATAGAAGGCAGGTTGCCTGAAGTCATGCTTCCCGTGTGGTTTACTAATAACTTGGATGTAGTTTCAACCTATGTACAAGATCAGAACGAAGACTGCCTCTATTTAAATATCTATGTCCCAACCGAGGATGGTGAGTTAATAGCAGGCGAAACAGGGAGATCTTTTTATTTTCCTGTTCTACTTTCTAACAATATTAATTCACGTGTACTGGTAGCACGCATGGCTTTCCCTGTTTGCATGCCAGCTTATTACATGTGTGCATGCTGCTTTTCTCTGTGTGCATTTGTCCTTGCTTTTTGATTGATTTATTTATTTTTTTCTTTCTGTCTACACTCATTTTTTTTCTCCCACAGCACATGTATTTTTTAGGTCAAAGTTGGTGCCTAATTCTCATTGCCACCCACTGACTTCTGGGAAGATGCATCAACATCTTTTCCATTGCATGTGCAGGCACAACAAGTTGAGAATCTTCCGCACCTAATAAAGCAGGTCATATTTAAGTTAGATAGTGGTGTTGCATGCTCCTACTGTCTGTGACGGAGCTCCATGTTATTTTCTAGTCTTCTATTCATTTTTCAGTCAAAAGAATATCCAAGGAATGTGCCAGAAAACCCGGCAAGAAAATTTGTAGAAAAGGAGGTATGTATAAAGTGGACAAAAAAAAAAAAAAAAAATTACGGGGGAGAGATCGAAACCTTGCAAAAGGAGGACGAATAATACAGGTGAAAGAGGCTGATTGCTGGTGCTGTGAGCTGTTAGGGGCTGTCTTGTCCTGGTGGAGAGGTATTTAAAGAGAGGACCATGTACAGCAGATAAGAAGATAATTGTTGTGAAGCCGGGACTCAGTTGCACCTGATCATCTCTCTCTCGCGCTCTCTCCAGTGACAGTGTTGGCAGCTTCTCTCTTGCCCTCGAGGTTCTGGGCAGTGTCTGTAGTGGCATGAGGGACAGGAGGTTGTGTGTGGATGCAGAGGAGGGAGCTCTGTGCCCGGGGACAGGAGGGGCTGGCACAGCCCACAGCTCTCTCTTCCCCTACTATGGCATAATGGCTGGGAAGTATTATAGCAACGCAGGGCTGAGCCCTGCACTGGCTTTCTCCAGGATACTCCTTGTTTTCTTGGAACAGTGTTAACTTTCCTGAAACGTGGATGTGAAACGTTTGGGGTTTTTTCGGGTTTTTTTTCACGCTTCTAAGAGTGTTGATTTCCTTTATTCTGTGATTACAGCTCTCTTTGTCAAGCCCAAAAACTCTTAATAGGGTTGTAGGGAGCTGTTAAAATATTGTGACATGGTACTTTGGGAACTAGGCTGCTTTTGGAAGCTTTGGAAACTTGGCTTCTCCCTTTTCCGTGTTAAATAGTATGGAACAGTTTGCAGATTTCTTTGTGAATATTTGCAAATTCCTGAAGCAGTTGACATGCAATAGAGAAGGTCTATTTTGGTACTGATTTAAAGGAGGCATTTGGTGCTAATTATGAAGCACTAATTTTGTACTACTTTGCACATTTGTTTTGCATCAAATCACTTTTCTTTATTGTTTTCTTTAAAATAATGTGTTACCTTAGAGCTGGACTATATGTGAATTAGAATGCTTTTTGGGGTAAACAAAGAGTACTGCTGACATGCACAGTTGCCTATTAGCTGTAATCCATATTTTTTTTAATCCAGTTATTTCAAAACAAATACATTTTAGGAAAGTGTATGGCAGAAACGTTTAGAGCTGGGCAAAATTCAGCTCTATCAACACAGTATTAGGTTTTTAAGGCAGTATCTAGACTCTAAATGAAGGTGGCCTTGTTTCTAAGGCTTTAGCTCTTACAGTTCCCAGCCGCTGGTTGCAGCTAGTTGTTAATTATTAATTGTTAATTGTAGTTGCTCGATGTATGCTTTTTTTAGATGTCTAAATCCACTTTCAGTGACTTTAAGCAATTTGTGTTGAAAGTGTCAGGCTTTGAGGCATCTTCTGTTTTCTGTTAGGGAATTTTCGCTCGGTGCTGTAAAAGTACAATTGTTTAAGCTGGATTCCCAAAGCTGGAAATGAAGATAATCAGGGTACTGTGAGCAACGTCACTTCTTCACACATCATTCAAGTTAGAATAACTGCTGTCATTTATATGCATTCAATTAATGTGCAGTGCTGCAGCAGTTATTACGCAGTTCATCAAGCGTGTGTAATTAGCTGAGCAACTTTCACTTCCTATCACCCAGACGCTGATTCACAAAGTCATAAATAAAGATGCAGATCCCCATCATTGTTCTCAGAGAGCGTCTTTCCTATGAGAGAGCATTTAAAAAAAAAATAATCAGAAAAGTAGCAAAAGTAAAGGGAGGGAGAGCCCAGTAGCTGAGAAAGTCATGCTTATTGTCCTGTGGGCCTGCAGGAGAATAAAGAGAGTTATTTGAAATTCAGTAGGTACATTTCCACTTAGATTCATTGCACACACAGCACAATAAAAAACCTACCTTTTGCTATTGACAAATGCAGAGAACTCCTGAATACCTTCAGCTGGGCAGCTGAGATATCTGTAGTAATCTCTGCTCTCTGAGTAACTCACACTCAACTCACCCGTGCATAACCTGAGATTTATCCTGGGCTGGGATTGCCCCCACAGCCAGTGGCAAAAGGAGTCGTGTTGCAGAACAAAGTTGCAGTAGAGTCACAGCAACTGAGCAGCAGCCACAGGTCAGAAATGGCATCAGTTTTGTACCAAAAAGAAGAAAGGCCCAACATTCTCTCTATTGCTGGATTTTTAGGTTGCAGTCATTGCATCAGAGTTAGTGATGAAAAAGATTGGAAAGAGAAAATCTGGAAATCAGAGGCAGACTTCTACACCATCTTTTTAATTCATAAAGGATATATAAGATCAAAGTGACTGAACCAGCATCCATATGCTGGTTTGATTCTTTCTTACTACATGAAATAGATTGAATTAGATAAAAAAATAGCATTTATGCTTAATTTTCAACTGAGGGACATGAGAAAATTCAAAATTTTGAAGAATAGGGAGCAATCTGATTAAGACAGATGTAGAAATGAAAGTTCTACCCATGAGTCGTGCTAGAGGTGGTAATGAGCATTATGTCCATGACCTCCTGTTGGGGTTTGGATGTGCCCACAGCAGAGACGACAGAATGATAGGCTGAAGCTGGGTGAAAAGAAATGAGACAATTCAGCATGTTTTTTGCTAAACACAGAGGCCTGTATTTCAGTTACTTGACCTTCAATTTACTGATTCAAAAATAAAGAAAGAGCATCTGGTTTTGTGCCTTTTCCTTGAGGTACATGAAGGTCAGAGGCTGCTAATTCTGTTTTGGGTATGTGCAAACCCGTGTTTGCAAGGACTCGTTTTGGAAAATCGATGCAAAGGCATCTGATTAATTTTGTGTTACTTTTTTTGAATCTAATTTTTGTAACTCTAAATTTTAATAGGCCCTGGATTATATTGTAGGTAATACCATTTTACAGATTGGTACTAATTATATTGTTGATTATGTGATATTTCCTGAATTTCCTGGCAAACTTTTGCATCATTTCTAGAGATTACCGGAATAGTTTTCTACTGTTTGGCATTTCAGATCTCTAATTTACCTTGAAGTCAAAGCACAAATATTTTACTTGTGGTCCAGAATGACAGGCTAACTCCTTATCCCTGAGGAAGGCAAGGGCATCCTGCTTTAGCTGCATACCTGTGGTGTTTTAACACTCTATATTCATTTCTTTGCATTGCAACAGTTTGCACCAGGAATTTCCTAATTTAATGACAACTATGTAAAGGAAATTTGGAAAGGATCACTAATATGACCACTAAAAGACCCCCCAGGTGTTGTGTGTTCTGCACTTGGGATGACAGTATGCTCTTTCTTAGGAACCTGCACTAAAGCCTTCATATTGCCTCAAGGTGCCTCAAATGGGAAAATGTGGAGGCGTAGGTGGTATATCCTCAATGTCATGGAGCCAGGCATGTGCAGTTTTGGATAAATTAGTATTTGTAGGAGATTTAGGTGTAGAATAAGGAAAGAAATCACTTGATCCTTACTTCTATGTTTAGGAATTATCAGTGGCTCAGAGACCGCCCGATATCAGTGACTTCCCCACATGTGGATTCTGTTTCTTATTCTAGTCAGGGCAGTGAATAAATTTTAAATGCGAAGACTCATGATCTGAACTACCTCATTTGAGAGTGTAGGATTAGACAGCTCTATTAATATTTATGCCTCCTAATGGGCTACTTGATTTTCAGAGCAAAGCTCCCCACACCATGCTTTCTTGGGTTATGGCTGTGGTTACTATGGACGCACAGAAGCAAATATACATACACACAAATATATTCATGGAACTGAAACACAAATCACACTGCTGTAATCTCATCCTGCTTTGATCTCCCTTTGTTTTCAATAGAGAATATGTTACATCAGTTCTGTTTTGTAAGAGGCTCTGATAACCTTAGGGCTTTAAGCTTAGCAATGTGAAATATTCTTTGGAAGACTAAGTAGAAATTTCACCTGTTACCTTGTGTTTCTGTTGAGTGTTTGTTCCAATACTCCACGTAACTACCCTAGAACTGTTTACTTATCATCAAAATCTTGGAAAAGAAGAATTAATATAACTTGTGCAGTTCCTGTGGTCTTTCTTAAATGAAGTTCTTTCTGTGAACCCATTTCAGCTCTGAAATCAACCAGAAAAGGACAAGCTGAGACCTTTAAAATGTGTATCTCCACTGGCAAAAGTCGCCAAATGATTATCAGAGTTCTTTTTTTCTAAATATGTCATTTAGAGAATAATATCAAAGTAATGGAAGCGTAGATAGTACTTTGTCAAAAATTAATGAAATATTCCTTTCTCCATGGCCATACGAGTGAAAAATATGGAACCTAAGGCATGAGCCTGCATCACTGCAGACAAAGCTATACCAAAATAAGTTGTGTCATCAGTCAGCTAAGAACGTGCCTTTGCAGACCATTGCCAGGTCTCTGGGTCCTTGGGAGTGAGTGCCAAACCCACAGAGCTCCTTTGTGCATACTTTGGTGTATAGCAACCCTTTAAAAGGGTTTATATCTTCATTAGGCCACTTTGAAAATTCAGAACTAATTATTTGCCCGTAGTATATTTGTGTCAGTAGTTGCCTGCACACATTTGAAGTTTCACTCCCATCCAGCCTTGTTGGCTCCTGGCTGGAGAGCCCTCATCCTCGTCCCCTGTGGTATCAGCAGCCCCAAATGTAGCCCATAATCCCAAACTCCACTGCTACTCACCAAGACACCACGATTGTTCTATTTTTCTGTTCCTTTTTGAAGCCCTGTTTTTCATTCCTCAGCTACCACTGCAGCATTTCCTATTATACTGGTAATACATGGAAGGAGATAATGAAGCAAACATTGTCTTGTACAGACCTTTTCATCCTTTCACAATCTAAAGCTGTTAGTGTCAGTTAGCAGCATTTTTCAAAGATGTGCAGTAGGTTTATGTCATATTTGAAATAAAATGCTTAAAACTCTGATGTACTTTCTCCAGCCCTCTTTCTGGGTGAGCCAGTGCTTGACAATAGAAGACTTTGCAGACTGTATTTTAAGACTCCAGTCATCTTAAATGCCATCAGCACTGGTCACAGTCCCCTGTAAATGTCTGGTTGTTCAGGCTCTGGGCTCTTGCTGACCACACAGTCATCGTGCTGTCACTGCTTTGTTCATATACCTTGACAGTGCTTATAGCTCTAACAGGTCTTAAATTCTGATCTAATTCCATTCCTTGTCCATTATTTTACTGCTTGCTTTTCATTTTCTTCATCCTCCCCCACACAGGCTCTAAAATAGTACTGCTACCCTGATAATGCTAAGTCGGATAAAACTGGTTTGTGCTTCTTCCCCCGGCCTTTGTTGGCTTGGACTGGTTTTACTCAGTAAACATCTGTGAGATGGTTTTCCTTTCAATCTGTTAGTTTCTAATTTATCATTTAAAGCCAGAACGGACAAATCTTATAAAAAAATAACTACATAAGTATATTTGTACATTTTCAGGAGGAACATTTGAGTAACTAATATGGCTTTTGGATAACTGTTATTTTCTACTTGTTTTTTGCCCCCTGTATTGTAGTGTTATTCCTTTGCTCTCCTCTGTGTTAATGCTCTTCATCTCTTTGTTTCCTTATAATACACGTGGATACAAACATTTTTAGTATTCTTGGGATATTTTTTAAGCTTGAAACACAATGCTTACATATGTCAAACCATTCTTAAGGATCATCTCACAATGTTAATAATCTGCTTATAACTTGAATATTGCTCCAGTATAATTTCTTTTTATTTTTTTTTTCTAAATTCTTTTCACTCATAATTCTTTAGCCTTCTTCATTTTTACTTACTTTATGATGTCAAATTTACATGTCTTCTCCACTTTGATATGTATGGTATTAATAATTACACTCAGCATTCAGAAATCAACTGCTTTAATGAGCTTACCATAAATGAGATTTGTTTTCAGGATATCAAACCATTTCCTTCTGTTTTAATATTAATATCTCTTATTTTACTTTCTCATGCTTGTAATAATGAGATTTATCCAAAGAAGGAGCAGCACTGAATAATGCAAGGCTAAGGGAAGTGGGACAAATCCGACTTTCAGCCATGTTTGCACCTATATTCCAACACAGTGCAGGGACCAGAGTGGTCTCTGGCTGGAACTGGATCTTCCTCAGGGCTGCTCTTGCAGAAATTGCAAGACACATGGAAATGGCATAGTCCAGGTGCTGCAGCTGATTTCCCCTTCCAGAGTTTTGCCAAAGTGTTTTGGAACATTTTGGCAGCAGCAGTAAATCATGTTGCTAATTCCTCTGCTGTGGGAATTCTGTTAATATCCCTTGGTGCTATCAGAGCAGGAATCAATCTGCCCTGGCAGAGTTTTGTGGGGGAGCTTTTTATGGGGGTGGATTTTGACTTTCCTATTCATACTAAGAGAACAGTAAACACACAGCAAGTTTAGTCATAGGAATATGTTTGAAGAGAGAGAAAATTCCCTGGTTGAACTGGTTTTTTCAGCTGATGAGGCTCTGTCAGTAGTTCCTTTATTGAAATATCATTGCCCTGTAGACAATGCATCTTCTGCTGGAGGTTGTGTTAATGGGGGTCTAACCAGTAGGTTTGACCAAAAAGACACATTTTGGAGGAAAGCAGAGCCAGCAGGACAGTTTGTATGTTGTCATGGGCACTATTCACATCTTCCTGCTCTCAGTAATTTACAACTCAGTGTCTTGTGAGATGCTGAGCTCCCCTAGAATCCTTGGGTTTGGGCTACATTAATGCCAGTGGATCCGGCCCTGCAGAGCCAAAGTATTGAGTTCTCTTGTTATGATTTAATATTTAAGTAGTTTTTTAATTCTTATTTTATAATCTGTTGAAAATCATATATATAGTATGCATAGATAATTTAGTAAGGCAGAAAAAACAGGAGAGAGGCAGCCAATTATTATTTGTGTTTGTTTTCTGAAAATCTTCCTTTTGTTAAATTTCCCCCTTTTTGTAAAGGCCTTCTTTAATTATTAGCTGAAAATCAGGTATTTATGTAATTACCATAATTATATCTACACATCTAGTGTACTTGCAATTATTTCATTAAAAATTGTAATTATTATACAATTATAGGGGATAATGATGCCCTTGTAACATATTGCAGAAGCCCTAATTAAATGGTGGCATAAATGAATTGGAAGAGATTTTGAAGTTTTGAATATTGTTTTATCAGAAATATCAGAAGTGATTCATCCACATTATGAACTGGCAGTAAAACCCCTGCAAAGTTATTTTGAGAAAATATTTCACAAAGCTCACGGAAAACGATTTGTCTCCATTGCATTTGTCTTTACTTTCTGTTCTCCATATTCTTACACCCAAAAGCTGTCTGGAGATTTGTAATGGAAAGGTGCACTGTGTAGGAAGCAGATTGCACAGCTTGCTGAATGTTTCTAGAAGGCTCAGCCCAGAGCAAGCACAGTTTGTACTTAGACATCCTTTTTCTAAACACAGACAGAAACTTACCCAACAGTTGGCTGAAGGTGATGAAAAACTCCACTAAATATAAGGAGGCTTTTATTACATGCTGAGATTCAGTGATCTCCCTATATATTGGGGTGTCCAAATTTTGCACCTCCAGGTGTTGGGGAAAGAGGAACAAAAATCCTCTTGTAGTACAGATCCTTGGGATGCTCCAGGCACAGGACATGGACTAAGCAGCGTGGATACACAGGAACCCTGTGGAGCATCTCCATTTCTCTCCTGCAGAGTGGGTGGGGAATAACTGGCAAGGGTAACATATGCCAGAATCTACCAAAACCTCAGGATCACAGATTTCTCACCCTATTTTGTGTCAACCTTCTGTAGCATACAGATGATCTCCCTTCTCTTCCTTCAGCTAATTTTAGAAGTCATCAAAAATGGCAGCAAGAGATACACAGATTTTAAGCTTGTTTTTTTCATTCTGCATTTCACATCTGACACGGTGTGTTGCTCCCTGATGAGCACACAGCCCTGACCCTGTGGCAGGAGTGGCAATGATGAGCCACCCTTACCTTGCCACCTGCCTCAACTCTGCTGGGGACAGCACCCCACTGGTGCTCGGGGCAGGCTGGAGCTGTGCCCAAACCTGCTGGGGGGGCTCCCATTCCCATCTTGCCTCCCACCCACCAGCTGGGCTCCTCCTGCAGTCCTTGCTCCCAGTTTTGGCAGGGGAATGACTCATGCACATTCTCCCTGCTTACTTTAGATGCAGCTGGGCAGGTTAGACAAACCTTCTGTTTAATTCACTCAATTCACTTCAGCTCGTTTTTGCTCAAGCCTGGTTAAGGAGGATTTGCAGAGTCTGCTCTAATGCAGAATTTTAAACTCCCCCAAAATGATGGGAGCGAAGCTCTGAGAAACAGGGGATCCTGGGCCAGCAATGATGTCTTGCCATGCCCTAAGCTGAAGAAAGACCATCCATCCATGGCCTGGAGAAGAGCTCCCTCTTTACCCCACCTGGTCAGATTTCCATGTTGAGGCTGCCATGATTTGCTCATATTTTTGGGGTGTTTTCCTGAGGACTTGCTGCCCTTTAACCCAAGTTTTGCACCACCGTTGTTGTCAACCTCCCTACAGTGCCTTTGTAGGGATTTTTTAAATTTTCTGCCAACATTACTCCTTGTTTTTTATTTAATTTTCTTTAGTATATTACTGTTAACATAGTCAAGAGGCAAACAGAAGAGAACCAGCTGCATGTAGCTGACCCAGTGAGAACTCAGTTTCAGAGACTCCTCATTGCCAAAGCAAAAGTCTTAATGAGATGGAGCCAGTGGTAAGGGAATATGAAACATGCATTTATCTACGTATATAGGTACATCCAACAGTCATAATCAGATTTGAAAGCTCAAAGGAAAGCTAGTACAATTTTTCTTACTTGATTGCAAAATTGATATTGACTCATATTTTTTCATACTTATTTTAAAGTCCCAAAAAGAACTTGGACTTTAAAAAAAAAAAAAATGAACTTAGTAGCTGAAGGCCATATCTAAGATACTTATGTGAGACAAACAGAAGATTTTGCACATTTACTGACCCCAAGACTTTTTTATTAACAAGATTTTCTGTGCTCTATACAATATGTTGGATCCATGAAATAGTGCTGTATATGGCTGTTGGAGAGGCAGGTTTATTTTGTGAAATTTCACAAGAAATCCCGCTGTAAACCTAGATTTTAAAATCTTAATCCTTCCCCGTTTCTCTCTGATTCTAAACACAGATGAAGTAGCTCTCCATGTGAATCAATTAATAGCTGTGCTATGTGGAACAGGAGAGAGAATTAAGTTGGCTTTCTACACTTTTCAGTCATTAACTGAGCCATGGGTTAATGAAAAATGGATTGCTTTTGCTCGAAACAATAACTCCTGAAACAACAAATAATTGTTGTACTTAAGAGCCAAAGGACTTGTGGTCTCTTTCAGATAGAGTCTCCATAGAAGAGGTCCCACAAAGGAAGAAGGAAAAGATGCATGGATTGTTTTTTCTTTAAAGAGCCACAAAACCCCTGATTAACTGCAATTCTTGCCTTGATGCATTTGCAGTTCAAGTACTGACGGTGTTACCTGGCCAGAAGCACACTGTGATACAGGATCGTGCAAAATGGGTGCTTGAGTTTTACAGAGACACAGATGATTGCTGAAGGATGTCCCAGTGAAAGCCCATGCTCCAGTCTGAATTTGGGCTTGTTGGAGCAACCATTCCATGGACACTCCATTCCATGCACACCCCATTCCGTGTATACCCCATTCCATGCACACCCCATTCCGTGCGCACCCCATTCCGTGCACACCCCATTCCATGCACGCCCCATTCCATGCACACCCCATTCCATGCACACCCCATTCCGTGTATACCCCATTCCATGCACACCCCATTCCATGCACACCCCATTCCGTGTATACCCCATTCCATGCACACCCCATTCCGTGTATACCCCATTCCATGCACACCCCATTCCATGCACACCCCATTCCGTGCACACCCCATTCCCTGCACACCCCATTCCATGCACACCCCATTCCGTGCTGTTCCCAAGTGACAGAGAGTGTCTCCCCTCAGACTGTGAGACAGTCATGTGCTTGTGACAGGCTGGTTTTGTTTCTCCTCCTGACGTCTTTGAAAGATGGCTGCTGAGATGTGCTCAGGCATGAGAGGGACGTTCACCCGCAGAGGTGAGCTGGGAGACAGATGATGAGCTGAGAGCAGCAAGGAAAGGGATCTGACAGCAAAGAAGGCTCCTGACACACACGTTGAAGCAGGTGTACACTGCCAGGCACTGTGCAAACCAAGCATAGAAATAGCATTAAAAGGCTCTTTCCCTTTAGGCAAAATAAGGCGAAGAAGAAGGCAGAACACAATTCCACCCTGCAGTTTTTAGTAGCAGAAACTATTTTTCTCTCCAGAGTTTGCTAACATATATTAGTTGCTGTTTTTCTGCCCAGAGCTTTGACATATTCAACTACAAGCTAGTTTGGCTGAGTATCAGCACAACAAACAAGCAGCAGTCAAACAAGAGAGGAAGAAACAAATAACTTCTCAGAAATGCTCCATATACTTTCCGTGCTTGATATTTGCACTGTGCAAGTGGCCTGGCTGTCACCCCTCTCTGCCTGGCACCTGTGTTAGAGGGCATATCACAAAATAGGTTTAACCTAAGGTAGAGCAAAAGCTAGTGCTTAATATTGCTTGATTAAATATAGATAAACTCAGCAGTAAGTCAGATTTTGGCCTGTTGTTTGAATTATGAATATTCTTCTAACTGCTGTCACTTCCTTAAAGAAATACAGAGGTTTCCTTGAATTTTAAGTGACTTTGGATTGAAATTCTCTGTGAGTGATTATCTGGCTCAGTGAATACTGTTGTTATCATTAGCAATTTTGGGTGTTAACTTTTTCACTGCTAAAATCTCTGAGTGCTGCATGACATTGTCCCAGCTGTTGGGAAATAGAAAGGTTAAGAAGCCGTTGAAATGCATTCAGGAAATGTCATAATTTTTAGGCTGATGAAGGGCTAGCCTGGAAGAGAACAAAGAACCGATAATAATAATTACATTTACTTTGTGCTTGTGAAGAAGACAGTTTTAAGCAGAGTGGGCCACAGACAGTAGCTCATTTTTGGTTCTGCCCCCATTAGTTATGTCACATTCCTACTTTCCTTCTCTAACCCCAGAAATGGGCTCTTTTAAAGAGGTAGCAGAGGGATGATTTGACACCAAGCCAAATGTACCTTCCCAGAGATTCTGGACCTCAGTAGCCTTTTCCCTTTCCCTCCCTCCTCCCCTGGCTAAGCAGCATCTGGCCCTCTCTCTCTGCTGAACTTGTGTGACTCTGTTTCAAGTATAGATTTAGTTATTAAATCTGGAGATAAAGTATGGATCTGTTCCACTAATCAGATACTACAGTGATTAGAGCCATAGAAGTACTTGGAGAGATCAATTAGATTAAATTATCAAATCATTATAAGCAAACTCTTAAAGACAAAGCAATAGAAAGTAATTTTGTGTCACTATTTCTTTGGAGAGTATTTACATTCCCTTATTGTTTGTTTGCATCTGTTTTCTTTGTTTAAGATCACAGTGGCACCAAACCTCTCACTCAGAGCTGGGCAGGAGGACAGAATGAACCAAATCTGCAATAAAGCTCTCTCTATGATGCTGGTCATAGGCTAAAACACATTATTGCTTGTACTCTGGGTGAAAAAAAATACATGCACGTGAAAATCTTACTTTATAAAGCAATTGGGCAGTTTCTTGGGGGAGCTCGATTCAGATCCCTGGGGTTAAGCAGAAAGCATTCTGCTCTCTCACCAGCCTTTTATCTCTCTCATCCCATTCTGTATTTATTATTTTGACTGTGTAATCTTATTTTGAATGCTTTTATTGCATAAACCCAGTGTATGAACCAACGCCGGCTAATTCAGATAAAGGTTTGTGATTCATTCTTTAGTAGCTCGTTTTCTGGGCTCCTCTGAAAATGGTTTTCTAGTGTTTAGTGTCACTCCTAAGCCTTGAAGTTGTGTTTTCTACAGTCTGCAGTGTCATCTTCTTAACATGTATATATATAAGCTTTTCTTTATTAATCTATATTTTAGTAACTACTCCAGCTAATGCTAATATACTGCTTTCATGAGAGAATTGGCAGAATAGTATACATCAAAGGCAACAATTAGTGTATTTTCATTTGACTTTTTCTGCCTATTAGGTTGTTAAATTTTGCATAGAAAATCATTAGCATGTTTAATTTGGGAAGGAAGCTCTTGGAAGGGGAGTTGTGGATGTAAATCAATGGGTGAGGAGGCTTTCGTAAAACAGCAGCTACAGCTCTGAAAAGTCATGAAATGTTTTCTCATATTATTAACTGTAAATGCATAGAGATGAAAAAACTGCAGGATTATCACTGGCTTAGGAGTTAACAAAGAAGCTTCTGATGGTTCTGTCTAATATTAAAATCTGGAGCAAGATTGTATCACGTCCTTCTCTTGCTGAATACTGCCATAGACCTACAGGTTTGGAATTTCAAAATACCTGTTCTTTTCTCAGTGAAGGTGAAGGACATCTGCATCAGGCTTGACATGATATAGTTCACGATTTGTTTTTTTCCCCTCCCTAAAACCAGTTGAAGAACTGTTGCATCGCAAGTGTTGTTGCAGATGCTACGAATGTTGTTTACAACTTCAGAATTAGCTGAAGTCGAAGAAGAGTCAGAAAAAACGATGAAGTGCCTTTTCTCCCATCTCTTCTGGGAATTTGGCAATTCAGAAGCTGTTGTCTGGTGTTAAATACATTCAAAAAGGTTTGGATTTTGACCAATTAAAGTCAAAGAAGAAAGGTCAGAAATCAACGCCAAAATAGAATTGAATATTCCCTCAGACAGCAGCTAATCAGGGCTTTTGTGTGGCCTGCTGTGCCAATATCTATTCAGAGGCTGGTCATTATGTCTCTGTTCTAGGAGAGTGATAATTTTGGAGTCTTCACTGCCCTAAAATCAAGCAATTTACTGCCCTTTTTTTCCCATGTTTTTGTGATGTTCTGCCTGATAAACATTCAGTACTAGACAAAGTGGGTTCTGGTTTTGTCCCTGCATTTTCAGGTTCAAATTTCTTTAAGTGCAGTTACTATTCTTTGGTGCCAAAATACTTGATTGCCTTCATAAACCAGGAAATTTAGCAGCAAAACTGACATAAGCATCAGGATTACATTATTGATTATTTGGAAGACACAAAAATCCATACAGTCTTTTGCATTGTGCTCCAGTGGAAGGCATCTGGACCCATGTGCACTCAGTGGGTAAATTCGTGACTACAGAAAAGCTACCCATGAAATTCAAATCAAGTTTTACAAGATCAGGCCCAAATTCCCATTTTTAAAACATGAACAGACATAAGCTAAGAGACATATGCAGAGAATTAGAATGTTTGGTAGATTTTGAGAAATGTGCCTGAGATACATGAATATCTTTTCACTTTGTTGCTTTTTTCTCCATTCTAATTTTGTAGAAGTAATTTCACATCTGTCTCATATCATAGCTTCTCCTATAATAACAAATCTCTTTTATCTTTTCTTCTCTACTGTTTCTTTTTTTCTGTTTCTTGCTCTCATAGTCTTAGTGTGTCTTACTTGTCTTTATTTCATGTTTCCACCTACTTTTTTTTTATTTTAGAAGCATTTACTGCCTCTTTAGGGCTGCAAAATCATGAGCTAATATTCACCATTATACACCCTTTATTTTTTTCCCTTTCCACTGAAGATGGAAAAATCAGGACAGAAGAGTGGACTTCTGCAAAGTCATACACACAGAGGGAGAGAGACTGAATATCGTTGTAGAGCTGAAATTAAAACATCCCATTCTTTTTATTGCAGTTTATTTTTTGGGGCTGGGCTGTTTATGATGCTCCTGGGACACTTTAATGTTTCATGTAGCTGAAGCAATGCTTCTTTCCTTTAATTCTTGCACAACTTAATCTTGATCTTTCCTGAGTGCAAGTATTTGTCAGTCAGTTCCCCCCCCATAGGGGTGCGAATCACATCTAATCTTAGCCCATGAAATATTTGCTGCCTCCCACTTGTCTTGCAGCCTTACAGCCTCCAAATAGGGAAAAAGAAAGGGCTGCTGCAGCTTTCATTAATTATTTAAGTGCTGTTATCAAACATTCCTAGAGTGCCGTAAATTTACAGGCTTTAGTACAAACTTGGAGAAAGCAAGTTCCCTGCTCTGGAGAATTTACAGTGAAGGAAAGACAAGAGAGGTGAAGATATAAAGCCAGTGGATGTGGTGAAGTAGTGCAGAACATGGGAGTTTTGATAAGAAGGGATTGCCACAATCCATGGTGTGAGGGAGAGGGAGAGCAGGAGCTCTGGGTGCGTGCACAGAGTGCCCGAAGAGGAGAAAGCAGCAGCAGTAAAAGCCAGTGACAAATAACGCACAGGGATTACAAGGAAAGAAAAAGGATTGACCTGATTTGTGTGTTTACCACTCAGCTTCTTAGTGGTGCTCTTTCAGCTCCCGAATGTAATCGTTGGGCTCAACGGGAGGCAGAGGATGTTTCAAATGGAGACTGATGTGGTTGAGCAGATCTCTGTTCCCACCATGGGGACTTCATGTGTGAGCTGGTTAGTGACTCCAAAAGACACATGGACAGTGGGAAATGGCCCCTTCAGAGGGATTAGGGACACATTCAGCCCTCAGCACAGGGCTGTCTTTGGGCCACTGCAATTATGTCCCTCCTAGAGGCAGAGAGCTGCATCAGCTGCCCACTGAAGCTGGTTTTTAAACTCAATCTGTATTCTCATGTAGAACCAGCACAATTTTCTCCTTGTTTTTCTAATATGGTTTTATTTTTAGATGCATGAAAGGATGAGCACAAAGAGTACCAGTGCATCTAAACAACACAGGGTAACCAGAGGTGAATAGGCAAGACTCAGCTCACAGAAACCCACAGATCCTGATGATATTTCCCAGTGACTTTGTTATGTTCCTATGTCTTATGTGGCAGCGTGCCATTGCCCCACGTGGTGCAACTCCTGCTGTGGAGATCCCTTGAATTAATGGAATATTAAAAGGTGTAACCTATGATGGAACTATCAGGCACCACATAAAAAAAAAAAAAAGTTCAATTTTTTTCCTAGAAAAAAACCAATGTGTCTGGGTGCCATATTGCTCTGCTTGTTCTGCTCAGGGCAAAGGGCTGACCACATGTTTGGGCACTGCTCCTTTTCTGATCAAATGCTGTTTATTGCACTGAAATGCTGCAGAGTATATTCAGATACTCAACCCATGTGTGTTTAAGGCCCTCACTTAAGCATGTTCCTGTGGAGAACAGTTGTGGAACCTGGGGTTTATCCAGGGATAAACCTGGCAGATGTTGATTTAAAGGCTTGCCTGTTGGGAGCATTGCCATTCACTGTTATAGGAGCAGGATTTGTCCCATAGTTTGCTGAAACTGGAAGGATGACTCCTGGGGACCACAAAAGTGGTTTAAAGTGGTTGTAAAATGTCTGTGAGTCTGGCTATAATGTTACTATAAAATAGGCATCATTGTAGTCACTGCATGAATTCTGAGCAGGACAAAGACATGTATGGTCATGTACTTTCACCCTGAGCTAAGAAAGATATTTCTGTTGGCCTCCTCTACTTATAGCTGCATTTATTTGCTTATTTACTGTAACCTTTTTTCACTAACTTTAAGAGGGAACACTTAAGAAGAGCAAGATATATACATGTAAGCCTGTGGACAAAAATATCAGCCAAAAGCTCTACATGAATGAATACATAATTGGCAACTTGTACTTGTCTGTTATAACAAAATAGCATTAAAGAACAGAACATTGACTGTAATGTAAGTTGCAGTTACTTCCCTGCCAGGGCAGCAATCCTCTTGAGGCTGTCATCTATTGCAACTTGAGCAATTGCTAATTGCTTTTATGAAAGCACCAGCTTCAATTATATTTTTAGTGTGTCACCTGTACAGCTTTATATTTGCATCTATTTAGAAAGGCGTTCATGCAAAGCTGAAAAATTTAGGAAGCAATCCTACAAAACTGAGGTTCACATTTGAATTGTAGCATTAAGTACACTGAAGGCACAGAACAAACCGTGGTGTGCCGATGACACTTCCCATAGGGAAAAGTAGGAAAAATGCAGTGTTTTGCTGACTGCCCACACCTCCTGTTGGTCTGGGTTTGCACCTGGCCCCACTGAAGTGGAGAGGGTCTTAACAACACATCCAGGGATCACAGAATCATGGAATGGTTTGGGTGGGAAGGGACCTGTAAAATCACCCAGTCCAGACCTTCCACTATCCCAGGTTGCTCCAAGCCCCATCCAAGATGGCCTTGGACACTTCCAGGAATGGGGCAGCCACAGCTCCTCTGGGCATCCTGTGCCAGGGCCTCACTGTAAAATAAACTTCTTCCTGAAATCTGACTCAAATCTTCACCTTGAGCTTTGCAACACTTCGGATTTGGATCCAGACTGTCTGGCTTGAGCCAATGGCTCCTTCAAAGAAGAGATAATTAAAATGGCTTTTATGTCTTTCTCGGAGTCATCATGTCATTTGTTCTGGCAGCATATGTGACAAAATTATTGCACTTACTTTAAGTTTTCTATGTTATCTTAATGGCCCAGAAATTTTTTAAAGGAGGTTTAGAGTGTGTGGCACACAACGACAACTGCATTAACGCCAGTGTTTCTAGGAGCATGGCTTTGCAATATCTGAACTCGTTTTATGGTCTGTGCTAGGCAGGCTTGAACTGCTTTATCATTTTGCTCTCTTTTAGTGAATCAGAGTAATTCCTCACAGTAATAAAACAGAGACCTGAATTAGCAAAAATCTGATCCCTAAGTGACCTTATCTTGCTGCCAGTCTGATGTAATCCAGATCCTGACATGATTCTGCCCTCCTTTCATGTGAATAGTGAAAAAGCACTCCCTCTCATTGACTAAAAACCTAAGTTTTCTGGGAGGAAAAAAAAAAAGAAAAAAAACTTTCAGGCATTTTTCACATTAGAAATACGTTCTATTGGTTTCCACAATCAAAATTGCTTGAACTTTTAAAATTGAATATATTACTGATATACTACTGATGCATTACTCTGTGTTCTTGGGTATATTTGTGCCTTTGTTAGTGGGAAAATTCTGCTCCAGGTGTAGCACAGCAGCTGAAAATGCTGGTACCACTTCAGGAGGCAGATGTAGGTTTTCTTCCTCTCTTTTTTTTTTCTTCCTAAGCAGAGAGAAAGAAATTCTGTTATATATTTTTAACGAAATGGTATTCAGATTAAATAATTATAAGACAGCCTTGTAGTAACCTCCTGATTACTTTGTGCCTGAGAGTTAGCCTTGTAGTAGCTGAAATAATTGGTGAAATGATGATACAGAAAATACATGTTGTTTATTAAAGTACCATTGCTAGATGAAATTAAGATGAATTTTTAGGCTTTGTAATTCAAAACAATCTAAAAATAAAAAACAAGACTACATTTTTATGGATTTTCAATCCTATTAATATTTATTAAGCTCGAATTCTTTGGGTTTCTGTGTCTCAGATAGTCTGTCATGAAGTAACACAGGCTTGTCTGAGACGAAAATTAACTTGGACCCAACTGAAATCAAAGTGAACCGATTTCTTTATTTTCATTCCTCAGACTGACAGAACTGCATAAAGCAGAAAAGCCAGAAAAACATAATAATTAGACTTGAAAAGTCCTTGCTACTTAATACATCATGGATCATTTTGGGAATAAAGATGTGCAAAGTTCTTAGAAAAAAAAAAAGAAAGACAAAAACTCCATTTAGTCTTGTATTCCTATTAAAATTTAAAAGCAATGCAGCATTGAGGATTACAGTCCAACCTTCCAAAGAGATGCTGCCATGTAGTGTCAGTCTTGTCCATATCCTCTGTGCTGTTCTGGACTGCAGTGTATGGAACTCCAGATTTTCCAGGGAAAACAATCCTCACCTCTGTGTAGCAGCTGCAGGGAAGGCATAACTGGTGGTGTTTTACCAGCAGTGGGGTAAACAGGTATTTTGTATCAACACAGAGGCATTCTGTATTGACTTACTAGATTTACAGCTCACTATATTTGTGTCTTTTAGTGGTTTTATTACAGTAACTTGGGATATGGTGGCTGAAGTACTTAAATGAATAGTAAAAAGGAATTATACATATGATTTGAAAAAGAGAGAAAAAAGGGATCATGACTTTCTCTCTGTGTGTAAAAACTGTTAAAAGGTGTGGAAATCTAATCTTTAGTTTTGCTTATTTTGCATAAAGCTATTTGATTTAGCTAATCACAAACCTTTTAGGGGTCAGGAAAAAACACCTCCCTTATCTACACTGGGGTCCCACATTCAAGTAAGAAAATAGGGCTTCAGTTGTCTAAAATATTTGGTTGTTCTTAGTATTCTTCCTTTTGGAAATTAAATTTGACTCTTTGCCTCTGAGTTGATAAAATTTCTCTTTTTCCTGCTGTAGGCCACATTTCTAATGTGAAAAACAGCAAGAGGATCTTGTGAACTTGAAAAGAGTTCTGAAAACAAAAGCAAACTTTTTTTCATACATAAAGAAGAGGAAAAAGGGATTAGCCTCTTTTCTTATCCTCTGTAGCTCATATTTGAAATGACTCTACCTCTTCATATTTCTTTATAGACTGAAAATTTTGGTCATAAATCAGAATTAATGTTGGGGCAGAAACAGTGCAAAAAACCAGTTGTCATTTAAAGTGGAAAATGCAAGAGTACCTTAAGCATAGGGAGCAGCAAACTGTGGTGTAAAGTTGAAGATTGGAGTGGGAAGCAGCTTCTTTCTTGGAACAATAACTGTAAATATTTGTGCTTCTGAAACAATTAAAAATTTGTGATACACGACAGCCATGGAACATACTGTGCTGATACTGCAGACCTTTACTTTTTATTTAAAACCTTTTTTTTTTTTTTTTTAAACAACATGTGAAGTCCTAGGGTGCTTTGTGGGGTAGTTTTCACTCGTGGCAGGTCAGGAACATCTCATCCCACTTCACCACCAAGTGCCAGCTGGTCCCACATGCTGTCCCTGGCTCCTGTGATGGCACTCACACGAATAAACTCCCCAGGTTTATTACAGGTGCTGACAATAGGGATTCCTGTAGCAGCCTTGCTCTACCCATTTCCTTGTTTTCCTTATTTCTTGATTCCATTTTGAACGATTAAAACCATCCAAGGTGGCTGGATTTTTTGGGACAGTGTGGCGGAGACCTTGGAGCTGTTTGCCAAGAGAAGGCAGATCTGCACTATTTTTTCTTGTAAAGAAAGTTGTGGCAGCTGTTTTCTGGAGGATCCAGGTTCCCCCTTGCTCCAAAGTAGGCGTGGGGTAGATGGGAGCAGGTAATTATATGACTGCAGATTGTTTCATAAGGCATTTGCATAAGGAGCCAAATTAGATTAGTTTAACTTAATTCTGGTGTTTCCTAACCTCCCAGTCTTTGACTCAGCAACCTTAATGTTATTTTAATGCAGTTTCTGGAGATTAATACAGACAAAGAGTCCCCGTAGGTCCTATAAATCTGATAAGCACATGGAAAATCTAACAGGAGATATTTCTGAGAGAGAAAAGGAAAATGCTTGTTCACATGGAAATGGTGGCTTTCAGAAAAAACTCCTGTAAACCACTGCAAAAAGAGAGTGAAATCTTCATCCCTTTGAAATTAAAGGGATTTACTTGAGAGTTTATGTGATTAGCACAGAAAAGATATCTGCTGCAGTAGGACCAGAAGGATTTTTTTAAAAAGCCTTTAAAGTGACATAGTAAACTATTAAGTTCTGTAGATTTCTTAGCAGTGTTTGGTAGGATCCATCATGTTTCTCACTGCAGAAACTCAGTTTTTAAATATGCTGATTTGCATTATTTATACTCCAAAGGTAAAATCTAGGCTGTTTCTCTCAAAAAAAATCCATCATTTTCCTGTGTTAGTTGTTGCCTGAATGGTTCTGCATGTTCACTTAAATTCTGGGTGGTGTACTGGGGGGAGCGCTGTACTTTCCTTACAGATTATATTAACATTGGATTAAGAAATCCACAATAAGAATTATCTGCTTGATCTTCCACAATTAAGCATTAGTCTGGTATAAAGCTTTAACCTATGAGAGAGTACAGCAGCCCAAATTCTAATTAGCATTGTAGCTAATGCATATATGCACGTGACATAAACATGCCAAGGGCCATAAGACCTGTATTATTTTAATGCTTGTGGGATTTTATTGTGATGTTAATTATATATCAGGATGACAAGAGTTATGCAGATGTTATTCATATTAATTAAAGGAAAATACACTAAACAATTGACTTTTTCCTCCCTTATGGGAATAGAAAATTGGAAAATACTTGGTGTTCTCACCTTTCCCTGTATTTGAGATTAGAGAAAAAAATACATTCAGATACTTTCATTTGCCTCTTTCCCAAATTTTTGGCTTCACCTTTGCAAGGTGTTTTCAGCAATCACAAAGCTTAGAAATATAAAAGCTGAAATTTTCATGTAGCTTGAGCTTCAAGAGACTTGAAAAATAATGACATGAAATGCAGTGAGGGCTGTGATTTACAAACAAATATGTCTTGAGCATTAGCGTGACAGTGATAATCTGTCACTGCAAGGGTACAGCCTGCACTTCTCCCCAGCCCATGATGGCCCTTGGGTTTCTTCCAGCTTTTTGGGGTGGCACAGAAGGGAAAGTGCATACACTTTTCTCCCAGGCATTTTTAAATGGATCATTGCATTTTCAGGAGTCTCTGGCCTGGAGCAGGGACACCCCTGTTAAAGG
The DNA here is from genome assembly GCA_026261815.1 of Monarcha castaneiventris obscurior. Classification (NCBI taxonomy): domain Eukaryota; kingdom Metazoa; phylum Chordata; class Aves; order Passeriformes; family Monarchidae; genus Monarcha; species Monarcha castaneiventris. The sequence goes on from JAMPIT010000437.1 coordinate 5,265,237, forward strand.
GAGGTGTGACTGCGTGAGTCCGTGTGTGGACAGGTTTATGGCAGTGAATACTTCTCCCTCAACTTAGCCAGAGAAGCAGTTGCTCATATTGGAGGTTCTGTTAGGCAGGAATCCCCCTTTGGCTGTAAAATCTCCATCCCTTCCTCCTCTCACTCCCCTTCTTCCCTTCCCCTCAGCAAAAAGCACATCCCACGGCAGCAGAACCAGCAGCGCCACTTCAGCCACAGAACTGCACGGGAGAGAAAGGAGGTTAAAAGCCCTTAAAACATATGGCAAGCTTGGGCTTAATAGGAAGTAGGTGGCAATCTCCACAGGGATGCAGCATGGTTTTTTGAAGCATTTGTTTCCCAAATACCTTTTTATGATTTTTCCAGCACAGGCAGGCAGTTAGGGAGTGTAACTAGAATATAGGCTGCAGCGTAATAGGCGCCTTCTGCAAATGTGACAGTGATGAGTTTGACGAAAGAGGAGGTGGCAACCAAAACAAAGACAAAAAGTGCTGGAAGGACTATGTAGAAATTAAATGGAGGTGCCATTTAGGGTATTGCTGTAGAGCCTGCTGATACTGTTTACCTCCCTGCTGAGGTAGAAATCTCTCTCCGCTAAAAGCCTTCATAAGAACACTGAGGATATGCCTGTGCAGCAGTGTATTACAGGACACACATCTGAGAGGAAAACTGTTAAAGCCATCTCTTAGTTTTATTGAATTATTGCTGCCCTGAGAAAAAATACACTTTAAGAAAACCCCAGCTGTTAAACTCAGCGCTTTTGGAGTGAGTGTGTTTGCTTCAGCGTGGCATTTAAACTCAGTTTATCCCAAAATCAAACAGCAAAAGCTACAGCAGTGGATGCAAGAAACAGATTTACAGATCTGGGTTATTTCTCCTGCACAAGCTGGCTTTGAGGGCACTTTCTTCAGTGCAGAGAGAGCAGCTGTGGCTGACCCTGTGAGTGGTTGGACTGAGGGAGAAGCAGGGGGGCTCTGTGGTGGTTCCCACCCTGCATAGCCACAGTGAGTTTCAGGGAGGATGCTGAGCTCTCCAGGGCTGGCAGAGCACCACGGGGGCACTGGGCTCGGGCCAAATGACAGGTTAGAGATGGCTGAGTAGCTTGTTTACATCTCTTGCCTCCCTTCTCCTCCCCCTCCCTTCCTATTCCCTCTCTGAAGCGCCTCTTATTGGTGCCGAGGCAGGATCAGAGAGCCTGGAGCATCCAGTGGCAGTTCACAGAGCACTATGGCAATTAGTTATTCTTTCATTACACAAAAATTAAGGGCTCCCATTTCCCTACACTCTGTCTGTATGCAGTGTCTGTTTCTCAGGATAAAAAAAGGTAGAAAATGGGGTGTGTGCCTGTAAATAAGTAGGTAGAAATTTCCACCATTGTCTGGAAGCCGTCACAATATTGTGACTGCCGTGGCAGGTGAATAATGAGCCACTATGCTGGGCTTCCAGCTAAATGGGGCTTTGTCCTGGCTATGCTGCAAAGGCATCCAGAAGAATGCAGAGCAGTTTTCCAGTATACAATGAATCACTCAGTGAGGCCAAATGACACTCTCCGAACACTCGTCCCAGATATTACAGCTGTTGAAGGAAGCTGCTTATGAAACAAGGGTAGGCTCAGTCGCTCTGTGACCTTACAGTTCCTGTGCTGTAGGAAATAGTTGGGGGAACTCTCTGCAGGAATAGAGTTGCTTTTAAACCCGTAAAGCTCTGCAAATGGAATTACTGGAGTGTTAGAAAGATGTTACATTGGGACCCGACCTGGCAGGATGTACTCTGAGAGCAGTGTGGTTGCCATTTGTATCGACTGCACAAGCCTTGGGAGAGAGACGGGTATTTAATGCAGAAACCTGGCAAATCCAGGGAAAGATGTACCAGGAAATGGGGGGTTTGTCTCACCCCAGCCAGGATACCTATTGCAGCTGCAACACACCTGGTGAAACGAAATTTTCCTTGGGTGCTCAGCTTCTGCCACAGAGGGAGTTGTGGCAGTGTTTAGATGCATAAGCAGGAATTTGGGGTGTTTTGCAAAGCAAAACAGAAAGTTTAAATGGTACAGGCCTAAAATAATCTCCTGGCCGGGTTTACAGTGTGGAAGGGCTCTAGGTGTTGGTTCTGTGACTGCTGTACTATGGTGAAATACTGTAATGTAGCTATTATCCCTGCTTTTGCTGCTCCCATGGCCAGTCACTTAAGCTGTATTTTATATTGCCCTGTATAAGCTCTTGAAATGGTCTGTGAGCAGCAAGTCACTCTTATGCATTAGAGCAATGGGAATATATTATTTACAGGTTATACTTGCCTTCAATTTCTACCCATTTTTTCCCTTGAAAATTTCATGTGTTTCAAAAGTACAGGCATAGACTCTATATATAAAGACTATATTCCAGCTAGATTTGGGAAGGAAAGGGTTTGGTATGACCATTTTTCATTGCTGCACCCATTTCTTTAATTCATGAATTGTCAGTTTCTTAGTGTTGATGATCTACACAGTTAAACTTCACTTTCATTCTAAGGAATTTCTGTTAAGAGAGATTATGTACAGTGATTTACAATATTTACAATTGTAATATTTACACTACAATACCTGCATAAATCAGAAACAGGAGACTGTACCATCAAGGGAATTATATTTGTCCACAGCCTTTTTCATGAAATAATATTTACATGTGAAGCAATGACAATATGTCATTCCTATGCAGACACTTAAGGAGAAAAAAATCAAAATTAATGGTATAAGCATATGGTCATTGGTTAGGTCTGTGCTAATCACATACGAGCAGTTTCTGATAATTAGAAATTATTGTCTATGTCAGTAGCTGAGTGAGGTCTTGCACTTTCTTTCTGCCCTTGGGATTTAAACACAGTGCACCCAGCAATCATTTCTCTTGCCTGTGCTTTGCTTGTTGTCTGTCACAGAACAGTTTCATTTCCCTCTTACTCCTCCTACTTAAGACACAAACTTTCTACAATCCTGAGGCCAGGCTATGATAAATCACACGTGCATCCACAAACAAAAACAGAGATCAAGGTAGTATTAGCTGTGAAAAATGTACCTGCATACCCAAACTGTGGTGTGCTCCTTTCTCTGGAAATAATCAGTGCCATTTACTGGCCTGTTGCTGCGTGAGCTGCACTATACGAAGCTGCTCAGGGGTGCTCATTAGGGAAAGGGAAGGGATGCTCGGGGTCCCTGTTGTCACCCCCTGCAGATTTGGGCTGTGCTGCCTTCCTGGATGCTCTCCAGAGGGACACAGATCTCCCCCACTTCCCCTGTGCTCTACCAGTCTCTGCGGATGTCCTGAACACCCTGCAGTGTCTAACAAGATGCGAGATGTTCCTGTTTCAGGTCCTGATCTGTCACAGGATCCCTGTTCCTTGAGCTCTGGGATCTGGCACTGAACTTTTCAATCATTCTGCCCTCAGAGCAGTGACACAGAGTAAGCAGCGATGTGAAACTGGGAGAGTTTTTCCTTCTGTGTCTTGGTCCCCTCCTGTGCAGCAATCAGGAGCCTTTGGAGGCATTTCAGGTTGACTTGGCTGCTCTTTTAGCTCTGTATTGGAATAGCTTCATTACAGTCAATGGAACTATTCCATTGAGTAGCTTATTCAGTGAGGTGAGAAAGAAACTCATAATGTGGCCATAATAAAAGGCTCAATTTTGTCTTCTTTAAGTGCACAAAATTCCATTGAATCCAGCGTAAAAGGAAACAGGGATATCAGGCCTAATGCTGTCTTATCTAAATGTAATTCTACCTGACACCTCTGACCTTTATTTTTAGAACAATTCCGCTTTTAAAGGGAAGTGCAGAAATATAGGAGCATTTTTCTATTTATATAGGGAAAAAGTGAAATCACTACTTTTGTCTGGATGCAGGAGCATGACAATGTGCCTGCCAAACCCTATGTGTAGCTTGGCCTTCAAGCCAGACAGCAGAGCCTTAAATGAACAAAAGACACAACAAAAGCCTTGTTTGAAGTGTAGCAGGAGAATGTCGTGGACAGGAATTATGTTTAAGGATATCAGACTCTTTATTTTTGTGTGTCTTTTAAGTCGGATTTATAAAGATTCAGCTGGGAGAGAGTTAAATATTGGACCAAAATGAATAAGGTCATCTGTAATTTTTTTATATTACAGAAGGCATGGTGTATACTGTTACATGTATTGGCAATGGCCAAGAATTGGTGCTGGAAAGGCTCCAAGTTTCATTTTGGTGGGAATAAAGCAACAGTTTAGCACTGTGGTTCTCTGATTTTTTTTTTTTTTTTTATCGCATTTACTTGAATACAAGGATAAGCTTGATGTGTAGAGACTATTCCTCTACCCAGGGTTGCAATGTGGAAACAAAACACGAGATGGCAGCCGGGAGTATTCCTGCGAGTGACAGCCGGAGCCTGCCGGGGAAACGGGCTGGAATTGGGTTAGAACAAATAAAACAACAACCTCCTCCTCTTGCCAGCGGTGAGAGTGTTTAGACCAAGCCCATCTCTTATTTGACTTGCTTCTTAGAGTCCTTCTCCTGGAAGAGTCTTGGATACTTTTCAAAATGATTGTACTCAGTGTTATAAAAAGCCCTGTACGTCTGATCCCGTAGCTATACAAAAATCAATAAGCTGCTATTAAAAATGCCAAGGTACAAAGTGAAAGCCTGTGGGCACAGACCCAGTAACTTCCTTGGCACTACGTGGATTAGTCCTTTTGAGAACAGCTTGTGTCGGGATTGGGTTGGGACACTTCCATTCAATTACTCTTGGATTGTCTCTGTCTACCAGGAAATTCCTGTCCAGCTGTGGGGACGTGGTTAATTCATCAGTCATGTCAGAATCATAATTCTATAATTATATCTTTGTAATATCACAATCCAATACCTCGCTCTCTTGTAGCTGCTTCATAGCCACTGTATGGGCTAAGCCTGCCCTCCCTCTGCAGTGTAGAGGAACAGGATAAACTCTAGAAAGGAAAAAATGTGGCTTAAAGAATATGATGTGTTATTTTTTAAAAAATTATTTATAGTTAAAATCCCTTGTAAAAAGTAAACTACAAAACAGAATTTTCACTCTATAATTTATAAATGCATTATTTCCACAATCATAATGCTATTTTTATATGCCTTGCACTTTATATGATGACTATCACATTTGTCTTGCTTAACGTATTGGTATATTTTACCAATATTATATTACATTTTATTCTTGTTGGTGATGGTTATTTTGGAATAACCAAGCTCATTTCTTTGACAGACAGTAAGAGAGAATGGGAAACTTTTCAAATTTAGGATCTTGAATCACAGATATGAACTGTAATAGCTGAACATGTTTTGGTATATGTTTGAGAAGAAATCCAACTTGCAATCATACACCCAAATGATGCTCCCTTCCTGAAAATTTAAGGGCTGTGATCACTATGGATTGCACTTGAATGCATCTCAAACAACATTTCACCTATTGTATTAACCCTACATACACCTGAGTTTGACTTGGGGCTCAAATATGGCCCAGTCAGTAAGTGGCCCTCTGAGCTGAGCTTAAATGAGGTGCCATCCTTGTTTCCCAGTGCTTTTGATCCACTCTATGACTTTTGGAAGGTCGTTTTTAATATCTGTTTCTCCCACCTCATTGCAAGTTCAAATAGTTTGTAAAATCTGCTGGGGAAATGTGATGTTTGTGCAGTGTTGAGTCTATCTTAGCATGGCATAATAATTACACTGCCAACATTTTAGCTAACCCTGCGTGCTGGATGCTGCCCCACTGTGAGTGATTCTAGTTTCCACTGTTGTTTTATTAAATCAGCCTGCAGTTTGTACCAGAGCCAACACATGACCTAGTTTACCTTCAAGATAATAAAGAGCTTCTTAGATTCTTCTCAGATTATTATCAGATCCATAGAATATCCTGTCGTTATCCTGATAATGGGAAAGCAATCATTTGACCTAGGAGAACTTCAGGAGGAAAGAATAATATGGGCAGTCTATAGGAGCTCTGAGTCAATCAGATTACAGTCTGTTTTCTATAACTAATTTAGTAGTTGCCAATAATATTGGACTGAGGTTCTCATGTTCCCCATGAACCCGTACAAAAAAACCTGACAGCTTCCTCCCCCAGCCTTCTGTCTCTACTCCTCCCTGAATTCACCTCCAAGGATTTTTTTCAATTATTGTCTTTACATTTTCATTAAAACACCCCCAGCAGTGCTTTCTTCTTTTTTTTTTTTTTTTTTTTTTTAAATGGTGGTATTTGTGACAGAGACATCTATCAAATACTAAGCAGCTCCAGGCCATAGTCCTGTTCTGCAAGAAGCATTGGATAGCTCTGGTGGTGTCTACTTAAAGTCGCCACAAATATCTTTGCAAATTCTGGATCCATCCATTTGCCTAATGACTGTATTGCTTAAGAGAACTCAGACAGAAAATAGCTTGCTTTCACTAAAAATAATGCTGAAGTAATTAGGTGTTGTAAGTCACCTGGATGCTGTGAGAGCCATTAGGCTCTTTTGGCACATGAAAGCAGAGCAATGGGAAAGCTACTTTGGAAAATCACGTATAAAACATACTCGGAAGTTATTTTTGAAAAGTATTGCAAAAAGGCATACTTTTTATACATTGAAGTAATAAGTAGTTTAGCAAATCCTTTGCAAACTTGTCAAAATGTCATATCCAGGTACTGGATTGGAAAATTAGTAACTGCTGAAGTGTGTGAGTGTTTAAAGGTGTCACTGCGTGTGGCAGGCTGGCGGATTTTAGCTTCTGGCTTTAAGGAGAGATGTTAATCATTATGGCTGATATTTAAAATGTCAGAAGACCTTAGCATGAAGATAAAGGATTTAATACGAGACTCTGCTGTGTCATGTTTCCTCACAGAGAAGGAAGATCAGCACCTGTTCCTTCTTTCTTTCTCTCTCTTTTTTTTTTTTTTATTTTTAATTTAAATTCAGTGACGCTGTAATAGCTGAAGCAGCATCCCAAAAGCAGAGTGTGGAGGTGTGTGGTGGGGAAATGGATGGCTTAGTGTTCCTTGCTTTTTTGGTACCATCCTGTTACATTCTTTCTGTAGCTCCTGTACTGCCTTAGCAGTACCTGGGATCATTGCACCCAATGGCATTGGCAGGGAAGCACGGCTGGGGGAAGGGAACCTTAATTTATCACTTCCATCCTCACCTGCCTCCCTTTGCTTTGGCTTTGGATGAGGCTCTGACAAAATTAAGGAAATTTTTTTTTCACAGCATGTTTCTTGGCAAGGATTTCAACTACCTCTTCTTAATGCTTTCTGAGAGAATACTAAGTAAGCAAAGCTGCAGAATTGCTTTGCTCCCTCAGCCAGTGCTCTTAAACTACTTAGTGAGAGTGGTCTTAGTGGCTGAAGGAGTCTAAAAAAGCGTAAAGAGGAAAACTCATCTATGTTTTTGGTTTTTGTTTGGTTTTTCCTCTTTCCTTTTGGTAAAAGGCTACAACTGTGCTCAGGTAGCTGAAGCTTTACATTATTTGAATTTACGTATTTAATTCTGGTTAATTCTTAATTAAAACTGGTTAATTCTTCACAGTTTGGTAAAATTAAGTAATCATATATGAATTTCTCTGCCTTGATGTTCACTTGGACACCTGAACTGGGACACCTGAAGGATGGTATTAGTTAAACATGTCACTGACACAAAATGAGCCATAGTTATTAAATAACAAACTGCGATATCCCATTCAGGAAGTATTTAGGCATTTTGCAAAAATCTAATTATTGTTGGTTTAACTATTTTAGTTAAAGCTTTTTTCCTACCAAATTTGATCAATAGTATGAACTGAGCTGTCACCAGATAAAGTTATACAAAGTCACATAAATTTTTCATTTTTAAAGATGACAGAGTTCAGAGAAAGTGTTTTGTGTACTGAGTAGCATTTTATATGCGAGGAAATAGACGAAAAGACAAGATTTTTTGCTTTTGGCAAGGTAACACAGAGACTTTGTGGTTGATGTTCCAGCTTTAAAAAGAGAATGGAAGAAGATTGATGACTTGATGAATATTAATTGACGCCTTTCCACAATTTTTCTATAAAACAAGCTATTTCCTAAAACCAGTAATGAACTTTAGGGCTGTTATCTTGGTACCGTTGTAAAGAACTTTTGATTCCCAATCTTTCATCAGTATTTCTAGCAGGATGGGTGGTTTTGTAAAGAGAAAAATTGCTCTTGGGATAGGAAGATTTGGCATCTGAGTTCACAAGGTGAATTCTCTCTGATTTACTTATCCAGGAGTTTCTGATGGCCTGTGAATAAGTGGAAGGTCATCTTTGTCCTGCATTCTTTGGTTTATGCTCTACAGCTGAAATTGTTGGTAGTTAATGACTTCATTGGTGGCTTCAGTGGAGAGACGATGAACAATCCCAGGATACAGTCCCTGAATTTCAGCATTGAGCTGGGACACATCAAGGCAGAGGTGTTCCTTTCTGAACTTATTCAGTAGGGCAAAAGTTCTGGTGATCCAAAGCTCTGGTAACCCAAGGAAGCACCCAGATATCCTCACCAGGCAATGCCCTTGGCTCTCTGCACCAGAGGGAGCAGCAGCCTTTGTGCAAGGGGATATTCCAGTGTGGTTTGACCTGTCCCACCTGCTCTGCACAGCTTCTGCCACCACCCCCCAGCCGAGGCACCACTGCTGTGACCCTCCTGGCTGGGACCTGCAGGGTCAGATGAAACCTGAACTCATTGTTTCCATAAGGAATTTAGTTGTATTTGTACCACTGTAGATGGAGGTTTTGGTTGTTTCTTGCGTCTCCTCAACATGATGCAGAGAAGCTAAAGGCACACATTTCATTACCAAGTGCTTCACTTTCTGCAGAGGTTTGTTTCGTTCTCAGCCTTATAAAATCACGTTTAAATGTGTTTAGCTTTTCCTGCATGCATGTGCATTTGTTCCCATTGCTTCCTCAAAATAAAAGAAACCTGACACGGTTCTTTCTCTCCTGACACTGTGCTACCTGTTTTTCTCACTTTCTTTGCTCCCCATAGCTTCTTCTTCTTTTGTTCTCCCAGTCATGCATTGCCATTTACCTTCCCATTAGCTGAGAAACAGGAGCTACAATACATACACTACAAAATTCTTTTACCAGATAATTCAATGGAAAACCTCGGTAATTCTTCACAAGTTATCGCATATGGAAAAATAGTGCACAGTCTTATTAAACATGGGATAAGGTACTTGGCATGTGGCGGTCATAGAAAATGATAGAAAAGGGTTTTTACCCCACATTAAAAAAAATCGAATAATTAGTAATGCATAAAAGGAAAAAAATGCTTTTCCTTCCCTCAGTGGTGACAGTGGATGCTCTTGGTATGAGTTGCATTCCTCAAAGAAGAGAAGACCAAGGAAAGGCAATTTCTGCTTGAGCATCATCAGGATCAAAACATCATCTGTAATTTCTTGGCGTGTAAGGCAGTTTTGACAAGTATAAACCTGACAGTCAATGGTCAGAACACATTTAATACATCTTTCATGTGCTGAAGTTATAGGTCTAAGGTCTCCCTGGGGTAATATGATGTAAAAGATGTTCATGGCACTAATTTACTCACAGACCATTAGCTCTCTGTAGATGCAAGACTCTAAAGACCTGTGTGCAAGGAACATACTCTTCAGATGCCCATATTATACTGCAATCCTTCATTTTCTTAATGCAATTTCCTGCAGCTGTCCTGTTGGTCATATGGGATGTAATGAAGAGTGGACCTCGGCAAGCCATAACTCTGACTAATAGGTCTTCTTATTTTGCACTAAATATTTTGAGTGTTTCATTCCTTAAGCAAAGAGGGGAGATGAAATTTTAAATGTGAAAATGATTTGTTGTAGTCAGTTGTGACAAACAGTATTCTCTAGTGTTTCAGTGCTTTAAAGGAATTGGCACAGAAAAATGAAATGCAAACTATCGTTATGGAGCTTTTTTTTATAGTCTTTTTGCCTGTTTTCCAATTTTAATAAGGTGCCTATAAAAATGAATAATGAAGCAATATATAAACAATGTTATGAAGACAGCATTTCCTCATTAGGTTGAGCACCCTACTCTTTTATAGATAGATATTTTTTTAATATTCTGAAGGTAAATTTGGGATGAAATGCCAAGGATCTATAGAATGATGTGCAATGATGGAGAATTAATGTCACACAGCAAATTGTGTTGCTGTTTGAATGGTATATCATGCAGTTCAGTGCCAGCAGATTTAACAAACGTGTCAGCCATCATTACTCAAGCATCCAAAAGGTCATCTTTCTATCCCAGCAGGGCTGTCCAATAACTTACAGCATGCACAGAACAAAAGATGATGTGTGGGATCTCCAGTGATCTTTTTGATCAAGAATCAGTTAAAATAAGTTGCGGTTAATGTGACACCAGATATAGACAAAGTGTGATGCATTTGACAGCCACTAATTACAGTGGGCAGCCAAAAGAGGTCTGTAGAGATATGGGGACAGAAATGGCTAAATTAGTAAACTGTGTTGACACAATCACTCAATATTTTTTGATATGCAAGCACAGCATATTCCCAGGTCAGGGGACCTGACAGGTATGAGTTACTGAAATTTACGAAAATGAAGCATAGAATATGATTTTGGATTTTTTTTTTTTTTATATAATTAGAGTAGCTCAAAACTAATTATCCCAGCAAAATGGAATGAGCAAGCTGTCCCAGCAGGGGAAGTTTGCACTTGTCGGTGGTGCTGCCTGAGTTTAAAAGCAACCTCGAACAAGATGCCTTTTAACATGGGGATGCCACCAAGAAAATGTGCCTGTTCTTTAAAGCAAATGGATCCTGACTTGTGTCCCACTCCCTCGCTCCTTGTGGTGCCCAGTGGGAATTCTACATCACCTTGCTTTAGAGCAGGAATTAAAGAAATGTAAATCTGGGATAATTCTGCCCGGCTGACTCACTCCAGAGCTCAGAGCTCCCTCGGCATATGCCCTTCTTTGGGACAGTGTCCAAGAACAGCCGTGTCCAGATGCCTGGGGTGGAGGCAGGGAGTTTTATTTTGTTGGGTTTTTTTCCCTCCTCCCTTGATGGCTTATGAAAAGTGCCAAATGATCTTGTCATGTTCTGGGTGATTCGGTGTGTGTTTCATTTGGAACTGTGTATGCCCACAGGAGGTTAACTGGTGCCTTGTAAGATGGATCCTGAAAAAACCTAACCCAGCTGCGCCACTGTTTGAAACTGAATTCTGGATGAGAATCCCAGGGTGTCGTATCTCCTGCTTTGCCAGAACATTTGTGAATATTTTTTAAAATAACTCTGGGATTTTATGAGACTGAAATTGTTATTCTTCACCACATCATGAAATTTCCGTACATTTTCTTAGCAAGCATTTTTTACAGCCTTGGACTTCTAATTGGGAAAATTGGGACTCCTTTAATACCAGGGCTGTATTTCAGCTAATGGAAGAACCTGACACAGCACTGAGGTCAGCACTTTCTAGCATGTTTATCATACTGTTTTCAACCTCGGGTTGTGCTCAAATCTTCCTCTTCTTTCCCATGGTCAGACTTGCCAAATCAAATCTGTTTTTTTTCCTTTACAACTTGTCTGGAATATGACCATGCCTCACTTTCCTCTGCTGGACACTTCATGTCTCTCACAGTGACATAACCCCCTGTTTATTCATTAGCTTGAGCCCAGCCTCACCTTGCCTGCTGTGAGCTTATTTCTGGTTCCTCTGTGTCCCATGGGCCTCCATTCTTCTGTGAACAGAGGGGTGCCTCACATCAGACTCTTTCTTTATCCAAGTGTTTGAATTCTTTCTGTCTGCTGTGTAAACTCCCAAACTTGTCATTTTTTGGTATTGTATCCTATTTCCCCATGCTGTTTGAATGCAGAGCATCATGGGGCTAATGCCTTTTTCTGTCCCTTAAATAACTGCTAGAGTTTCTTGCAAGGTTCATCACAATCTGGCTGCCTGTGTCTGAGGTCAGGTTTTCATCAGGTTTCATATTCCTAAATTATTGACTGAATCCTCTCTTACTGAGCAGAGCATGAATTAACAGCACAAATGTATTTAACTCAGCATCGCAAAGGCTCTTCCAAAGTGTTCCTTCAGGATCAAGGTAACCCCTGAGAAACTGTGCATCATATTTCCCTGCTGAAATTCCAGTGCTGCTAGAGGAGCTTTACCAATAAGGAGGAAAGACACAGACCAGTGGTGTTAATAAAAATATAAATGGTTTTCAGCCTAACATCGTGTGCGAACTAAAGCTGAGGATTGAATCACAAATTCATACTGTAAAAGATCAGAAGGAAACATCATAATCCAATTTGATTTTCTGTCCACAGACCTTCACCCAATCAATCCCGTGGTATAAAGCTGCTGTTTCTAACCTAGATAAACTCAAGTTATTAGGTTGTGTTGCTGCTGCAGACTGAAGACCAATTTTTTTCCTATCCTAGGAAATGATTCTATAATTTCTGAGGAAATGGAAAGTATCTCACTAGTTGATTGTTAAATTGTTCAACAAATTGAACATGTTTTCAGCTTGAAATGTGAGATACCCCAGAAGAAGCAGGGAAGGTGGAATGCAGATGACAGTAGCACTATTTGACCAGGAATTTACCTTTTTCACTTACACTGAGCCAAAAGCAAGCTAAAATCTCTGCATGCACTTTAATTTCTCCATTAAATATGAGTCTGAGAAGTCTACACTGTATTTTTCTCCATTTCTCCCAAATGGGATATACATAAAATGCCTTTTTCTATTTTGATGTAAAGAACTCTTGCTACACATTTCATTTTTCTTTGCAATACAAAATAATCTCTCCATCTCTTGAAGTTTGCATTTTTGTGGAGTTCAGGGATAGTTTTTCCATACAAATGTTTCCCTTTGCATTGAGTGAGCTCTGACTGTGGTGTTGTCTGACATTTTCCCCTTACCGTAGACTGTTCTGTATCTCTTAAAGGCAGTGAGCCATTGTGGGACTGATGTGACAAGACATGACAGGAAATTCCACTGAATAAAACAAATTATACACTAGAGATGTGCTGAACTGACTGAAAACAATTTGGACACCAGGGGCAATGGAAGGTGCTGAGAATGCTGAGAGTAATGACATTTTCTTTTGGATTTTATTTAAAATGTTTCCATGCACAGCTTGGTGTAAGTCAGTGATTGTGAATTCTTTGGGTTGTGGCCCTTCAGGTTCCTTGTTCAGAAGGGTGCACACATGGATGTGACTGAGCTGAATCCATGAATTATTTGTAGCTGATGATGACTCATTATGATTTAGACTCTTATCGGAAAATTTACATATACATGTCTTCAATTTGTGCTTTGCTGAATAACATCTATGAAGAGAAATGGGTTATGTTTGTACCCAGGTTTTAATTCACAGTGTAATCAAGCAATCACATGCTTGGATTGCAAAGCAAATTGTCCAACACAATGTGATGTGAGCAGTGGAAGGATTTTGTTAAAAGTGAATTTACTTTAAATAGTGATAAAGAATTCCTGTCTATTAAATACAACAATGAAAGACATAGTTGATGTGGGAAAGTATTTAAATACCCCCATAGGGAAGAGGAAGAAATCTAGTAAATGAATTAGGATTGTTTGTCATTTACGTCTTCCAACTTCAACAAGGGAGAAAATTTACTTGATTCCACTTTGGCTTCTGTCAATTTTAAATCATTGTGTGTCAGCTCCTTTTGTGAGGCGCTTTGTAAGTGAGACACAGGTGATGAGTTATTGCCAATAAACCAGGATTGCCATTTGGGCTGTACAGTAACAAAACATAAATTTTGCTTAATGTGCCTTTAAGAATGTGAGCTGAGTGGATGCGCTGCTGGCAATGAGTAATGATTCACAGCATCAGGACGAGGATCCGTTTGTCTGTCTCATCTTGTCATGTAAATGCTTGAAGAAACCCCGAGCAGCTAATACAGCAATCTGGCAGCAGTCTGCACCGAGCTCTGTGAGTCAAAGGCTCCTGCAGCAGAGGAGGGTGCTCACATGGAGAGCCTGCCTTCCCTGATACCCTTTGGATGACAGATGTGGAAGCAGAGCAGCCTTTGTGGAGCCAGGCTATCTTGCACCCACTGGCAATCGGTCAGGACTGCTGGGATTGGTGATGGAAAGAGGGGCATGAAGATATTTTGCACTTTATTTGAGGCCTTTTCCTATGGTATGCTGCAATGAATCCCTAGGATAATACAGATGTTTCAAGTAACACCCAGGGAATGTCATCTGAGCTTTATGCTGACACCTGTTCAGAAGGAAATGTCAGGAAAGCATTTAGGCAACAGCAGATCAAGCTTTGTGATTTGGAGTTTAATTAATACTTGAGATTTCTGCCCTGAATTGGTTGAAATCAGCAATGACCATTAGGGAACCTCTCTTGAAAGTCAGATTGGAATATTGTAAACATTCCTGCCTTGATTTGCCTGAGTGCATTGCCAGGAAACTGTTCCTAGTAAGGCTGGGTTTACACTGGGGTTTGACCTGCTGGTCTTAGTGGGACTGCTGAGTTTGACGACAGGGATCCTGTTTGGGAGGCTCTTTCAGCAGCAGTCTGGGCTATCCACTATTACCCATTAATTCAGTGCTTTGGTATTTATTACAGTATTTCTTAGACTGTTCCTTTTATGTGAAATTCAGTAAAACTAACAGATTGAAATACACTATTGCATATGGTGCTGTAATATTTAGGTTTTAATTGCATTTCTGAGAAAAAGTACAAACTTAAGTACTTGTCTCAATGGAAATATGAAGTAGATTGCAACCTTGAATGAACTGCAAAGTAGTTGAATTAGAAGATGGTCTTGGAAAATACAGAGGTACCATTGTTTAGGCATATGGGTATATCAACATGTGCAAGTTCTGCTGGTAGCACCAATTATTATATTTATAGGCAGACGTTCAAAGGTGTATCCATGGAGGTCAAGGAGCAGGCCCAGAAGAGCTACAGAAGAGATGATACAGCCTCTTGCTGTGGTCAGTACCAGATGCTTCATGAACAGCACAGCTTTTTATAGCAGGGTTGTGCTATCACTGATGGTCAATCAAATTCATATTCGTACATGACTAGCTTTATACTTGTGGTAAGAAGGAGCTGCTGTAATCTTTCCACCATTGAAACTATTTTTTTTTTCTAATCAGAATTATCAAAATCTGTTTCTTTTGTCTCTGTAACAATTTTGCATGGGGAGTACAGAGATAGATGTATTCCCAAAACACAGTGATTCATTTTTGTTAAATTGTTCATGTTTTTGGTTTTACTTGCAGTTGAAGAGTGTCAAATTTTGTGAAGTTGGTAAAAATACTTGTGCCCCTGTAGGTGCTGTTTTAACAGTGCTGGGCATGTTTTCCCTCCCACGCGGCATTCTGGGAACGAGCTGTTGGTTGTGAGCAAAATTGTCAGCTTTTGCAAATTAGAAACCAGCTCCAGCCATCCACAAATGACAGAGAGATTTCTGAACATCCTGAGCAGGGAAGACACAAAGAGAGGGGGTTTTGGGCTATGTCTGCATGGGCGTGTATGTGTGTGTAGTGTATAAATCCATCGAGTGAAGAACATTGTTCCAAGTGGGTGTTTGCACTTCTCAAGAGATTGAAAATACCAGACACTGAGCACAAGAATATGCTTTGTGTGCCAGGAAACAAATCTATATTAGCAACTGCAGAAAAATCAGTAGAATGTATATGAGTGATTTGATAAAAATCTTTTAAGGCAGAGTACGTCTGAGAAGCATTTTCATTATTGTAAATTGGATATTGAAAATATTTTTTCCCCAGACTAAAAACTTTTTTTCTGCTCCTGTAGTCATTAGATTTGTAATTAAGCTATGGAGTTTTTTTGTTTTGTTTTAAGAGAAAGACCTTGTTTTGTATCTTTTCCAGAACTGAAAGGAAGAAATAACTATTACAAGTCAAATGGTAGAACACAAGATATTTATTCATAACAGGTTCAGTAAATAATGTTTCTGTGGCCAGTTCCAAGCACTCTTTATCAAGGAAATATTTAACATTTTTGCTGCCATTAGAATGTTACTCATCTAAATATGTAATAGGGGTTTTTTTCAGTTTTATTATCATTTTTTATATCTAGTATAATTATGCTTGTTCCTGGTATTGCTAAGGGCCTATGTCAGGTTCTCAGTTCATTGTCCCGAAGCACTTGATTTTCTTTCCGCAAGTTTCTTTGGTAACTTGTTCTGTTGAATTTTAATTTAGGGCAACGTGATGCCCCATATGTTTATGTATGAGCTAAACATATTCATATATGATGTATATGCAGCTCATATTTTGGGGTTACTAAACAGCAAACAGTCACAAAGCACTGTCCTCTGGCTCTCCAGAACTACTTTTTTAACATTTAAACCAAAGAAATAACCCTAAATGCCGATATTAATTCACAGTGTAGTTTAACACCCAATAATAAATGCCAAGTGTTAATAGTAAATCTATGGAGACAGTGCCATATTTTGTCATCTAAATACCTTTAACTACCACAAGGTCTTTCAATATAATTAGTAGAGAATATTGAGCCCAGCCAGAAATATGGGATTCATCATTAAATTCAGAGGCTTCTTTATCTCTGTGAGTCTAATCATGTGTGCAGACAAATTGTTAATGGCATGGGCTTTATTGCTCTTAGATTTCCTCTATTTGAAATGGAATAGCCTGCTTTGTGAGAAATAATTAGGTTTCATTGTTCTACCTGCATCAAGTCTTGTTGATAATCTTACGGTTTTAGCAATTCAGATTCAGAGAGTAGTTGGTGGTGGTGATGATGTTTCATTTTAAATCGCAAAGTATTGTTATTTTTCCTCCTTTGTCCTTCATATTTTCTTTCCTTTCTTGTGACAGTAATATATGTAATATCACTAACTTTCAATGGGAGAAAGTCAATAATTAACAAATGAAAACCATTTGGGTTTGCAATATGCAGATTTGAAAATATATCTTCTTTGGTTGGCACATGCTGTAATGTTTTGTAGGGCGCCTCACCTATGCCTGTGCAATCAGAAATGTAAAGCCTCAAGGCAATGACAACCTATTACATAATCATATACAATTCTCAGTGATTTACAAACTCATTGTTTGACCTTGCTTTTTTTGGTTGGGTGAGTTATGATTATGCTTAAGGATTAATTAGCCTTCTGGTACTTGTTCACGTAGAAGAAAGAATTGCTTATCTGTAGCAAGGGTCATTTGCTGTGTCTTGAAGTCTCTGGAGAAATCCCTCTCATGTTTTTCAGTTTTAGGAAGTCCCAGAATTAATATAAGCTGAGGTTTTATATGAAACCAAGGGACTGTATGTCAGGGACATTTAGCAGATTTGTTGCTTGTAGCTCCAGAGGAGGGATCTTGGCTCTTTTGGCATAAGTACCAAGTCTCTTGTTGGCTAATGCATTTCAAAATGATTTTTAGAATGAGATTCTTGTCCCGAATGCACAGTAGGAAAAAACAGCAATCTGACTGAGAAGTCACTATGAGATGCATTTCTCTGTCTACCGGGTAAAAGACTATACATCTTTTGTCCAGGTCTGCATTTCACATTTCCAAGCACATTCCTCACAGATTTCCAATATTGTCCTATGGCACTGCAGTGTGTGCACTGTCAGTGCCCTCTGGCTAGGAGAGTTCTAAAGCCCCAGGAAAATACTGAATATTTTTTTCCTTTCTTGTGCCAAGGCAAATTCTTGGAGAATTTTTAATTGTTCACCCTGTATTAGTATGTCCTGACACTGTTCTAACCATACCCGAAATCTGTTGACCAATTCTCAGGTAAATTTTAATTTAGATGTGCTTTCATCCTAAAGCCAGAACACTGCAAACACTTGTGGGAGTTATTCAAGAAGCAGCTCCAGAGGGGGTTGTTCAGTCACTAGACTTGTGGGATCTACTTTAATGCCTGTAGTGTAAACAGACACTGACATCTACTTACAAATACTTTCCTTAAGTTACAACTTCCCTGGGAAGATGGGGAACACTAAAACATCACAATGAGAGCTGTTTTTTGTGAAATATTGGGTATTGCCTGTATGGCACGCAGGACCCTCAGTGCATACAAGTGGACTTTAAAGTCCCTTGCCCAGCATGAACAGATTCTAATCTATTTTTGCAGTACAGTGCCTGTGCTTTTTCCATGACACAAATCCATCTCAAACCCAAGTCTCTTTGGGATCCTCAAGAGAAGTGATATTTTGTCTACAGCTCCTCAGCTAAAACGTGGTTGATGTGATGCCTGCACACTGTATAATGGCCAAATTGGGACTTCTGCAATTTATACAATATTTCAGTAGATAGAGCACTCATCCAGGCTTGCAAGACTGAAACTCTGGGCTCTTTGTAGCCTCAGGGAGATCAAATTCATACCTTTCATTTCTCATTAAAGCGCCCTAGGTATGCAGTACAGAGGGCATTGTCCACTCCAGTTCCCTCTTGTCATTCTGCTAAAAACCCCTGCAGGGTCCTTGGGCTGAACAGACACAGTATGTCTGTGGTTCAGTCACTGAGGCAGCCTGGGTCAGCAGAGATCTTGGCCCAGTTACTAATCCAAGTTCAAAGTGCCTTTGGCCAAAGCACTCCGTGTAAAAATTATGAGCAGTCTCCAGAAGAGGGATCAGCCCCCAGCCCTCTCTTCCCGCTTGTCCTAAATAGGTGTTCTCACCCCTGGACTACAGACTGTGCTGCCCTGCTTTGGTTCCGGTTTGAGGGGTTTTCCACCGGGCTCTGGAGTGTAGAGAGTGCTTCTGGCTGAGGGCAGGTGGCTGGAGCGTTGCAGAAATGGGGAAAAGATGAGAGCTTGAACCCTTTTGTGCTGAGAACACTGTGGAAGTTTCACCTCTTTTTCTCCATAGTACATGAAAGAGAAGTGACTCATATTGCTTCCTTCCATTGTGCTGGGTTTTTTATAGGAATGACCCTCGCTCACTTTGTTGAAAGGAATGATTTCAGTGCATAAATGTAGCAGCAGATGATTATTTTGGGACTGGCTGTAGCAATAGAAGAAGTAACCACCACACTACCTTTTTGCATTGTTGCCTTTTCTCTGTAGGAGATCACTGCCTCCAAAGCAGACGTCCTTTCTCCCTGTCAATCCAGAGTCAGCCAGGTTAGCCTGAACCAGCATTAAAAGTGATTTAAACTAATCTGTTTGACTTGTTGTTAAACTGGCCTTGTAACATTCACCCAACCTGACAAGAGGGCTCTGCTCTGTGGAAGGCAGTGCCTCACAGAGAAGCAGAGTGGAGCTGTAAGTTCTCCCAGGGTTTCAGCTTTTCTGCTGGCTCCCTAAATCATGGAGCCTGTTGGAACCCTGAGTTCCTGTCTGACTCCTGCAGCCCAGAGCAAGGCACCTGAGCCCACAGGGAGCTGGGATTTATGGCACTCTCATTGCCTCAGCATCCCCCCAGTTGTGTGTGTGAGGCACTGTGAATCCCTCACAGAGCGCCCAATTTCTCCACATGTGCTACCAGCAAATGCCTCTTAAAATGTCACAAGTTGCATTTTGGAAGTCAGGTGCTTAAAATTGTGGTTGTTACATGACCAGTGTGGGAAAGCCCAAGTCTGTTGGTGTATTTGGATATTTGGATCCTCATGGTTTCCCCCTCATTTACTGCATTTACCATATAGTATTTAGTAAAAACAATGAGGAAAAGGACCAAACAAATAGGGTTGTTCTATCCCACCAGTATGATGGAACAGTTAAATTAATGGCTAAATCTAATTAGGAAATGAAAAATTACAGCTTGTCTGCTGCCAGTACTAAAGCAAATGGACTGTGAGATAGAGCTATGGTTACACTCCAAAATTATCTTCCCATTGTTGAATCTTAAGGTGGCTTTGCTGCCTGCACTTGGAAATAAAATAATCCTAGCAATTATGGTTTGCAATTTGTGAGTGGTTTGAAATGTAGCAGCTTTTACTATAATAAATGGATTATTGTATGTTGACAAAGTACAGGTTTAATTAACAGTGACAGATAAAGCTATTGCATTTAGAAGCTGTTTATATTAGAAATTACCTGATAAAAAGGGGGGTTTAAGCATTCTAAATACTCAGTTATGCATTATCATCTTGATCTGCTACCATATGTATTCATCATTGCATGGATGTTGCTTGGAATCACAGCAAGTTTTTCTGAGACATCAGACTGTCATAATAACTGATAGATCAATGGCTTGATTTACATATTTATTATGGAGAAACTGCTCATTTTAATCAACATAACTTAGATCCTATGCATCCTTTGTCTACAGTTAATTTGAAAATATTAATTTTCCAGTGACAGCCCAGTCTCCTTCCTGGTTAATCCCTTAATTTCCCATCTACCTAGGAGTGACATTTAGTGAAATGAATGAGAAATGGTAACTTCAGGATGTCATTGTCCTTACTGACTAAGAGCAAACAGGCAGCCCAAGAGAGATGTGGGTAGCTGTACAAAATATATCAATCACGAAAACAAAAGCTAATTGCTTTCTATTTTTATTCCTTTACATAAGAACATAACTTTAAAAATATCTCCTTCTTTAGTTTATTAATTTTCGGAAGCCTAAACCCACTTATTTTTAGAAAAAATAATCCTCAAAAGGAAAAAAAATGTGCCATCTGTCAGAACTAGAAATGTTGTTTTACTCTGCACATTTTGTTTTCACCATCATATTCAGCATCATCTGGATCACAGTGTCTTAATCCTTCAGCACAGGAATTTGCACAGAGGCACTTTTGGATCTCAGAGAAAATAGTCGCTGAAGTATTTTAATCATTTAAAAATATTGGTGTTTCTCTATTTTGTCAATTTTCTATTTTTCATTAATTTTACCCATCTCTGCAATTCGAGGTAGCAAAGATGTCCAGAGGAATACAGATAAACCAAGAGGAAGGAAATTGCTGAAAGGGAGTGGCTCTCTGCTTTCTGTGTTGCTGCACTTTGTATGGTAGAGCTGAATGGACAAGGTAGGGAGAAAAATAGAGGAATTACAACGAGGAGATTTAAAAAAATTGGGGTATAAAAGGACAGAGAGAGGAGTGGATAAGGTAAGAAGCATGGCACAGGCAAAAAGGAGCACAGTCCTGGTGGTGTTGGTAGCTGGAAGTGTTGGCAGGTACTTAACCCCTTGGCAGCAGACTCAGACCTCTTAGAAATTAGAAAAGCTCTATAAAGTCAGCTTGAATTTCCATTCCTGCTTGTGTCTTTGCAGATTCCTTCCATCAAGGTTATTTTGTATTTTCTGGTGGTGTGTGTCAGGCTTTTCTTTCAAACAGTGCTGTTTTTTGCCCGATGCACCCTGCATCAACAGTGGAATCTCTGCCCTTTGCCTCAGGGTATCTCCACCAGGATCTCCCACCTTCTCCTGGGTGAGCCCTGTGCAGCCTTCCTGCTGCTCGTGAGGATTTTGCTGATGGGACCTGAGTACCTAGTTTGTTTTGTAAATGGATTTTAAGAATGAAAAGGAGATTTTTTTTGTTTTGTTTTCATATGCCATCAGTTTAGCACATACATCAAATGTGTGCTGATAGGGACAGTGAACATGATTTTAGCCTCCAGCCTGTTACTAACTTTAGTTTGGTAGAGGTTCAATCTAGTTCACTTATTTAGCTTGCCTCTGTTGCATGACTAAAGATCTAAGGGAAAAATGCTTAGAGTCCCAGCATCTGTTAATTTAAGCTATTTAAAGTACAAATGAATCAGAGGAAGGGATTTTTTAAGCCAGTTTCTTAGAGGGTTTGCCCCACTCACTGTCTGTGTCTATGTTGAAAATCATAGAAACTATTTTAAAATTCCAAGTTACAAAGCAACCATTAGAAAAATGATTTTGAGACAACAATTTTCATACCTCCTGTAAGACAGTAATGTGTTCCACTGGTAGGGAGGTGCAGTGGTGAGGCAGGAAATGCCTGCAAGGTGTCATTCTTCCTCTCAGACAAAAACCCCAATGGCTGCTTAAAATTGTTGTACGTCATGGATGCTACACAGGCAGTTAAAGTCTCCCTGAAAATGTACTACTTCTGGAGCTTGTAGGCACTACAGGAAATTTAATTGAAGCAGTTTGGGTGGTGTTATAGGACATAAAATCAGAGATGTTCCTTACTCTTATTACATACTTAAAAATATTATCGTAGAGTGTTCCCTAATAGTTTCTTATAATTTTGCCTTGGTTTTAAAAAACAACGTCTTTGAGTACAAATAGATGAAAATTCCCTTGGTAACTAGGGTAATTACAGAGATTTTCAATTACCAAACTGCACGTTCACTGACTTTTCATTTATATCTTTCTCTTAAAATGAAGTTGTTTTACAAGATAAAGTAGATGCATCTTCTGTTTTGGCTTCTCTTCGTGTTCTCGAGAATTTGTTTTTCCTTTGGGTGCTTTTCTGTTGGCTCTCTGTTTTGTTTTTTTCCTAAGTGTTCCATACTGTGAGAACAAACACACCATGACTGCATTCTCCTTATCCAACCCTAACCACTGTCTTTCACTGTATCTGTGTGATGTGGATGTTTCTTTCCATTTTGGATAAGGATATGCATTTTTATTTGTGTCTGTATTCACAAACACATACTCAGAATTGTACATATACATTATGTTTTCATGTCTACAGAAATCTATAGCCTTGCACATTTTACAGGAGTAGAAATAAATAACAACCCCCTTCACAGTAGGTTAATGTGAGCTGAAGAAGCTGAAGTAATTGCCACAGATACCCTTTCAAAATTAATGTTATCGAGCTGCATGTATTTGGTGAATATTCTGTAATAAGAGGAGTTCCACATTAAGCCAAATGAACCGATTATGACAATTGGAGGATAAAATAAATGTTAAATTTGCAGTGTTGACAAACTGATGGCGCCGATAAAAAAAAGCCAAAAATGTTGGGGGCTAAATTCAGGGATTGTGTGAAAAGCACCTTGTTATAGCCCAATATTTTCAAAATTTACTAATGCACTTTCAAGCATGTTTTTCAATTAGCTAAATATCACAGCTGCATCTTGCACCTCAGGAAGTCAGTGTTAGCTCTGCCTCCATGCTGAGAGGCCAGAGGGCTTTGCTGCAGAAGGGAAAGGAAACCAATACGAGGCTTTAAGACGAGACAGTTGATTGCCTTTCCTGTTTGCTACCATTCCTCCATCTTTCCGGGCATGCAAATAACTCCAATTTACATTAAAAATGTATGCAGATAATTTTTACTTCTGTTTATGTCACCATTAAATGTGACTCTCTGTGATTTACTATTGCAGTTTTAATCTTGCATTAATGCGGCTGATTGTAATTATTTGTCTTTTTAATTGAAATAAAGTAGGAAAGAGGGGTTTCCTGAGTTTGTTACTTGTACAAATGTTTCTACACTGGTTTTGAAGCAAACATCTCGCTATGGTGAGTGGGACTGGAGGACAGAGCAGCCCCATGTAACTGCACAGTTTGTTATATGGTTGGAAATCTCAGTGAGGGCACGGCCCTGGAAAAAAGTTACAGGTTTCTACCTGTGTTGCAGTAGAAATAACCTGTGGAAATACCAAACTACAGGATAAAGTCATTTTTTGAGCAGAATTATTTAGTTAGCCTTGCTTTACTTCTTTTGTAGTGGTACACAGTACCTATTTTTATTTTACTGTATTTATAGTGTGCAGTTATGATTGTCTTTAAAAGCTGTGGGGTGTGAAATAGGAATATATGTATTTTTTACATTAAAGGGTTCAGAATTGCCTTTCCTGAGGAAACTGTCAGTGATGCTGGAGAATATCAAAGTCAGTGTGAAGCTCTTATGCTAAAAACTCACTTTTCATTCAATTTTTCTGCCTCTGCATTTGAAATCTTGATAAAGGTTGAAAGTTTAGAGGTGACTGATACAATTATGAATGCAGTGACTGTTTAGCTAATTGGCAGCACTTGGAATAAAGGTACAATTTATACATTATTCATTGATATATATTCCATGATTAATAGGCGGAGCTCGGTTCTTCGGCTCATTGAAAACCACATTCAAATTGTTTTAGTAAACCCGTAACAGATGCTGCTCTAACAAATTGTTATAAAACACATTATAATGTGTAGATATAGCTGAAGCAATATATATCATTTCACTGCTATTCAGTGTCACTGTCTTCTTATATAATTTCTCACATCACTGTGACACTGAATAAAGTAGGTTTTTTTTCCTAATGAGGGATAAAACCGGATCCTATTTGTGAAATGCCAACTCCATTAAAATCAGTGGTGAAATTTCCACTGGCATTACTATGTTCAGGAGTACAATTCAAATTTCAGTGCTGTAAATTGGCATGAGTGTTTTGATGTCACTCTAAAAAAAGGTTTATACATAGAATAATAATGTTGTGGTTAATGTATATTAAAGTTACTTCTTCATTGCTACTCCCAAGCCACGTTTTTGAAGGAAGAACTTAAGTTTTCCATGGAAGTTCCAGTTTTGGTTGTACTCATTCAAACCTTCCTCCTTTTTTCTTGTGAAACATCATCTTTTGTGAGTCTCCAAAGTCATTTCAGGCTCTCTTTCTGCTCCTCAATCAGTGGGGGAGGATGCTGGACAATATTTTCTGCTACTGTCAGTCTCCATCCTTTGACTCACAGTCACCCAGGTTCACTTCTGTTCTCTTTAAAGGGGTCTAATCCTGCAGATTTGTGCACTGTACTGTCTTTTGCAGTCTCCCACTGAGGAAATATTCACATCCCTAAGACCCAGGGATGGCAGCAGGATTGAGATCTTGGTTTGGAAAGTCTCATTACTGTGGCTAAAATGTGTCTGAACACACTGAGAATCCAGAAGTCAGTGCTGTTTTGGATTATTTTCACGTGAATTTTCAGTTGTCAATGGTACTGAGTTAACCTATGACTCAGAGAACATGGGAATGTTGCAGTTCAAATAGTTGTACAAAATTGTATAGATTAATACATTTGAACTTTTCAAGGGTCCCACAGGTTATTGGCAGGCACATTCAGGGAATTCAGAAAAACAGATGGTCAATATTTACAGGAGAGACTAAAACAAGGTGATTAGGACAACAAAAAGTGTGATACAGAATTCAAGTTGCCTGTGGAAAAATTACTGTGGAGCAGGTGGGGAGAAAAGGACAATGTGCCACTGAACCAAAAGCTCAGCCTCCTGCTGTGGTTTGGGGGTGGTTGCTGTTTCGAGGATGTGGGTGCAGCGATGCGCGGCCTCCCTGCTGGACACCACCACATTTACTGAGAGGAAATTCATGGCATCAGCTTCACACACAAAACCAGCCATTTCCCTGAGAATTCCAGAATAGCCTATGCAGGAAGCATTATCCACTGAATGATATTTCCGCAGAATTTCTCTTCACAGCCTTCAAATGCATCATTGACTTGCTAAAGTCGTCATTAGGAGCACACTTGCAGACCACCACCCACCAGAGGAAGGCAGCTGGTGGGGAGCAACAAGTGGAGCATTTGCAAATGCATTTCCTGTAAGAAATACTTTCTCACCACACAACTATCAAAATTCATGGATTCTCTCTCTCTCTCTCTTTGTCTGTCTCAGGCTCCAACATATTTCATCCCGTGCACCAAATGTCCCCAGGGAAAGTATGGGTGAAAAGAATTCTCCAGCACTAAAATGAATTCACACAGACAATTGGTGAAAAAATATGAAAATCATATTTTCCCCAAGACAAGAACTCCATTTCCAACCTCTCTAACAAATCCTTAGGGAGTGTCTACAAAATACCTTCAAGAGGCTGTGTTGGGAGAATAAGTCACATCTATTGTACACTAAACCCAGGGACTCCACAGAGGTTTTATGGCACATTATAATTTTGATTTCCATTAGTTTCTTGTATTCCAGAGGCAACAATTCCCTGTCTTATTCCCCTGTCCTGTTGTCCTGATCATCTTGTTTCAGTCCCTTCTGCGAATACTGAACATCTCTCTTTTTCTGAATTCCTTAAACAGCTTAGGTGAATGTGAACAATTTGTCTTATCCCTGTTTAGCTTGAAGGCTGCTGCTCCCATACCAAAACTGAAGGAAAGCTTCTGTCCAAGTCTCTTTTTTTTTTTTTTTCTCACAACCACATTACCTGTTCTAATAAAACTTTCCTTGCAGACCTTATTTCATTTATATCCTTAGATGGTGTCAATTAAAGAAACAATAATATCACATGCTGGGGAAGAGAATGGGGAGCCCTTTTCCCTTCTTACAGCACCATGCTGTGCAAACACATGTGCCTATAGGATATATATGTGTGTTTTCAGTGGCCACATGGAAATGCAGGTGTTTAAGTCCAGCACTCGTGGCTGAAAAGCTCCAGTTTTGCTTTTGTGAGTACATTGCTATGGCCTGCGGACAAACACCAGTCACTTTCAGCAGCGTTAATGAAAGCACTTTTTTGTTAAAATACAGGAAAAGAGTGCCCAGAAATGGCTGACACTGTGTGGGTTTGGGTACTGAAGGCATTGCTCTTCTCCAAATGCTGCAGCTGCTCACTGAAAACCTTGGGGCATCTGTGCTGTGACTCAGCATCTCTGTTTTAGGGGTTTTAATTTCCAGAATTATTCTGATAACTCTTTAAAAAAAGGGCTGGTTACACAACAGTCTAGTGGATTTTCAAAGACAACAACTAAATGCTAATTTTTAAAATGTAAGAGAAATTATTTTCAATAATGCATAGTGTTAAATAATGAGCTTATTTCAGGAAATTTCTCCCCAAAATTTTTTAGATGTAATAGGGTAAAAATTCCCTTGGTATATTCAGAACTCTGAACAGCAAATATTATATATATATTTATTAGAACTCAAAACTACCTGTTATTTTTTAAGAGCAAAGCCTGGTACCTTTATACAGAAGACAGTGGCAATATGGCTCGAGGGAGATTATAGGACTTTCTTCAAACCCATGGAAGTAAATATTACTTAAAGGAAATTAGATGTTTATCAAATCTGAGCTGGAATTTAATGTCCAAAACATTCATTTTTTTTCTTAAAGAATCATAGGGTTGTTTGGGGGCAAATGGTTCATACAAGTGGGAAACTTCCTAAATGAAGGTTCTCTCAAAAGTCATTCTCTGGCTTTAGTTTAAAAGAGTGGTTTTTTTGGAGGTGTGTTGCTGAAATAACAGCTCTATAAGGTTTCATATTTCAGTTATTTCCAGGGCTCTGTTTATAAGGAAAAACACCTTGATGTGTTGGTGGGGCAGAATAAGGATTTTGCTGTCAAAGGTTTTGTGAGAACTTTTCACTATAGGCATGAGAATAATTTAACTTTAGTTATTTTTTAGTCAATATTTGTTAGTCAATGTTTTTAATTAGGATTTTTTTTTTTTTGCTTTTGTCCTTTTTCTGTCTGGAACTCTCAGATGAGCAATTGCCACATATCTTTAGAAGGATATCATAGCAACCAAGACATGGGGAAGACAATAAAGGAGAAAGTACAGTCCAGCAGTTTGTTTTAGCAGAGGTTAATCAATGGAACTGCAGCTTCGATCGCAGAGCCTGAATTCATTTCTTGTATTTGATTTTCCCTCCAGCTACCATTACAATTTACTTTATATTAAATGACTTCTGATGAGAGGATGACTTAACCTCTTTTTGGTCCCGTCCATTCAGTGCATTATTGTGGACTGTAGATTAAACAAAACCTACCCTGACAGAAGTAAATTTAGGCAATGTAGTTTCATTTTGTGATGCCAGAGTAACTCTTCATTACCAAGTACCTTTCTTCATTAGCTGCACTTGATGTAATCTGCTCTGAAGTGTTTATTTTATCTTTGTATGGACCTATAAAACATTTACAGAAGAATGAAAAATATCATTGGCACAAAAAATGTAATGAAAGCCTTTTCCAGGACTGAGGCACACAATTTTATAATATCCAATATTCTTTTCCCTGCCTTCCTTCTCAACGGAATTGTGTCTTTCCCTTCATATGTTTCAAGGAGGCAAAAGCTTGCAGAAAGAGTCAGCTGGGTCTGTATTTTTTGTGTTCACTGGTCAAACTTCAGGGTAACCTGCCCCTCTGAGGTGGCTCTTCTAATTTTTCACTAGATCAACTGCCAACAAGATTTTTTTTTATCCCTGTACAAGATGATGATGATGATAAAAGTGTTCTCTACCTGGGACTGATAAGAAATAAATAATCTCACAAACGAAACATGTAGCCTTTCCAAGAGGAAGGATTATCGCTTATGTGAAGTAATACTGGGGAAAGAGATCAATTGAGACAAGATAAACTGTGGGCCAGGATTAGGAAGTGTGTGGGATCCAGAGTCACCCCTGGGCAGTCAGAGAGAAGGTGTAGGACACTTACACCAAGTTAAGAAACACAAGCAGTAGCCAGTTTGTTGGAACAACCAGTGAAATCTCTGTTGTCCTCGAGGAATGTTGCTGTTCTCCACTGGTGGGAGCCCAGCTGTGGTTCCTTGAAGCTTTGCAGCTCCAGGAAAGCTGCCTGTGGTCTGCACAAGGAAAGCAGAGCTGGGCTAGGGAAGTGCAGAGGTTCCTGCCGTGGCTGGTGTGAGAACAGAGGTGTTGTGTTCCATCTTCTGCTTTGCATTGCCAGGAACTTCCAGTAAAGAAATGGAGTGGAATCCTCCTGTGTTGCATTTGTTGTTCCCAACCATTCCTACCTGCTCCTTCATTTCTACAGCTGCACTTTGTTATTTTCCACCTTTTGCTCTCCCATCACAAATTCTTTGTTTCTTGCACCCATTGACAGAGATGAATTTATTCCTTCCATTGCCTCTTGGCATTTAGTTCATATTCTACTCTTATTGTCTGCGTTTCTTTCTTACCTGTGAATTTATTTTCCTCAGTTTTTTGTATCATTTCCTTTTCTTGCCCTAAGTTGGCAAAGCTGCCATCTGACTTTTCTTTGTGTGATGTATCTTTTTTTTCTCTATTCTCATGTTCTGCTGTGTGTGAAATGCACTGAACTGTGGAGTTGCCAAGAAGCATCAAACAGTGAGGAAGAGATAAAAGTATTGAACTACAAGAGTGTACTTTAAGCTCTGTGTGCTGCCACAGACAGGACTGGTTCCCTGTTGTACAGCTCTACTTGTGTTGTATAAGTTTTAGGACTAATTATGACATATGTTGCTCATTCATTTTTGCTTTCTTGGGCATACAATCCAATTCCAGCTGGGAGAAATGTTCTTTCTGAACACACTTTTCACGTGTAGGGCAGCCCCAGAAAAGAAAAGCAGTGAACCTGAACAATTTAAAATCCTAGCTTTGCCAGCAAATCAAATAACATAGTTTGTAATAGTCTATGCATTGTAAAACTTGACTTTAGTCAAATGTACAAATTAGTAATAGTACCTTGGTAGAAAATTTTGTCATCAAGGGGTTGTTTTTTGCTTGAGTACCATTTGCATAAATATTTCTAAAGCATGATTTTTAGAGTTTGCACAGACTTTTCCCATCCCTGTTTACACTTTAATCCTTGCTTTCTAGCCAATTTAGAAGAAGAAACCTACTACAGTCAAAACACTACCATCACTCTAAAAATGAGTCTAGCTTGTATTTACTGAAAAATTGAGAGGGAGCTTGCAATAAGAATTTTTTTATTGATGACAAGAATTATTTTAGAGGTGCACATATTGCATGAAAGCAGTTTTATTTGCCTTGTATTGTCTACAAGATGCAAGGGAGGCTTAAAAGAATAAGATGCAAGGAAGCTTTAAAGGAACAGCATCTAATGTACAGTAGCAGAAGGCAGGAAATTAAATTTATTGCAGACTTTTTCCACTTTGTTTCTCTCCAGAGAACAGCAGAAATTATCTACATTCTGAATCTTGACAGGTTTTTAAAAATAAGAAAAAAATAACCCAACATTTCCCTCTTCCCTCATATTTCTTTTTCAAAATAGCTATAGGTACTGCAGTAGTTCCATATGAAAAAAATATAGGCATTTTTAAAAATAGATATTTTATATGTAATTATGAGGAATATGCACTTGCAAAGAACAATTGTGCAAAGTTAGAAGGAAAAATGTGAGTTGTAAATGTGAGAAGAGAAAACTAGTGGGGTTCAAGATTATATAGGAAATTCAGTAGTGAGATCTGAAGTATTGCCCAGGTTCTGAATGCTCCTGCCAGCCACGAGGAACAGTCTGTGCCCTGTACACGTGTGCTCTGGATTGGCCTCATCAGTAATGATTTAGATACTCTGGTCTGTTAAACAATTGGGAGGTGACAAAAAGCACACCTGAGCAGGCCATTGCTTCCTGCAAACTGAGAAACTCTGCCAAACAGAGCACCAGGGAGGAATCCTGAAGCACTTGGAAGTGTCTTTAAGCTTCACAGTTAAATAGGTAAGGATGACTCTGGGCTGGTGCTTCACTGCTCAGGATGGTGCCTGTGCCCCTCGGGATCAGTTTTCGTCAGCCGCTGTTCCTGCACAAACTCATCCCCAGCAGCCTGGTCCCAGCAGACCCACACACTTCCCTGTCTGGCTGTGCTGTTATCTCAGTGTGTGACTCGTCGGTGTGAGCCACCTCTAGCAAGTCACTTCATTTAAAAATCACTTTTCCCACTTGGGGAAAGAGTGGTGCCTAATTCATAAGCACACTGCTCAGAGTTGTTGCAAAGCAAAGTTAAATGAGGAGGTCCATAAGAACTCACTATGCTCCATTTACTTGGCAGAAATGCATCTTATTTATGAGAGAGCATGAGAGTTGTAGGAGTTGAATTTGGGCACTTCAGCCCTCTGATTCTCTTGGAACAGCAGAGCAACCAGTGCCCTTTTTCATTTAGCAAATATTCAACTGAAGTTGACCACCTGGCCATTTCTTTCCTCTTTCTTTCCTTCTGTGAGATTTTGTCCTCCTTCCCTGACCTGTGTCCCCCAAAGGCCAGTTCAGTTCAGCAGCATTCAAGTTATGGCTTAGCATTTCCTGTTGCTGCTGCTGAGGCAGTGAGTTGGTCACCCTGCACGTGCTCAGCTGTGTGGTGCCATTTGGAACATGAAATAACAGATGTGATTCCCTTTCTTTGCTGACTGTGGCCTCCCTTTGCCTCTCAAAGTGTTTTCTGATTAGGTGCAGTTTTAAGAGTAAACTCAAGAATGGGTTGGAAAACTCAGTTTTTCCCAAGTTTCCCACATGGCAAACCCCAGGAATATAAAGGTTCTTTATCCTGCACACCACCATTCTCTCTGGTTTGTCTTGGTTTCCATATTTGTAGGATCATCATGGATATAGACAGAGCAACAGGAATTCTCACTTCCAGGAGAAAGTGTTATTTTCTATTCTGCACATGTTTTAGTAGCTCCTGAGTCCTTTCAGAAAAAGTCTGCAGAGGACGGATTTGCCTTAATACATACAGTAACTCTTTTGGATTTTTAGATATGAGCTCTAGCAAGAGCAACAAAAATCCTTTCAGTTGGTTTAAGTGTCTCAAGAAGCAAAGACTTGAACTTGACTTTTGTGTTCTGAAATACAAAAATGCAAATCTGCAAACAGATCCTCACAAGTTTTTCTTTGGAAGTTGATACCCTGGGTCCGTATTTATTCTTTAAACTGCAGTAGCTAGCAACAGAAGCTGTGTAGGTGTTAAGGAAAAGAAAAACAGATTACATTACAAAGCAAGATGCACACTGTTTGAATGCATCAATAATTCCCTTTTTCTTCTCTTTTTGCAGCAGTCCTGAAAAAGATGTGAATATATTCTGCAATTTAGCCTTGAACTGTTTATGGCAGATGTACATTAATATAAAACCCTTTTCTTCATGCACACTTGGATGAGCCAGATTTTTTACAGAAATAATTGGGCTAATTAAAATTGAGTTAATGTTTTAATTTCCTTTAACTACAACAACATATTTTATACCTGTATCAACTGTATGCCTTGCTTGTTTTGAGACACCGGAAAGAAAGTAGAAGAACTGACTGCATTACATGTAAAGAGCTTAATTTTTCCAACCCCTTTAATATTTTTTAGTTTATAATCTCCTGTTCAATCAAAATAGTCTCATCCTAAACATTTCCCCCCTGTCTTTCTACATACAACTTCAGTCTTTAATGTGCACGTGGCATGGACATTATTTAGGTTAATGGCAATCTTGGCATACACAGTGATTTAATTTGTAGAGTTTAGTAATAAATAATTAGGCTTTAATAAGGGACAATTCCTTATCAATACATTTCAGATTTTTATGCAGGTCAGAGACGCTTGGTTTGCTTTGTGCTCTTCCTTGGGATCGAGGCCTTTAGTCTTGGAAAATGCAAACTTTGCTTTCTCCAGCTGCATGTTAAATGGAAAGAGATTCACTCCTTAATTGCACTTTTTAAAATTGTTTTGTCTTGCTGCTTTTAGTAGGGGATTAAGAGGATACTCGAGCATCTACTGATTTCAAGGAATACTATATCAGATACTCATTTATATTGCGCTAGCATCTGTTTTTTCTTACAAAGTCACTCTCCCTGCCCATCTTTTCCACCTGTGCAGTGTCTTCACTTGCATCAGTATCACCCAACTATCACTTCATAGCTTTCATCAGTGCAAATCTACTCCCAGCATTCTACTTTGTACTTTTCCTCAATATTTGCTGCTAATGATGATTACCTGAGTCCTGGTCTGTGTGGGAGTTTTCTAACTCTCATTAATGGCTTTTCATCTCTGTCACGAATCGTGCTGGTAGTGTTCAATAAATATGAGCAAAATAGAATTATACAAGGTCTATTTTTTTTTCTAACTGCTGCAGCAGGGATGTAAATTCAGTTTAAAGGGTTTGTTCAGCTTGCTGGGGTTGAATGCTTGCCTGTTAAACTCAATGGAAGTTTGCCATTTTCTTCTGCAGAACTGTGATTTCCTTTGCTGTTCCCTCCACCACCCCCTTTCTTTTCAAATAAATTATCAGTGTGATTCACCCCAGCATGCTCCCTGGAAACCCTCGTGTTCCTCTTTCTCCTCTTTACTTAGATTTTGCTTCTCTCTTCTTCTCCAAAAGCTGTTGTGAACTTTCCCACTCTGTGTTACTGTTCATATCAGAATACCCCATGGCTTTTCTCTGTCTTGTCATTAAATTTAGCAAGACTTGAGTATCCTTCCATCAGGATGGTGCTTTACATTGTATGTCTCTATGAACAGGTAGAGTGTTTGAGAAATTCTTCTCTTAAAGACAAATATCCACAACTAAGTATCTCTGAAAGTCCCTTGGATCACTGTGGAATATTGCTTAGTTTTGTGCAGGGTCCTCTGAAGAGATTAAGGCTTCACATGCAGAGACAAGGTACTTATCTGCACTCACAGTAAAGTTTTGTAGTCTCTCAGTTCAGATTTACGCAGTTTTCTTCTTCAGACTCCTGTCTGCATCACTGCTCTGTGAATATTCTCCTGCTAAGATCAAGATATGTTGCTCGTGTTGGGGAGACAGAGGAAGACACACCAAACCAAAATATATTCTGTCACTGAAGAAAACTAAACAACTAAATAGAAGAGCCATGGCAGCTCAGCATTTCTGTTTGGATGAGAGGGAGTTTTGTGTCCTGAACATCTCTTTGAAAGGCTTCAGCAAAAATGCTTCGCATCATGGTAGAAATGCCATGGATGAAAAAGCAAAAAATTGTGTCAGTGCAGAATGAAGACATGCAGTGCCTCATCTGCAAAGTGCTGCACAAACAGGGACTGCTCCCTTTGGTGCTGAGAGTTGGGACTTTGAAAGGAATATAGAGTCTAAGTCACTGTTGTTTTCTGGTTTTTGTTTTTTATACTTTTATGAACTTAATTTCCCTTTTAATACTGATGCTATAGATATGAAAAAAAAAGTCCGTTACTAAATTCTTCTCTATGGAACTGTGGCTATCTCTAGGAGCATTTTTGCAAAGAAATCTTATAAGAGAATCTTCACATTTTTCATTCGACTGTGTAATACACTAAACCTCAGGAGATATTAAATGTGTGTCTGTGGGAGAATGCAGTGTTCCTTGCATAATTTAGCCAGCATTATTACTCAGCAGCTGCCTTAAAGGAATAACAATTTCAAAGCTCTTTTGCTTGTTCTGCATTCTGTGATGTGGTGCTTTACTACATCCTTTGCTAGTTAAATGAAAAACCTTAAGAGTCTTGAACCAACACTACTGTTGCAGCACAAACTAGACAAGGAGAGAAAGCAGAGTTCTGTCTGGGCCTTCAATTCAAGAAGTTACTGAAGAGAAAAATGCATAGTGATATCAGAAATTATTTTTTTCCTGATATTATTCCTTTATTATTCAGTGAAGGTTTGCGGAAGTGTATTTCTGTAAATCAAACATGATAGGTAAGAACTTAACCATGGCAGATTTCAGTAAATCATTCCTATTTTTCAGTTGATCCTTAGTAAATTAACCTTATGGCAGCACTCAAGGTAGTAGAAATCCTCCCTGAGAATCTGAAAAGCTATTACCAGGTGCCTGATGATCTTTTCTCTACTGTGTGCAACAGAGTATTCAGGGAACAAAAAATACTGGACTTTTCTTCTTCACTGTCATTTTTGATCCACTTTTAGTGGACATGGCAGAAGTGTGCAGAGTTGTGTGTGCTCGAGCTTATGTGCTCAGTTCTCTGTGTGGATTTGATGCATTTATCTGTATTTGAGACAGGCTGGAGGTATTATGCTGTGAGATGAATAATCTGCTTAAATAATAAAGCACCGGTAAGCGGTATTGAAAGCCATGAATGTCTTTCTTTGATGGCCATTTCCTATGTGGCCTGAATAATATTGCTAAGAACTGGCAGCTTGGCATTTCAGGCTCAGAGAAAATTTCTTCTGGTTTTGTAGGGTGAGTTTGTCAGGTATGATGTGACAACACTTTTGTAGGGAATTGAATGATTACTTTATGCTGACAATTTGGCTGGCTATGAAAGGAGATGGTATTGACTCTAGTTTAGGTCAGTATTTTAGGTCTCTATGGGAGCTGCTGTCTGGGTTTTAATTTTGAAGTTTAATTTACAGCAAGGCATGTTCATTCTATGATAGCTTTTACACTGAGGCTTACAAAAGGGAAAGAAAAAAAGTTAAGGTAGAGTTGGCATGATGGAGAAATTGTACCAGCAGAATATTGCATTTGCAGAAACTTGGGGAAATGCAGAGGCAGATTAGAAGAAAATGATTAAACATGGTATAGTCACTGAGTGAAGGAGATGGGTGAGGGTTTCTCTGCTGAGAAATAGCTAGAGCTTCATGCAGAATGACTGAGCT
Organism: Monarcha castaneiventris obscurior; assembly: GCA_026261815.1. Classification (NCBI taxonomy): domain Eukaryota; kingdom Metazoa; phylum Chordata; class Aves; order Passeriformes; family Monarchidae; genus Monarcha; species Monarcha castaneiventris. The sequence continues at coordinate 5,300,350 of JAMPIT010000437.1, forward strand.
GCTTGACATCAGCAGAAAATCTGGTCATAAAGCTTGTTTTTCAACTCTGGGTTGTAAACTAGGCACTAAGGCCATGGGTGTTACACCTGCACAGGTGATAAATGAACCACCATCTACAGAAGATACCAAAGTCACATGGAAGCTGTGGGTGGCCCAGAGCACAGAAGAGAGACTCTTGTGCTTTATTCCTTAAAGAACTGGGTGCACTAAGTTAATCAAACATTAACTAACTAGAAGGAGTCTTTCCAGTCTGCTGGATTAATATGTGTAATTTTAAAACTTCCCTATATTTGGTCTGCTAGGTTTTTGTGTGATTTCTAGATCTTGGTGAAAGCATTAAGTACTAAATAGTAGCACTGCTCTGAGAGATGTTAACAGGCACAAGAGTTTTGTGCAGCTGAATGGCATCCTTTGTTCCTGATTACTCCACTTTGCTACTCTTTTGCATGACTCAGTTTGAAATTGTGTGCCTTTGAGGGTGTCTGGATGATTTGAACGGTGATGAAGGTGCTATTGTAAGGAATATGTGGGAGTAGTCATCCACAGGAACATTTAAAAATATATGTATACACACCATCTGGTGCAATGAGGTGTATTTCAAACGCAAAATATTTGCTCTTTGGAAGTGTCTCAGAGTTAAGAATATTATTTTTTTTTTCTTCAGAAAAGATGGTTTGGCAATTTCTAGAAAGAAATTCTTCATTCAGGGAAGGCACCTAACCAGGAGTTGGATATTTTATAGCTCATTTTCTGAACCCACTCCATATTTTTTAAAAACTCTTTTAAAGTACCTATTCAAGAACTGGAGAGTGCTTGAAGAATAGCATCATTAAAAATTCATACAAACATAATACCATTTAGCTACGCCTTCTTGATGTTTGTTTATACAACCAGGATCTATGTGAGCTCTCATAGAAAATGTTGAATTGATTATCCCTTTTGATGGCCTTTTCAGAGCTTTCCAGCACAGAAGACTCCAATCAGGATTCCCCTGTGTGAAGGCTTTTTGTATTCATGGCTCTACAAAATGTAGTATATTAGGCTGTATGACCTTATGTTTTTCTTGAATTACTGGTAAAAGTACTATGAAATTGTATAGGGCCAAGAACAGATGTTCAAAGACCCCTAGTAGCAGCACCTCTAGTGAGCAATGAATATCTCACAATAACTTTCAGAGTTGTCAGCCTAGCATAGTAATGTGCACATTTAGCACATTTAAATGTGCCACTTTAATTCTGTGTAATGCTATTTTTTTATTAGAACATTGTGTGCTTCAACATTAAATGTCTCACAGAGAGATTTTTGTTGTCAACTAAAGCTGAGAGCAATTTTTTTTTTTTTGAGAAGACTTAAAAACATGTTTATAAAACCAAGGTGAATGGCACAATTTTTTTTCCCTTCCAATTTCTTTACTCACTTGGCAGCTGGTACCTGTTTTGCTCACGATCAAAGTCAACCCAGTGAGTTGCAGATACAGATTTCATTTGCTGTGTGCTTCACAATTTTTGCCCAAAGAGTTTAATTTCTTAGTCTCCTGGAATTTCTGCAGTATACCAAGATGTATTAGAAGACAGATAATTCTCGTAGAAGACGTGAAACATTTTGCTCATTTTTAAAATCTGCCATTATTAGATGACTGGTTTCCTTTAATTACTGTAGGGATAAAACCCCCTCTAAATGAACTGTGTAGCATAACCACATATCTTCTGTTTTTCCAGACATAAACAGGAGTGCTTAGTGAATAATCATTTTTATGCATCTTTATTGATATTTTGAAAATCCTAATAATAATAATAATGGATGTATGCCTCACTGATAGATTCAATTTCCTTATTATGCCTCACTATTTGCTACAGGGTTTGGGTTTTTTTTTATTAGAGCTTGCCAACTATCTTTTTAATGTAAGTTTTAATGCAATGCAATCAGGATTTTTTTTGTTGTTTCAGAGGCAGATTTTTTGTAGTGCAGCTTTCCCTTTTCCTTTTATTCAGGATGGCTTTTAAAGTAAGCCAATCTTCTCTTGTAATAATGGAATTATATTTTGTTGGGGTTTTTTCTCCTGTAAGAATTAAAAAGTCCAGTTATCATTTATGTTTATGGATAGGCCTTGTTGGACATGAGCTGTGTCTGCACACAGCAAATGTAACCAGGCTGTGATTGTTTACACCTTCTTTAGGGATGTTTGAGTAATGGCACCACAAGATAACTCATATATGTCCTCCAGACTGATGGCATCTTGGATAATGCATTTTTCCTTCTCTTTATCATACATGTTAAATGCTGCTCTTTGATCTAATGGTGGGCTCTGTACCACACGTTAATGATTGCTGCTGTCAGATAGGACTTTAATCCATTCCAGGATGTCTGATGTGAGAATAATTTGGAGCAGTAAGACTTTCTCTCCTGAGCCCTAGCTGGGCTTGCTGTTCTCCCTGACTGGGCATATTTAGAGACTTTGACACTGCAGTCATGAATCCTCCCACTAGATTTTGATAATTCTGATTTTTGTCTAATTTCTCCTCAAATGGATGTTTTCTCTCTTGTTTTTGGATGGACGTCTGGCATTAGGCTAAGGACAGCTTTACATTTACATCCCTGAGTAATTTGATACATTGTTCAGTGACTGACTATCACACTTCGTTTAACCTCTCAATGTCCTTGGTTTTGGGGAAAAGCTAATTCTCTCCCAGTTTGTGAGGCTAGTCAGGCATGTGGGGGATTTTGTGTCCTCCTGCTGAGAGGTGGATTATCAGCAGATAAAGCACTTCCAGTTGCTCCAAGGTGATGTGAAATTTCCCTAAATCCAAACTGGCCCCTCACAGGGGATCTGGGGAGGCTGGAGCCCTTCTCCTTCCATGGGACTCAAAACAGTGCAAAATTTCTGCAGCCACACCTGAGGAGGGGCTGAAGTGGAGGCTCAGCTGCCTCAGCCCCTCTCTCTCCTCATGGCAGCGCTCCTGCGCCTCTTTCCACAGTGGCTTTTGATTGCTTCATGGATGACTACAGTTAAGTGATGCAAATAACTATTCCAGTTTCTCCTACTTGAATTGCTGTTCCTGATAGAGCTTATTTCAGTGAAGTGTTTTTGTAACCGCAGAGCTGCTCATGTCTCCTATGCAGGCCAAGGAATGCCAGTGGGAAAATGAATGTGTTAAAATTATGTGAAACTTCTACTCTGTATCTAGAACAAAAATGTGTTTAGCCCAACTGGTGCAGGATTTGGCCCAAGTTCCATTACCCATGAGGTTGCAATGGCTCCTCCAGTCTATGTCATAAATCTGTTGATTATATTTCTTTGGAAAGGAATTACTGCTTTAGTCAGACATGAATCTCTCATCAGATTTTATTAGCTTTATTTACACTGCTACTTGGATTAAAAAGAGCAGTTAAATAGCATGAATTAGCAGTTTGTCAAATTTAAGTTTTCATGGGCCAATAATTTCCAGGGCAAGCTGACTTGTGCTCTGCCTTTCATACTCCCTAGCAAGAAGTTAATGCTGGCTTGTAAACAACAGCAATGGAGGGAAAACCAACAGAGGCTGGCCCTTTGTGCTGTGCTTTTGTCAGGGCTGAGTTTTTCCAGCCTGGTTGCAAACCTCTGGAAACAGGGGTTGGTACCAGAGGGGCCCAGGGGCTCCCCAGCCAGACCCTCATCCCTGCCCACATCACGTCTGGGCGTAGGTGCTGGACCCTGTGCAGTTGCCAGGGTGATGTTGGCCCCATCAGCCATAAACACTGCTCGTGCTTGTACTTACAGGCTGTGCAAAGCCTCAGAGAGCAGGCTTTTACTGCCAGAAGTAGCAATATGAGGCACCTGTGGATAAAAAACCCAGTCTGTGGTGCTGCAGTGCCCTGCTGGGAGAGCTGCCCCGGGTGTGCCAGCCACTGCTGTGCAGGAGAGTCTGAGCCGAGGGGATAGAAGGGCCTGTGTGATTCCACACCTTTCTGTGTTTATGGCTTTTCCTGTGTTTACATGGCCTTTCCATGTAAAATGGAAATGGGGGGAAGTTAGGCATTGCTGCAAGTGGGATGTGAACACTGGTTCATTGGTGTGTCCAGTTCAGCAGAACTCTAAACTCTGGAATAACACCTGAGCATTTGGGGAAAATCAGGAATGGAGGAACGTGTTTTTACTGAAGTGTTAGCACAATCTGGCAAAGTATCCAGGTCAATGCAGTTCCAGGATCAGCAGATCCTGTGGGCACTCTTTGCCCCCCACCTTTGTTTACAGACAAAGAACAACTTCTGAAATGGCTTTCAGCCCCCAGGAGAACAAATTAACTGTTCAAACAAATGTGTTTTCCCTTCAGTTGCTAAATTGCAACCTGTCTGGTGACAAGGAAGATCTCTTTACCACTGGCGGCGGTAAAGATTTTTAAATGCTGAATGTTAAATTCTTATTAGTTTACCTGAACTCGAGCACCTGTACACCTGGGAGCCCTTGGAAGGAAACATTTTACCTGAGCATTATGGCTACAGAGACATGCCGAGCTCCCAACAGGCCCTTGGCTGTGTTTGACCCCCTCCTTGCCTCACCTCCCACTGACTGAGGTTTTTGCTGTGGAGAACTTCCCTGTCCGTGCTTGACAGCTTTGTTGGAGACTATTTCTGTTTCTGCCCTGGCAGCACCCTGTGGTGTGGGCTCGGCATCTCCTCAGTGCTGGGGTCAGCCTGAAAATAATGCACAGCGCCTTCAGTGCTGCTTTACAGGAATGTAAAATACCGTGCAGTCAAATTCCATTGTTGCACTTGGTGCCAGCCTTTGTCAGCTGGTCTTTGAGTGCCACCAGTGTTGCACATAGCTATATAATAAAGACATGGAATTAATGATTATTTTCCATAAAAAGGAGGGATGGCACTACTTATTTATTTCTGTGAATGTGAGTGAAGAGATCTCCCTTTTCTGACAGCAGTATCCTCAGTGAGTGCTGAAGCATATTTGCTGTGTAGTAAGTTGAAAAACTGGCTTTGGAGAATGTCATGTGTAAAAACAAATCCTGATTCCTTCAACCTACACACTCTATGAAGGTTTGATTATGAAAGGTGCAGGCCAGCTCTGGAAGCAGATCTCAGCTGGTATGAGAGGCTTTGGAGCAGGTCTCTCTTGGAATATTATCCAGGACCTTTCAACCACAGGTTATGCTGGTGGCCTCCAGCAACCAGAAGCTGGTATTGCACAAATGCATTTATGTTTGGGTTTCTCTGTTCCCGCTTCAGTGTTGCCTGTCAGAAAGCCCAGCTCCCATGCTGGGAAAATGACTGGATGGATTTGTCCTAAAGCAGGCACCAAAGCTTTTGTTCATGGGCTGGCTGTCAGCAAAATGCTGAGATAAGCTGGTTGACACTGGAGTTTCTGTCCTGGAGATCAATTGCAATACGGATGCAGTGGCAGAATGAGAGCTTTGCACTCCCATCTGCCCCATAAATTGCTGTCTTTACATTTTCTGGTTGTCTATTTTACCGTCTTATAAAATTTGCCATAATCGCCATCAATTGTTCTTATTGCTTCTGGAATGTGCTGCATAACATCCAGTGTTAGGGGTTTTTAACACTGAGCATTCCTGAGGGGAGCTTGTGACACGTGCAAGGGTTTGCCCTGGTGAATCCAGCTACAGAAAGGGGGTGCAACAAACTCTCTGAGTGAGCACAAAGTGCAGGAATTGAAGATGAGGACTGTGTAGGGAAGTATGTAACAAAGTAATGCTGTCACTGCTGCTCAGCCACAAGATTGCTGTTTTCAATAGCTGGAGGGTTTAGTGTAGATGAGGCACAAATGGAAATAAATAGGTATGCATTTAATATCAAGATATTAGCATTGTGTTGTCTGTGTCTTTTATGTGATTGCAATCTCAGTAGCTAGTAATCTCAATCTCTTTTTTTTTTTATGAAACATCCACTTTTTTTCCATGTATTGCTCTCACATCTCAGTCTGTGTAGTTTTGCTACTGATAATAAACATGCTCATGTTAATGGTTCCTTGTATTTTTACTTCTCTGAGTAAAACAGAACAAGAAAGTCTAGCAAAGTAAGAACATTTAGTGCCTAACAGTGATACAGAAAGAGTGTACACACTCCTCCCAAGCTGGGTGATGATATCTCAGTAGCAAAAAGAGAACAACTGCCAGCTACAAGTGAAGAGGCAGAAATTAGAGCAACTGCTGAAAAATCACTGAAATTAAGGACCTGCTCGTTTAGTGTGATTGGAGCATGTAAATATTAACTCTAATGATGACAACACATAAATTGGAGTGCTCAATAAAATTTGAGCACATGAAACTGAAGTGCCACAACCTGCTTTATTGATAATTTTTAGTCATCTGCATTTAATTTGCTACACTATTTACATGTGCTTCCTGTAGTTTGTTAGAGTAAAATTGCCATAAAAAGCCACCAGTCTTCCAAAATTCACACTTACAGGTACATATAAACAAAAAAATTCTATGTGCCAGATATCCTAAACTTGGAAGATAATTAGGATTATGAAATTCTTGCATTTAACTTGTTCTGTAACAGTCTTTGGCTTTGCAGAGAAGATGAAATATCCAAGAAAACAGCAAGATAGTTACAAGGTAAAAGATTTCTGACATAGTCAGCTTTCATTTATTAATCGATAAGGATAGTAAAGAGAGGCAAATACTTCTCAACCAGCCAAAATGCAGTTCATATAAATAGATCCTAAACCTTATAGGGTCTAATCTGCAGTGAACGTGGGACTGTAAATGAAAACTGATCGAGGTGCAAGTATCTGGATTTTTTCATGACCAAACAGGATTTGGAGTCTTTCTATAGGCCCTAAATTTTTCAGAACTGAGCTTTATACGTGCAGTATTATAATGCTACCTTTTGGTCCCTGACATTCTCCCAAGCGCAAAGGCAATAATTGAGGTGACATTTTCACTGGGAGGATTCAGCAAACAAAGAGCAAAAATATCACAAAAGTGAATCAACAATGAGAACACTTCTTAGATCATTCAAGCAGCATCTTTAAAGACATTGTGCACTTTGTTTGGGCGGAGGTCTTTGTGTGTCTGTAAGGCTTCTAGATCACAAACGTTGGTATTGAAGAAAATTTTAAATATTAAAATTGAAAGAGTTAATTTTCCAAGTTATTTCCCTCATTAGCATGCCATTCCTTTTATGAATGAGCAGATGTAAGTGTGAGATTGTCTTGCACGATTAGAGACTTCTAGGTAATCTTTGTAATATAAAATCTTTCATCTGACTTTTAAGATTTAAAAATATCTACAGACAGGAACATCAGTAGCAAAATTGCTTTTTAGGATTCTTAAAGGACACAAAAGCTCTGTGTCCAGGTCAGTGACAGTTTTCTGTCAGGAGGCTGAGAGGCCTGGGTGCTGCCTGCTTGGCAGGGTTTCCAGCAGTGGCAGTGTAACAGAGCAGTTTATCCTGACAGATGATGAGGTTTGCTTATATTAGCTCATGATTTAACAAAAGACAGGCAAAATCATGGGGGCCTTCTGTCCTCTTGTCAAAGGCCTCGTACAAAAAGGACTTTTTGCATTGAAGGAGAGGTTTCTTGAGAATTCATAATTAAATGCCAGACTGGAGTGGGCAGAGCTATACGAAATAAAAATGGAAACTCTTTTTACTAAAGGAACTAAGACAGGATTTTTATAAATCACCAAAGCAGCCACTTGTTGACAAAATACGAGCACAACCCTGTCATTTTGCAAACATTCACTCATCCTGTTAAATGATGTTGTGATACTTTGTATACAGCAATCTCACTAATCATTGCTTTTTAAATTAATTCAGGTTTCTCATATGTAGAGATGTAGTTTTTGCTCATCCTCAAAATGTGAAGTGTTAAAAATCTTTCAGGATCATGGCAAACAATGAGAATTACTTGGTTTCTCCCGTTTCAATATTGCAGCCTTTGAAACTTCTCAGAGGTTTGCTGTGAGGAGGTGTTCTGTTCTGCAGTACCGAGCCATGTTGTTATTGCAAAATAAAGCTGCTGTCTCTTAAAAACCTAATGGAAGTGTGGGATAAATAAGACAAATCACTGACCCACTTGATCTTTAAAGAGCTGGGAAGAGCTCCCTGCAATTCAGGATGAGATTGATTGGATTTTATACTCTCAAATGCTGGGTGAAATATGTGGAAAATAATGTGACACAGGGGACTTTGGGGGTTATCTCTGTTTTCCTTCAGGCTATGCTTGAACAAAAGCAGTGCTTGCTAAACTATGTGTGTCTCTACTATTGGGAAAAAAAAACCCCTCACAAGACTAAAACCAAAAGCAAAGAACCTGTCAGACCCTTCAGATAGTACAAACACATCTGAAGTCTTGTGCAATCAGACTTGTAATGCCAGTCCTTGTCTCTGAGCACAGATGTTGAGCACACCTGGAGTTTGTTGCCTGTTCAGTGCAGTGCTCTGTCACCAGTGAGAACACTGAGGCATGGCTTAAAACTGAGCAAATAACAGCATGGCGGGGCAAGGATGGAGGAAATTAATTATTCGGGAAAATGAGAAAGCTGAAGGAGAAAGGAAAGGAGCTAAAGGAGGAAGCAAATGGGAAGGTGAGAACTACAAGAAATGCAGAAGTAAAGGATGGGAAAGGGTGAATAGAGTGGGGCTGGAAAATATGAGAGGATGCAGAGAGTTACTGGGGAGACAGTAGGAGGGGTAAGGACAATAGAAAAGGAAGTCTATAACACATAAAACAAGGAATTTTTAAAAAGCTGGGAAAAAAAGGAACATTAAAGAGGAATTAGGGAGTATAGAATGTATAGAATCCCCCCAGAGTCCAACATCTATCACATGTTATTGGAAAAGCTCTAGATTTCATCTGTTTATAATTGCCTTTAGGGTTAATATGTGTTAGCAAAAGCTGATAAATTCTGTGGTCACCATTTCTCGTTCAAAGTGATGTCCTCTGCCTCAGCCTGTGCGGAGGTGACTTGGACCCTGGGTTAGCTCAATCATTTTATGGCCCCATGTCTTTGGCCCTAAAGATTTGCAATGTGCAGTTAATGTTGGCATCTGTAACCAGTGGCTGGAGGGTCTAAGATGAGAGGCATTGGAAGTCTATGAAATTACAGGATCATTCTCTTTTGTGCCAGTACAGAGAAGTTTCTTGCAATAAGTTTTGTTAGAAAAGAACACAAAATATTAATTTAGCCATATATCCTTCAGTAATTTGAAAACTAAACCCACTGTAGAGGGCTCTGGATAGCTTATTACTCAGTGGAGACTAAATACTTGTGTTTTCTCTTTAGCTTCAGCATTTCAGCTTCTGTTGCTGAGACCAGCTGAATGGCCTGAAAATTGCAATTTCCCTTAAAATGTGCAATAAAATCTGTGCAGGATAAGTGTGCTGCAGCATAGAATATTTAGCTTGAGAAGGCTTGCCTGGTTTTGATGGGGTGCAAGGACCTGAAGGATCCTTTCCTTAAAATGCAAGATAATTATTCGGGATGTGAGCCATATTAAAATACTTAGGCCACATTTAGAGAAGTCCTTACCAAAATGTTTACTTGCTCTCATCAGGAAGGCACAGTTCAGGGCTGATTACAGAACTGGGAGCCTTGGATGTGCTCTTTGGCACTGCAGGTATTCCATGGCAATTGGCAGGGCTGGATGCAATAATTCTGGTTTTGGTGATTTTGTGAGTGTGTGTTTTATGCACAGCTTTGGGAAGGGAAGTGTTAGCGAGTAATAAGCTCTACTTTAGTACTAGAATGTTGAAAATTGCTTTTGGGTGTCTAAAATTTATTTTCCTCATTTAAATTTTATGTTGATATTAATATTTAAACTGTATCAGCTAGCAAGAATGGTTTGAATGAACAGAATAGAAAGTCTTGTCTAACCATGGAAGACAAATGCTTTAATTTTGCTCATTTTAAGCCTTTTCTGATAAAGCATATTATTTTGTCATGTTGTTTTACTTAGTCATTTTAATATTGAATTCAGTGTAGTTTTTGGCATGTGGTTTTCAGTTAAAATTAAATTTATTTAATATTTCACTGTATTCGATTTCTTCAGTAGCTAATTCAATGTATATTCAAGAATAGTAAGAAATGTGTTTATTGTATGTGGGGTCATATTTTTCTTCCATGACTTGTCTGAGATCAATGTATTATATTTCCTCAGATAACTATCCAGTGCTCATAACATCCACCACAGTAAAAGAAGTCAGTCAAATTTACTTATTTTTGTCACATATAGCTGGAAAAAAGTTAATATTACAGATCCTTTCATAAGTAAAAACACAATGGCCAAAGCCTTCACCAAATTGGGAAGTTTTATCAGATCTTCCTTCCATCTCTGTTCTGTCAGTCTTTCTAAAAAAACTGATCTAAAGGTCACTGAAGTCAATGAAAAGACTCCTATTGACTTCAGCAGGTTTGGTTCACTCCCTAAATGCCAGTGAATAAACGTGGACTTTGCAAGACGCCTAGAGAATTAAAAAAAAAAAAAAAAAACTGGGAAAGATGAAAATGCGTTACAAAGTCTTTCACAGCAGCCCAGCCCCATGAGTTCAATTCCCATTTGTATCAAAGGAGCTCCAACTCTGCTTTCTCAGTTAACCCTGTGTAGTTTTTCTCATTTCAGCTGGAAAAATGATTGACAGAAACAATCAAGAAGTGTTTGTCACCTACCTTCATTTTGGTTTAGCTGTGAACTAAAAGCAGTGGGGGATTTCCACTCATGACCTTCAATTATTGCATCCTGGAATGGAAACCCCCAGCTAACACTCATGGGGCTAGAGTTCCAATTGAAGGAGACAGTTGTGTTTTCCCTTATTCTTGATACTCCTTTATTTATTTTTTTTTTATAACATAAGCTGTATTTACTAGTACTGAATTTTTTGTCTGTCTCTTCATTTTTTTAACTATTTTTTTTTGTCCGGGTGAGAAATAGTCCTTGCATTTGCAAGACTCGATATTGTATATACTTCTCAAAAAGTGGAGGTTACCAGCAGGTTCTAAGTACCTTTCCATTTTTAAGTGCTTTTAGTTCATCTTTCAAGCCTCTCACATTATAAAAATTCTTCTGTTCAAGTGTAGCCTCAGAGGCACTTTCTGTGAGCACTGAACTTTTGGGGAAAATTGTCTCCACTACCACTTTTTCATCGAATAATCATTCACCCCAGCATAAAAATAAGACACTGTGGGTATGACAGTCGTAGAATCATACGTAGAATCGTGACAGTATAGAATCACTTAGGGTAGGAAAACCATTAAGTCAGCACTGCCAAGGCCACCACTAAACCATGTCCCCAGGTGCCACATTTACATCTAAATGCTGCAGAGACAGTGAATTCACAGCTTTCCTGTCCCAATGCTTGACAACTCTTTTGGTGAAGAAATTCTTCCAACGCTGTGCTTTTCAGAGCTCTCAGGGTTAATCACACGATACTTTCTCTAAAGCAAATTAAGCTTACATAAATATTTACCAGATATTTCAGAGACTTCACTAATTCCTTTTTAGAGCTCGTTGCTGGGTGGGCTGAGAGACTTGTTAAAATAAGCCTGCAGCGAAATGAGTGGAGGTTGTTGGGTTGCTACTGCAGCATTTGTGGTATCCAAGAACATTTCCTGTTTGGAGATGTGCTGTTGGTTCATTGAGGCTGGACGGGCTGTAATGCTCAAATAATCCACTGAGCTAACACTGGAGAGACAGAGCTCAGCTCTGAATCCTGCTTTTCTTGCCTGGTTGGGAAAGCACCGACAGGTCAGAATTCATGTGAGGGCTGGAGGGACACCACAGCTTCATCCTGCAGTTCAATGAACTCCCCAAACACCAGCTCTTTACCACCATGTAATGGATGAATTTGTTGCCCCTTGCTGTTTTCCTTTGTCTTGGGGACCCATCAGCCTTTAACTTGAGCTGTCTCTATTCAAGAATACCCGACCATATGTTCAGAAATTGCCTCTGTGGTTTTCGGGCTGTGTAGCACAGCTGTGAGATTCAGATACTCCCTAAGGTTTCTGGGCTGGGCCACTTTGAAGTCATGAGCTTTGACACAGTCTCAGTAATAATAATGGTAAAAAATGAGAACAGTTTTTGGATCACTTCTCTCTTGCAGCCACTAAATGCTTGCTGAAAGCTCGTATTTTGTGTTACAGGCTACGCTGTTTTAGGGATTACTCTACCAACTTAAAAATATTTCCTTCTAAAGGAGCATTTAGTGATATGAATAATGTCCCTTACATCTGGCCAATATTCTCCTGTTGCTTATCTGACAAAGCAGAATTTGGCTTTGCTTTTAGAGGGGCTGTTTATTTTGGTTTTTAATGCATAGTTTTGATCTTTTTTTGTAAAAAGAGATCTAGTGGTCTAGGGGTTGAGGTTTTTGAATCTTATGGTGGTCGTTAGATCACCTCCAAGTTTCTGACCTAACTTTCACTGGTGTCACAAATGAAATTTGTACCAGTAGTAGATTTAAGTAGATACTTTCTTTTTGCTGTGTGGCCTTTATGGGGTGGAGGTACCTGAAGTAACACAGGTGTTTTTCATCAAGGACATCTTCTAAACTTACCATTTGGAAATGACTCATTAAATCAGAAATACACAATTACTTTTTCATTTTATACCTTAGTAGTGTTTGGAACATTGGTTGGCATTCAAGGAACTAGATTAGCATTAGTGAGGTATAATGCAAAAAACCAGGAATTAGATTTTTTTTCCTTAGGTAAAAAAGGACATTTAGACTGACATCTTCCTACATATGAAAGTATAGACAATGGCAGAGTGCCGTGTTTCTATATATTTTGCAATTTTTATGTATTGTGTTTTTATGAGGTCTAAAAGTTTGGAATTATATGCACTGCCACAACCAGAGAGGAGTATGTGGCAGTGGAAAAAGCTTTTCTAATCATGGATTGAAAAACACTTGTTTCCACCAATTTTATTTAACTACAAAAAATTTGACCTTTTGAAGATAAAAAGGCAGTTACATTCTGTATTCTATGACAGGTTTTCAAACAAACTTTTGTATTGGATAAATGTAAGAGTAGGTAAACAGGTAAATCAGGTATTTTGGTTTTTAAAGTGAGTCTGGGATGTTGTTAGGGCAGTTGATAAATAGCATGGCTAAACCTAACAATGACAGTGCAAAAGCCATAATAATCATTAATTAGGATGTGCTACTCAGAATTCAACTGGAGAATATTGGATTATTTCCTACCTGTTTTGCAGAATGTGTTGCCTATGGAACAGAATTGTATATATGGAATATAATTTTATGGAATATTAAAGCAATCCAGCCCAGCTGCTTCTGTCATTCTGTGGTGGACAAACACCAACAGATTTAAGGGAGAACACCAAAAAAAGTTTAATTAAAAGATCAAAACCCAAAAGAGTCAAAAGTAGGAGCAGACTCTGTGGCTTTGCTATGGCATGAGCTATTTATGATCAAAATGATGGTTTTTTTCTCATATTAATTCAAATGGTGAGGGGGACATCTTGCCTTGGATTCAAATACAACCTGGCATGAAGTTCATTGGCTTAGATTTATATGGAAAACACTGGAAGCATCAGTTCACTTACTGATCATTTTCAAATGGCTTTAGACTATGTATATACAGCACTTTAGTTCATTGAACTCCTGTCAGCACAAACATAGTATATAAGAAAATTGCTTCACTAGCATTCAATTATTACAATTATAACCTTGTTACACTGAATCAGCTTTTTGCTCACTGCAGTAAATAAATAGCATTGAAGGTTTGTTTATTTTTTTTCCAATGGCAGTGGAAGCATTGCCTTGTTTAAGAAGAAAAGAAAGAAGCAAAGAACATATGAAATATGCAGGGAAAAGGCCATTGAGAAATTTTAGTGATGTGGTAAAATGAAATGAGGGCTCATTTACTTCTGCATAGCTTTTCAAAGCTTGACTCTCTATTTAGGATTTGTGACTGCTATCAATTTACCATAACTTCTCCAGGCATAGTCTTAAGGAAAAAATAAAAGGTGAAATGCATGACTGGTAGAATATTTTAGGAAATGAAAGCTTCTACTTTTAGTTCATTGCTTTATTTCTGTACTCTTTCCTGCTTTACCTTGTAAGTTCATGAAGTGATATATAGTTACTAAATTACAAGGTGACTTTGGCAATGATAGCCCACTATTTTTGCCTTCTGCTTGTGTTGTAGGGAAAAGAAGATAGGGTTTTATGCAAGTGTCCTTTCCCCTGGTCAAAGTAACATCTAACTCCATGCTAAGTTAAAGCTGGAAAGAATATCTGGTTTAATTAATAACTCTATGATGATCAACAGTTGTACCAAATTGCAGTTTTTGTATATTTAGAGAGATACATCTTCATAAACTTTGCTTTTCGAATAACTGATTGTTAGAGTGATAACAGTGTTTGTCTTAGGTGAGTATCCAAAAGTGTAGATATCTATCTGAAATACTGATGAAATTCCAATTCTCCCATATGTAGATGTCATCTGCGGTTCCAGGGATTAAACAACAGCTCACATCAACCTTGGTGACAGTGATAACAGTTCCAACAGTTTTTGGATCCTGACTCATCTCAGGTTTGGTTCTAATGCTGCATAGCACAGTCTGGAGCAAAAAAAAAAGGATCCAAAGTGCAGCTAAATTTAATGTGAGATTATTCATCCTTGATCAAAGCTGAAGGGAAAAACGTAAAAGAAGAATCATGATATTTTAAAGTAAAATAGCAATAAATTAGCTAAAACAATATTGCTAAATAAATCCGTGTCAGGTATTTCATATCAAAAAATGAAAAAAAATGGGATTATTTAGAACAATTTGTTTCCTTCCCTAACTATTTTCAGGTCTTGAGCTGTCTGAGCTGAAGTTTATCTTTTTATCACAAATACTCCAACCAGTTACATCACAGATGGTTCAAATCTGACCTTTTAGAAGCTGAATGAATACCTCTTAAAACAAGACCAAATAGCCTGGTGATTCCAGATGGTATGTCATGATCACATTACCTGATCATTTTATAGGAAGAGCTGAGTTTCTGGCAGGAACACATCACACATGTCACTGTGCAGGCTTTGGCTGAGGCACAGCCTCGGGTTAGATGTTCTGTCAGTCAGGTGGCAGAGGTAAAACAAGTGGCTGGCACAGAGAGGCACAGACACTGGGAAGAAGTAGCTTGTGCATATATATATATGTGTGTGTATATATATATATATATATGACACATAGAGACTCACATGTACACACACAGTGCTACTTGTTAAAAAGTTTGGCTCATTTCTCTTACAGCTGAAAGTAATCTGAGTATGTTCATGATACGAAACATTTCCACATGGCTTTATAGAAATAGGACAGAATAGGGCAGTAATGAGCTTATATATTTATCCTATATGAATAAAGGGATGAGTGTCACAATTGATTTGTCATTTTGCCTGGTTTTAGTGAAGGAGTTTGTAGCACCAGGTAACAATCCTGGCTGTACCTTTGGTCCTGGCTGGTGATTTCCTGGGTGGATACTGCACAATTGCAGCCGTGTCAGGTAATGGAGTGGATCCACTGAGCAGGGCTGAGGAGAGGCTGCAAAGCTCTTGCCTCACCCTGGTAAATCCAACGTGCAGCTCTGCAGTGGTACTGCAGGGAGGAAGGGAAAGGAAGCAAAAAGATATAACTTCACCACTGCAAAGTTTCCACCTGCTTTTGGGATAGCAACATTCCCAAGATAATACAGCCTTGGAATTGAGTGCTGCAATCCTGACACCTGGAATGCTTGACTTTGCAGCTTTGTCTGGAGCGTGGCTTTGTGTGATTGTATCAGCAAGCACTCTGAGGCAAAATAGAAAACTAATTTTAGGCACAAGCTTTTGGTGGGTATTAATCTGAAATAGGAAACAAATTTTTTTTTTTAAAAATACCCAATTCATTTGTCTTTGTGCGTTTTCAGTGTAAAAGAGTGAAGATGATTTTTCACTTTACTGTGAACAAACATGGGTACAATTTTGTGTCCTGAATAGCTCAGCCATGTGTCTGCTCCTTTTGTGGGTTTTAGTAGTGCTGCTCACCTGAATATAAGGGCCACAGGAAAAGTCTTTGGCACTTTCTTTGAATAAAGGTCTCATGTTGAGTAACATCCATTGTAAAATTCTTAGTGCATATTATCATTATAACAAACCACAAGAATCGATGCTACTGATTAATGAAATATTGCATGTTAATGAGCCATGCTCCTGTATCGTGTAGAAGGTTGTATCCTTGAGAAATAATTAAATAAATAACATTAAGAAGAAAGAAGACTTCAAATAACTAAATGGTTTTAACTTAAGTCCATAAAATCAATGAAAATGGAAGCTAAAGCTCTTGCTTATCTATTAATTCAGCACTATGCCTTCTCCAGGTCAGTGTTACAGCACACATGGGACAAAATACCCTTGAATGATTTTGTACAAGATTACTGCAATAGCCAGACACAGGGAGATAAGGTAAAGATAGACTGATAGGCTTAACTCTGAAATGGCCTGGTTTCATGGCTTTATTTCAAACCCCTCACATCGTGCAGTTCCTGTGTGTGTTATATCACTGCTATGTAAACCTTTGCTTATTTGGCCATTTCATTTGTAAAGAAGGCAACCTTTAAGCTGACAAGCAGCTTTAGAGCCTTTCTGGCCCCAGTACCAAGGGGGAAAATATGGGCCAAAGTGTGACCCATATAGTGTAAATGGGATGTGTCTTAATGATTATGTTAAAAAAATGAGCAAGTGTTTCCTAAAAATTTCTGTTTAACAGAGGCAGAAGTTTCACTTATAAAAACACTTGTTTTTAGTCTCTTACTATCTGTATTTGTTGCTTTTCAAGTATCTTAACTGCAGAAACAGTTTTCCAAGGAATAACATAGACTGCAATACTGACCTGTGTCACATCCTACATAATATTTGGGGCTACACAGCTTTTAAATTTCATTTTTCTGTGCTTTCCTTCTGCTAATAATGTTCCTCTGCCTTCTGATACTGTCCCTCCTTTATGTTTACTTTTTCTTTTCCACCTTTAAGAACACCAAGCTGCAGAAGTGAATTTTAGTTTATTGATATATTTATTAGCACCGTAAACTTCCCTATTGTGAGCCCAAGCTGAAGTCCTCTGTGGAAATAACCATCTCCTATAATCATCAGTGTCATCTTTGAGGATGGCAGCTCCAGAGTTTCTGGGGAACATTGTTCTTGTCAGATGTTGGTGTGGTGAAGGGGGGAGCTCCCAGAGGTGTTTAGAATAATTTCCTTAGAGACTTTTGAAGTGTAACAGCAAGACCTTCAATTTGACTGAATATTCTATAGGGAATTGGTGTAGAAAAAGAAAGAGGGGTGGTATGTTGTGAGCTGTTGATATGGTTAAGGAATTTAATGGCTGCGTTTTAAATTCATTGAAACTGTTCATTCATATATATGTATAAAATATTAAAAAAAAATGTAATGGCTTAGACAAGGGTTCACAGGCATCAAAGTATTGATGATTTTTTTAATGCAGGACCATGCCCACCTCTTTTATATTTACTGTCGCTTCAAAGGTAATAACTTTGGAATTGAACTTACTGTGAGCTTTTGTTGGTGGGTGCTTTCAGGGAGCTCTGTGGTATGGCAGCTTTTAGTATCTGAGATGCTGGGCTTTTACTTCCTTTCATCTGGACAATTTTTTAGCTTTTTGGTGCTATTAAGTTCCTCATTCAGTATTGGTTTAGATTATTCATTCCCCCAATACCATTAATTGTAATTTCTATTTAGCTTATTGTGGGGTGAACACTCACTACCTCTGATCTTTATGTGAAAAGTATGCTAGAAGGAAATGTGACTTTGTAGACAGAGTTTTATATTTCTCAAATATTTTCTAGAAAACCCATGCTATTGAACTAATGGTAAGGTTCTTGAAATAAAGGGCAAATTGAATAAAAATGAGTGTGACAGGTAATTTAATACAAGCAGGAAAGACAAAACATTTTTCTAGTAAAATCTGTGTCATGAACCTGAATCTCCAGCCACAGTAATTGCAAGTGAAGTATTTCTCTTCTGGACAACCAATTGATGGAATAGGTACAAAAGTTGCTTTGTTTCCCTGCTAGTCTCAAATATCTGCCTTGGACACATCTCTGTGCAATTGCAAAGTGTTACATGGCATCACATTGTGATTTTAGCAATTGAAAAGGGAGCTTATGGGGTCTCTAATCTCACAAGCCAGCTGGCATTTAGGCAGTCTTTGTTTCAGCAGGAAAACGGCATCCATTTGTTTCCCCTGGAAATCTGATCTACCTTGGAAGAAGATGCTTTTGAACAGGAGATCGTTTCAGTGACTGAGCTTTAAACAAATTTCTGCTCTGGCAGCTGCATTAAGAAGCCACCCTTGGACATGTTCTGCTTTTCTGTCCTGGTGCTGGTGCTGCCAGCACTTGTTGGAGTCCACAGGATATCAGGGGTCACCTCCACAGTCCACAGCAACCCTCTGGGCTGAGGTGGTCCACTCTGCTTTGTCAGAGAAGCCCAGGGAAATTTGTCTTTTGGGGACCATGGAGAAATGCTGAATAGCTGTGAGAGGATTAATTTTTACCTGAGAGGTTTAGCATGTCTCAGTGCAAATCACATGGATTACTGTTTTACAATAAACAGCAGCGTGGTGTTAGACTGTACCTAAAAGGATCAACAGCAGCGCTGCCATTGCCCCACACCTGAGCGAGGAGTTTTGCTGTCTGGATGGGAAATTGGTTACAGAGAACAACAGGCAAGATCCTCCTTTAACACAGCAGTGAAGAAAAATCCCTTAATCATGATGGACTGGATAAATATAGAGCCAGGTTTGATTTTTGCTGGTTTAGGAACAGCGGCATTGTAATTGACTTTTATAAGCTCAATAGAGTGACAGGGGAATAAATAAGAGGAGTAGGAATTTAAAGTTACACTTTTTTTTTTTTAGGTGACCAGTATTAGTGACCCATTATCATTTTGGATTCTGTGAAAGCTTCAGCTTTTCCTTTCTGCCAAAGATATAAAAATAGATTGTATCCATGCCTTGGAATCACTAGGAGTTACAGGAAAACAGAAGTAGATTTGATGGAGTTAAAAGAATAAACATTTATTCCTTAAAATAGATATACTTTCCAGTGACATATAAAAGCACTCAAAAGATGCAACACATAGATAAAACTTTTCTAAAACCTTGGAAACGACTTTGAAAATCAGCTTAAAGGATAAGATTAAAAAAAGAAAAGGAAATGACCATACAACTTTGGGATCCCCACAGGGAACTTTTGTTTGAAGATGATTTACCAACTATAATGATGAATTGAAAGTTAATCGTCAATTGCCAGGATAAAGTGTTCTGAACTGTAATGATAAAGACCTGGATTTAATTCCCAATATCTTGATTCCTTTTCTTATCTGTCTGTGCTTACCCTTTCGGGGAACTGAGCAAACAATGCTCTCATGTACTCTGGCAAGGGTAGTGTAACACTGCTTAGGATGGGACTTCAAAGGAGAACGCAGCACACAGAGATTAGCCACTGAGATTTCCCAAAGGGGGCAAGAAATTACAAAATACAGAACCAGAATCATAAGTGTGGTGAGATTTGGATTGATGTAGGACCAAGGCATGAAAATATAGTTAAAAAGAGTATTCTGTTGACAAAGTAAAATGTAACTGAAAGCAAATAGAGAAATGTTAAAAAGCTTTAAAATTCAAAATGGTTGTAAAGACACTGACAGACATTTGGTAATGTTCAAGTGGAAAGAAAAGAAAGGAGTAGGAAGAATGTTGTATTTGAAATTACTATCTAGTTCATTATTAGAACTCAGTTCATTATTAGAACCCCTGTAGCAGAGGTTTGTCTTGCCTTTATAGGGTACGGGAAATAAAGGGGATATATTTATTGATTTTTTTTTTCCTGATGTATCCCTTTTAACACATAGTTATCAGAAAAGCTGAAGGTTTTGCTTTATTTTTCTTCCCACTGTGGTGGCGTGTAGAGAATCAAAAACGTTGCAGTAGCTTTTTCTCAGCAAGCCTTGTAAAATACATTTCAGCCAGTTAGGAAAAAAAAAACCCAAAAGCTCTCTTATCCTAGGTGTTACCAAAAGCATATAAGTGTTAAAAGAGGGAGTTTTCCAGGACCAGAGTGCGGGTGACTGAGGAAAAGTCTGAATGAGAGGGAAGTGTCCCCTTTTGCAGTATCACCTGTTCCACAGTTGCATTTAGATACAGGTGCAGGTCTAGCTTTGCTCAGGCAGTTCTGTCTCCTACAGAGAATTTTTTTTGCCAGTTTAGCAGACATAAAGATATGCTTTCTAGAAGAACTTGTACTCCACAAGTTTCTCAAAATTAAATTCCAGAACTGACCTGTGAGACCACATGTGCAAGAGCAGCACACATGCGTGATTCTGTCCCCAGGGGAGGCACATCCATGACAAAGCCACTCTGTGCTTTCTCTCGGCCAAAGAACCTGCAGCTCCAAGCAGGGTATGGCTGTATTTTGTCAGAATCCTAAAATGTTTTGGCTTGGAAGAGACCTTGAAGGTCACCTTCCACCAGACCAGGTTGCTCAGGGAGCAGCAGTGCTCTCGTGTTTGCCCAATGCACAGCAGCAGATGTTACCTGTGGAGGGCTGTGCAAGGACTGCATCTATTAATACAGAGTAAGAGGAGTCTGTGCTGAGTAGCTGTGACCAAAACCAAGTGGGAAAGCACTGTTAGGTTGTCTGAAGGGAGGTGAAGCAGTACAAGTAGCATTTGGATGTTTACCTTTCCAAAGTGTTCAGAATGTTCCATTTGGGAGGTAGGAAAAGTAACTTAGAATATTTCTATTGTCAAAAGAATCATAGAATTTAAGCTGTGCAGATGAAGAAAGCAATTAACAGCAGAGAAAAAAGATAAAGGGCATCCACTTCCAGTGAATGTGAAAAACTTAGTTTGCTTTGAGAATTTTTATAATAAAGAGGCTTAATTATGAGGCTTTGTAAGAAAGCATTTAGACTATTGTTTCTTCCTGAAGTCTGTCTTGTATTTCTTGGTTAATCATGAAGTTACTTTTCCCAAGGTCACCAAAAAATGAAGAAAATGTCAAAGCTTAGCGCAAATGACTGAAAAGAAAGGTATTCACTGGTGTCTCTTGGAAGAAAGGGCTTAGCAAAAACAAGAAGAAGAAAAATTATACTGCATAATAACACTGCCTTAATATTTTGGTGCAGGAAGGTAGAGAAAAGGATGTTAAACAATTTTCCCAGAAACAAAACAATTAAAAAATGATCACTGATGACCTTAGCACTTTTTTTTTTTTTATTTTGCAAAATAGTGCAGGAAATAAACAGCATATCATTAACCTTCTTAAGGTTTGGGGTTTTTTTTTGCAAGTCAGACAGATGGTGGATATAATGATCTCACTTTTCAGTGCTCAAAGTGTGTGCAGGCTTGGTGAAGAGGAATGCACAGTGACATGAGAAATTTTTAAACCACTTCTGCCACACTTTTATGTGGCCTCGAGCAAACCATTTCATCACTCACCTGTTTTCCATTCTCCAGATGGAAATGCAAAAACATTTGTACCTCGCAGGTGAGTTGTGTTGTAAAGCCATTCATTTATAAGATATACTCACACACACAGGAGTGCTGTAAGAACAGTAATAAATACAAGAAATGTTGAAGCCAGAAAAGAATTGAGGCTCAAAAGGCAGGGAAAACAAGAGTGCTCAACTCACTTCTGTGCCTCTGAAAATTCCTCCAATGGTTCTCACTCGGATCTTAGAAGTCCCTGAGTCTATATAAACCTATACATTGCATTTAGTGGTAAATTCACACAGTAGTTGAATCTTTGACTTTATTTCCCCCTGCTCAGCCTTTAAATGCTGCCCAAAGTTTCTGTTTCTGACCACACTGGGAGAATTATGCTTAAGTCACCTTATGTTAAGCCTAGGCTCAGTATTTAGATATATTTCCCTCCTGCTATTCCCCTAATATCATGTGGTGCCAGTATGTTCTGTGTAATCTCAAGCAGTTCACTGGCATACATGTTTATTTTCTCATTTCTGTTACATATCTGTTCAGTTTCCTGTTTTCTGAACTCTAGAAATTAATTTTAGCACAGTTGTATCATGTCTTGCATTCACAGAACCTGGCTCATTTCTGCTGCCATCTGTTACACACTTTGAATCTTTGCATTGTGCTGCCTATAATCTGATAGTCAGAAACAGCCACATTACTCCCATACTGCTTCATGTGTTCTTATCAGGCCCAGGGGCCTGCCAGGTAATGTTAGATTTCCTAACATCTCCTAACTAACATCTCCTACAAAATGCATGGTACTAGACTGTTTTTTGAAATGGGTATAGAGGGATTTTTTTTTCTCTAACTTTGTTATTATGCATAGATTTAATAAAAAGGCATTAATTACAGCATCATTTTTGATGACTTTGCAATTCAAAATTCAAAATAATGACTTGCAAAGGGCATAGCTCAATATTTTTAGGAAAAGGCTTTCAATTCCAAATGGAGTTAAAGGCAGAGTTTAAAAAACAACTTGTTTATTGCAATACTCTGTTCATTGTGTTCATAAAGTCTATCAAGTATTCATAGGGTAATGGGTTCTCTTCTTGCAAGTATGGAATTTTCTCTTTTGCCTTTGCTGCAGAAGAGCAGTGCAACTTGCATGACTTCCTGCCATTATTTGTACAAAGGTCTGTGGTAGCAGTGGAGGGTTTTCCACTCCAATGGGGCTCATGTGGGTGATAGGAACTTTGGAACATGATTCATTCTTATTTGTCTTTCCAAGTCACCATTATCCCTGGCAGAGCTGGGATTTCTTGAAGATGGCTGAACGCCTGCCTGCCCAGGGGAAGTGGGCAGTGAATTCCTTGTGCTTTGCTTTTGCTTTACTTGAAGAATCACAGAATCTCTTTGCCTATAATAATTTGAATTGTTGTAAATCCAATTAATTTTCAGTGCAGAAATCTCAAGGAATACTGGCAATCTTCTTTTTAATATATGCTCTCTCCAAAGAAACAGCACGTAGCTGCATGATGTACATTTCTCAGCTTTATTCCAAATCCCCTAATAAAACAAGGAACATGAGTCCTACTCAGCTGCTCCAGCAACTCTTAGCCTCAAGGAGCTAAGAGTTTTACACTAAACCAAATTCTGTATAAAGGACATCCAGCCTTAGTCTTACTCTTAACAAAGAGAATAGGAAAATCCCATTTTGACCGTAGTCATCCTGCTGTTGGAATAACTGTTGGGAGCAGGCAGCAAGTACTCAATCCGTTTTCCTCTTGTAGACACCTCTAGCCACTGCCTAGGGAAAGGATAAGCTACATCCAGTAGTACTCTTATTTCCATTTCTTCTTCCATCCTCCTCTTGTGACCTCCGTTAATCCCTTTCATCCTCCAAAGCCAAAGGAAACCTACATCTGAAGTTGCTTTCATCCTTTCACTCTTCCAAAAATAAAATGCTGCAACAGCTTCTGAAAAATGCTTTTAATATATGCTTAAGTGCCTGTGATATTTCTGCAATGATCTCAGATATCAGAGTGCTGCATGAACTACTTATTTTTAATAGCAAAATATTGACCTAGGATTGTGGGGTGTGTTTCAGAAAACACAGCAAAACAGAAATTCATCCTTTTACAAAAGGCTACCAAAGGCTTATGAGCCACGTGATCTCCACTTAGCCTTGTAAAGTAGGGCATAACTGCAACTTGCTTTTGTAATGTGGCCTTGTCCTGGCTTTCTGCCTTTTTCATTTTTAGAAAATACTGTATTTATATTTGTTTGGGGGCATTTTACATAACCAGGGAGCCATGGATTACTAAAACAGATCTGGAGTTGTAAATACAACTCCAGGGTTTCAGTGCAAGGGCTCATCGTCTCACTGACTGTCAGATTTAACACTAGACCCAAAGTCCCTGTGATGCTTCTTGACTATGTCAATCATTGTTGACATCCAAGTAAATAATCTTGTAGCACATTTCTAATACTCATCCAATCGTGGTTTTTAATGCGTTTTTTTTCATTTAAAAACAAACTTATTTCAAAAGTTGCTGGAGTAACTGCAGTTTCCTTTGCACAGATGCTAATTAACCTTTGGCTAACTTACGTATCAGTAGGTGTGGGGATTTTTGATCTGTTTTAAGTGATGGTGATTTTATTCCCCTGAGTTTGCACACTGGAAGAGATTACTATGCTATCAGACCACAGAAAAAAGAAAAGGGAAATTATTTTATATAGTTTAAAATATTAACTTGCATTTGATAGCAAGTCCTAAAGTTTAATTAGCTTTCTCGGAATTTTTTTTCTAGGTTGCCTAGCAGTCTGCTGCTATGCAGTGGCTTAATCTCTGCCTCTGCAAAGTATTTAAGAAAAAAAATGTGATTAAGGTATAATTTTACAACTTTACATTTATTTTTTAGAGAGGTCTACACAGAGCTTTAGGCACCATAATGTATAATTATTAACCTGACCGAAAAGCACCAGAATTGGTAAAATAATTAAAAGTAATCAGCTGGAAGCCCTCTACAGATCTGCTTTCCCTTCTATCCTTTCCCACAAAGCACATTTTAAGACTTCCCTGAATTGTGTTCTCTGAAGTGTTTTCAGAAGATCCTGTTCATGTAAGCAGGATGAAGCCAATGGTGCTCACAGGAGTTACTTGTGTAAAGCTGCTCAAATGCTTATGTCTTAAATGTTTTGCCACACTATTACTGTAGCCTTGATTTCCCATCTGTACAACCTGCCTTAGGTACATGAGGTGATTTTCATTTCCTTATTCTACTTTCTATGAGAAACTGCTCAAAGAAATGCCTCCTTTGAGCCTGAGTTGTAATGTTTTGAAAAGTTTGTTTTCTTTATAAATCAAAGACAAAACAATCAACAGATTTAAAACTGCTTGATGGGTTATGATAGCGATAAAACATACTTTCTCTTAATTTTCAACACTTCAGACTGTTATATTAGCAAATAAGCAAGTATGTGATCATTATGGCATAATGTTCAGTGTTCTGCCTAGTGCCTTTTTAGGAGCTGAGATTTGCCTCTGATTACAATCTCAACTTCTTTTTCTGTTCATTAACACTATTAGTCACCCAATTAGTCACCTGATTATCTTAAATTAATGCTATCAATAGATATGTTTTCAGATTTGAGTTTGAAACGTATTTCTGGCGACGCGCGGCGATAATTATTCAAATGTCTTTGTTACATGGAGGATGACTTGATGCTAAGTACCCTCCTTTCCTTCCTCGCACTGAAAGAGAGGAAATCCAAAGGGCTTTGATTCTACCAGAATTGTTCTGCACAGTTTTCCTCAAAATAATTTGAGAGGGAAACCTGATATGATTTGTCCTGCCAGGCAGTGATTTAAGCGATCTCTGTTGTTCACTGCCTAATCAGGTTGGGCATTAGGAGGAATTCCTTCAGAGAAAGGAATGGGCTGCCCAAGGAGGTGGTAGAGTCACCATCCCTGGATGTGTTGAAGGAGAGGGTGGACATGGATTCAGTGTTGTGGTCTGACAGGGCTGTGTTTGGTCAAAGGTTGGACTCGACCCTCTCAGAGGCCTTTTCCACCCTGACTGTTCCTGTCATTCTCTCATGCTCAGATGCAGTCATGTCCATGCACTTTTCACCTCCTTATTCTCCCACCCTGCCTGCCCCCCATGTTTCCTCCTGGCACAAAACCAGGAGAACACAGGTTTACAGGACCCAAAGGAGGGAGAGCAGGCCTGTGCTGCAGGATGCCAGAGCCATTCCCATTGCTCAAAGCCAGGCAAGTGCCTGAGGGGCCTGGCTTTAATGGAGCTGCTATTTCATCTGCAGCAGGGAATGTCCAGTGCCATGCCATGTTTTTTCTGTTCTACAGAACATTAAATTGGGAACATTTGTTGCATTTGATATTTGCCCTCTCAGACAATATCTTATTTCTGTGCCTCATCAACTGAAATCATGAAAATGGTAAGGAAGATGGAGCTTCTAACGTTGGCATCCATTCTTCTTCTGGGAAGATATTTGTGTTTTAAGAATGATTTCTATGTCATACAGCTTACTAGTCTAGCAAAAAACTTGGATACATATTTACAGACATTCATTGTGACTCATCAAGTAAATCACACTCATTTTCCAAATTAGTACTGTATGCCTATCAAATACATACTTTCCAGGCAGCTGTGGTCCATTAAATATATCATTTTCTTCTTAAGAAAATTAAAATTCAAAGTTGAAATGAAACTTTGGGGAAAATTTTTAGCAAAATGAAATTGGAATATTTTTTCAAGTGAGAAATTATATTAGGGGGATATAAAATGAGAGGTTATCTTGGCCTGAGCAAGCGGGTGTAACAAGACAGATGTAAATGTAACCTCTTGCTGCCAAAGTGGTATAGGGCTCTAGATATTTTGTTTTGCCTTTACAGGTAATGTTATTTTTACTTTGAAGGATGGTGTGAGGGGATGGTGTGAGCTTTATTTCAAGCTTGAAACCCAAAATAGACTCTGCAGTTTAATAGTTGACATAATAGATATGACAGATGCAACTAGTTGGAAGACTTTAAATGTTCTGTGAATTTTGCATATGACACACACTGATTTGAATCACCCATCTGTGCTTTCAATGACGTGCACTAATTGCTCAAGACAATAGAATATCAGACTATTATATAGGTGTGATGCCACACAGTACACTCATTTTAATGAGAGTTTATATTCAGTTCTTCCTGTCTTCATGAAATGGACTCCACAGGAAAATTAACAATGAACTAATTAATTTTATAGAAGAGTAGAATTGATTGTAGCAAGAAATGAAGTAAAATAGTGTTTCATGAGAGGGATGTGCACTCCTCACCACCCATGTCTGTCTGGTTCTCATTTCTGCAAATCGGTAGTGGGATTTAGCTCCAGATTTAGACATTGTCACCTGTCTGTCTGTGTGAGCCAGCTATAACCACTCATAGTAGTTGGAGGAGTGGTGGTGAGGGTGTGCACCAGTGTTCCTGGTGGGATCATGGGACCATGGGATTTCTGCAGATCCCTCTCTCAGCTGGAGGGATCTGCAGGAAGGTGTTTGCGATGTGGGCTGTGTTGTCTACATGGTCTATGTTTGTTAAAGTCTGTTATCAGCGTGGCCCTGGCTTATTCAGCTCACATGTGGGGAACTGCACTTAGTGTTTAGAGTTTGGGTCTGTCTTCATTAGCAGAACTAATGAAATGCCAATGCATTCTGCTCACATTGTGACATAAATTTCATCGTTCATCAGTGGTTACAGTGGAAGCTCCAGGGTAGGGCATGAAAACAGAGTGCACTGACACTGCTGAGAACGATGGATTTCATTGCAGCATGCATCAGGTTCTTTGAGTAGCTGTAAACCAGTTTTCATGGAGTTTTTCCCAGCTCTTAACAGAGTTACAACCATCACTGGAATTTAAATTTATGTGTGTGTTATTCAGAGTGGAGTAGAGCCAGCTCAGGTGGGATTTGCACCAATTTCAGTCACACATCTCTTTTTGGGAAGCAAGGAAGGGTTACATCCACTGTAACCTGCTGAAATCCACAGCCAGCTGGAAATCTGCCAGAGCTGCTCTTCTACTGATCTCATGTAATGGGCTGGGATGGAGTCAGAGGGTGAAGTGAAAGGGGAAGGAAAGTGGCCGAGGAAGAACCCTGAAACTCCCGTGAGGGCAGTTCCAAGCTGAGGATGTGGCCTAGCTCAGCATGCAAGCACTGGAACCTCATCCAAACCCACAGTGACCCATGACTTTATATAAAAATGCTTTTAATTTACAAACAATACTAATTGCAAAGCTGGTTTGTTGCTTTACATTGAAATATAAATCAACTCTACTTTTAGCACTTTCTGACAGTAAAAAACTATTAAATTTCTTCTGTTAAATGGACCATTTCATTCATGTTTTGTCCATTTCTACAAACCATGCAGAAGTAGACAAAACTCTCTGTCTATTCTTCAAACCTTTTAACACAAAGAGACTCACTGTATATTATTGATCTGTAATGCTGGCTGGTATGTTTTCCAGGAAACGAGGTTTCACCAATAAAAGACAAGTAAACAGTTTATTGTTTATTTTTGGGAGCTGATATCAGTAAAAGGTTCCTTTACTTTTCCCTTTAAATATTCTGTCTGCATCTAGTCTTTCTTCAGTAGATACACACAAATTCTGCACAGAATATCCCAGGAGAAAGAGAATTATTTTTTAACTCTCACTTTAGCAAAAAAATGTAGAAGTCATCTATGCCCACATACATTTCTAAGATTTTCTCCTACACTTAAATCACAATGTTAATATACACTCAGTGCATGTATATCTCTGAAGGCATGAGTTAAAAGCTCTCAGAAACAATTGAAGTTAATTGGATTGCTCCCATTTGTCTACATTAAATACCCTGCATTTACAGTTCAGTTAATAATCCCTTAGCTAAAGAGCTGGAATGAATCTAACACTGCCAAACATTATTGAATCCACAATGCTAAAAAACTAACTAATTGTACAGGAAAACTGTAAATTTTAAATTCTGCCTCCTAGTATGGAAACTATTCATTACTGCTGGGGAAGTGAAAATGAGAACCAGACTGCTTTTGCTTATGGACCCCACAGTACCGACAGTGTTTGCTGCCCCATAGGAGCAGGCCATTCACTGTCTGTTACAGGAATAATCTTCACTGCCCTCAGTGGTTTTGGTAGTTTGATAGTCTAAAGTACAGTCCTGGTGCCAGTAGTTTGCTGTGCTTGCTGTAGGCATTCATTGTGCTCAGCAGGATGGAGCTAGGATACTGTGATATTTTATTCACTAACTTTGGTTGACTTGGGAAAGGATCATAATGGCTGTTGCTCAAATAGTCTCAAAATTATTCCTCATAGATTGTTTTTGTTTTTTTGGTTTTTTTTAAAATTCTAAACAGAAGATGCTATGGGCCACTCTAAACAAACCAACCTTAACAACTATCACTAAAGAGTATAAGTGGTTATAAGGTAACTGCTGTGTGTGTAGTCCTGGTAAAGGGCCATGTTTAATTTAGTTACTGATTTTGTTACCAAACGGACCCATGCATGAAACCGTGGACCATCATTATGATTTAGTAGGGCATGCTGTTTATTTAATTTATCAGTATTTTTTAGGGAAAAGAAAGTACATTTTAGCTCACTAGTCTGTGTGAAACCCCTGGTAACTGTGCCCACATGGTGATCCTAAGCAAGCTGGCTTCTGAGAAGAAAATAAATAAAAATAGAAGTGAGAGTACCTTTTGTCCAATGCTGAGAAATGTTATGCCTTTATCTGCTCTGCATTTTTGTTGCCTTTCTCCAGAAAGCAGGGTTATTGTCAGCAGATAAAGAATTAGAAATGTCATATTGTCCCAAACCTGTCAACTCTCACCTAAGTGGCTGTTGTAAAAATGGAAGCAAGGGCTACTCTGACATTTTGCTCTTAAATTTGCTATGCTTTTTGTAAATAATATATTGTAGTTCTAGACTTGACATTTTTTAGACCTGTTTTATTTTGATGATCATTTTCTATTCACCAGCTTCTGTGTTAAGATACTCAATTATTAAACAGAAAGCATGAAGGCAAAGTTTCTACCAGAAGGGTTCTGAGCCTTCTGTCCATATAGGAGTAGACAGTAGCTGTGTAAATATGTGGCCCCAAGTATCACTGCCTGTCTGGGAGTTCTGCTAGATTAGAAGTGATGCGCTGACTTCCTTTCATGCTCCATTCAGTAGAAGGATTTTTTTTCTACTCTTTTGGGAATCCTTAATATAACATGCAGAGCAAGTCATCTGTACTTTCAAAACAGGTACCGCACTACCACTGAAAACATGTCAAAATGAAAATGATTTTTCTTATGACAAGTATTTGATCCCACTAATCTTCAAGTGCTGGCTGTGCTGTTCTGGTTTTGTGACTGCTCCATTGCTGAGATGTTTTGAGATTTCCTGCCTAAAATTATGCTCTTCTAAAAATACAGAATGTAAATATGAGAAGATAAGTGAGGCCAGGCACTTTCCTTCTGACAGCCTTTTACATAAATGGCTGTCCCTTCAACTCTCCCATTGCCATTTCTCAGAGCTATGCACTTTGATTCTGTCAAAAGGTGTGGTAATGAGAGCAGATATAATTATGTTTTTAAAAGCTGGTGACCACAGTCCAAATTAAATGGTCTTAAAGGATGCTTTGAAAGCTTCAAATAGCGGAGAAGCATTTGACTTGAAGTATCTTTATTCTTTCTGGGATCCAAGTTAATGGAAAGACTGTAGTTCTGAACACCAGGTTATTAGTATCAGTATTAATTTCTTTAATGTGTTTCTATTTCAGTATTGCTCAGAGATTCAAAAGTGTTGGAATATATCTGTGTTAAAAAGGCACATAGGAGAGCCTGGGTCTCTATGTGTGTACACATATATTTATGTAGCCATAGATAACTAAAGGAAAATCATCCACCTCCACCTTTCAGGAGGAAACTGTGTTGGGTGAATGGTTCTCAAAGCATTTGAACATGACAGTCTGTGCAAATATATGGAATATATTAGAAGTGCTATTTCTGCCCTTGAGATCACAGGAGACCAACAAGGAACAACCCTGTGACTTAGGTACCAGCGTGAGCATTAGACTGGGAAGTTCTGGTCAATGCTGGAGACAAGCCTTGACATTCAATAATGGGAGGGTGCAGTTCTGCCTAGTTTAACCTGCTGGGAATGACTCAGAACACGCAACCTCCACCTTGGTTTCTCACTATAGAATCAGATTTTCTTTATGCCACTCAAAATGTGGCAAGAAATGCAGTGACACAGAGCTAGCACAAGGGTATTGAAAAGGTGATCAACAAGATCTTTACCTCTAAACTCCCTTCCCCTCTGTCTGCTGAGTGTTTGTGAGGACAGGGTTGGATTGTAGTCAGCTGTAAAAAACAACATTCTCCTCCCCTTTGCCACTTTTCTGAAGAAATTCAGCTCTGTGAGGTAGCTGGAGTCAATTTTACTGATGGTGGCTCATTCATAAAATTGAGAAAATGAGACTTGCATATCATTCATGATGTCTGTGCTTGCAGGAGCACGGGTTTCTAGACTGTAAAATACTGCACGGGTTGTGGTGAATTTCATACAGCTCCAAGCATGTGCCTTGAAACCAGATGACATGAAGTACATTGGGAAGAGGGGTGGGAGAACTTATTTCATTCCAAACTCTATATGGAAATATTATGCACAATTAACTTCATTTTCTCTGCAATGTTCAATTACATGGTTACATGAAGACCAATTGTGCTCTGCTGTTTGGGCTGTGAAACTGGGCCTTGAGAGAGCTGGACTGGATGCTCAGCTGTGCCATAAACAAACCCATACAGCTGCTGTAACACCAGCCCCCGCAGTTAACAGAATTAGTCAGGAAGAAGGTTTTTCCAGCAGCCAGGGCTGTCCCTAGCAAAGGAAATTACTTGTGCAGGATTCCCAAAGTGATCTCACCTGTCCAGGCTGCTGTTCTGGGATATTTTCTTTCCAGAGAGAGAGATTTGGGGCAAGATTAAAAGGTTTATTTATCCAGTTGCTGTTTGGCGCTGAGAACAGAATGACAATGAAATAAAAAGGGAAATAATATTTATTTATAATTTTTTAAAAAATATAAGTCAAGAGGTAGCAGAGAATGCTTTTTCATAAAGTATCTTATTGCTGTAGATGACCCACCCTACCTGTCTGAAACAAAATAACACAAATTCCCCCAAAAAAGCAGCAAAAAATAGAACAAACCCTACCAGTTTACCCAAATTGATGGTGGTTTTTTCAGCTGTGTCTTTATATGTCCTTATATAAAGGATGCACTCACTGCATCCTGACTTTCACTTATTACAACAATGCTAGGGAGATCTTAAAGGGAAAGTGAAGATTAATGTTGGTATGTTAATGGCAGTTGTAAATCTTCCTTTGGGAACTGAAAATTTGGATCTTAAAATTACAAACCTTCTAGTTCTATCGCAGGAGCTAAATATGATCAATTTTTATAAGCTTGTGGTCTAAAACAAGTTCATATCTTCTTTAAAATTAGGAAGCAATTTGATTATGAGAGCTGTGGAAAATGAATTCAGAATTTTATTTGTATGTACACAGACTAAGAAGCAATGCATTTATAAAAAGAGAATTTAATTTCATTGCAGAGCTTTGGTAGTGTGTTCAAGAGATTGAAATTCTATTTGTTGATTAGATTTATCCACAGAACAACTGAGGGAAGTTAAAAATTTGGGATGCTCATGTCTGTTTCTCTTTTACCCCTGAGCTGACCTCCTGGCCCAGATGCAAATAGACCAGTTCTGTTAATGGTAGTGAATCTATCTCAATATTATTGGATTTAGCCTGTTGACTTCAGAGAACTTACTCAGAGGCTTAAAGTTAGGCATGTCCATAAGTCTTCATTAGGGTCTGGATTGTAGTCATTGCCTGTAGAGAGGGAGAACTGATTCATGATCTCAAAGCTCAGGTGGTGGCACAGCCATGTAATGCTGCATTCAGTTCTTTACAGCACTGTGTCACCCTGGGGTACGAGTGTCTGTAAAACAACATGAATTATTAATGCAAATAAAATGGTAAAAGCTGCATGAACTTGTGACATAAGCACATGAGGTGGCACTGGAGTTGTAAATGCTGATGTTAATGCCAATATAACAGCTTAAAACTTTCATTTTCAATGTCTTTTACCCACCCATCCCTCACCTCTGGAGCACTTCAGCTGTCGTGCTCCTGGCTAAAGGCATGGGCTTTGTTTCTCTGTGCCAGCCTTGGACAGCAGAGTCTTGGCCATTTGAACCAATCTTTTTCTCATGTCTGGTTCTGATGGGTGCAACACCCATTCCTTTACCCTGAGTGTCTGTTCCATCCCTTACTTCCACTGGAAAAAAAAAGTGAATAAATGTCACTCCTCTTTTCCCTCTCTAGCATAATTTTTTTCCACTGGCTAGACCCAAACTTAGAGTGTCTCAGAAGTTAGGATGTGTAGAATAATTCCCTGGTTGTTGGCTCTTCCACTGAATAGCTTCTCCCTTATCCTACATCCACCCTATCCATGAGCTGTGTGTTCATCCCAAGCCTACCAGGATTAGCAGGCAGCTCACCCTGGATGTCTCCAGGGCTGAACTTGTCTCCTGAGGGGATGGGCCTCTCTCACCCACCCATCTGCACTTTCCATGCCCTTCCTGGAATGCTGCAGGACTCCATGCAAGGCATACCATGGCTCCAAAAACCCTTAGAACTGGAACTGGATTTATAGAGTGACCTATTTCAAAGGGAGTGGGATTTAACAAGGGCCTGTTCTCAGGCCGGGTGACTATAAAGTGCCTGCACCTCCGAGAATACAGAGAATTTCAGGCTGTATCCAAAATGGGGAGCAGAAGAGTGAAGCTCTCCTGACATTCCCAGATTCTAATCTTTTTTAAATTCACACATATCTATCGTGCAGTAATGAAACTCCTTCAGATTTAAGGGAAATCAAGATCCAGCCAGTGTGATTAATCTGGTGAATAAAAAGGTTTGGGATTAGATATTCTTTCTGTGTGACACTTCAGCAATATGCTGTTATAAAAGGCACAGCAGGAGTTAGTCTTGAAGTGTCAGAATAGCTTCTTTAGTGACAAAGCATTTATACATGTAAATTTTCAAAGAACGTTGGCAACCCTTTTGTGGGTTCAATTTGTACCTGTCACTCACTTGCAGATGCAAATTTGAGTTACTTGCAGCTCTAATTACAGAGCTTGATTGTCATCACAAATCAGGTAGTGAGATGTGAAACTACTGAGGTTTGTGCCATCATTTGTTGTTAAAACATGAATGCAAATGTTGCCATCAAAAAGCAAAGTTGGCCAGGGCTTTGCCCTGCTGATAAGTATGAGTATTACAAATAAGTGCAATATGGAAATAAAAGGAATTTAATGAGTGGGAGTGTGTGTGAATAACAAGGAAAGGAATGAGTGTGTGGTGAAATCAGGACAGTAAAAAGCAAAATGAAAAAGTAATAAAAAGATTGTTTTGTCTAGGCAGCAAAGTATGACAATAGAAAGAGATTTTTTTTTCATTTAAGTGTTTCTTAGACCCAGCTGCCTTTTGTACCTTCCAAATTTGTCTTCTCTAAGGAATCCTAATTATTTTATTCTTGCTGAGAGCTTTCTAATTTTCAAGTAAAAGAAGAGGACTTCATAAAATTATTCATCAGATAACTATTGTGCTGTAACTTTCTCTTTTGTCATTACAGTTACATATATGCATATATAGAGTTATATTTTAATCTCAATATATAAGAATTTGATTTTTCCTCACAGAAAATGTTGAGGTGTGAAGATTATTAATTATAACCCTTCATTAATTTCTTTTAAAATAAAAACTGAAGATAGGTACAACATGTTACTGTGTCTCAGTTAACATCTGCTAGACAGTGATAATTCAACATAAATTGTTGGGGTTTTTTTGGTTGGAGAATCTGTTGCACGAAAATGATGGTAGAAACAACAAAGAATTGATTATTTTCTATTTGGAACTGAAGGTAGGGTCTAAAAAGATGAGGCAATTTCACTTCACTGATTTTCAATGCTTAATTAAGAAATGGGCTAATGAAGAAGGAATAGAAGTAGCTGGTTGGGGGCACTTAGATAAGTTTAAAGATAAATATGTAATATCATATTTCACAGTATTGCAATCCACTTGGTGAATTTTTCTACACGTATCATTGCAGCAGTCAGCCTCAGCCTCATCTCTTCCCCTTTCCATCGAGCAGACACCTCACCTCAAAGAATAATTATTACTATGGTGATTTCTAAATTACTGGATCCATGGAGCCTACTTAACCTAATGCAAAAGGTCCTTTTTTTCTTCCCCACTTTCCTCATTACTGAAGGAGAACATTTTGGCCTGAACAATGGCTGTATACAGGAGCACTGATTTATTAAGTTTAGAGGATTTGCACTGTTGTTTTACAAAATGGTGTCAACTTGCAGCGTGACTCTATTTGATGATGAATAGCTTTCCCAGGCCAAAGAGCTAATGACATCCAGAGCTTCCATGCCTCCCACACTCCTGCGGTCCAAAAGGCCACGGATAATTTCTGCCGAATCAAGCCCATAAAGAGAGAATTTATAATCAGCTTTAATGTATTTGGGAGCTAAAGTACCTTAGTCCTTCATCAAAGGGAATGATAAAAACCAGAATTAATATGGCTGGATTTAATTATTTCTGAGAGTGTAATTACTCTTTAGCTAACTGGACAGGAGGTGTGTTATTTCTCTTATTTTGAGCAAAGGAAAGGCATCTGGAGGCACACAGTAGTCACTATCAAGGTCTAAGAATGCATCATGTTAGTGCCTTAGCATTGATTGCAATACAAATAGAATAAATATTTGAATAATAATTTAAATAATGTAAGAACTATTTTTAAATTAAATGGGTATGGGCGTCGTTAGGAGTGCCTCCTGCACACAGCGTTTCTTCAGCTTTTGTAGCGAGACTGTTCCTTGCCTTGAGGAAACATAAAATGCAGTAATCACTTTTTCCCTTTTTTAAAGTGACTTAGGGGTCTAATTTTCCATTAGCATTAATGAGAGTTATGGGTATGCACCAACATGAGACTAAATGAGACTAAACCTCAGAGAGCCGTTTGATAAGTAAATCATCTTTGCATCAGCATTTTAGAGGCTTTAGTATCCTCTTTTTCCCCCATTAGTTATGGTACCTGATTACTTTGTTGATATTTAATATTTATTACATAAACTTTAGCTAAAATTTAGACTGGCACAGTAAGGCAGCATTATTTGTTTGATGGGTTTTGTCTTAAATATAGCAAAATCCTCTTTTTGTAATGGATGCCCATTTTTGAAAGTGAAATGCTCAAAAAGTAAGACTAATTGGGCCTTCATGAAAGGTGAAGAGAGGGCTACAGTAGAACAACAATGGAAAGTAACTGGGGACAAAAGACTTCTGGCAATCATAATTCTGTAAAATATTCTTTTTTGTTTCATTAGCTCATAGTCCATTATGTCTTAGTATCAATATTCTTAAAATTAGTTTCTGTTACCTGAAAAGAATATTAAAATGATGGAAGAACCCTAAAGAATCATTTATTGAATAAACAGTCAACTGCTAAAGAAATAAACCTAGCTGAGGGATACATTTAATTTACAAAATCATAAACTATCTGTAGAATATTAATTGAAAGCTGCAGAAAATATCTAAAAATTATACACCTACGAAGTAATTTTAGTTCTGATTTATTTTTACTTAAAAAGGTTATTTCTGCTACATTTTGTAGGTTCTTGCCATAAGATTTTATTCTGTTTATCTGCTTGTGATTTCAGCGTGTTTTCCTGTGTGAGGACTCAAAACATCAATCTTTCTTTATGATCATACAGACACAGCGAGGCTGTTAGTCAGAGTAATCAGTTATCTGGAGAATCAGAAGCAAAAGCCATTTCTTACTGATTTTAAAATGAGAGTTATTGCGGAAAGGGGTGGAATTCTAATCCACAGCTTCTCTTAATACCCCTTTCGTGACTTCAGAAAGTGCCTTCAGCATCTGTAGGTGAAACAGGCGGCACAGATCATAACTGAGCTCTGCTTCCTCTCCGAGTACTCCAGGTTGAACCCCTTGATGTTGCCCCTTTAGACAGCCCAGTGCACAATGGGTCTTGAGCTGATGCTTCTTTTAGGGATTGCCTAGTGATTAAAAAATATAAATTAGGCTTCACAGCACCCCTGTATGTTTAGATAAAGTATAAGGAGGTTCATTCCTGCTGCATCAGGACCAAACTCTGCTTTGGTTTCTTAGAGCATTATATAGTCCCAGGAAGAAGAAAATCTGTTGAAGATGCATTAAATGTTGTCCATTATATTTGCAGACTGGAGTGAACTTTTGAGAGGAATAACCTCTCATCTCTTAGCCACTGTGAGTGGTGCCTGGTGGCTGTGCCACGTGTCTCCAAAGGGACCAGTCCTCCTGCTGGGGGATGTGGTGAGCAGAGCCCCTTTGTTGTGAAACAGATCTATAGCTATATTAAAAAATATGTTTAATTTAGGACAACTTAAAAATAGGTCAGCCCCTTTGCAAAAAGGAATTGTCAAGCACTGGAACAGGCTGCCCAGGGAAGTGGTTGAGTCACCGTCCCTGGAGGTATTTAAAAGATGTGTGACTGTGGCTCCTGGGGCCATGGCTTAGTTGGTCGACTTGGCAGTGCTTGGTTAATGGCTGGACTAGATCTTAAGGATCTTTTCCAACCTGAACAATTCTATGATTTTAAGGAAGATGGTCTAATTTTTTTTAAATGTTTCTCAGAGAACCTCAGAACAGTATAAACATGGAAATTATCCAAGATATTTTTAAAGCTAGCCCCAGTCATGCTTCACCATATTGTAAAACCAGAAATGGTATGAGATCAGACATTTACATTGAGATGGTTGATGCACTTTGTAAATGAAATTGAGATCTGGAAGCATGATGTACACAAAATACCTTCAAAATGTAACATGCATTGTCCTGGTTTCATCTAGAAAATAAATTGCCCATCTCTATGGAAGTTATTTGGAGAAATGTGCATTGTTTGCCTTTCCAGATGCTATTTTGTTTCTTTCTAGTCACTTTTAAAATCTAAAATAAAAGAAGCCATTAAGAATGTGGTGAGTGTGAGTGTGTATAAATATATATATATATCTCTATATCCTTGCCTGTGTCTGGATCTCCAGTCTTAAGTACACAGCTCTTACCATTCTTAAATTCACTCTTCCTTTTCTCTGCGCTGAAAACCCATCATGAAATTATTGTCATTCTTTGCATAGAGTTCTTATTTTTCTAATTTTATTCTTTTAGAAGTAAAGTTGTTATGGTATGAAAATGCCGGGCAGAGAGATATTTGAATGTGTGTGTTTGGATCAGGGCATATTATCCAGATACCAAATATTGCAAAGATTATATCCAGGATGATCCAGGATGTGTAGTAGGAAAAACTGGCATCACCAAGGCTTTCTACTAAACAGGCTGATTGTTACAGGTGTGACTATACAAATGCTTGTGTTTTATTTATGAGGTATAATTCTAGTGTTCTGTATTTAGAATGAGTTAAAAACTATGCTCCTGACTGATGGAGGAATTAAGGTATTGAGCTTTGGTTTCAATAATATGGTCCAGTTCCTACATTCACAGTTAAAATCTCATGGTACTTCATGGTTTTTTCTGTTTCTTAAATCCATGCACCTGGTAAAAGCATTTTATGATTTTTTTTTTAAAAAATGCATCACTCAAATACATGGTATTTTGCCTATAAATGACAAGTTTAATGCTGAATGACTAATATCCTGTAAAATAACAGAGAGAGAGAGCTTTTTAAATACAAATGTTTTAATACTCCACAGTGCTTAGATTTAATGCATGTCTCTTGCCTACATCTACTGCAAATATCAACACATAGTATTCATCTCTTTTTTTTGTTGTTGTTTTTGTCTATTGCTATTTTATGCATGAGGAAGTTCTTGTTTTCTACTCTGTGCTTGGCTGGCTTTTTCTCTTTTTTGTTACTTAGCCCTGTGTTCGTACTGATTGCTTTTTCGCATGCAAATTACAGAATGTCATGGAAATGAGAGAGCTCTGAAAAAAAAAAAGGAAAGATAATGCTGAGTTCCAACTGTCTTTTGTTTGTGCGTAAGTGTGTGAAATATATGACATGGAAATACTTTCAGAACGGCCTTTGACTTTCCTTCTGGTGTATATTTGTATTATTCAGTAAAGGAGTGGGAATTTTTCCCATTGAAAAAGATGAGAAATCTATAAATACTTGTTAATAATAATCAGGTGTTGGGCATGAAGGAATTTTGTCTCATCATCCTTTTATGGAGATAAGGAATTATGAACCTGGATGCCTTGCCCAAGCTAAAATTTCAATTCAATGCAACCTTTATGCATGAAATCCTGGCCCCATTGAAATCAATGGCAATAGTCATTGTCTTCAATTGGTCTGGCATTTCACTCTTGTTTCTGGCTTACATATGGATTTTCATGTTTCTTTACAAGTATCTCAGCAGGTAGTCAAAGGTTTCAAGGGTATCTACAGTTCTATTTAAAAGAGAATGTGATGAATGTGTCAAAAACCCCAAAAAATCAAACCCGTGCTTATCTTTATCTAAAGCTTGAGCTTAAATCATTGCATATAGAAATGTGAATTAGCATTTGACAGAATATATTGTTTTAACCAACTGTCAAGAGTTTTATTAACCACCTTATTGCATCAAATGCAAGGGGTAATTTGGCAGTTCTTGTCTCCACTATTCCTAATAACAGCAACAGGAAAAATAAATTAAATGAAGTGGATAAATACAGTGTATGGAGGGGTATGCTTTTAGTAAACAAGCTTTGATTCTTCATTTAAAAACAATAAAGCACTGAGCACTCTCTGATTCTTGTGCTAGATGTTTCTAATAGCCATACCCCCTAGGGAAGGTTTTGCTGTAATGTTTGAAAAACTTAATGAAAAATGGGTTGTTATAAAGTAAGATTTTCCTCCCTGCAAATGTTTTTCTTGAAACGTCCGTGGGAATTTAATATTCACTGTTTTTTTCCTCAGTCTTGTATATTCTTGAATTGTCTTTTTTCCTCCATTTTCTCCGTTCTTAATCCTAGGTCCCCTTACAAAGAAACAGACAGATGATTTAGGTGATAATGACGGTGCTGAAGATGAAGGTATTTTTTGCCGCCAAACTGATTTGCATGACAAGGATCCCTGAAAATCTTTTTTCTCCCCTCTTTTTTTGACTTCTTGTCTTCTTTTGAAGAGTTTTTTTGTTTTTTTAATTCCCATTTTTGATGTGTTTTGTCTTCTTGCTTGTTGTTATACATATATATTTTTAATTTTTTAAAAGAAAAAATGTTGTTAAGTTCTACGTTTTGATACAAAACAGTAACAATATTTAAAAAGGAGGGTTTTTGTTTTCTTGAAATGGACTTTTGATATGTTGCATCCCACCTTTTGACTGAATTTTGTCCATACTATTTAAACTAACACTCTTTTAAAGTTTCTCTGTACACCTTTTTGCATGTTTTCTAACCCTATGTATTTCACCAAGTACAAAGATGTTTCTTTTTTTTTTCACTGACTGATCTCAGTTTGATAAACATAGAAAATGTTGTGTTTATAAAAGGAAAAATACAGAAAATTCTTTAAAAGTGTCTCTTAAGCAACTGAATTTCCCCAAATGCCAACCCTTCTGCATTTACACTGCCGTAAAAAAATATAAATAAATTAAAGGCTACCCCATATCCCTCCAGAAGGGAGGAGCATTGTCTGTTGGTGAGGCTCTGTGGAGCTAAACTAAAACTGAAAGAACCTGACCTCTTCTGTTTTCTGCAAGCATACAAAGATGCTGATCTGCTTGAGCTGACCCTTAGAAAACCCTATTACCAAGTAAAATCAAAAGTTTGAAATGTCAAGCATATTATTCTGTTCATAAATTAGGTCTTTTGATCATGAAGCTATGCAGATTTGATATTTTTTCAGGGCTAAGAAAATGGTAACAAGGGGCTCTTTTCCTGAGCAGTCTTATCCCTTCAAGTAGATGTGCCTCAGAATTCAGAATCTTAAACACATACTTTGTATGTTTTATGGTCAATGGGTAAAACAAATTACCATATAGGACTGGTAGAGTTGCTCCTTGCTTCTCTCTTAATATTTGGGGTGGCAGGGGGAAGTTGGCCAGATACTAAGATGCAACTTAACTTATAGACTGAAAAACTCTTAATTAAGAAGTTTTTCATCACACAGAACATCAACTATTTAACTTAAACAGAAGCATGCAGTGTTTTCAGAAAAGATTAAGGAAGGCAAACATGAGCATTTAACTTCTTACCCAATAATTGAACACAGATTTTGTCACAATTTCATGTCTGATTTATGATCCTCTACTGGATCTGGATGTTAAGCATACAAATGAAAGCCCACCAGCTGGCCCAAAATTTGCAAGATTTGATGACTTTCGTAAATTGAAAATCTCCTTTGAAAGCTCTCGTGTAGTGGTTTAACCCAGCAGGCAGCTAAACAGCACAGAGCCAGTCACTCACTCCTCCCCAGCTGGCTGAGGGAGAGAAATGGGGAAAGAAATATAAAAGTTAAATTATTAATTGAGATAAAGACATTTTAATATGACAGAAATGAAATGAAATGAAATAATAGCAATAATAGTGATAAAAAAAATGAGAATATGCCAAACATGTGGTGCCCAGAGCATCCACTCATGCCCCCTGGTCAGTGCCCAGCAGTTCCTGAGCAGTGACCCCTGTCCAGCTTCCCCCCAGGTTACATGCTGAGCATGATGCCATAGGGTTTGGAATGTCTGGAACATCCCTTTGGCCTGTTGGGCTCAGCTGTCCTGGCTCTGTCCCCTCCTAACCTCTTACACCCCCCAGCCTACTTGCTGGTGGAGTGAGGAGCTGAAAAGTCCTTGCCTTAGCATGAGCACTGCTCAGCAACAACTAAAAAATCAGTGTGTTATCAACATTATTCTCACCCTAAGTGCAAAAATTAACTCTGTCCCAGCTGAAATCAGGGCACAAATTATTCAGAGCTAATTATGGCAATTCAGATCCTCCTAGCTTTATGAAGGCAGGACATTTTTACATGAGTCCATGACAAAATTTTGTGAGGGACATTCTTGTGAATTATCAAAAATCTGTGATAGTGACTTAGCCATTGCAAAAGTTACCCTGTCTTGTGTTAACCATATGCTTTAAGAAACCATCTGAAATTTGGGCTATTCACCCATTGGGCCTTAAAAGCTCTCCTAAATTGCTGTATAATTGCCAAGACAGATGCTAATGACATTAGGTTTGTTGAATCCTTCTCTGCTTAGACAGATCTAAAAGGGACTCCTCAGTTTGCTGAAATTCAGCAGAGAGTGGTTGCTGTCACAAAGTGCTTCAGCAGGTAGGATCAGATGAGAGGAGGGATCTCAGTCTGCTGAGAACAAGTGTCCATGTCAGGGAAAACCTGTCTCCCTCTCTGACAATTGCAGGAGAGAGAAGAAGTACTGTAAGAACACAGCAGTCAAACTAGAGGGGAAGGAGCACATTTACTGCACTAATAAATCTCTGTAATTTATAGGACTGGGATTAATTTTCTCTGGCATACAAGTGACAGTTTTGTTCTCCTTTCCATGCCAATAGAAGTGTGCAGGCAGTAATTAGAGTTTTACTGCTTCCGAGAGGCACAGAGAGACAGGGAAAATTTAAATTTTTATGATCACTAGACACTCAAGACTGCTGGGATGTCTGCTGGGTTGATAGAAGCCCTGTCTGCTGAGATCCTGCATTTCCCAGTGGAGCAGCAGGATCAGATGTCCTGCATTTTTGGGAACCTGCCCTTCTGTATTGAAACTCTAGCACTTGTTGCATGTGCACAACTGAAGAGTTCACAAATTTAGCCAAATGTATTTGGGTATGAGTAGCAGGAAAGAGGCCAAGCAAAGGCTCACCTTGGCTGTCTAGTTTTCTGCTAACCTTTCCATCAAAGCCTTTAATTTTTGTAGTGTGGTAGAGTTTAGGCAGTGTAAAATCCTACAAATGAATAGCTGTGGAAAAAATAAAATAAGTGCTAAACTGAATGAATGATGAAATTGGAATATTAGGGAGACTGGGCTACACATGGTGCAAAACAACTGTATCAGATAACCATAGAATCCATGATATATAAACAATGTCCAGTGATTTCTAAAATGCCCAGGATGGTCTCTGTATTAAAACTCCAGAGATCTCATGTCTATTTATTGTATTATAACTTTCTGAAGAAAGATTTTCCATAGCAGCTTCTTGTAGAAAACGTCTGGAGAGCATTTTGTGTTGTGCCACTCAAATATCTGAGTTGGATTAGAAGATTTCATTTTAAAACATTGTTCAATAATCCTACTCCCTTCAGCTGCTGCATGTCACTGCCACAGTATTGTGGTCCAAACCTTGCCAGCACAAGCACTGGAATCAGTAATCAAACTTGGATCTCTGGTATGTGCTGCAACCAGTAGACCAGGCTTAATTAGATCATTTTTCATTTTTGTTTTCAAAAGACCCAAAGGCAGTAGTGCACATTACCAGCTAATGATCTGCAAATTTGCTGTTTAAAAAATGAAGGTGTTTTCAAATTCTATGAGTGTGAAACGTGTGAAAAGTCAGAAACAATATAAATGCCTTTTTTCCCCAGTCTGGATGCATTCTT
Source organism: Monarcha castaneiventris obscurior (assembly GCA_026261815.1). Lineage (NCBI taxonomy): Eukaryota > Metazoa > Chordata > Aves > Passeriformes > Monarchidae > Monarcha > Monarcha castaneiventris. The sequence continues at coordinate 5,343,499 of JAMPIT010000437.1, forward strand.
GTTTTTGTTTAACCCTTTTGTGCCTACACTTCTATTGCTTACCTGTGTTCAGTAAGTATTGAACAACTTGAGCAGACACCAAAAACAAGGGTGGCAAATACAGCTGCAACCACTGAGCACTGGGGGCTTTTGCTTTTTATAGCAGTGGTGGATTTGGCTATTTGCTGACCTGCAGGTAAGCAATATCTAGCGTAGATGCAAGATTTAGCTTCAATTTGTTCAGCAGTTACTCAAAGTGCACCTTCCCCAGTTTGGAAACAAGGCCTAGTTTTAAAAAATATTTTAATCTTAGTGTCCCGTCTTAGTCTTAATTTTGGTCAGGTAATAATTTAATTTGGCTACAGTGAAAACCAGCGACTCTTATGCATCCTTAGTTCCTATCCACTAAAATCCTAAGCATAACTTAAAATATGGCAACACAAATCATTAACCAGCCAATGTACTCTGGGATCAGAACTCGACTTCTAAGTAGTTAGCGTTGCATGAAATATCCATGAAGGATTGCTCACAAATGAATTCTCATCCACTGCTCTATGATACACACCTTGCTTGGCACATCAATCTGTCAATCTGAAATCCTTATTTAGTCCCCAGTGCCATTTGAGCATCTCTCAGTTTTTAATGCATTCAGCCTCACAGCATCCCTCTGCAATACAGGAATGCTGCTATTCCATTTTTAGAAAGGAGGAATACAGATGCTAAGTCTGAGGAATGCAGACACCATGTCTGTTGCTGAGAGTACATGCCTCAGAAGTGGGGTCTGCACTGTAGTTGATAGATGCTTCTGCTCTTCCCTCCTCCCTTCCAATTTCTCCTGTGGAAAAGGAGACAGATTAGGAGCAGATGTTGCTGTTTGCTCACAGGCTGCAACTGTGATGATTCTGATAATTTAGTCTGGTGCTCTGTCTTGTATGGGCTATTGGACTTCATTGACTGAAGGAAGTTCTCAGTCCAGAGCATGTTTTAAATCAAAAAAGCCAAAAATCCACTCAAATTTTAAGTTGCTAATGATGCAGAATTCATCTGCAAATCCCTTCTTATGCTAAACAGACTCTGTAGCACCATTGGCACAAAGATGCACATCATAGAACTGAGGCTCTCCAAACCCCTCTATCCCTCCATTGCTACTAAAACACACTGGGTTGCCAAATTCAGCATTTCATCTGCCTTCAGCTCTCATGGGAAGAAAAAGGGAGAGCAACCCTCTTTCTCTCCAGCACTGGTTGCATGTTTTGGGACTTCGGAGGTCAGCAAACAGCAGAACACATTTATCTACCCTGCAAAGCAACCACGTGCTCCAGCCTTAATTATATCCTTTAATGAGTGCCAGCCCGGCTGGGGCAGCACAGATCTGTCCACTTTCGGCGAGCTTGTTGACTGACACATGTAGCCAAATTCATGATTCCTGTTCCTCCTGTCACCCATTCATGTTAGTTCCATGATTTCCACTCCAAAGTACAGCTTCCAATGCCACTTGCACATTAAATTGTGCTGATTATATTTTGCCTTTACACACAGCCCCTCATTTCAAATTGTGTCAAATTTTTGCGGTGATGTTATTAATACTTGAAAACATGCATAACAAAACTCTGACAGACCTTTAATTTAAGTACCTCTTTAGGGCTTCATTTTACTTTCAGCACTGCCAAGCATTACTTGTACAGTGAAGAGTCTGTCAGCTTTTGCATTTCTAACCATCATCCTTTAATAATTTAAAATGTCTGCCTACCTGGCTATTGAGGACCTACTCTAATGGGAATCTGCTCCAGATGTTTACCTGTAAAAGCTTTGGTGTTTTTCCTGCTAGGATATACATTCACATAGCCTTCCATCAGGATCTCAAATAACATTCAGGTAAAAGTAGTCAAGGGTTTTAGAGTGCACAAAATGATCCCCTGGTTTGACAGATAGGAAAACAAACAGAGAGAATTCTATTTGTCTGAAACCTGATGGATGAAGGCTGTATTTTAAAACAGAAAACGTATCTGAAACTCCTAACACAAGCTGAATAATTCCTTTAATAGTCTCAGGACATCTAGTTTTATATGTCATTTTAAAAACATGCCAATAATTGATGTTTACATATTAGGAGTAAGTGCACTACTTTATTAAATAGTAGTGCAGCTATAAGGCACCTGATGGATTTGAACCAAAAGGTTAAATGCTGTTAAAAGGCTTTAAAATGATTAAGGGTAGCAATGATTGGTACCATGCTCTACTTAAATATTTTCAAAAAAAGCTTAAGGAAGAGTTACGCACATATCCACACAACATTCTATGGAGGGCACACACAGGTTTTGCACTAACCAGTCTAAAAGTTTTCCACTGTTCCAGTGGAAGTGCTCTTTCATGTTCAAAACCCAAGATTTACTTAACAATCTGCATCAAGCTGTCACAATTTTTTATGCCACATCTAGAAAAGCAATTCTTGTGACATCGGTGCTAAACTAATTATCTTTTTGTGTGAAGTTGTCTCCAGGTAGGCTTTCTTCCCTTCCCATTTTGGTTGTTCCCTGCAAATTATGCTTGTTAAGTCATGTGGCCAATTCACAGCAGCTTCGAATGACTGAAGCTATAATTATGTTTTGTTATATATGACAATTGTGACTGATATTCACAGCCAGAGCCGGTTCCCTGTTGTGTGATGTAACAAACATAGAATAAAAGAAAGCCCTATTCCTAAATTGTCTGTAACGCAATTAAGATGAGACATAAAAAGTAGATGCAACAAACATTAGACAGGTACAGAAGAGAAGAGATAATAGAAATAATGACAAGAAAGTTAATGTATATGTAATATAAATAATGTTATTCTCTGCTGTGCAGTAAGGTCTACTTAGATGTTTTATGAACTAGCAATTTAAAGCCAAACAAATCACAGCACTCAAAAATGATCTTCTGTGTGACTGGAACCAGAACTGAGTTGAATTTGAGAAGGATTTTTAACAGTGCTATCCTTGCATATGTCTTTGAAAGATGAATGTGTGCATATTTAATTAAAGCAACACTAATAAAAAGCAAAAAAAAAGTGCAGAACACAACTAATTTAAATCAGCCTATAAATCCACACTTGGCAGAAATGCCATATTTACACCTGAAGTCTTCAGGTTCAGAATGTGCTACAAACACAAATAACTATTAATCTGTATCCATGAATAGTTATTAATCTGCATATGAAAGTATAACTACAGTGTCCTGAGACCACTCCAGCACATACACAAAAAGGACTGACACCAACCTCTAGGAAAAAATGAAAGATGTATCATTTATGGTCAGGTTTTGGAAAGTATCTGAGCACCAAAAATAGCCATTATTTACTTCATTGATTTGAACCCTTAACTTCGATAATCACTTTTGAAAAGTGCATCTTTCTGTCACTGTTACACCAATACAGATTTTTATCCTCACAGAGTACTACCTTAATTCTTCCTCCAGTTTAGTTTTAGAGGATGATAGTTTTCATGGAGGAACATTTTAAGGTAGGAATCAATTCTTGATTACAGTCTGATTTTTTTGCTCACTGCCTTTGATCTTATCATTTCATAACCTCTGTTGCTAATAACGTATTTACTTAAACACTCTCCCAGCTGAATATTTGCAGCTTTCAAATATTCCTGGATGTAGACTGCAATCGATATGAAACCACTGACCAAAATGCAGTGATCTTTCTTTTCCCCATGAAAGGTTCCATAGTTTTTGTATAATCCATAGCCCAAAGTCCCACCAGCCTCAGCTGAATGATGCATACCCTGACTGATGTCTCCAGAACTAGATTACTGCCCAAGATACACAGATGCAGAATTTTTCTTTTGTAGGAGAGATTCCTCTTAAGACTGATGACTTTGGCAAAGTATCCTGAGGAAAATTCATTCTGCACATCATTTGCTCTGACATGGCACAGAGGCAGAGCTGAAAAGTGGCCTTCCTTTATCTATCTGATCTGTAATCTTTACAAGGATATTAGTAGTAGAAAATAACAGCATTGTAGAGACAGAAATTACTCAAAGAATAACTTCCTTATATATGAGATTCTATTCATGAATATGTTCTTCCTTTCTCAGATAAAGGACACCCATTCCTTTCTAAATATCCCAGTATTATTTTCCAGATATACAGGCCAGTGCTACCAACATTTCATTGCTGTTCACTGTTGGTGCTCTGTAATTCTATGTAATTTTAATTAAAGAAGAATTCTGAGACAGTCTCCCCCTGTGTTACCATCAAGCATACAATTAACTGTGTACAATTTCTGCTGGGAACAGTCACACAGTGATTTCAGATTAATAATTTATTATGGCTTCCATATTTGTATCAAAAAAAAAAAAAAAAAGGCAGCATAGACTATAAACAAAGCATCTACTGAAAACAGTATATGAATTTGGAAGGACTTTTTCCTCAGTGTAGATTTTAAACCTGAAAAGCTCACACCTTCATCCTATGGACAGTGAACATAAATAATCTCTGTAGCTTTACACTCTGAAAGTTGCACATTGGAATGCCCTCACTAAAAGCTCAATCAAGGAGAGCAATACAAGCAATTTCATGCACAACCTTTCATCGTCTTTTTGGTCCTCAGTAAGTGATTGTTCTAGTGCTTCCAATATTGAAGATCCAATTTCTGATCTTGACTGTTCTGGCATTTTTTTCAAATCAGAATCAATATCGAAATAATACTAGCAGTTGGCTTTCTATAAACAGCCACATCTGTGCGGATGTTTTCCAGCGAATCCCAAAAGCAGGGATTTTAGTGCAACTGCCCTCACTACTCCTTGCAGCGCTTCAGAAACAATTCTCACAGTTCTGCAGAGAGCTTGCCTGAAAGCTTCTTAACTAAGATCCTTCAAAATCAAAGGAATAAACAATACATCTGAGGTTTCTTCAAACGCTGAGGGGAGCAATCAGGGAAGTCACTTGAATACTGTCATAATGACAAAAAAAAAGTGTCTTTGATTCAGAATATTTAGAACAGTTCCTCACTGGGAAATTTTGTTATGCTCTCTTGCTATTGTCTTTCTTGATTTTGAGGGACTATTATGGCATATTCTGATTTGGGTGGTGGAAGAGACGCAGGCACCCAGTAAAGGAGATCAAAATGCAATTCAATCAGATGTTAGAGTTTAAATTTACACCTAAGTTGATTTATTTCCTGTCCAACAGAAAAACCCCAACTTTTAAAAACAAATCAGTCCATACGAACTCTTTTGAATTGGTACTCAGGAACAATTCTCCTCATGAGAACCAGCATGGTTCATGTATTCAAAATTTTATTCTGAGTAGATGCATCCGTTTGCCAATAGGACTGTTTGGAGGTGGAGGGATACCTAAATCCAAACTCAAAACAATGTGACAATATCTAATTTTGTTGTCGGAGAGAACGGCAGAGCTTGTAACATTTTAAAATTGTTCCCTGCCTTTGATGTCACTTTTGAGAATCTTACAATTTTTTTGAATCCAGGGTGGGGATTTATCAGTATTGTTCCAGGCAGTTATTTTTTCAAATATTAAGTCCTTTTCATGATTTAGGAAACTAAGAAGTACCCATGCATCTTAACCTTCAGGCTACCTAAGTTATCAACAATCTAAATTCAAAGTCTTAAACAACTTTCAAGTACTTTTTGAGAACTCAAATTTCAGACCTATCCAAAGACATCTGTTTGTACACCCTCTTTACAAATTAGTGGACTGGAAGAAATTAACACTTTTATGTCTGAGCAGAAATCTCGTTTATCTTAATATGTCGTATTTCCCTCAGCTAAGTGAACAGAAAGCTGCACTGAGTTTTCAGAAGTGTTCAGCCAAAATGAGTTCACACTTATGTTAGTAGACATTATGAAGAAGACACCCAATTCAGCAAGATCAGAATCAGAGCAATGTCTCGCTGCATTTGAGCAAATGTGTTACCATTTTCAATTCCTTCCTGCTTTGCAGAGTGTTTCAAAAATAGTTTTAGTTATGAGCAAGCCACAAAGAAACACTTATGCCCACCTGCCCATTTCCTTATGTAAAAGATGTTGCTTGAGAAACACTTCGAGAAAAAAATAACCTCACTAAATTTAAAAAAAAATTAAAATATTGCATATTGCATGTATCTTCTTTGGTGCTTTCTTGAGATAAAATGTGTCTTAATATTTTTTCCAGACATTCGGGACAGTGGGGGACCTAAGCCTGTGATGGTGTATATTCACGGAGGGTCCTACATGGAAGGCACTGGAAATTTATATGATGGCAGTGTTCTAGCAAGTTATGGGAATGTGATAGTCATCACAGTCAACTATCGCCTTGGGGTACTTGGTAAGAAGCTTTCAGCTTTCCACTAATCCCTGCTATCTGCAATGCAATTCATATTACATGTGAGAATGTACTTTAAAAAAAGAAAAAAAGGCAGAAGAGCAACAACGAGTATTTTTAAATTTTCCTTGTCAAATATAAGGTTTGTATTCTGGGGGTGGGATATAAAGACATTGCAGGTATTTTCTGGAAGAGCCTGCTGTCATGCTACATGAAACAGGTATTCCCATTGCTGAGCTGTCCAGACAGAAGAGTTTCTCTTTTTTTGTTTTTGTTTTGTTTTGTTTCTGTGAATAACACTGTTGCTTTAATTCATAGACAGGTAAATTAATTTTTAAAAATCTTTTAAGTCATAGAGGGTAGGGTTTTGTATTGGAATGAAAAAGACTAACTTTTGAGTACCATGATTTTTTCATGCTTTGAAAAATGAAGGATGTTACGAAAACATCTTTTTACCTGTTTGTTTTGAGCTTCGTTGTGGTTTTGAGAAGTGTTATGGGTGTCATTCAAATACCTCTAGTATTTCTTTTCCATATAATGAATTACAGAATGAAACTTACCTTTGATTGTTTCAAACGCATCCAATAGAATGTGCTGGTGCTGTTGGTAGAGGTGTGTGGTCTCCCTCTGGGGCCTTGTATTTATGGAAGAAAAAATTCCTCGGCTATTTGCTCACTGTAGTCCCATGCATGATAAAGGCCACCAGCCCTTGAGACAATATGATTGGTGGGGGGAGGTTTCTGTATTGATTGCATATTCTACCAGAATATTTCATGCTACTGAGAGCAGGAGTAGGATCCTGGGATATTATGGAGATCAGTACAGTAACTTCACAATGCTCACATAGGTGTAAGAGTGTTCCTTGTAACCTCTGAAGGGGTGTGACAGACCAAGTGTGATTCACAGCAGAGAGTTTGTTCTGAAGACCAGTCAACTTTGTTTTGAAATATCAGCTACTCTGCTTTACTTTTGGGTTGTGGTTCTTTGTTTGCTGTTGCTCTGTTCTTGGTGTTTTGAATTCAGTTAGCACAGTCCCCAAAAGCCTCGTTTCTGCTTTGCTCATCTGGGTAATTTTCTTCCAACAGTTTAATTTTCGTTAAAAGTTTGGCATCCTAATTTCGGGGGAGGGATGGGTTTTGACTTTAGATTTTGAAACTTATTCTACCACAACTGTGTTTTACAAGGAATTGAATGACTTCCAGAAAGATCATAACTATTTTTGTCTGGATTTATTTCCTTGGTACTGGAGGTTTCATTCATGATGTACCACTCTGTGTATGGAAGCTCTGGTATTTTGTATGGTTTTCTTCCTCCTGTTTTCCAATTACATGATGACTTCAAGTCCTGTACACATATTAGTAGAGCAGTTAATAATCTGTTACCTGTGCCTCTAATCAACATTTCAGTTTGACACCAGTGCCTGTCTTTGATGTCTCAAACAACATTTCTCTGTATTGTAGGCCAGTATAAAAGAAAGTATCTATTATCTGAAAGGGCTGTTTATTTTTTTATATTATTTAGTTTGATTCCTAAGTCATTAGTAATCACAGTGTTTAAAAGGGCTAGTTGCTTGAAAGATGAAAATTAATACACCTTTGTTGGTGATAATGGTTTTTCCACTTGTAAATTAACACTGATCCTGAGGTAACCCATGGCTAACATCTCACTGAGCTTAGGAGGATTTCATTTTTGTTCATGCTTTTGTGATTCTTTGGGCTTTGTGATCTTTACTGAGCCTCAAGGGTCAAAGAGCTAATTTTGTTTTAAGTGGGACCTATTACAGTAAAACATCTAAAATCCACAGCAGAATCCAGTGATTGGTATGAATAGTTGATATTACTTCCAAGCCAACTAAAATAACCCTGTCAGGTTTGCAGGGTTTTCTTAGTAAATCCAATGCTGTTTATGTAGAACTCATGCACATCTATTGGTGCAACGCCTATCTGTCATTTATTAAATAAATAATGATGATGTATCATTAAACAGGTAGTGGAGAAACACAGCAGCAAAAAAAAAAAAAAAGGCAGAAAAGGAAGTTTGAGCAATTTAAATTTTTCCTGCCTTTCTTTCTTTTCTAATCTACAGATACCATCAGAGTAAGACTTTGCATAATCGTAGTAGATATCAGATTTTGAGTTTGATGTTTTGAAACCTTTGTTCCTCCTTGTTCCAGGAGAATGTTACCCTTTGCAGTCACATTGAGATACGGTTTTACAAAAACATTACTGGCAAACTCTCAACCTCCCTTACCTGATCATATCCCACGACGTGAGAGGTCCAGCTCCACTGACTGGTGCCTGTGGGATACTTGGATCTCCACTGTGCAAAATGCCTGGATTTACAGGCAGAAGGAATATTTAAGGAATTGTTTATCACATGAGATGTAGGGACAAAATAAGGTCTGTCTTCTCCCTTCCATGTGACCTTTATTGGTCTGGTTTCTTGTATCAGTCTTTTGTGGATATATGTCTTTATTTAGGTGATCTCCATGAGTCGTCTGCCATTGTTTCACCAAGATCTTGACTTTTCTTAAATGAATAACCTGATAAATCATTATCATTCAATAAATGTTTAAAGCTGCAATAGCAGCATTTTCTTCCAGACCAACCATGATGGGACTGGGGATGTATTTTGATATTAGGTTCCTCACAGTACTGCTATTAAGTCCACAGTAGACAGTTTTTGATGCGGTTCAGATTATTTTTCTGTTTATTCTGAGTTGAAAGATCCTTTGTTTTATGGACTAATCTGCTCAAGGAGCTGCATTTTGGGGAAGTGCAAGATTTACTTCTAAATAAAACATTAGAAAATGCTTAAAAGTGAAATCCATTTGGTAAAGAGAAAACAATAAAAATTAAAGAAGGATGAAGCAAGTGCATTTATAATTAGAAAAAAAACCAAACCAAACCAAACCAAAACAACAAAATAAACCAAACACACAATCCAACAAAAACCCAAAGCCCTGGTGAGTTCCTTGGCCCAATTTTGTCTTTGAAACAAGTCTGAGAACGAAAGTCTGTTAGAAACTGTCCTTAGATAAAGATGATGGAAAAGAGAACTGTTTGCCCTGGGAAATTGGGGACTACTGAATAAGAAGCCATTTGAAACAGACTATTTATGTCTTCTTTAGATTCTTTTTGAATGCAAGTCTTGTGCAAGCAATTTCACCAAGAAGGAATACTGCAGAGGCAATCTAATAGCCCTGAAGGACAGTGCAGATATATTTTTATGGCTTTTTTTTGGGAAAGGACAAATATGAAGTTTGGATTTTAAACTCAGCTGATTTGCGATGTCAAATGTTTACTTAAAATATATCCATAAAATATGGTAAAAAAAGCAGGAGCATTTTATTTAATTTTCATTAAGTAAATTGAAAAGATTTATAAAAGGAGTCTATTCAATGTCCAGAAAAGATCATGATAGACAGATTTGCCAGTGCTGTTTTCAGTGTTCTTTCTTATGAAAGGTTTATTTAGAGAAGGAGAATGCTTTGAGTCACCATTGGCTACTACCGCTTTTGATTTCAGTAGCAGAGAGAAAGGAGAGAGCTGGTTTATGCTAACTGGGAATTTGTTTCCTCATTTTATTAATTTATACTCTTTGCTCTTGATTATCTTTAAGCCACAGGACTTTAATAAAACTTTAATAGAAAAAAAAAATTACTGAAGCTCACAAACTGAACTGGAGGAAGGAATAATGACTCAGAGGAAACTGTGTTGAGCACTGCTTTAAATTTCTGACATTTTCCTCTTGAAGAGGCAGTGGTTGTCCCTACAGAAACAGTAAATTGTCATTCCAAGAGTCTGGGTCAGAAGGTGGTAATAAATAAAAACAAAAAATGGTCTGTATTTTGTATTTTCTGTTAGGCATTCTGAATGTCTGTGTTAGGAAGGCAAACATTCTAAACTTTTAGACCAAAATTCTGTTAAAACAGAAGCACACCCATGAGTGAGATTGTCTTTGTTATGCCTTCTTTAATTATATGAAATTTTCCCTTTTGAGGAAGGTATGGGAATTATTACTGTCATTTAGTCTTGCATTTTTATTGTCACCCTCTAGTTTGAGAATGTTGACTGGGATTACTGAATAGAAAACACTTATGCAGGTGTTACAACATTTTGATTTTTTTTTTTTTTTTTTTTTTTTGCCAATTACTACTTTTAATGCTGCAAGTAAAGTCACTGCAGCAGACTGAAAGCTCTGCTAACATTATTCAGTACATTATTTCCCAAATAACTGCACTGAAATCAATGGGGCTCTTCAGTGCAGGGCATCCCCTTGTGACAGAGCCTGGTTGCCTGTAATTTGCAGTGATGTGATGAGGAACGAGGGTGCTGGAAAGGTATTTTCTCCTCTTGCACAGAACTGCTTCTGAGAAGAGCTGTTCTTAGAAGTCTGTTGTGTTTTCCAGCCCAAAAGTCCCTTTTTCAGCAGTGTGTTGTGTGAGCCAGCTGTGCTGGGCTGCAGCACTCGTGCCAAATAAAACACAGATTAGTGACAGAAAACAGAACAAAGCAAAAAATACTGTCACAAAATCTGTTTCTTAACTTTTTTAGTGCCTGTTGGAGCTTTATGGATAACGTACTGACAGAGGATAAGTCTTATTATGCCATAAAATGTTTTGTTGCTGTGTGTCTGGGTTCATTAGGAAAATACCTCAGGTTTGAACATGCATTTGCTGCTGTGCAGAATGATGCAAACCTGCAACCTCTTACTGGCCAAAGAGGTACACAGAATATAGGGACACAGCCCTGCAGCAAATGTTGGGCCACCTGTGGCAAGCCCAGAATTCCTGCCCTCATCCATCCTTCTCTCAGCACAGAGTTGCACATTCCCAACAGGCCAAAAAAAATAAAGCACAACCTTTCCTTTATGATCAATTTTATGTGCATCAGAGCCATGGTAATTCCAGAATGCAGCCAGGTGAACCTTTTCATGGGATGAAGAATTATCAGCTGACCATTTGCAGGTCACAGAGATGAGAGTATATTATAATGAAAGCTGCTTCAGAACAACTTGGAAGTACCTGCCTATTTCAGGAGTCTAATTCCATTGGGATTGACTAGAAGGTACTTTCTTGTTTTGTTTTAATAATTTTCTCTTTTTAAATAGAATATCATACCATAATTTTTCCCATTGCTTTCAAATTAGATCTACTTTATTCACTGTTAATCTGGTTTCTCAAACTGATTTACCCTAATTTGGGTAATTATTTACTTTGTATTGTTTCCATAGTTTGGATGGGTTTTTTTAGTGCCTTGCTCATTTCTTTATTTTGGCAGCATGGTAGCAATACTGAAAATATTTAAAAGAGGATGTCTGTAAAATATGATTCAAAATAATGTGTAAAATTTAGATATAACACTTTCAAAAATTGCTTCATATCAGATGAAAAAGCTTAGGTCAACTTCATAAAGATATTGTGATGAACTAGTGTTCGGTTTCACTTAAGTATTTTTGCAAATACAACCTGTTATGTTCTTATTCTGCAACCTGGAGAGTTGTCTCTCCTGAAAAGAAGCCTTTTCACTTCAGTAAAAGTAAGCATCTCATGGCATAGTGGCTGTTCAGTGAAAGTAACAGTGCAATAAGAAGGTTTATGTTAGTTAGATATCAAAGAGATAAAAAATGTACAAAGACTCTTTTTCCTACATTGCTTAGACTGCGGGGTTTTCTTTTATAGCTCACAATTTAATATCCAGTAAAAGTGGGAAAATGTTTGATCATTAGCTTTGGTGACAAGCACATCCATTATCTTTTTATGAAACCTTAAAGGTACTGTCAGGAGATGCCATTTTATTCCAGCTTTGCTGCACCTCTAAAGGGTCTCTGATGAGCCTTACTTCTATTATCAATTTCCTAACATGTTTGAGTAAAAGTGATAGATGAGCAGAAGATTATATATTATTGCCTAATTAAAAGTACATTACATTGAAAGTAAAGATGGAAAATTAATAGCAAAACACATCAAAATGTGCAGTCAAAAATCATTCAAAGTTTTTGAAATGGAAGAACATGCAGGGAATGTTAATCTACAAATACTTTCAGGGACCCCTGGCAGCTTCATAACAATTTTCCTATAGATATAAATGAAATTTTAATATTTTAGCATTATGCAGTAGAGAAGGTGTCCAGAAGGCCTGATCTGATCCCACCTTAGCCTGGGGCATCACAGAGTCTTGGTATGAAGGGCTCCAAATGAATTTGATTCTAGATAAATAGAAGGAGTTAAGATAGAAGGAGTACTGCAGTTATCTATTCCCCCTGGTGCTGTACTTAACAAGGGCTGATTTACACATACTTAGAATTCTAAAAATGTATTAGACAATTCTTATTTAATATAGCGGGTAACCTCGGGGCAGCCCAGTTTGCAGGAGGCCCAAGCCTGGCTCATCTAGATTTGCAGTGTCCTAATTTCATAGGTCCATTAATAGAATTAGCATTCAAATCTCAGACCTGCTGTAATTAATGATATTTTAGTGGGGATTTTTTTTTGAGTTGGTGCCAGCCAGAGGGAGGTGGGGCATGCAGAGAAAAGAAAATTGCCACCCTTGAGTCTGTACCACCAAGATGACGAAATGGATGTGTGGTAAACAATGGGTTATTGACTAGAGATGTTTAAAGGGTCAACTGCAGAGCACAGCAGGCAAGATATTTATGAAATGGGAACCCTGAATAAACAGTGCACTCTTAAAATGAACCATTTCTTTTCTATTTGTGCTTTTTCTAGCACAGCCAATTGACATTATCCACCTGCTCGGGTAGATGCATACACGCACCCGCTTCTCTATTTTTTAGGGCACAAAGGCATCATTTTATTTGCCATTGAATAAGTTTCTATCTTGGTACAGGTACCTTTTAAATAACATGTTTATTCTGATGTTTTTCACTAGACTTCTTTTCTGGTAAACAGAAAAATAACAAATAACAAACTTTAAAACTATTCATTCTGGCACAAGAGCAGTTTGTGTCATTTCTGTCAAAAAAAATTACTTTTTGGTAAGATAAATTTCCTTCATCAATATTTAATCATATAATAAAAGTATCCCAGTTTTTCTAAATAGCAGATTTATCTTTGAGTGCATAATAAACTTCAGCATGATAATATTTGCAAAATAGGAAAGAAAAAGCTCTCACTGAAGACAAGTTATAAATACCTTACTGCCTCAGAAAAAAACCCAAAATCTTTGACCCTATTATCCTACATGATGTTATTTGCAATTTTCATCATCTAGCTATGTGTAGCTACCTTCACTTTGCTGTAAGTCATATCTGACCGAATTATTTTTGCACCACCACTGATCCCCTTGCAAAACCTTTAATCTATTGTATTTTTAATGTTTCAGCTGTACAATGGTACCTGTATTTTACACTGTACACTGCCCTAAGCCTTTGGTTGTCTTGTGATGGGAGACTTCCTGGGGAGCCAGATTTGGCCCCATCCTTAGAAGCAAACAGAATTTAGGCTGCTCTGTCTTTGCCAGAATGCCAAACTTCCCAGGAAATGATCTGTCTGACTGTAAGCCAAGAGCTGGGGATAAATTGGGATTTTTATGCAATTTGTATCTCACTGCAGATCATTCCCACGCAGAAATAATCCTCTGAGTTCCCAATATTCTGTTTTTCAACCCAAGCAGGAAGACATTAAGAAATACTCTGCAGCTCAGCATCTGAGTCAGGTCTGTGCCCAGCCTTGGTGGGTCAGGAGCTCTGCATTCCTGAGTTTTATGCAGCTGTAATTCAAGCCCAGAAAAAAAGGTGAATGAAAATTCTTTCAACATTTATGATAGAAGTAGCAGGACAAGTAGATAAAATATTTCTAAATTCCCAGTTCACGGCATTTAATTACATATATTAAAATAGTTTTCTGAAGCTTAAATTAAGCACTTCTGTATACTGCAGGGCTTTGGAAGCAATAGATAATTTGACAGGGATTTCCATTGCAAATATTGCTCTCATTTTTCACACATTTCAGTTGCATAAAATTCCTCATTTTATGGGTTTTTTCGTGTGCAAATTAGTTTACATATATGGGTTCTAGCTCAAATATTATTCTGATCCTTCCTTGATGTAGTACCTCATGATATTTTTGAATCAGATGAGCAGGATCTGATATTTTAAGGTTGTAACAGCACTTTTTAATGGTCGAAAAGAATAATGTGAACAATGGATCTAGAGGAACAAAACTCTCTTGGCAGCAGTACTGGCAAGAGAGAGTCCTAAATTTTTTCTTCTATTTAATGTGTGATCCATGTGTAAATGCCTGCCTCAGCCAACCTAGAAAATACTCCAGTAAAAATGTTGCAATTTGCATTACCTTCTAATGGAGAATATCTAGAAGACTGCATTGATTGATACCCTGATTTCTTATACCCCAGGATGTACTGGCAAATAAATATTATTTTGGCAAAAACTGCATTTGAATACATTATTACATGAAAAACTGCTACATGAAGGTCTGTGGAAGGCCAGAGGAAATTATGTACATTGGTTAATATCCTTTGTTAAGCAAAGTATGAAAACTGCCTTCCAGCAAATATAAATGCTAGATACTTACATATTTGTAAAAGTATTTTGAATATATCTTGTGTTGTATATGTTGCAAGCTAAAAATATTTTTGAGAAAAGAAAGATTACTTATACACTTTAATTAAGAATTTGAAATATATCCTCCATGTTTCAGGGGTGTTATTGCTTCAGAAATAAATCTTACTGGCATTTTTCATTGTTCTGCAGTAATTTTTCACTATTTTTTTCAAGATCCTTATGAAGTAGAATGAAAGAGAGTTGAGCAGTCTTTTTCTGGGTGACTCGCTACGCATTCAAGAATTCTACTAATTTCATAAATAATTTTTGATGTGGTTTTTTTAGTCAGTTCTTGGATGTTTGTTTTTATGAAATCTCTTATTCATTATAATTTGTTCACTTTCTCAAGGCTTTCCACCAGGATTTTTTTTGACGGATCTTAAATTGCCATAGGTATGCTGACAAATTTCTTTACTATTTATTTTATTATTGAAGTCTTCAGTACAGAAGCACAAAATATTAAAAGAAAGAAGGCAGAGCACCATATATCTCCAAATCATTTCAAAAAGATAAGGCAAACATACCCTTAAGCTGTTTTGCTTACTCAGGTTCTAATATCCCACAAGTTTGCTAAGCACTTATTTGTATCCTATCACTGATTCCAACAGGAAACACACATTTTCTTCCCAAAATGTTTGTTCCCATCCCTACTTTTCAGTATAATTTATTGCACATTAATTGATTTGCTTCAATGACTGAAATTTTCCTTCCAGCTCCAGGTGAAAGCTGTGTCTCCACTGGAGATGGGTTTGCATTTCATCTGGGAGGTTTTACTAAAGCAGTGACATGGGGGGTGTCCTTCACTGAGCCCCCTGTGTGCTGTGGGGCCAAAGGCCACGTGCTTTCAGCTACCCAGGAACCATATTAATGACCCTGTGAAATGCACTCCTGAGCACCCTGGTGATATAATTACTCACTTCATTATTACGTGCCTCTTGAAAAATGTTCTCTAAATATTTTCCTTTTGCCATTATATAGTCCTTAACTAGGATGGCTAAATTATGCTGGAGTGAAAGGGAAATGTTCACATTAAAAGGAATATTAACTTTCTTTCCACCATTTTTTTTCTGATCATTTACCTCTCCTACGGGGAAAGACTGAGAGAATTGGGTTTGTTCAGCCTAGAAAAGAAAAGGCTTCAAAGTGACCTAATTGTGGCCTCCCAACACCTGAAGGAGCTACAAAAATGGAGAGAGACTTTTTACAAGGGCTTGGAAGGAGAGAACAAGGGGGAATGGCTTCAAACAGAGAGTAGGTTTATATCAGATATCAGGAAAAAATTCCCCCCTGTGAGAGTGGTGAGGCCCTGGCACCGGGTGCTCAGAGAAGCTGTGGCTGCCCCATCCCTGGAAGTGTCCAAGGCCAGGCTGGACGGGGCTTGGAGCAACCTGGGATAGTGGAAGGTGTCCCTGCCCCTGGCAGGGGATGGAGCTGGGTGATCTTTAAGGTCCCTTCCAACCCAAACCATTCCATGCTTCTATTACTTAAAATTTTCCCTTTTGATACTTCATGGGCTTGCACATCCTGTGTGTTCAAAGCTTAAAGCCCCTTTCACCACTGAGTTTCTCCTGTTGTTGTAACTGATAGCTGTTTGGATGCACATTGCTTGGATTTTGATCATCATTAGGGTCTTGAATTACTGTTAAAGATAACCTAAAATGGAGATGTACTCACTATTTCATTTATTTTCTTTCTGAGAACAAAGAAATCACTCAGTAACTACCTTGCTAGCATAGAGCTTTTCCAGTGTGGGTTCCCTCCAGCTGAACATATGCTTTAAAAATGTTATTGACAAATACAAGATATTACCTGCATTTTCCAGCAACCACAAAATTCAACATCTGTGGTAGTTCCTGAATTTCATCTTTGCAGTTTTATCTAAGGCAGATTCTATAGAAGTAATGATCACAATTTCAAATTTAAGGTTCCATTCTTAAATGGATTTGAAACAATGCACACATTTCTTTTCCCCTCATAAGCACATAATGTTGCTTTTTTATCCTTTGAAAGTTCTATATAGTTGTTGGCTGGTTTCTTTTTATAAATATTTCATAAGTAGTGTTTTGATCTCTGGTTCAAATTCAGTCATGGCAGCAGATGTTCTTGTTGATAGGTTTCTTTTGCGAGTACTGTGTACAAACAAATTTACAAACAGGAGTATATTCAGTAGGTGTAGTGGAGCTGATAATATTGAAAAAGTATTATGAAGAATAAATTTACAGTTTCAAGCTTCTTTTTTCCTTGAGACATACAATATATGAACAAAAATATCATTGCTTGGCTAGAGTGCATCGGAGGTGCAGCTGAGGGTTAGAAAAAAAGTCTGAATAATCTTAAAAACATTGAAAAAAGCCCTTCTCTTGCAGACAACATCATCTTGCAACGAGATCCAGTTCCAGGCTGTCACAGAGCAGCTCCTCTTGCAAGGTGGTGGTGAGCAGCTGTCATTAGGAACCATCAACTTTGCTAGAACCTGATCTATTTTTACCAGGAACACGCACAAACAGGAAATATATATATATTTTTTTTTTTTTTTAGTATGTGCTTGTATCAACAAGGTTTTGCATCTGTAGAACAGCCTGGTGCAGTGTCTCTGAAAGAGGAGCAGGTTTTGTTTCTGCTGCCTTGAGCACCAAAGAAAACTGGGTCCATGTGTTTGTTTCTCTCTCTTACTCCCATTCTTCTAAGCACTCTGTGGCTCACTCCTGAAGTCTGCAGTGCTCCAGAATGACTCTGAATGAATTCTGGGTATTGCATTCATAGTATGTGAGTCTTCTGCTTTTATATTGTTCCTTTACAGTACTCCAACAAAATAATTTTGAAAAATGAGCCCAAGAGGGTTTATTTCCCATTAATGACTGAATGCTGGCATTTGGATGATGGAAATAGGTAAGTTCCTTTGTGTGACTGTACAGAGGAGAGCTTTTGTCATGAGATTGTGCTTTTCATTTACATGAGCTCTTAGACTTCTGCTGCTAAAACTTTTTTAGTCCTTTAAAAGCTTTTCCCATCACATCCTCTGTAGCTTCTCAGTGTTTCCTCCCAGGAGATCTGTATGATTTAGGTAAAGATAATCGATCTCACTGAAAGAAACAAAATTACTTGGGACGATCAATGTGTGGTAACAGTTACTTGTTGTTAAAGTCATCCTGCAAAGTTGCAGAGCCCAGCAGAAGCATATTCAGAATGTGCTTCTTAACTTCTCCCTGCCAAGCGAGCAATATGCAAAAAGCCAAAGGAAATTAAACTTGTGAAGGGGTCTGGCTTTCACTAGCTTCAATGGGAGTTTATAGAGAATGAGGAAGATTTAACACAAAAAACTCAGACTCTTGTTGGCATCAAGCAAAAGTACAAGTGGAAGTGGGCACAAAGTAGAGAGGAAAGTCCAGAAATAAAACGTTTTTTTATTCCGAGGGTGGTGAGGTGCTGGATCAGGTTGCCCAGAGAGGCTGGGGAGTCTCAAGTGCATGGAGTTATTCAAACCCCACCTGGACACGAGCCTGAGTAACCTGTTGTAGCTGACCCTGGTCCAGCAGGAGGTGGTGACCTGAAGTCTCCAGAGGTCCCAGCTACCTCAAGGCAGAGCAGTGGCTCCCGAGTACTGTGAGGAGGCAGATTATTTATTCTCTAGACATCTACCTGGTGTTTTAACTCCTGATTATCTTTGTAAACCTTCTCTCTGCATAGTTTGTGCTCTCCTGACAACGAATTAGCCCATTATAGATGTCTTAGGCAATAAATAGGCTTTTCTGCAAAGCAGTAACCCCACTACTACCATTTTTTGACACCACCAGATGTATCAGCTACTCACATGTGCTATGGTTTCAGCCTGTGGCTCATGGGCACAGGGAGGATGCTTATTCTGCCATCCCAATAGAGCAAACTGGCTCTGTTTTGACAGCCTGGCAGTGAGAGATAATGATCTGTCTCCTGAAAACTTAACCAGGCTTATGTCCAGAGCAGAGATGCAGAACCTTTTTCACACCTAAGCCTTTCCAGGTCTTTTGGTAAACCCTGCATTTACTGTAGCATTACCCAGGAATTGAACAGGGGGGTGGAGGTGGATGAGAATCAAATGGTCACAGGTTAGATCAAGTGAAGTCTTATGCTGTAGCTCTCTCAGCTGGAATTTGGGTTTTTGGGAATGGAGCTCCTGATTTTAAGGAATCCTAAAGATTGCCTACAAGTTACAAGATAGTGGAAGACTGCTTTTTGCCTCCCTTTTTTGCCTGTTTTTCCTCTTAGGAAAGGATCCAGTGTAAGCTGGATGTTGGATTGTTCTAATTTGGTGACATTTATTTAGGTTCAGCCCCCAACCACTGGCATCCTGAGTTTTTTTCCTTTGTTTTTTTCATGCCAGAGTGTTTCCTCTGTGCTGTCACTCATCTCACTGTTCCTTTTCCAGACAATTTAGCAATTCCTGAGGACATATTTTTTCACATCTCTTGACACGTATTGAAAAATCACAAGTTGATAAAGACCAATTTCTTAACTAAAATCTGCCTGTGCTACAGATGAACACATCGCTTAGGGTACATTAGTGAAATTCTAAAACCTTACATTTTGGAAGCTGATCATACACTAAAAGCAGCAAAAAGGAAAAAAAAATAAATTGCCAATTACAGCTAATAGCTTTCTGCAATTGACATGAATAAAGCAGATTGAAGGTACTTTTAAAAGCAGCTTCTCAGTAAATCCAAGTAGTGAAATGTGTTGGAATGAAGCAGTTGCAAAAAGGAGGTTAAATATCCTGTGCTTAAAAATTTGCAGAACCTAGAAATCTGTTTTAGAGACATCTTTGGGGATTTCTCTGTAAGAATACAACTGATAAATGGGTTTGTTTTCCCTTGAGAGTGTTTACATATATCGGATATTATTTGCTGCATCTCCTTAAAAATTATTTTCCACCCAAAATTTTTAATTTTAAAAGACTACAAAAAAATATAACCCCATGTTAGTGATAAACCTTATTATTTCATTAAGTGTTTTCAATATTATCAACACTTTAACATCAATATTTCTGTGGTGACTCAAACAAGTTGAAGTACTTTTTCTGAAAGCTGAAAATGTATTTTGTATATTAAGTCACTCGTTTTTCAGAAGGAATATTATAGTAGTTTTAAAGGTGGAAGAGTTTCAAGAAGAGCAAAGAGCTTGTTATACTATGATAAGTAAAGAAGTAAAGATAACTCACCGAAACAGGGCTTTCTGAACATTTTATATATATATATTTCTTAGCACTGTGTAAAGCACAGATGAAAGGTTAAGAGAGTAATAAACAAAGCTGGAATGTGATTTTGATGGGTAAGCTGCACTTTGATCTTCAGACTATAAAACACTGCTACCTGGGTCAGATCTAACACTCAGCAGGACAAACAATCACTTGTTCGCTGCACTATAAATTCACAATTCCTTTTTCTATGCCATGCTAGCAAACATTCTGTGGCACTAAAGGAAGGAAAGGGAGAATGTAGGAGTTTTAGCAATTTGTGTAATTTAAAGCAACTTTAAACGTGTGCTAAAGTTTTCTTTAAAGTTCTCTGATCTTTAGCAAATAGCACTATAGGAATAGATTTGCAGCAAATACTGAGCAACTCTAAAGATCTTGAAAATACTAATATATGAATTTACTTAAAACCAGGGATGAAATTGTAGGTTGTGTGATATCTTAAAAAAGAAAAAAGTCAGTGCTGCTTTTATTTCATTTAGACAAGACTGTATTTCCTACTGCACCAAAATGTTCTGCCTTGTGATTCCACAGAAACAGAATATCCTGAGTTGGAAGGAACCCACAAGGATCATTGAGCTCCAGCTCCTGGTCCTGCTCAGAACAGTCCTATTTTCTATTTTCTCCTGCTCACTCATTCCTTCAGGAAGATGTCTACTTCTTTCTAAGTTTCTTGGTTTCAGTGGTATTTTCCAAGCACAATTACCTGTGTTCTCAGATCTGAAGCTGTGCCATTTCCATCCGCGGGCCTGTTCAAAGAGCTGGAGCTGTGGCACTTGGGGATGTGGTTGAGTGGTGAACACAGCAGGGCTGCGTTTATGGCTGGACCTGATGACCCTGGAGGTGTTTTCCAACCTTAATGATTCTGTGATTTGCACACTGTTCCATGGTTTCACATCAGCCTGAAGAAGAGGGCAGTCTGAGATAAAAGAGAGGCTGTCTCAGGAGCATGATAGACAGAAAGAGTACAGGAGGAAATCTAGACCCTTTAAAAAACCAGGGGTTTGATGTTTCCTTCCTTTTGGTGTGCCTGCTCTTTGTTGCTAAAATAGGTTTTTTGGGTTTATAACCACCATGATTTCTGTTGGTCCTGATTAACTATGAGTAGTTCTGCTAATTGAGTTAGGTTGCTTACATGGATAAAATTAACATGGAATAGATTTTTATTGAGTCTGAGTCATGGAGAACACAATAAAGAAAATAGTGAAGGTTTACTCTTAAGGAAACTGGAAAAATAAATATCTTCCCCTTGGAATCTCAGTGCAGGAAAAAGTGTGATTTCCACTTGACGAATATTAGTTTATGTATCGATTTTAAAATAAATATTAGTAATTCTAAAGACACTTATTGTTCTTGATTATCTTAGTAAAGCCATTTTGGCATTTTACTGGATCGCAATAATAAAAATTGTCTGGTTTTAAATAAACAAAACCCAACTATTGAAAACAACTTTTTTTTCCAATGAAAACTTCCCCCACACTGACCTTTTTATGTACAAGATAGTCACACTATTATTACATACTGTGAATCGGGTTATCATAAATGCATAGATTGTGCTTAAAAGTGAGACCATATCTTTTAATTATGTCCTTGATTCTAGCAAATTTCAGGCAATAAAAATCTCATTAATTTTAATAGTGTTGGATCAAGCCCTGTATTTATAATGTGATGTAATTGTCCACTGCATTCCTGACATCTGGCAATAAAAGTCTGGATCATAAAGAGAGCACTAGATTATATTTATTGGTGCAGGACTAGCCATCAGGCAATGGTTAGTCAGGAACAAAAAGCTATTCAGAGGATTCCTTCATCAGTGATTAGGAAATCAAGTCAGAATATACATTTATTTATATTTATTCAAAAGTTATATTGCTCCTGTCAGAAAGATATCAATGTTAAGTAGATACAAGCTGTTGTCCCTGACAGAAAAATTCCATTTCAGTCTGGTAGAGGTTGAAGGATTTACATATTTATTCCTTTTTTTTTTTATTCTCTCCAGAGATTTCCACCACTGAAAATATGGCTAGCAGGAAAAACTGACATGCCATAAGTTTGAGCTGGCATTTTGTATCACAATGCTGGGATCTGCCTTTCTGGCTTGATTTGTCTGGTTAAAAAAAAAAGATTTTTAGTGTCCTTTACAATTATTTCCCAGCAGAAGAGACAATACTGGAAATACCCAGAGTACTAAAACTTCTCTGGATTACACAAATGCCACTGCATGCTATTTATCTGTTTGTTAATTATACCTGACTAATTAATTAATGGCTTTCTCTTTGATTCATTACAGAGAGATTGATGGGGCTTACGACTCTGAGACTTCCAATACTGTAGCTATGTACAGCCCAAATATTTGGTTTCTGAGATGCAACAGGGAGATTAAGATAACTTATCTCATCCCACACTTTCATCTCGACAGCGTTTGTTTTGTCTCTCAGCCAGGGAACATTGGCCTGGCTGCTGCCTGTGCACAGCTGAGGGGAACCCAGGAGGGGAAGGATTATTACCCACTTCTCTCTTGTTTTACACCAAAGAGCAGGTAGTGGTGGCATTTCCCTTCCCTTCATCCTCCAGCCAGTACAAGGCACTTTACACCTGTGAGTGCATAACACTTAAAGTTGTTGTAGCACCACACACCCTCAGAGACTCCATTCCAGGGCTTCTTGTCAAGGAGCTCGAGTGCTCTCTTGAATTGTGTGACACGCAGGGAAGTTAATAAAGGACCTGTGTCAATCTGAAAGCCAGAGTTTACTGTATCCTTACATCTTGAGTAGTAATAGAAGAGAGACCAAAAGTCTGGCATTGTGATCCATTTGGTTTTTAGGAAGCCTAAACTTTTGTTCTTCACTTAAAAAAACTACATCAAATATGACATGGTCATGTATTCTCCCCCCTCCCCTGAATAGCTCATCAAAGTCTTTAAAAAGAAAATAATGATGGTTGAAAAAAGTGACTTGATAAATTATTTAAGCAATTCAACCTGTTGTAAGTTTTTATGGGACTAACCATTTTTTGCTACTTTTCAGACTCTAGATTTGCATCTGATTTGTATTAACAGAAAGTGGAAAAAGCAAATCTGCAATTGAGTAGTTTTTCAAGGGAGTCCTGCTGCTGTACAGCTTTTGGTAAAATTTTCAGAAACTGCCTATGCCGATATTTCTATTTTTGTTTTAGAGAATAATTAAATTGTAGTGCATAAGGCTATCTGGAATTCTATCAGTAAAATAAGTGGCCAAAGTGATATGTGTCATTGCATGAGTGATGGAGCAGAGGACATAGAACAGTGATATTGGAATTATTCTTCAAATTAGCTTAGAGTCATTGCTGTTGTTGAGCTATGTGGTTCCTAGAGCCTGTTAGAGAGACAGAGGGAGGTGAATGTAACAAGGCTGTGTACACACAACACTGAATGGCAGATGTGGTTTGATGTCACTGGTTTTGGTTTGAAGTCACTGTTTTTAGTTTGAAAGTGTGGTATTTCTCCCAATACCTCTTTTTCTTCCTCTCATCTCAACCATTTTTAGTTCTCCTTTTTGATCATAGAAGCAGATCCGTATCTGAGAAGAAAGGTTCTTCCACCCCCATCAGCATCAGTTCAGTAAATCTAGGTGTCATCTGCCTAACAGCCTAATGAGCAGTAATAACTCATAATGACCATAATGAGCACTAACAGCTGAACATGTCAAATACACTGGAAAAAAGAATAGTTCCCTGTGGGACTCCAGCCTCCTCAAAGTGGAGGTACAAAGTGCTCCTGCAGATAGCTGTGAACTACTGAACTGCAGTGCAACCACAGGTTGCTCCAAAAAATCATTTCTAAAGGGAGACGGCTTTTGTTGACATTTTTTGACATTATATTCCTGATAAAGTTAGATTTCTCAGAGGACGTTGAAACAAAACAGGTGCTTCAGTTTCTAACCAAACCTGAAGGACAAGTTCTTTTCATCAGGGCAAAACCACAGTGCAGATCTCACACTGGGCACAGTGTGAGATCTCACACTGAGTTGGTTTCTGGTAAAGGTGGGGCCAAATTTTGTGAGAGCAGCTGGGGCATTTAAGGTAAGATGTGACCCAAAATATTATTTGTTTATTCTATGTCTAGGGCACACAGGCAGTAACTGCAATCAGGTAGGCTGCATGCCATTCCCACTAGCGTTTGCAGCTACAGATGTCCCAAATTAATTTACTTGATTTATCTCACACAAAAGTTTGTTGATGTTGCAATTCTCACATTTTAGGTCTCTGAGAGTATTCTGACATTTTGTATGAGGTTTTTTTGTTGGCTTTTTGGGTTTTTTTTTTTTTTTTTTTTTGCTTGATTTTGCTGATGCATCACAGGAAAATATTTCTACATTTACCTGGAAAATTTAACTGTTACAGATATCATCATGCTTCCCTAGATACTGGCTGATGCTCTGTGCAGGAAACAGTAACAGTAGCACTATTTTCTTGTAAAATGATCTTTTAAACCTCTGTAAAAATTCAGTTATATTTTGATCCATTCTATTCTAATCTTTATGTGTGAAAATTTATATATGAGAGTATGGAAAAAAAAATTAAGTACCCAGGTTTCAGTCCCGTGATAAACAGTGAGAGAAACTGTAGGAAACAATGGGATGTGCTATCACGTGTATCTTCAAGCAGATTTTGGGCATCAAAGATGTTACTGAAATAAGGCTGTTGCCCAAAATTGATGCAATGTTCTTCAGCTGAAGTACTCATAAAGTTTTTAAGTGCATGCATATTTTTCTCAGTAAGTGGTCCAGTTTGCTTCACCTCAGCTAATTGCAGTCCTGTGGATACGTTTGCCTGAGAATCTAAGAGTATCAACATTCATCAAACAACAAGAAAACATAAGGAAACATAAGGAAATATAAAAAATTGTTGCTTTACTGATCAGCAAGAAAAGCAAGCCCAAATGCCATAATCTTCTGAACAGCAGCATCACTGTGATGTGATACTAAATACAGTCAGCTAAATATACCCCGAGCACAGCAACTGACTGCACTGGGTTTGGAAAACATCTTTCATGAAACCTGTGTAGGTGGAGGCTTTTTCAAGGAATGCCAGTCTATTGTTTCTGTACTGGGAAAAATTATGGCTGATCTCATAACCTTTTTTTTGTTATTGTTTGGGTGGTATGTAAAAGAAGAAATCAGAAACTTCTCTAAATGCTAGGACAGAAAGTTCTCTGAATACGGAGAATTATTTTCTATAGAATAACCACTGTATGTGCAATGTTACACTTAATTAGATCAGTCGGATAAACAGTCCTTTAAGGAAGATAGTGACAGAAAATATCTCTGTCCTTGAATATCAGGGTTTATATATTAATATGTGTGCATTCACTCAAGCACACATATCTGTGACAGTTCCTACGTAGCAACACTTGGGATGCACTTGATGTGTCACACCATTTTATGAAACACATTTAATCTTCACTATTTTCTTGTAAAATAAATATGACACTTCCATCCCAGGAGAGATACAAGAAACAAAACTTTCCAAAAGTCCAGCCCTGAGTCCACGAGAAGCAAAAACAGCAATCATGGAATGACAGATGGTTTGGGTTAAAAAGAATCTTAAATATCATCTGGTAACAACTCCCCTGCTGTGGGCAGGGACACCTTCCACTATCCCAGGTTACTCAGACCCCCACCCAGCCTGATTTTGAACACTTCCAGGGATGGGGCAGCCACAGCTTCCCTGGGCAACCTGTGCCAGTGCCTCACCACCCTCAAAGGAATGAATTTCTTCCTAAAATCCAATCTAAACCAGCTCTCCTCCAGCTTAAGGCCATTGCCCCTTGTCCTGTCACTCCACACCCTTGCCCAAAGCCCCTCTGCACCTCTCTTGTAGCCACTTTAGGCACTGGAAGGGGCTCCAAGGTCTCCCTGGAGCCTTCTCCAGGCTGAATAACCCCAACTCAATCTGTCTTTATAGGTGAGGTGCTCCAGCCCTGAGATCAACTGAGTGGCTTTCCCCTGGATTCATTCCAACAGGTCAATCCCAGTTGATGATCAAACTCCCTGCAAACACTGGCCCAAAAGAGCCATCTGCCAGGCTGAGCAGCATTCCACTAGTCCAGATCTCTCATGTGCTGCTTTTGCAAATCTCTCAGCCGATGAGGAGATAAAATATAGTTTTCAGGAAATGGGGACTATTTAAGTAAAAATATTTTTAGTCTTTCAGTCAGTCAGAGAGGGATGTCTTTTAGAATTGTATTTAATTTATAATGAAATGTATTATTTTTAAAATATGTATAGGTTCATCCATAATATAAATAAGGTGCTTTAAGTGAAATAATCTATACTTAGAGGATCAAAATATTTAGTGTGACTTTTTTTTCTAACCCCTTCACAAGTAGCCATCTGCTTCAGAGCAGTTTCTCACACATCTTGATTCTGACCAGGAAAGGATTTCTTATAATAATGTCCTATTTCTGAAGCATACATGGACTAGGAATGCATAAAAGTGAAAAGGATTTTAAGGGATTAGTAAAAATGGATGAAGTGGATTCCCAGATGAAACCAAGTTCTGCTTTGTGCCTTTAAATGATTACTTGAAATGTAAAAAATCTATCCTACCAGTCTCTGAAATACCAGTTATTTACGTGTCATTGCCAATGGACAAGTGTCAATAGGCAAGAAATCCCCAGCAGTCTGAGTTTTTTGATTTTTGCCTAGAATTCTTAGCTTAGTAATGCCCAGCTCAGACTTCTCTTCATCTCTAGGTCATAATTAGAATACATAGATCTGAAATATAAAATGCTATTTTTTCACCTTCTACCTGTTGTAAACTACATGTAAGTCACATTAAATTTACATCCACAATAGGAGGGTTGTAACTAGTTGATGTTTAGGTCCCTGTCAACCCTGGATATTCTATGAAAAATCGTAAGTCTCTGCAGACTTCACCACAGAGAATATTCCTTGCCTTTCTGCCTACATGCTAATAGTGGTTCCTTCTGCCTTTAAAGTGTATTAACTGGGAAATTTGGATAAATCAAGGGAAACTGCTAAGGGGAGCTCTTCAAGTTACCACAGGCAGTGGAACACTGCAGATGTAACACATTTTTTGGGAAGGATCACCACAGCTAGTGAGCTTATGAGGATGCAAGTTAAATTTCAGAGACTTAGTTTGTTCTTTCTTTCTTTTGTTCTTTTGTTCTTCCTTTCTCCTCTTCATTGTAGTACTTTATGAGTTAAACACTTGTCCTGTGATTTCAGTTTAGACAGACAATTCTCTGGCACTTTCTCATTTTCCAGTATCAGGTCTGGCTGCTTTCCCCAGGAACTTAAAGGAGAAACCAGACTTCCAATTATTATTAAATTATGCTGTAGGAGTGTCCTGGCAACACCAAATCTAATGGTATCACTTGGCCTAAGAACCACCATGAAAACCTCTTGGTGAATCAGCTAGAAAATCCTTTCTATAGATGCTTCTTGCTTACCTGAATGGAAAACTTCCAATTCTGGGCAAGATTTTGCTTTTAAATAGAAAGTAAATTAAAAAATACAAAATAAAATGCTGAATGGAGTCAGCTGCAAAGCAGGGTGCTCTGTAATCTAGGTGATGCAGAAATCAAATGCAAACCAGGATGAGTCAGGCCTTAAAAATAAGTGTGAGCAGCAGCCTATTGAGAAAGCAAAGCTGGTACACAATTGGCCATATTAAGATATTATCTTTGGTCCTATCAACTTTTGCAGATACTTTTTGATTTCCTCTCCTATTATTTTTATTCAACTCACTGAGGTAAAAAAGAGTAAATTAGGGATTCCATTAAAGACAGATTTTACAGGAAAAAAAATTGTGCTGACCCCGTTTATTGTGAGGCAAAAAACATAATTTTTGTTTGTAAGTTGTTTTTACAAACTGAGAGGATTTGGGGCGAAAGAGTGTTGGTTTTGGGTTTGTGTTTGTTTTGTGGTGGTTTTGCCTCTGGCTTTTCTTGTGTCCCATGACAGTGCTCAGCTATGCAGGCTAAAAGGATAACTTTCCTTCTGACTCATAAAAATGCTTGAGTAAATTACTCTTTTAGGTTTTATGATGGTACAGAATACACCAAATGGCTATATGTTTTTTGTTGGGATTTTTTGGGGGTTTTGTTTCTTTGTTTGTTTGCAGTGTTTTGGGGGGGTTGCTGTTTTTCTTTGTTGTTGTTGGTTGTTTTTTTCTTGAGGGGAAATTCCTAGTAGAATTTTTTTTTTCACTTCCCTTCTTTACTTGTTCCTCTTTGATGTTAGCTTTTAGTAATTTGTATAAGAACAGCACATGAAGAATGGTAGAAAGAATTTTAATGCCATTCCTTGCCTATAATTAAGAAAAATAGTAGGAATATATTTCCTTGTGTATGTCATTTACAACAGGTTGGGAAATTTTCTGGTGTACTGCTGACTGATTACCTTTGGGGATATGAACTCTGTACATGCCCTAGTCAGACTCCAAACTTCTTTTTTGAGTTTTTGACTGTGTCTCGCCACTTACCCTCTCTCTTGAGCCATATTAAGGGTCTCCAGCAGCGAAATCTTGACTGAAGTGTTATTTCCACTGAAATATAATTGTGCATGACAGTGAGTTACTACCACCCACTGCTACTCACATGGCTGAGCTGACAAGAATAAAGTTTTCTGGCAACAGGCATCTGCCAATTTGTATCATGACATTGTGAGTGCTGGTCACTGGAGTCACCTAAAAAAGTCTGGCAGCTGATAGGAGGGCAGACCTCAGGCTCCTTGACATTACTGAGAGTTCAAAAAGAGACAAGTCTGCTTGAATCATGACCTTGATGAGAAGGGTTCCCCTTTTTGCACAGCAGAGTCCTCAAGAGAGGCTGAGCTGCAAAAAGAGTGTTGTGTTTGGGAAAGCTCTTTTATTCCAGCACCCTTTGCATACATTTCTGAATTGTATCTCCTATTTTTTGCTGAAGTAGCCACATCCTGTGCTTTTTATTTCCCTCCCAGATTTGTTTTCTGAGTGAGGAAGCTCATTTTTCTGGGAGGAAACCTAGGTGCCTTTGTCTGGGCAGTTTCTGCCAGAGGCAGAGTGGCAGAGCCCGTGCCAGCCCAGCTCCTGTCCCAGCACTTCCCTGCACAGCATCCCAGGACTGTCCCCACACCTCTCCCTGCTGCTGGATGTGCCTGGCTGATTGCTCAGGAGCCATGGCAACCCTCACATTACAGCTCCCACACAGCCTGCATTTACACGTTTGTGTTTGTAGGTATCTGCTTGGACCTGAAACCTGTTCCAGCCCACTCCACTCACAGCTGCTCCCTGCCCTGTTCTTTGTGGGATTTCTCTGGCTTTCATAGAGACCAGGCAATGCTTAGATAACTGCTGAGTGAATGAATTGGGCTCCTACTTTCCATCACAGTGAAATGGAAATTTATTACCTTACTCCATTGTTGTTTCTCGAAAAATCACTGTAATAACAGTGTTTAATTCTCTGGTTTGAAGTATCCCAAGAGAAAAAGAAAGCTTTTTAAACAGTCCCTTCTGGTCTTGAAAAGATGATCCTTCATAAGCAGTTGCAGGCACCTGACTCAGAACTTTGCCCTACCAAGAGTGAGCTGGTACAAATACTTCACACCCCGACTCCTTTTACATTCTCTCCCCAACTTTCCTCTAAAAAAAGGTCAAATCTTTCATATTCAGACCTGCCAAACTAAATGACCTGATCATAAGCCTCACTTTCTATAGTACCTATAGACCTATAGGACCACCTAATTGTACATCCATCCCCCTCTCCCAGCCTGATAATGTGTTCCCACATCCAGTTTTCATTATTTTGAGAGATCTATCTCTGTTTTAACTGAAGGAGGTACAAAAATTTTCTCATAGGAGACTGGGCTTTTTCAAGATGTTGCACAGCTCTTCAGCCTTTTCCTGATCAGAAAGTTTTGCTGCACTTACTGCCTCAAATTACTACGCCTCATGAAAAGCCTAAAGCAAAAATGGACTTTCCTAGTTAGATATATATAGCTAGAAAAAATCACAAAAATTGTGCTAAAAATCAAAAAGGTATTATTCACTTCCTTAAAGCATATGAAGATCATGGACACCTATTTTTCCCCTATAGATTAGTACTGCTTCCTCACAAACACCCAAAATCAAACCCTAGATGCTCAGTCATGGTTTGTGAATAGCTCAATCTAAGCTGCCTTTTTTATCTCTTTTGTCGAAAGGATATACTGTCCCAAAATTACATCTAAAAGGCATAATTTCTGAAAGAAATGTGATGTAACTAGCACTTGAGAATGTAGTAAAAACGAAATATAAATTTGCATGTAGGTGACTTGTCAACAAGGTGATTTCATTATTTTTTATGCATATGTCTTTATTACAAAAATATAGGTTACAGAAACATACTAAAGTTTGAACTTTTAAGTAGCCAAGGCTGCCTTCCTTTTTTTCCATCTATGCATCATAAAACTTCTCCTACAAGGAGTCTTGAACACAAGATATAAAATATAGTTTTTTAAAAAAAATCTCTGAAATTTTTTTCTTCACTTCCTTCAGAATGATTTCTAAGAATGATACAGGTGCAAGATCCTCTCTGTGGAGGCAATAAACCATTCCACATCAAACACAAAAGGAAGAGCTTTCTTTGTAATGCAGGAGAAGGGAATAAGAGCTGGTTTCTTTTTGTTTCCTATCCCTTCTTGTTTAAAGAAGATTGTGACTTAGTTTCTTCTTCTGTAGAATAGAAGATTGCTACTTATAATATTTTTTATAAAGCTGTCATCATTCATTAATATTTATAAAGTGGTTTGAGGTCCCCAGAGATCCTGTAAGTGAATTTTCACTCCCTCTACAACCAAAAAAATATTAATAATTATTAATAATATTTTAAAATTAGATTGATCACCTAAATTGGAATAGTGTATAGTATATTTCATTTTTTAAAAAACCCAGTTTTCATCTTTGCATTCTAAAAGCAATAGTGCTTGCAATTTATCTTTTCGGGGTATATCCACAAATTCAGAAAGTGAAAAAAAAATTATTTCTCTTTCCGGGATCTCTATTATACCAAATATCAATACTCTTGATTTAACCACTCTAGCTGTTACAAAAACTTAGTCTCTGTTATACACAGATTTGTTTTATCAAATACTGCCATTTAATCAAGTATTCAGCGTATTCCACTTTCCTTTTTCCTTCTTGCTGTTTTTTAAAATAGGCTATTATTTTTATCATGGGTTATCCTACTGTAAACAAAACTTTAATTTCCAAGGGCATCATCCTTCCTGACTCCTATGGTAATCCTCAACCCACACACTATTGGTTTTCATTTCCTTTTAAATGTCAATTTTAAACCCTTAAGTATTGAGTCCAAATTAATATTTTATATGGGCTCCTTATTCATTGCATGGAGTAAATTGTCTAGAATAGGTAATTTATGTAGTGCTGGACATTTCTCTACAAAAATAGCTCTGAAAAAAAATTCTCCCATCTTGCTTGGTGCTGCCCTAATAGTAATTTAGAAATGGTTCAGGTAAGAAAAAGGAAGGCCCTTTGACAAAACTTTGGCTGCACTTTGGGGACAGACAAGCACGGTCTGTGAAATAATAATTATTAGAGATTACGTTGACTTCATGCTTTTTCTCTATCAGTTTGAATACACTGCTGATGAAAGGTTCATGAGGTTCATGAGTTATGAACTCTGGAGAATGGTTATTTACACTAAGACTGGTTCCTGATCAAGGAATCACAGTAAAGCTTCCCATGAAGCATCGTCTCTCATGGAAGTAAACTGATTTTGAGTGACTGTGTTTAATGGGAAAATGTAATTATGACCAAAAAAAAAAATAAAAATCAACAGCCTAATGTTTGTCCATCCATTCTGTCTTAGTATGGACACTTGGGCAGTTGGAAATAGAAAAGATCACTAAAGCAGTTTACACAAGTGGATGAATGCCACAGGTCATGTATTCACACACCTAGCCAGGATCTGGGCAGGGGAATTAAGAGATTTGGAAGGGTTTATTCTGATTAGTATTGATATCAACACTTCACAATTAAACTTGAAAATTAAGGAAGATTGACTCTAGTAATACACAAATATTTATTGGCTTTAAAGCTTGCTTTCTACAGAAAACAAAGGTTTCCTCAGTGTCCTGTAGAGATTTTTCTGTGCTTCCTAAAAGCTAAAGTTTATTACAGATGATATTTTAATATTATCCCTGAAAATTCAAATTATTCTTCCATCATTGGAGACCTGTTGTCAATATACTACCAGAAGTGCATAACAGGGACATAAATCCCCAGCTGTTGCATTTAGAAATAAAATAATGTGAAGTTTTCATGTCAGAAATTAGAAGATGCTAACAGAGGTGCAGTATTTAGCTGTGCTGTGGGCTGGAATTTGGAGACGAAAGGACTGGTACTGTGGAGCCAGTTGGCTCTTGTGTCTGGATCAGAGTAGTTTTAATCATTTTTTTATCATTTAATGCACTAATCTGTCTGCCAAAAAAAAAAAAAGTTTTCAACTCTCCCCAGTTCTGTTCCATGCAGCTGGTATTGAAAGGGAACTACAGAAAACTTGCACCAATAGCATTTTTATTTGTTGCTGTGGTCACTTGTGGGAGGTTTTTGCCTGGGATTTTTATGTGTTTGATACCAGCATAACTGGGGCTGCTGTGGTATTTTAAATGATCACCTTAGCTCTGCCTTTGTCTGTGGACTCCATATCTCAGCCTAAATCAAAGAGAAGCTCTCGTGGAGAAGAGCCAAAAGGAATAATAGATGGAGAAAATAACAGAAGGTGAGTATCATAATAACTGGTATCATCTTTAACACAGTACAATTATACTAAATTACTAATACACAGTATTTAAAACAAAAGAAGTGAGAACATAAGGTATAGTTTAATCTGTAAGGTTCTTTGTTAGTAGGAAGAGTAGACTGCCAAATCTCATTTCTAAATGGAAAAAGAGCATTGAGTGTTGGTCAAGAATTCCCATAAACCCCTGCTTTTAGTTGTGAATCTACATGAAGAAAAACATCTTTGTCTCTCAGTTGTGGAAACACAAGCATTAGTTACTAAATTAATGACTGGATGCGGCACTCAGTGCTGTGGTTTAGTTGACATGGGGGTGTTTGGTCAACAGTCAGACTTAATGGTCTTTGAGGTCTTTTCCATCCTGATTCTGTGAAATTTGTTGCAGTTCATTGGTCTGACAACTAATAGATGCACACATTGGAAATCTGCTTAGCAGATTATAATTTACTGTCACTTTTTAAATTTAGAATGCGATCTTCCATTGTATTTAATCTATTTGCATCACGGATGACAGATTTCTTCCCTTTAAGGGCAATCCCTTATTATCATAAAATACTTTTTCCTGAACTGTGACATGAAGAGAACACCCAAAACTGTAAGAATTTAAAATTCTGGAATTTGACTATTTATTTATTGTCATTCTTAGAAAAATACACTCTTTTAACTCATCACGTTTCACTCCAAATACAGAATGGACTCTCTAACTGCTTTGACTCTTCAGAGCTCTCTTAACATGATACATAACATGGGAAATTATTTCTTTTGCTTGTCAAAATAATATTGCTGGGAAATATAGTGCATCTTGTTTCTTTTAAGCCTCAGGAATTGCTCTGGCAGGGAAGAGTTTGCAAGATTCACATCACACAAGAGTGTCTGCTGATTTTGCGTGTTTGGCTTGAAAAAAACAAGTGGAGGTTTTTGGAGATGTTACCTTACCATTCTTTCAACTGAAGTCAACAGAGGGGGAAGTGGCTAAATCTCACTTGTCTTGCTTCAGATAACTTGGTCTTGCAACACATGGATATTTCAGGCTGGTAGCTTTGCTGCTGCAAAAAATAAGTTAAAAATAGAAAACAGAGTCTTCCTAACTGAAAACTAAAAATCTAAGAAAGTTCTGCAAGCACTTACAGGTGCAGCAATGAGAGCGATAGGGGAGGGGTTTGTATGGGCAAACAGCATCTTCTGCTTGCCTGCACACTGTGGTGCACAGGGAACACACCTTAGCTGGACCTGCTGGCACAGCAGGTGCCCACTGGGAAGTAAAAAACCCCTCATTTCATGGCAGTGTTTTACCACAAACTACCTGGCTCTCACAAGATGTACGATCAGTTTGTCCTCATTAGCTCAGATGACACCACCAGCGTTAAAGTGCCACAAACAGAGTGTGTTTTACTTCCAACAGGATGCTCTAAGCTACGGGAAGAAATATTCCATTTCTTCACAAAGAAAGCACTTAGAAAACAAATGGAAAAGAAGTAATATTCTCACTCTCTGTTTGACTTGGACTCTAGCTTGAATAGGCAGGAAGGGATGTGCTTTGTGAAAACAGTGTATTAGAGAAGATAAAATCATTTGAAGAAATGTCATCTGGGACTTCAATGCAGGAGAAAAAGCTATGCCACAATCCTCTGTTTCCTTCCTAGAGATGTTTTCTATGATGTGAAAGGGGAAGCAGAGCTGTCCCCAAAGGTCATGGAAAGCAAAGGGAAATATTTTCTTAATGAAAAGGGCAGTGCTTTTCTTAAATTTTCCTTCACTGGCCTGATTTCTTCCTGCTGTTATGTGAACCAACTCTGAGTACCAAATAGTAAAAGCAGCATCTCAAAAAGGTTTTATTTGATATGAAATATTTGCCTCTTCTTTAACAACAAAGTCCTGCAGATGTTAAATATTTTGGCAAAATCATACCTAATTCAACATTATACAACACAACAAAATCATTCTAAAAGTGGAAAGTATGAAATATATAAGCCTCCCTTGGCTAAAACAAAAAAAAAGGAACTCCTTGTCCCTCAGCAGGGGATATGTGCTGTCTCAGTGAATTTGTTTCTAGTAACTGTGGACATATTGCAGAATTAGAGAACAGGAACAAAAAACTACTTGTTCTGTACTCTGATCTCATTTTTCACATTCATATACATATTAACAATAGATCTTTCAGCTTTTAACACACATAATGATAAATTTCAACAATATCACACAATTCAATGTATTGCTGCATCTGTTGAGGCTTAGTCTAAATGTTATTTTTTATGAGCAACACTATATTCAGTGTCTCAAAATCTGTAGGAACTAGACTCATTAATAGCCAAGGGGAAATCATAAGAAGTGGACACAAACTGATGTTTTGGCCTCTTCTAAGGACATGAGCTGAGGTTTATCAGCATGTTTAAACATGCCAAAGCCTTGTTTTGATAAGCATTATTATATTGTCATAAATGTGTCTAATTTAATTATACTAACATAATGAAATCATGTAACCATTTTAACTGAGTCAGTGCTGGAAATCAGCTGTTACCACTACTAGGACTTAGGAAAGAAGAAACTGAAAAGTCCAAACTGGGGACAACAGTTTAAATTCTGACTTTTAGTCCACTAGTATTGAGGTCTGCTTTTATATAGAAAATTCTCAGAATCAAAGAGCTTTTTGGGTCTAAATACCTTTCCTTGGCCTTATTGCTGTCACATTAACATGTCATCACAGCACTTGGAGAGGCAGGACATTCTGCAAAAGCTTTACACAGATTATCCTTGACTACACAAAAATTTGGCAGAGTTCAACCAAAGTTGCACCTCAGAGCTCTTTCAACAGACACATCTTGCCACTAACACCACCACAAAGTCCTCAGGTGACTTTGGGATGCAGAGTATTGAGGCTGTGCAAGCCCACTGCTGTGAAGCTCATTTATCTAAATGAAGGAGTTTCTTTAAGCATGACAGCGGGAGAGGAGGAACGGCTTGTAGTCTTTGCTTGTTTTATTTTATCCTCATCCCTCCTATTATCTCGTCTTGTAACCTTGGTTAAGTCCATTAACCTCTTTATGGCTCTGTGTCATTTCCCATGTGTTGTCCTTTTAGTCTGAGTCATTAAGAGCAGGTCTGTACACAGAGTACGGGCTCACCGGGGCCCTTAATGCCTCTGCAGGAGAAATTGCAAATAATTGAGGTAACCTATCAACACCCAATAAGCCAACGCAGAGCTACCCAACCATCCATGCCATTTAATTTTCAATCTAGTTAATGTTTTAATTATTTTACTCCCCTTCTTCTGCTTAGTATTGTCACTGTGTTCCTGGGAATATTCAACTTTGTTCCTGTTTCAAGCCACCGACTGCTCCGGTGAGGTTTGAACACAGGGCAGAGGTGAGCTGGGACTTGGTGTGAACAAGGTGACATTGCCAGGGTGAGGAATATTCCCTAGAGAAAGGTTTCACATTCCTGACAATTGAACTGTGAGAGTTTGTTCTTGTTGGGTATTTGGCACCATGCCTTCCAAAGAAGTTAAAAATCATTTGGGTCCCTAAATTCTACTATGGAGCATGTGGCCATTTGAAACAGAAAATGTAATCCTTCTTCGAAATTTCCCTGCTCCATTCTGCCCTAAATGATTGCTTCCATCTCCTCGAACAATCCATCAGAATAAAAAATTTGTTGTACTTCACAGTTTTTATCAGACTTTTTATGAAAATAGGGGTTCTTTTCATGCGTTTCTGAACTAAGACATGCATTCTAATTAAGATTGAGAATTAGTGCTTTCTTAGTCTTTTTAGGTTTAATTTTCCATTTTTAACCTTTTATGCTACTATTTCTTGATATTAATATTCATAACACAGAGTTCTATTTTAATTACTTCCTCCTTTCTCTATCTCATCTCTGTATGCATGCCTTTAAATGTGTAAATAAAAATTCATTCTAGAAAATCCAAAGCAAATAAATTAAGAAATTAATTGTTGGATTTGTTTTTTATTTCTATATGTTCTTTATTAGGTGGTTTGTTGTTCTAATTTCCTGATGAGTTTGCTCTCCCTTTGCTTGGACATTTCCTTTAAATAGTTCATCTTTTTATTAAGTTAGTGAGAAAACAGCCCATATCTTACAGCACTGGATAAGGATATACTCTACCTTGTTCACCTTGTTCAAACGAAGATATTTGTCTCACTTTGCCAGTATCCAAACATGATCTTTCTGATTTTATTAATAGTTCATAAAGCCCAAATTTATTTGCAGAGGAAGGCCCAGATATCTTCTTGGGGTCATTTTATAGACAGAGGTCCAGAGGAAGCCTTTAAATCCACTCTTATCATCTCTTTTGCTGAGGTTTTTATTTCTACAAAACTTTGTAAATCACTACTTGAGATTTCCAGTGTTTATGTGCATGTTTGCACTTTTCGGTGTAAATTAGTATCTCTCTGGTCAAAGAAATCTCTTGCAATGATGGATTACAGGAGCAATTTGAGAATATAACTTCAAAGGCTTTGTGTGCTTTCTCTGTTGAATGAGAACAGGTTCCTGCCTGCATCTCCCTGCATAGAAACACTTAGGTAAATTGTAGTTAATTAATTTAATGTAGACTAATATCATATCCAGATTAATTGATTGGTTATCTTTGAAATTGATTATTTCTCCTTGTTCACAGCCTGGAAGATTTGGTGGAAAAGATCTAGCAATTTTTGGAGGGTTAAGAGTATTTCAGTTTTAAAATCCCTGGTTCTCATACCTGAGACATTCATATTTTGAAGGACAGGTTCACTGCTACAGTCCATTTACCCACAGTTAGATAGTGACTGAGGCCACAGAGTAACTACAGAAGATTGGAGTTCATTTCTGTCTCATTTACCTTGCCCTTACCACAAATATATCTCATGTAATGGCCCTACCCAGAAGCAGGAGTTT
This sequence comes from Monarcha castaneiventris obscurior, assembly GCA_026261815.1. Classification (NCBI taxonomy): domain Eukaryota; kingdom Metazoa; phylum Chordata; class Aves; order Passeriformes; family Monarchidae; genus Monarcha; species Monarcha castaneiventris. Next base: position 5,381,274 of record JAMPIT010000437.1, read on the forward strand.
TAAAACTTTTTAGGATTTCTGACCTTTGTGGGTATTTTTCTCCTAAGGTAGGCTTGGATGCCAGTATAAAATACTTATGACATTTGCCAATATGAAATCTAAAGCAAGAGCAAAAGAAAAAAGATAAAGCGTGTGTCATTCCTAGTTCTGGTCACACAAAGTTGAGAACCACTCTTCCAAACAGAAACACAACAGTTCATCTTTACATCCTATTACAAATAAGTCAGGAATGTTGCTTTGGTAGCTTCATTCTTTATTCCAGCTCAGATCCATTCCTAAAGACAAAGAGGACATTACATTCTATTTTTGTCCTTCTCTAAAATGTACCCAGAGCCCATGAGCTCCCTGAGGCTCGGCAGTGGTGGCCCTTGGTGCAGAGCTCCCAAACGCTCGGGGTGAGCTGATGTGGCTGCAGGGCATGTACCAAGACAGCTCCTCATCCCCCTGACAGCCCTGCAGCTTGCTTCCAGGACTTTGGTCTTTTACTGCAGCATGTGTTAAATTTTAGCAAACAAATAGAAGGTCTTCAAGCTGCTTACTGTTTAAATATTTCATCATTTTCCCCCCTCATAAATATAGATGTAGTCTAAATGTGGAGAAAATAGAAAAATCAGGTGTAATATTCTGCCCAAGTCTGTGGAACTGCTTTATGACACCTGGGCTTCCTTTGTAACCTTTATTACATTATGGTACTCTGCAGCATACTATTAAAGTAAATTCTGGTCTCTGGTTGCAGGTTCATCCTGCTGTTTCACAGAGATTTTTTTATACTTTCTTGACTAAATTGAAATATAACAAAGAGCTTTCAGGAAATCACATTACTAATAAAATACATGGTAGTTCATGAAAAAATGATCTACCCTCCTGCCAGCAGATTATGGTTTGAATGGAAAACCAGAAGCAAACCTGAAGCAAGCCCTGACTGGGTTTTTAAGACCTTCCAATTCACAACTGAGGACTCTGTGCTAATGTCCCAGTGTGGGCAGTGCTCAGTGCTCACCCTGGCTATTGGCATGTCAGCATTTTTATTCCTGATGTCAATGGATTGCCATAACCCAGTGCAATTGCAGTGTTGATGATGCTTGGTGGTTCCTTTTTAAATTACAGTTTCAAGAAGGCAACCAGCTTGCAACCAATGTAAAATATTTATTACACTGAGTTTTGAATCATTCCACTTTATTAATAAAAATCTCATGTGGTACTCTAGCTGTATAATATGTCAATACTTTAGAAGCCAAACTTAATTTCTCTAAAAGTTGTCAAGAGAAGTTAAATACAAATGCTTTTCTGTAGCTCTCTCTATAGTAGCATTAGCACAATTTTAACTGTTTACTAGTTTTCTTGAATTTTCTCAGTATCCAAAATATATTTAATATGTTTAGATAATGTATTCCACATATATGGCCCAATGAGGTTCTGGGGCAATGGTTTTAGCCCTACTGTATGAAAGCTGTCCCCCTGAATTTCTGCTTGTTCATGCTGGAACAGATATTTTTCTATCATGCTTCTATATGGCAATGACGAGTTGGTTCAAAAGGTGGAAAAAAAATCCTTGAGTTATTCTGCATTTTCATCTTTATTATGGTAACTTCTCTAAATATTTAGATCAATTTTAAGAATCTCTTCCTCCTTCATATGCTTCATAGTTTTCTCCCATCTTATTCAAATATGCCAGCCCTTGATTTTATATTCTTTAGTTTCCATTGCTAGTTTCCTTGAGGCCCTACTTATATTTTGTATCTATTGCTATTTATCCCTTTTCCCCACATTTGCTGTAATAATATCCTTTTACATTGCCTAAATAGCTGCATTCACTTTTGCTTTGAAACATACTATTTTGGTTTTATCATCAGTTTCTAGAAAGTTGAGTTTTTCCATTCTTGACGTCTTATTTTGAGCATCAAGGAAAATGCTCTTAAGCAGTTCCCAATTATAATTCATAATTTTCCATTTGAATTGATCATCTACTAAGATATTCTCTTTATTTTTTCCCTGCTTAGTTCTTTCTCCTAGTTATTTGATTCATAATAATTTTCATCTTTATGGAATTAGTCATTTTTACAAAAAAGACCAGATGTATTGCCCTTACTCAGGAGCAGTGATCTTTTCCAGAAAGGTCTGAATTTAGTTCAGGTTGAGAAAGAGAAAGCAAATGAAGGAAGGAGATGGTAACCTTTCCAATCAGATGTGCTTTCCTCAGGACTCTAACCTGACACTACAGCACTAATACATATTTTTGAGGTAGGAGTCCTTCTCCTGTAATTTCCGAAGTTCCACTTTATTTCCAGCAGTGGGGGATTTCCAGACCTTGACCTCTCAGATGTAACTCTCCCATGATTGTACAATTGTCTCTCTGCGTGTCATAGTCAGGTGTTGATGCATCCCTTCATCACCTCCCTTGGGGCTTTTGATGCTGTGTAGCAGATGATAGCAGGGACCTTATCTTTTGTTCAGCTGTAGTATGTATCCATGAGCATCCCAAATCTCCTGTTTCTGTTATTTAGGGTCCATTAGTCAAAGAGAACCTTTTTTAAAAACAGTTCTCCCATGGAAAAACACAGTGTAATCATACTGTGTTGTGGGAGCTTCTTACTGTCTCCTTCTCTGAACTCCTTCCAAATTGATTTGGCACTGAAGTGCCTCAAAACAATTGGTTTTCTCTAATTTGGGCTCATATTAGCTAGGAAAACAGTTACCCGAGAAGGAGTCTAGGAGTGCCTATTCTATGGGATGCCAAAGAATCCTCATGGAGGAGTTTTTATAAATGGTGACCTGTGAAAAACCTTTCAGCTTAGTTGATGTTGTCTTAGATGACATCAGTCATTCACAGGAAGATCTCTAAGAGCCCAAGCTTCATTAGTTATTACAATCACAGAGTTACTTGACACAGACTATTATTATGCCTCCCTGTTGTCCCACAGCCCTCTCTGAAGACTTATTTTAACATTGCTTTTGCAATTATGTTCTTCCCACTGAGTTTCAGTGCTGTCAGCCAGGTTACAGTCGTGCTCATGAAGAGGCAGTTCCAATGGTGCTCCTTCATTTCCCAGGCATCTCACGGGGAGATTGTCTTTCCACATTCCAGTGTCCTGGATATATTCTGTTCTCAAGATCTCATTTAGACCAAAATTAATGCTCCTTTTGCTCTTTCTTTTTAAATTATTTTTCATTTTCCCATTTGTTATGTTTTCAGAGAAGCTTCTGGCTGCAGAGAACCCCCCAACTTTCCCCTGAGTAGCTGTCCTTGCATGTCCCACTGACTGCTCTGTTGCTGCCATTGGGAAGTCCAGGTGTTTTTAAGATGTGCTGGTGCTGTGCATGTCCTCTATATATTTCCACTGCTTCCACAGAAAGGCTCTGAAAAGCTTATTGGCCCCAGCTCCTTCTCAGAAGTCATGATAATAATATTTTGACTTTGTTGTTTTGGTTTAGGGTTTTTTGTTTTGTTGGGTTTTTTTCCTTTACTGCTACAGGTCTTATTTAAGTTGAAATTAGGAGGTTTTGGGAGCTTTAGGGGTCCTTTTGGAAAAGCATCATGTAAATTCCTTCAGAGTTAAATTCAGTGAGAGTCATGCTGGGCTGGCACAGAAACCAGGACAAGTATAACTGTGTTAGTACAGCTCTGTCTGGGTTAAGTAGCTTTGCTGAACAGCAGGGCAGAGGAGGCTGATCAGAGGACTGTGCTAATTCAGTTAAATCCTTTTCCATTTTGGAAATGTCACATTTAGAGCTCGTATATTTCTGTGTAGTGCTGTATTTTGTCATGCAAACATACCCTGATAAATCTTTCAATTCTAAGGTCAGTGACCCATTCATGGATGAAACCACATTTTTTTTCCCCAGCTAAAGCATCCAGATAGCATTGTACAGAATAAAATACAGAGTGATGAACCCAGGCCCAAGGGCACCACTTTTAGCTGATGTCTATTATGTATGTATATGTGTGAAGGTACGTATAATGCAATGACAGGCTTTTAGGGGCTTCTAATCTACATTTTTCTTAGCCCAGAAATACATGAATAGGAGCCTGACTTCATTTTCTGAATCCAAAAAGCACATATCTTTATCCTATGCTTTTAAGCATCCTTTCATTTGTGCTCATTTGCAGTCTGTTACAATTTTTTGAGAGTTGTGTGCATACATTTCAGAGCAGAATGGTGGCTTTTATTTTTGCCTGGACTATTTTCTCCTCTATATTCCAGAAAAACTGCTCATGTGGCAGGAGGGCACAGATATCTCCATGGATCTAGATAATCTGTGGTTATGAAAGCTATTCAAAATGTTTCTCAATAATTTTCTTTTTCTGTATTATCTCCTGTACAATCCTTTTTTGTACGCTTGGGAAAAGGTTGAAGCCTTTATGTTTCACCCTCAATATGAGAGGTCTTCCAATGAACAGTGTTCATTTTGAGGAAGGAATGGTTTTTACTGCAGCTTCTGTTCAAATCCCAAATGCAGGTGTATGATCATGGCCAGGATTTGTGTTTGGTTCTCTGCATGTGTGTTTTTAATGTTTTAACAGCTGAAAATCAGATTTCTTTCAATTTTCACTTTCTGAATCCCACATAAGCAAAGGGATTTATTTTTCTTGATTGCTTAATTAAGTAGGACGTTCACTGTGGAAAGCAAAATATTCCAAATTCTTAACAGCTTAGAAAGCTTTTAGAAAACTTGTGATTTGATGTGAATAGAGTCAAACAGAGGAAACTTACTTTCTTTAACAAAATTCAATTTGGAGGGCCTTTAAGAACTAATTAACTAAATTAATTGATATTGGTTTCACTGAAGCAGATGATGATAACAGTTGTGTGTCTTGCAGTCCTGCCACTCTTACTCCTGCAATGCCAGAGCTTGCGGGATTTTTTAACGATAGAGATAATAAAACAAGTCTCCTAAACTATTTCCTTACTTTACAGCATGTCACTGCCACGCTTGCACAAACCACAGAATACTTGTCTGCTTTCGTCTCCCCCAGCTTCAGCAGCACAGATGTAACTCTGAAAATGATTCTGGGGGTGGTTTGGTAAGGACACAACAGCTATTACTGAGCAGTGATGCTGCAGGAGTAATTCTTGAAGGTGCATTTGGAAGATTAAGTTTAAAAAAAATAAATTATACTGCAACAATTCTGCAGACATGGAGACAGATTTAATGATGAATATACAGGATAATGGTTTGAGAGTGTTAAAGGCAGGAAAATATTGAATGATTACTTTGTGAAGATCTGTTCAATGCATTCCTTGGGGATGGTGCAGGGATGCACTTCCCTTAGGAAGGCGCTCGAGTTTGAATTAAAACTGAGTAAAGCCACTATTCTTAAATGTATTTACTCATACATGCACACACACATACAAATATAAAACCCAGCAAACAACCTGTTAACAGTCAGAGAACTAAAGCAATACCATTTCCTCCTACACCTCTTCTTTTTATCTCAATTTTATCCATAAGGGTGGTAAAAGTATCTGGTTTTTTTCATATGACAACAGTATTTCCTGGATGTTTTGAACTGCTTTTGTTATTAGCTGTTTAGATTCCCTTAATTCTTTCCCTTTTCCTCTTACTTTCATTCTTTCATTCTTTCTCCCTATTATTTAGTCAACTCTACTTTTTTCCTCCATTCTCTCCCCCCTCATACTCTGCTTTTTGAGCTCTTGGCTACAAATACAAGATTCAAAGGGCAAATCTATTAAAAGAAATGGCAGTACCTTTATAGCTCTCTCAGAAAAGAAGAGAGAGATGTTTCCCCTCCTCCCACTCGAGTGATTTCACCTGGGAAGCTGATGGATTATTTGCATAACTATACCTGCTACCTCCCCTGACTGATGGAGGCAGTGGTGTCAGAAAAATTTCAGGATGTACCCCACCCAACATGAGAATTGCAGAAGCCCTTAATTCCTTCAAAAGAAATGTCCATTAAATAAGCAAACAGACAAATAAACGCCTTCAGTTAGGAAGATTGCCTTTTCTGCCTGCTGCTCCTGGAGTTTGGCTTCCTGTAGCAGACAGGAGCCTAGAGTAAATTTCCAGCTGAGGAAAGACTTGTCTTTAGTTTTTCCAAGATGCCCCCAGCAAAAGCATCTACCTTGCAAAAATAATTTTCTTCTGCTGTGTTTTCCCTGTATTTACTGGTGGCCAGTGCTAAAGCCTTGGGCAATCTCTAGGTTTTTGGGTTTTTTACTTTTTGAACACCTCCCAGAGCTTCATTTTTTTTCTGTTGTTCCTGTTGGGCCTTTGATGATTTGTGCATTGCCATTGCAGATGGGAAGTTCCAGACTCTGAAGCGATGCCTGCTTTTTCCTGTGGGGTGGTTTAAATTATTGCCAATTAAAAATAATCTCAATCAAAAACATTTGATTTCACAATTCAGTCTCAAAAAAAAAAAAAAAAAAGCATGAGCATGATCATAAAGTTGGAACAAAAAAATAATTAATTATAGGGGCTTTCTCTACTGCAAACTCTGACCCTGTAGTATGTGACCCTAAACTGACCATGTTATAAATTACTCATATTGTAAACATGATAATCTTGCCAGCACTGAAGTTTGAGTTCCAGCCTGACTTTTTGCATTGGTGGGGTCTCTAAGAAGCCTCAGCACTGTCATTTTTGCATACATGCCCTGCTATACTTTCTTGTGGTCTGCTTACAAATCTATACAGCCATGACACCATGAATATACTTTGAATTGCTTTTACTAGAGCTGAATCCCAAGGATTTTCCTTGGGGCAAGGCAGTATTTACCCTAGGCACTTTTTCTAGGCTTTTTACTGCAAAAATTAGTTTTAATTTAGAGCACAACTTGTTGTATCAGTTCAATATAGCAGACTGAATATTTCACGAGTCTCTGCACTGACACCGACAGTGTATTTTGCAATAAGGTTCTGCACCTCATTACATGCCAGTCTGGCTGCTCACTATTTCATAGCAATCACTTTTTAGAATTGGTAAATCTTCATGCAGAAAGAGGAAAGTATAGTCAACATTCCAGTAATTGTTGTTTCTCGCTGCATAAGGAGATTTACAAATAGCACAACAATGCTGAAGGTAAAATTATTTTTAGACGCTCTGCTGTGGGTTCGAGCAAGCTCTGGCCTAAAATCTATCAACGAGAAGGTCAGGCAATGCTTTATGAATGTAATGGAGCTTCAGTTGTAAAAATCTGCTGCAGAAATCAGAGGCAGAGATGGAGGGATCCATCGAAGAGCTGCAGTAAAAATGCAATCCAGCCTGCAGCTATTATTCTTAAAGAGGGAGACGTAGCCCAACCCTGACATCCAGACTATTACACCTAGCAAAACTAGTTTATTTTTGAAGCAGTTTATTAATTAAGTCAGAAATAACTGAGGGGGAAAAATGAAGGTATTTTCTGCAGGAAATTAAAGTAGCAATATAAACAAGTTCTGAACACTCTATTTATTTCCAATTAATGACATTTAATTTGAAAGATAGAATGAGCTTCCAATCCATGATCCTTATGGCCCAGTATGTCTGGAAACAGAATTCACTTTAATTAGTCACAAAAAGTATTTAAAATCTTCTAGTGTCAACCCCCCCAAAAATTTGGGACTCTATTCAGAAAACAAGGATGGCATTACTTTTTTAAGACTATGCTGAATATTTATAGTAACATTAATGATGAAAACATACATAAATTGTATATCCCTGGCTTTTAAACATTCTCCTAATATCTATAGCAGTTGCAAAACTACTCCCATTGCTATTCCATCATGGAAATGTTAAATTTAATTCTTCTTTCCAGCAACTTTTGCAGGTCCCTTCCAGTTTTTCCATCACTTTCTGCCACAGGAAAGTTCTTGTGGCTAACACAATAATCTAAAATAATCCTCTAGGGAGAAGAAATATTAATTAACTGGTTGCAGCTGCCCATCAGACGATGAAGTCTGTGACTAACAGGAGGCACTTTTCAAACCCCACAGACTCTGTCAGCCACCAGGGGACATCGAAGAGTTTCTCAACCTGTGCATTCAGGCCCTGGAGCTCAGACGCACCTTATTTGTCGTCTCAAGTTTTCATTGACACAAAAATCAAGCGTCCCAAAAATCGTTTCCAAGCTTTAGGCTTCCCATATGGCACAACGTGGCATTACCAACTGCACCACGGGAGAGCTCTAATGGCTCCTGACGCACAACATCCCAATTAAGCGCCACAATGAAAGCAGCAATTTCGCCTTGTTTAATAACAGACTTCACCCAAGCAAGCCTTTGCTTCAAAGGATCCCTTAATAAATGTGAAGTAAAGCTTGAAAGGAGGAAAAAGCTAAACAGAACTATAGTTACTTTGTTACAGATGGTTAAAGTGGAGAATTGTTGGTTTAAAAAGGAAGCTTTTAGTAAGTGCGGAGTCTCTCCTGAGACGCCCCCGTGGTGCTGCACACACACATACATGAACCAGCACTGCTATGTGCATGCTTGTCTCATTCAAGTGCCTTGCTTGTTTTTAAAAAAACATACTTGAAACAACAGCAATAACAATAAAATGGTTTTTATTTGTAGCTCACTGTCCCGTGCTGCATCACAGAGCTCTTCAGATGTGGTGCGATTTTTTTACATGGCAGAGGGTAGTGGCAAGCAAGCTGAAAGTAAAAACTTTCTGTGAAAAATCAAGTGGAGTTTTATTCTGAAATTAGAATTCTTGCTATCATCTCACAACTAAGACCTACTTATTCTTCTGAATAGACAAGTCTACTGTGCACAGTAGTTCCCCTCTTAAAATCTGCATTTGCAATTAACTGCAGAATTGACATAAGGTGGTAGCAGGTCTAACTTCTTTTACTAAAGTACTTTTTGATAGTGATTTTTTGTATGCTCACACACGTTCCTAAGAGATAACTCTGCTATTCTTTCCATGAGATCACTCCTTAATTACTTTACACAGCTGAATAACAGATGCATAGCAACAATAGATCAAGAAAAGGCATTAAAGATACTCTCTATAAAATAGTTCCTTTCTAATGGGTGGCACTGGGGAGATCATGGAATGTGGCAGTAATAAGAGTTAATTTATATTTGGCATAATTTAGAGGCCAGAACAGCAGCCAGGAGATCTGTGTCTGTGCAATATGACAATATGTGCCAACCTACCTTAGCAGCCTTCTTACCTTTCTGACCTCAGCTGCTTGTACACAGCATATTCCACAAAATACATTTCTATTTCTATAGACATTCTGGCTTCTGCCTTCTTTAGAGAGAGCTGAGCAATTCCAGGGCAAACCAGCAGCATGAACAGGACAGGAGAAAGAAATTTGTAGTAGCAGCAGGGTGATTACTGAAAGGATATCTTAGTGTGGGAAAACACATTTTTATTTTCTCAGTATAATGCTGGTTTCAGGAGCGCAGCTGCTGGTGACATGAAAAAATTGTGCTTTGTTTTTCACCACAGTCCATCTAAACAGCTAAAGACATAATTCCATTTTAACTGAGCTCCACAGCACCCTCGTGGAAGGTATTGATATAATGTGCATATGCTTACAGTGAAACACCACGGGTCAAAGCTAAATGATTAAAAATTTGTGTTCACAAACTATAGTTATGAGGACCTCAGAAAGATTTAATTGAACTCAGTTCTTTGACATAGAATCGGGTTGCAGTGTTAAAGGCCAAAAAGCATCCCAGAAAAAGGGGTGGAAAAGATCCTGGAAAGGGGGTGATTGATCACTAGAGCTGTAGCAGGTATGGGATCAGCAGGGAGACAGAAAAGGGAGGACTGGGGTCCATGAAGAACAGCACCTCTAGCTCAGTCCTTACAAGGGCACTGCTGGTGTTACAAGCTACCTGAGCATTGTCTGTAAAATGCATCTCCCAAGAAAATGTAAATCTGGTGTGGGAATGTTGTGTGAGATAAGGCCTCTGCTGATTTTTATGTGAGCTTGGGCTATACGTGTTAAACGGTTAAAGGATTTGGTTTAATTAAGCTTAAATTGGGACCTGCAGTAGTTTCATCTTTAGCTGCAAGTTAGTAGCACTTCTTGCCCTTGTGCTCCAATATAAAATGGTAGATCCTTTCTGCTTGAGTGTTTTATAGTTTGGATTGTAATAAAATATCTTATAGGCAGTAATTGGTGGGTAAACTGGGGAAGGTCACACAATTTATGGGATAACTATAACTTCTGAAAATGGGAAAAACCTCCATCAAACTGCATGCAGGCAATCCAGTTTGCCAACATGAAATGCTGATATAAATACTTATGCTTCAGGCAATTTCCAGCCCCAGCTGTTCTGAAGTGGTCTCAGCACAGGAGAAATCCTGGTTCTCACCCTTCCCATGAGTTAAATCACAGGTGCTCTGATGTTGGGTTGTGGTCTGGGAAGGGTTATCTTCTATTTTCTGAATTTCTGCTATTATAATTGCAAGTTTGCTGTTCTGCCTGGCATAAAAGGTAAAAATTTAAAAGAGGCTTTATAATGTTTCAGCTCTTTGTTTAGATTCTTTTTTGTGCTCTGTGGCACTAGAAAATGTTTTTCACTTCTGTACTTCAGTGTTTAAAAAACCAGGATGGTATGTGAGAGAAACAAACACTGTTCAATTCCTTTCCTATTCTGAAATTAGCTGCATTGACTTAAGAGAGTGCGGCGTTTCAAAAACTTCTGTGTTTTAAAGAAGTGGTCAAAGGCTGATCTTTTATGAATGCCTACTCCTAAAAGGACTTTTCTATTTTAAAGCATTTGTGTGATGGAGTTGTAATGGAAATATTGACATAATGGTGATAATAAAAATGACATCAAAATGCCAATATTGATAGACATGAATAAATACTGTCCTTGTGCCTCACTGGTTAAAATTACTTCTTCAGGACACCAGGGTCTGGCACAGAGCTCCCCCTGCTAATTGCTATGATGATATCACTAGCTATAGGATTTCCACTAACAAGCTATGGATGTGCCTCTTTCTCCCCCAGCGGTGCTCCTCTATTAAGTTATTTAAGGAGGGAGAGAAAATCTCTCTCAACATAGGAGTTATCACTGAAAATATTCTATAGAAAAAAGCTGTAACTGGGGGTTTGCTATGGCAGCATGTAGATATGAAACCCTTGCACTAAGTTTGGGGTAAGAAAGAGCAAAGGAAGAAGAATAACTTATAGACAGAGCTTTGCCAGGGCAATCATGCTGGCTGTCAGTTAGATAAATTGTTTTTATGGTATGTTTTTACTGGGTTTTTTTTGGGTTTTCTTAACTTTAGCACCTGTTTTCTGCTTCAATCTACTCCTACTTACAAGAGCAATGAAGCTGGTGAAGGGTCTGGAGCACAAGTCAAATCAGGAGCAGTTGAGGGAGCTGGTGGGGCTCAGATTGGGGAAAAGGAGGCTCAGGAGGGACCTTATTGCTCTCTGCAGCTCCCTGACAGGAGGTTGTCACCAGGTGGGGGTCAGGCTATGCTCCCAATAACAAGTGACAGGACAAGAGGAAACGGCCTCCAGTTGCACCAGGGGAGGTTTAAATGGGTTATTAGGAAAAATTTCTTCACCAAAAATGTTGTTAAGCAGAGGAACAGGTGGCGTCACCAGCCTTGGAGGTATTGAAAAGGTGTGTAAAGGTGGCACTTGGGGACATGGTTTAATTGTGGGACTCAATGATCTTAAACATCTTTCACACCCAAATACTTCTTTGATTTTACATATCTTTGGGCTATCCAGAAATTTTCCTCCATTGACTTGAGGTTTTTAATCCCCATTTTCAGTTGCTCTCACTGGTGTTTACATTAATTATGTTTCCTTTGCTTAGGAAAGGAATGAGACAACACTGCTTAATAGAGTAAATATGTTACCACACTGTATTACACTGGTAAATGTATAAGGTGTATCTCAGTACTATTATGGATGAGGAAGGCAGGATATGTGATAAAAATTTTACAGCAGGGAAGTTGTGTTTGCTGACCTGTATAAGCTCCAGGGATTTCATTCTCCAAGTGTGGCAATAGATTTGTTTTGTGGTGCATGTACCACTCAAACTCGGAATCAATACAAGCAGGGTGGTGTGGCACTCTGGCATGTACTGGTCTGAGCCATCCCAGGCAATCAGATTTATGTTCATAAAAGTTCTTGTTCTGTGGTATAGTGAAAAATACAGGGGACTGCACATTCCTCTGAAATGGAGTGATCTCTCACGTTTCAGCTGACTACACGCGATGTTTGCAGCAAGAGCTCTTATTCCAAGTGCACGAATTGGAAACTTGAGAGCCCCAAGGCACTGAGCAGTACAAAAGCCACTGGTGGATTTGCATATCCATCTCCATTACCAGGGAGCCAAGGGCTGGATTCTGTCAGACAGAGCAAGGTGTGAGTCATATTCCCACTAAATAGATTGCTCAAGGAGCAAGTCATTTTGGAGAACTGATCTTATAACTCTCAATTATGCCATTAAATGTCCACAGTGGTCCCCAGCTGTAGCCTCACTCCTTGGAATATCCAGTCCCATAAAGAAATTGAAGGTAAGGGCTTTATACACCTGCAGTGAAGCAGAGCAGGATTTGATCTGTAATCTCTGGATGAATTCACTCACTGCAGAACAGGTGGGGCTATTTTTGCTTGTCTGAGAGTGAGAATCCCCACATCATCACCATCTTCTCTCACACCAAAGGCTAGTGATCTGAGCTTGCTGCTCTGAGAGTCCAGGGAAGCTACTTTTCCAAAGGCATTCCTGCAATCTCACAAATACCTTTGCCCTGTTCACCTCAACCCTCATTTGGCACAGGCACAGATGATTTTCCAGGAGTATGCATTGCTTTGTTGCTCATTTTTCATCTGTGCTAGAAAGCTCCCAATTTACCTAGAGAGCATAATGATGTCTGGCAAAGGTCTTCACAACTGTCTACAACCACACCTGTCTCACCATGAATTAAACAACCCTGTCATGCTGAGATTTGGGGCTTCTTTCTGGGGCAGCCAGATCCTGTAGTTACCAGCCCTGGCAAAGCAAAAATGGAGTAGACAAGACTTGACTTTCCACTCCCTTGGTCCTTTTATGTTGTACTGGCTTGCATTTATGGAATAGAAACATCCAAGGAGGCTGAGATTGATGATCTATAAAGCGCTGAGATGTCGGCAAGAAGATTTATAGGACAGTTTGTCAATTATACGAAGTTAAACAACACAAACTGAGTGGAGTTGAACGCAACACGGTTCCTGACACAAAAAGGAAATTGTGTGAAAAAAATCTTGTGTCTTGCTCTCTCAGGATTCAAAATGGTCTTTCCATCTGTTGCCTGCACGAGTTGTGTTGTGTGTCGCTGGCCTTTGCAGCCAAGAAGAGGCTCAGCATCTGCTCCAGAGGCTGGATCCCTCCTGAAAACACTGGCACAGCTCTGGCAGGTGCAGCTCAGCCAGAAGGAAAGCAGCCCTCAGCTCCTGTGCAGGTGTTGGCTCTGGGGTTGTCTCTCCAGGAGTTTAGGAGGATGTGCCTCTCTCATCCCCACACAATGTCCATTGTGTCCCATGTGCTGGAGATTCCAACAGATTCCAATTTTTTGGGTTGAGCTTCCTGTTTCCCCTTTTCTGACCAGCCTGCTTTGCTCATATTGGCTGAGATGTGTTCAGGAGCCTGCTCTGAGGCAAATGAATTCTTCATTTTGAATCTTCAACGGTACTTCCTTTTCAAAAGCATATACATAGATAATATTTTGGGTTTGCTTTTTACTAAGTTATGGACTCCCCAGTCTGTTAAAGGAAAGCAAAGTGCCATTAGACAACTTAATGACAAAGTTCTGATTCCTTTGAGTTATTACAGAACAATTAGAAAAATGTTTATTAAGACATTAACCCCTATAAAGATTTTGTGCTTGTCTTCTGGAGCCTCTGTTGTGAGGACATAGTACTAAAGAGGTTCTTCTCAAAGAGGGTGTGTTGTTTTTAAAACACAAAACGTGAAAGATGAAAAAGATTTAATATCACATTTGTTCCAAAGTGATGGGCTTTTATACTTGGAAAATTTTTTCTCAAAAGAGACAAGAAAATTAAATGAGAGATGATGTGGAAGGGATGGGAAAGAGAGAATGGGATCCACCTAGAACATGGGGAGATGGGATTATATTATTATCAAAAGAGTGGTTCAGATCAGATGCTAACATGATCATGTGCATTTCTAAATGCCTAAATTTTAATTAGAGAGTCAGAACTGCTTTAACATCAGAAGAACTTTTCTAAAGAATGCAAACACAACTGGTCTGGAAAATAATTTGAATTTGTGGTGCAACTCGTTTATGTAAAATATGAAGATGGATTTTACATGAATGTAATTTTAAAGAAAGGGTTGAATAAGATAAGAATTACTCCGCATAATCAAACACAATCCAGATCTGAATATTTTGCAAGCTGTGGCAAATGTCTTTGTAATAGAAACATGGATTGACTGGAGAAGTCATGAGTCTCTGTGGATTCATGTAAGCCAAAGCTTCTTAATTCTGTATACCATATACTGTGTATTGAAGGAAATACGCCTTCACTTACAAGTTTCAACTCTACTTTAAAAAGTGCCAAGTGCAGTACAAATTTAGGACATGAGTCCTTAAAGCTGTGTAGGTATTTAATAACTAACTTTTAGTATTTCATCTTTGATATTTTATGGTGGGTACTGAGAAAATAAGTGGTGCCCATGTTACCTGTAGGACAATTTTTTGTTTATAATGTGTACTACTTAAAATGTAGTGAGACTCACATGAGGAAGTGTTGCAAGCCTTAGGATTCCCAAACAAATCTCATAAGTATTAATTAAGATCTCTTTTTAAAATGGTCTGGCTTGAAGAGAGAGAGTATCTACCTGTATTTTCTCCTGGATGAAAGAGCAGTAGTGACAAGTTTAACTCCACATGAGAGAAAAAACAATTCTTTTCAATTCAATTCAAACCAATTTAGAGTAGAATTCTTTTGATTTTATGGCTAATATTGCATTCTCATGCATTCAGCTCACCAATCCAAATGACCACATACCTATTTATGTATGAGGGGAAAAGCATCCGTACAGGGAGGCTTCCCTATCTTTGGAAATTGCTACCACAAGCCTGTACTGGATTTGGACTTACAACTGATGAGCCATTTTACTTTGGAGAAGATTAAACCACTGGGTCCAGAGAACCTGCTATCTTCCTCAGAGCTTGCATAACTTAGCTGATAAGGAGAACTTATTTTTTATCACAGAACTTTGTGTCTGCAAGGGGATAGCTGGTCTGACAAATTTTACCCCAGCCTCCATGAAAGCAATAACAATTCCTACGTGCACTGCAGGTCTTGAAGGTAGACTGTATGGGATGCTCCAAAGGTCTAATGAGGTGGTGGGTGTATAAATTACTCGGTACACTGCAGGATCAAATGGAACGAGTATTAGTTAACATGCAAGAAGCAATATGAGTGGAATAATTAGATTAGTTTCTTTTATAGTGGAAACATTAGTCTTCTGGGAAACTTGTAACTGCAATAGCAAGGTTATCTCATGCTATCTCTGGATTAATGTAGAGGTGTTTACCTAAAAAAAGCTTCAGATACAAAGAAAAATGGAAAAGGCTTCACTTACAAAAACAAGCCCAAATTAAGATCAAATTCTGTGACTCATATGAAAGTTATCTTAGATAACACAGCAGGAAGGCATTAGTCTACCAGACATAATTGTTTGGGCCATTACAACCACCAATACTCTCTCCTGCCCTTGCCTAGCTTTAAATCGAGCAGTTTATCTTAATTATCAGCCTGCAGAGAATTGACTAGACCTAAACCAAGTCCCCATTAACCTCTCCTGTAATGTGTCTTCCAACACAGACCCACAGCTCCTCAGACCACACCAAAACCTGCTTACAAGGCAATAGCCCTCCCGATACTTTGATGACCTGTAATTCAGCAGCTGGAGGAATTATCTCCCCTCAGTGCTCAGTAACAACAGGTTGTGGGGAAGCAGTAATGCCCAGAGAGCACTGGGATCACTTGCTTAGTCACATATCTGGTATATTTGGTACTTGCACCATGCCTTTTTTTTTTTTTTTGAATCATTATTCATCCAGGACTTAAAAAACTCCAAAACACATGACACTTTTTTTCCCCCTTCTAAGACAGAAAGTGTAGCAACAGTGTTAATCTTCTGGGGACTTTTTAAATTTAAGCTACCAAAGATAAAAATTAATGAGGTGTGAAGAGATGCAGTCTTTTGCATCTGTCTATCAACAACTTAAATATGGGAAAAGAAAATAATCTACTTGAATAGCATCTGATTGTGTGCTTTATTTTGATTCCTATCTTGGTTCTGAGAGGCACTTAGTGCATAGAAAAAGAGAGCACTTAATATCTGGCAAGACCAGCCCATGTGTCTCAGCGGCTCACAGAGCATTAATTTTCAAGGACAAAATCAAAAAGAAATGTTGCTACTAATGTTTCTTTGAAATTTGGAGCAGAAACCAGATGCAGTGGAGTAGGGTGGCACCCAGGACAGGTTCCATGGCCTGAGATTCAGGTGCTTGGCAGCATGTGGGACCTGACATTGGAGGTGTTTGCTCTTGTTTGTGTCTCAGTTGAATCTGGTTTGATTTGCTGCTACAGATTAAGTGTTAAACCTGAATCAGCAAACAGCTGTATGTTGGTCTGAACTGTAAAAGATTTTGGACTATTCCTACTGTTCCTCTCCAAATGGTGAAAATATGTAGGCCTAAAACTTTCTTTTTAGAGATATTATTTTCCGTTGGGTATTTATTGTTAAAACGCAGTAAAGAGCATTCTGGATTTTCATTCTTTCGCCTCTGGAGCTTTGTAATACTCCTGAACCAAAGCTACTGTTTTGGGGTTTCTTTTTAGTTCGGTATTAATACATGAAGCACATCATTCATCCTTACATTGCACCAAACCCCTCAACTTTAATTAACTTCTTTAAGGACTTCATTCTGTACCCACTGACATTAATTAAGAAGTTCCATTGGCTTTTAGCTATCAGTCGGCACTTGCTTGGGGTCAGATTCATGCAGGGGAAGTGTCACAGAATTACCCACTGAAATAGCTGAAGCCAGGAAGGTGAGCCCCAATTTCCACCAGCCTTGCAAACACAGCTGCTTGACACAGGGCTGCCAGGAGGGCTCTGCCTCTACAGCACCCCTGATGCCTGAGCTGATGAGAAGCACCTTTCCAAAGGCAAGTGGCAGCCAGAGGCTGCTTAGGAGGTTTAGGTCTATGGCTGCTAAGCCCTTTCAGTC
The DNA here is from genome assembly GCA_026261815.1 of Monarcha castaneiventris obscurior. NCBI lineage: Eukaryota > Metazoa > Chordata > Aves > Passeriformes > Monarchidae > Monarcha > Monarcha castaneiventris. Next base: position 5,398,449 of record JAMPIT010000437.1, read on the forward strand.
TGAGGGGTTCATTTTGAGAGCTGCACCTTAAATATTTGCTGGCTGTACCCCAGCTGCTTCCCCTCTCTCAGCAGCCCTCTGACATTGCAGGGACTGGTTATGCTCTCCTGAGCTCTCGTGGCTGCAGCAGGGGACACTCAGGGTCTGTGTACAGGTAGGAAATGTCTCATGTGAACCTGGCAGAAGGTGTGGAAGAGGAGCCTTTAACAGTTAAAGCCTTAGGAACATCAGACTTAAGTTTCACTCTGAGCTTATTGTTGTTACTGTGGGCTGAAAAGCCTTTGGACTAAATAAAAGAAGTAAACCTGGCAATGGAGAGAGGAGCTTGTGAATTGCTGGTGGAGATGGAGCAGTTTGGCACAGAAGAGCTGGAGTTTCTGCCTCCAGGGTAAGCATCCAATGTTTTTTCATCCTTGATTTTTTTGGTGGAGGTGGTGAAAGTTCAGCTAAGCCTTTCGTAGCTCTGACTCCACATAAGTGTGTGCTGCGTTTTGGGTGTTCTTTCTTGCTTCAACATTTAGAAAGGTGCAGCCTGCAGAGGCCACTGGCATTGGCACAGTGTTTCCTTGGAGGTCTGTGGTTAGTTTTTGAGTATCCCTCCCTTCAAGAGGGGCAGAGGGAATGTTCGCCTTGCTGTGCTAAGAAACTGAAAACCTAATGTGCATATTTGTGTGTGTTTGTAAATGAGTGAATTTCAAGAGATGAGCAAAGCAATCTGTCCTCTTAGGAGTATAATAAAGGGAATGGGCGTTTCAAATAGACTCCTAATTTTTCATGTAGGGGGAAAAAACCCCCTAATAAAATAGTGTTTATCCTAGGCAGCAGCAACAATTGTTTTATCTCTTTGCCCAGCTCTTTTCTGCCACATAACACACTTAAATAAAGTTCATAGTTTCTATTATTTTTTAATTAATTTTACTGCATAACTGGGAAAATCCACATTTTTAAACAGGCTTGTAACTTTCTTGAACTGAGATCATACAGAGGCAACAGCAGTTGCTTAAGTCTATCTAGATTGCAAGTATTTTTTATAACCGTATTTAGAAAGTGATGCCTATTTTGGAGAACACTGAGTGCTTTATCTACTGCATATGGTGAATATCACAGCTAGCTTTTTTTAAAAGTTGAAGTTATTCTGTGGTAATTGTTGATTTCCTGTGTTCATTAACAGAGTAGCTGGTTTTTTAAAGCAAAGCCAGATGAATTGAGCAAGAGGGCAGGATAAAGTTGAAGTCTGTAGTATTTTTGTCCAACAGTCATTAATCAAATCCATTTGGAAACAAATAGTGGCCTGATTTACTTACACAGTATTATGATGATATAATTGCATCAAATTTTCAGGAGGTTCTCTTATTTTCACCAGTGTGAGTAAAAAGGAAAAGCAGGTCTTGGGTCTACCTAGCAAAATGCAGTTTATTTGCCAGGAAGGCTGGATAAAATGTAGATATCACACAGGCACTGTGCCTCTAGCTGCTGTGCTTACCACCAGCAGCTCAAAGAGAATTATTTAATCCTTGTTTGCATAATAACTTCTGATAAATAATTCAAGAACGTATGGCCTAAAGTTTTTTTAAGGCAGTGCCTGAGGGAGAAACATGATTCTGTTCCAGTTTTAACAAGGCACCAGGAACCCCAGCAGAGTTGTTAGAGCTGTATTCAAGCTCCTCAGACATGTTTTGGTGTAAAAGGTACTGTGAAAGGCAGAAGAGGACTTCAAGATATTTCATGGGGAGTTGTCACGAGAGGAAAGACACCTCTGTGCCATCACGTATTGTGTGTTTGTAGTGGGAGAAGCAGCAGCAGGCTGGAAGGTCCCTCTTTAGTAACAGCACTAATGGTATAATCCACTAAATCAAATGTCTAGAGAGTGGCGAAAAAATAATTTTTTTAAAACTTTTTAAAAATTTTTTATGCCTTATAAAACAAAGTGCTTGATACAGGCTTGCTGACAGTAAGTGCTTCAAACTGGCTTCTCTCTTTTTTCCCCTCTATCTTTTTCTCTTTACAATGTTAAAGTGATCCTGATTAAGGAATGAAAACGTTATCATATCTTTGGCTACTTTTTGCCTTCATATTGTGCATTTGGGGGGAAATTATTTATTTATAGGACCAAAGCAATTCTGTTAACAAACATAATGACTTGAATTTATCTCTGTCAGATGAAGTCTGATACCCTTATTACTTGCATCTGTTTACTGCAGTGAGGTTTGCTCTGAGTTAATACATTGCTGAACGTGAATAAGGAGGCAAAAGCTGATCCTTACATCATTGATCTGGAAGGGGGGAAAAAGTAATTATTGTCCCTGACAGCCCAGGGGAATAGCATGGTTGTTTGAAAACTATTTGTTCTCAGTCATGGTTTTTGACATCAATACCTAAAGTGCCACATACAAATCTCGTATCTAATAATTGCAATATCAACAAGTGCTTCTTTGGATTTAATGCAAAGTCTTGTTTGTTTTCAGCTAATTCTCTGACCTGATTTTTGTTTGGTTTGTGTTGTGGGAGAGCTTTATTTGACCATACTCTTCCATCAGCCCTGTTTTTGCTTTTTGTAAGAGAAACAAGACACCAAAAAATCGGTAAAGGTGACTTTCACCTTCATAACAGAAGGATCCATAAAAGTTTACCTGGAGCAATTTACTTGAAGTTTTTGCATCCTTAGAAAGTGTAACAGTGTGGTCATTTCCATAGTTGTACTCTGTAGACAGTTCTGATTTATATTTTGGTTATCTCAAGGCAGATTTTTATAAAGACGGATGTTAATGAAACATCATAATGAGCAAAGTATTACTTTTATACTTGTGATACATATATTTTATACAAATTAATACTGGATGGACTTTTGTTTGAATTTCTATCCCATGCTAATTTTAATCTAATGCAGAAAAAGTGAGTTACCACCAAGCAAGAATCTTGAGCATGTGCTATTTGTTTTTATCTGATGCAGATAAATGCCCTGGATATTTTGAGAGCTTTCAGTCTTTGTTCGGGTGCCTGATTTTCATGAACCTTTGAATGGAAGTAAGCAATTTGGCAAGAAATTAATTGTTCTTGCAGAAGGCTCATAAGTAAAAAAAGTGCAAACCTGGCAGAAGGACAAAGCAAAATGTGACTGTAGTAATTGTTCAAACGTTTTGCCAGGCTCTTCCAGGCAGGCTGCTAAAATGCAAGTGCAGATGACAGCTGTGTATCTCCAGGTGAGGCTGATGCTGTTTGAAAATCTGGTTTTGTTCTATGTAGGCAATTCAGCTGTTTGAACTTCAACAAGGAGAAGCCTTACATGTACCATGCTTTATGTTTAGCTTTTTCCTCTGTGTTTATCTGCAGAATTCCCATTGAGACTCTCCTGTTACAATGTTCCCTGGAAAATCCTTTGGTATCTCATACTGTGCTTCTTTCAAATCTGAGGTGTAACAGTACCAGTTTAATCTCTCCATCTGTTGATGGCAGAAGATCAATGCTGTAAAATTGTGTGTTAATACAAACCTCTGGTGTGTTTTGTTTGGCATTTGCATTATTTCTATCTTTCTGATTATGAAAAGGGAGTCTGCCATAGGATCTGGTTATACCTGTAAGTAATTTAGAGTCTTGTTCTTTCTGCAGCATCCCACAGCTAATATTACCATCCCACAGTAAGATATTATAGCTGTACCTCGTGTTAAGGGTTAGGGAAATACCACTGAGTTTGGGAACTGGATGTCTCCTAGCTCTTTAATAAATTAGAGTCACGTGGGGAAAGCACATTGGCTGCTTAGATATTATTGTTATGTATAGAAAGCATGTTTTATTCTGGAGAAAATCCCTCTGTGGTTACTTGGAAACCAGACTGTATCTTAAAGAGTTTGTTTATTAACAACCAACACTTTGTGTATAGCTAGATTGGTAGCCATGGCATTCCCACTACATTGCTCACATTTTTGAGACCCCCTTTTTTAGAGGTAACCCACTAACAGGACATGAGCACATGAGGCCATAAAGATGGTTTAAATAGAAATACAGGAATTGATTGTCTTTTTTGAATTTGTCATTTGGGGTTTTTTGTTTTTTTGGGTTTGTTTTTTTTTTTTTTTTTTTTGTTTTGTTTTGTTTATTGGGAGTGGGGCTTGTTTGTTTGTTTGTTTTGTTAGGTGGGTGTTTTGGTTTTTTTGGGGGTGTTGTTTTTTTTGTTGTTGTAGCGCCTTTTTTGTGGTTGGTTGGTTGGTTGGTTTGGGTTTTTTGGTAGTGTTTGTTGGGGTTTTACTTTGTTTTTTTTTAATGTAGACCTTAACATCAAAGTGTACTCCCAGTTTTATCAGTTTTAATGACCTGCGATTCCCTTGTCTGTTACACAAGTATTGAGTTTATCTGGGGTCTCATGTTGACTAATGTTTTAATGACTTCAATGACTTTCATCTCCCGGTTCTCATTTTTGTTCATTTTACTCTGGAGTAGCAACAGGCTGAGAGTGGGCCCGTAGCCAGTTACTCTCTGGCTCAAGTGGCATCTGGAACTCCTGTCTGATGTTTGTCATCCAAAGCCACGTTCATGTCCAAAAACATTATCTCACATTAGAAAGGAAGGATGCATTTTAACAGAAATTCCAAGAGCAATTACAGGAAGTTGGCTTTAACTGTACAGTTACAGTTGTATGATAAACGTTTATAATTCTTCCATGAATAACTGCAGTGCACAAGTTATTGTGAAGCCCTATTGTGACACACACTGTCAAGGGAAAAATGTTGTCTACAGGCTTCAACTGCTGAACTTGGATAAAAGATTTCTCCTCAGTCTCAGCTTTAAGGGAAAAAGAAATCCTTCCCCATTTGTTAGAAAACACGGGAGTAGCAAGAGTTAAACTGTTGTGGTGAGCTTGCAAATCAAACACTGATTGCAATTTGAAAGTCAGATTATACTGTGTCATTTGCATCTGCAGTATTTCTAGAACTGGCAAATGACAATGCCCAGTTGTTTTTTATTTCATGTGGATGTTCTTTACTCTCATTTCTGTGAACTTTCTACCCAGGAGGTTATGCAATGGAAATGCTGCCTCTTCCCTACTGAAACCCCGGGTGTAATGTGTATCTCGCCCTTCAGAAATGATGTTTGGATATATGTATATAGCTTAAGACAGCTGAGCTTGTCTAAATAAATAAACAAAAGCATGTTTTTAACATCTTCCATAGAAATTCTGCATTACAGGCAGCTGCAACCTGTTCATAGCCCATAGGGATGGCTTTAGTCAGAGGAAACAAACACTCCTAAGCAAACACTATGAAGTAGATATGTTTGAAGCTCTATTTGACACCACAGAAGTTTTGTTATGTTAGTTATACCTTTTGCTACTCTAAAGAAAAAGAAATAAATTCAATTTAACAATAACATTAAGGAAAATGGGGAATGCTACAGAATCTGGTTTTATGATATTTTTCTTGTTTTCTTCTCCACATTTCCTGAGCTGCTTTACTTGAATTGATCTTGTTTAAGTTCATCTTGGACTGCAGCTGATTACAGAGAAGAACTTGTTGCTTATTTGCTGGTTAGCTGCCTAGGTTTGTGTGAAATGTTTGGGTTACTTATCTGTTTTAGAATAAATTAACTCTCTGTTCTCTGAATGTGGATATACTTTTAAATAAAATTAGATCAGCTTACCCCTGCTTTTAGAAGGTGAAATTAATGAAGAGAGGGATTTAGATAATTTTAGTTGTCCCTGTTTGTTGCAATGGAGCAACTTCTTTAAGTTGCCCTTGCCATCTGGGAGAAAGGTTTGGCATTTCTGGATCTGGCAAACACTTGACAAGATAACCTTGCCACTGTTCAGCTCCACAGCCTCTAACCAGTGCCTAGAGAAGGAAAAACCTCAGAGTTAATGCTGTTTATCAGGTTGTGTACAGCTGTAATGAAGATCTTGTCTTGTGATCACTTATGCAAGTGAGTAATTTTATTCACACCACTGAACTCCGTGACTTTGGGGAGACTGCTCACAGTGGTTTGCCAGCTTGAGGCTGCTGTGTGTAAATTATGGCTGCTGGATGTTTTATAATTATGCATTTTTAATTAAATATTGCATATCAAAATATAAATTGTATTTCTCTAGAGCCAAAGAATAATACGATACATAACATTATGTGGATGAAGGGGCAGGGGTTGGAGGAAGAGCTGTCATCATATTTTCTGAGTGACATCGATTTGTGTGGCTAACATTTTAGTAATAAAACCCAAAATGTAAATCTGTAGCCTGCTGTGAAGGGAAGTTCTACAGTTTCAATGAACACTGCAGGATTTGCTCATAAATATTCATTAAACAGAGCCTTGCTGGAAATGAAACTTAAGTACTTAAGGTAATGGAATAAAAGTAGTTGAGAAACTCTTTTAGGCATGTTCACAAACAGGATAGGAAAGAGAAAAGTTAAGTAGCATGAAGTCTGACTTGCTTTTTGGTGTTGAAAGATGTTAAAAGCACTATAGGGTTAATGGCAGTGAAATGCCTTGTCCTACTGTTAGTGAATCCACATTAGCTTTTGATGGAAATACTGTAGAATTTCTGCCTCCTTGGACCCATGTTCAGTTACATCCTTCTGTGGCATTATTGTGTCAGGATTTTTGCTTCTGTACATCTAGAATAGAATACACGTGATTGTGTATGATACATGATCATTGTGAAGGTCATCAGCAAGGTTGTCCACCCTCAAAACAGCAAGGTTTTGTTTACTTTTAATTTTCTTTTTTTTTATTAAGACCCCCAGAAAGAGTATAATTTTTGTATTTGTGCCTCAGGGTGTGCTGCATATTTAACCAGATGGCATTTCTGGAAGTTTTGACAGGATCCTGAGATAGCCATAGCTTTGAATTGTAAGTGCCAGCTCTGTTTTCTTAAAATAAATAGGCTGTCAGGTACTGCTGGGCTGCTGATCTCCAGAGATAGGCTTTCTTAGAAGGGGGTGGCTTTTGGAATAGGGAGAGCTTTGCAGGTCGAGAGAAATTCAAATGAAAGATGAGAAAAACAAAATTTTTCCCTGTGCCCCAGACTGAGGAGATTTTTCCTCCAGTTCGGCTTTCTCACATCCAGCAGTTTTCAGTGGCTCCATGTGCTAGAGAACTGTGCAAAATATGGGTTCCCGGGTGAACTTAACTCCTCTTTGTCCCCCAAGAGCTGACACTAGTTCTTCTCCCTGCTTGTCTTGGGGATCCCAGGGCCTTGAGTTATTGATGCCTCAGGCTATTGGTGCCTCCTCTGCTTTTCCTGCATTTTGTGCTCCAGAAGGTTTCCAAGCTGAGAAATCCCCTATTCATTTGAGTGCAATAACCTCAAAGAAGATGGAAAGGGCAGGTTTTTAACACAATTTGACATTGAACTTTCTCAGACCTGACTCCTCTAAATAGCAGCCAGTGCCTCTTGAGAAGCAGACAGAATAGGTGTCAGGGCAGCTCCTCAAGTGAACATGGACACTTGGAAAAGCCAGGGCTGATTGGGATTCAGAGGGTCTTCTGCTGCCAAATTAACATGGATGCTCTCACCCTGCCTGTGAAAGGATGGCATGAGGGAGCTGAATCCTGAAGGAAGTATTTTTGGACAAATGTGTGGTGTCTCCATGGTTAACTGAGAAATTTTCCCCTGCTTGTCTCAAATGAAAAGCTGTCTGCTGAAAGAACAGGTGGAGTCAGTTTTTCCCCTAACATCCCATAGAGTTGGCATTGCTGTAGTGTTGCATTTAATCCTTTCCTGATGCCTTCATGGCTCGTTTAGTCTTGTGTTCACATAAATGATGCACATATTGTGTCATGCTGTCTGGAAATAGGAAAGGAAGTGCTTATCTTCCATATAGTGAAACAGGATTTTGCATATATTAAAACATTACTGCTCATCTTTGACACAAACTGTAAGCAAATAATATATATTTGCATACCATGTAACTATTTAATTATTTAAGATGCTGCCTTGGCTAAAAACTCTAGGTATATCTAATTAAATGTTTCAAGGCAAAGTGATTTGTATTCTTCATTTAAAAGAAAAACTAATTCAATAAATATTTTATTATGGACTATATTTCAGTAAAAGTTCTGTTACTGAATTTGCTCTGTTATTTTAAAAATAATTGCCAGAGAAGACAATTATTTTAAAAAATAAAAAAAAGGAGAAACACCCCCTATTTACATCTCATTGGTTTTTTTGCTGCCCAAGCGCAGTAAGGTGAGGGCTGCAGATTGAGGGCAGACACAGCACATCCCTGATAGCAGTTCTTGATGGCTTTGCTATTGCTCAGCCCAGGCAGAGACCTCATGTCTGCAGTAGCTCTCACAAGCAGTATGGAAAGGGTAGGAGAAGATCTGAGGAAGTGGAGGGGTTGCTCCTGGTAGGGATTATCAAAATACCTTTCTTGAGACCTGATGGCAGCTGGCTTGGCAGTGTCACACAGAGAGAGACTTTGTGCATTGATGTGTTGGCCCTCTTATTCCACACCATCATAGAACTGAACTTTAATGTTTGTAAACTTTCTCAAAGTTTTTTGTTCTGTCTCAGTCTCAGCATTCTGTGAAATCTAACATTGCTAAATAGAGCAAATTTCTCTTCCTTTGAATGTTACACAGGCTGTGCCAAATCCTCTTTTTCTCTCTGTATATGCCTCCTGCAGCAAATACAAAGGGGGTGGGGGAAACCCATGAGGATAAATACTCTTGAGACACAAAGAATAACAGATGCAGTATTTGGAATCCTTAATTATTAGTCTCTGCTCTGTCACACAGTTTCTACAGCCCTTTGGAATTTTGATGCCATCATTTTGAAACAAGCACAGATGTTGTAATTATGAGAATAAATTAATGCAGGTAGTAGTCTTCATCTTTTACCTGCCCATCAAAATGAGGGTATTATTGGTTTTTGAAGTCTTCATTTGAGAATATTACTGAATTTTGAAGTCCCCCTCAGTGATATGTTTACCTGCAGAGCTGCCATTTCAGCTTGTTTGACTGTAGCATCCTAACTAAACTTTCTAAATTGCCATTCTCAGCTGAAGGTGTATCACAGGATTGAAAAAATGACCTTTACCATGTAATAACATCCTTTAGCTGTGGAATTAGTGTGTTCCATCTATCACTCCTGCAGGCCTTGAGGTGTGTGCCTGGTTCTGTAGTGCCATTCCTGTAATAATGTCACAGCCTGCAGACAGACACTTCTCCCTTCGGTTACCACTGAAATTGGTGCTCTTGTCTCAGCATTATTATTACCACCATGTGTTATGTAGGTGATCAAATAACAAAATGTATTTTTGAACTATTATTGACCTAATTTTTACTGGGTTTTTCCACCAAAGTTCATTCTTACCCTGCTTGTTATCCTGTGAATAATCTTTTGCTTAGATTAAGCAAGAGAGCTAAAGGCTTGAGAGACAGAAAACTTACTCCGAGTTTTTGCACAAATAATTAAAACACTCTATAAACTGCTGTACACAACAGGATATTTTGGTGCTCTAGAAACTTAACTCTCGATTGGAAAGAGAAATATGTACTCATTCCTTCAAAGAACAATTAGGTGTTTTTAATAATGCACTCGCAAAACTTTACATGCTGTAGCTAATAAAATGGAATTTGGTTTACTAAGTACTTGTAAATGAAAGACAAGGCTTTTATCTGCAGCAATTTACAATGTATACAGTAACAGAAAATGATGATTCACAATGAGAACTTCAAAGTGTCTGATTTAGGCTTGTAATTTTCAAGTCAAGAGGATTTAGCATTCACACGTGAAAATGTTCGTTTGGGTAGATTAATCTTGTAAGTTAACTAATGTACACAACCCCAGGATGATATTGGCAAGCCTTGTGGTTGTCAGTTGTTCCATAGTAGAGATGTGATCCTGGCAAGGAATACTGAAATGGATGTTGCCAGAAGTTCTCACTTAGGCCTCACCTGGGAAAGCACCATTCAAACTGGGAGTAATTTTGAGAGGAAGTGACAGAATGCTGGGAGGTCTGACCATTGGGAAGAGAAACCAGAAATACTGCATTGCTGTTTGTCACAAATGACCAGCTGTAACAAATTTGGAGGAACTGATCCATTCTGGGAGTTAGTTCAGATGGTGACAGCACATCCTCTGTCACTAAGGGCAGCACAAAAGGGTGAGATCACACTTTTGAAGACAGAGGCTGTTGCTGGGCTTTGTGAAGAGGAGTGGTAAAAATGTCCCAGAAAAGGAGGAGAGCTGCTCTCTCAGTACCTGCAGGGTGCCCATCTCTTTCAGGGAGAAAGCCACACGTGGCTAGGCCGACGTTCCCTTGACCTCTGTTGTTTTCCTACTACAGTTGCACAGCCCAATTTGTACATATTCTGGAGTATAATCATTATCTTTGTAACAACTGTGCTCCCGCACTCTTGGGTGTGCTGCAGGAGTTGTTATAGCTCCAGCTAAGTAGGTTTCTAAAACTCACTCCCTCTTAGAGATCCCTGTTGTACCAGTCACCTCTGTTACCATCCCCACAGCTGAGTTTCTGGAGTCTGAATTTAAATCAAAACTTGTGAGGTGTTTCAGTGAGTTTCCATCAAATCTCATAGTTCATGACTTGTATATCATAGGATTTGAGCTCTTGTGTTTCTGAAAGGGAAAAGTTGCTTCTTTTACTTTGCTGTGATTTTTTTTTTCTCAATAATTTATGTAATCTTTGAGCCTGAAGGAAGAGAGAGACTAAGAATAAAGTACACCTATGGATTCATCACAGAGACTGAGCAGTCAAAAGCAGTCAGAAGCATCAAAGAACAGTGTTATTTACATTTAAAGCTAATTTGAGGACAGTTAGACTGCTGGTGACATTCCTGGTGTGTTTACTTGAATCTGAAATGTAGATGTTCCTTAGTTTGAGAACACATTATGTGTGACTGTGTGGGCTTCAGCAGCATTGTGATTTGCTTTCAAGCAAAAGGAAAGATGAACAAAGAAAGTGAGTCACCTTAAAGATAGGAGAGTGACAGTGGAAAATGTGGACAAGTATCTCTAGCAATTGACAAAAGTTAGGGAGGGTATGCCACTATACCATACTTTTATTTCCACAAGAGAATAAAAACACCATTCAAATGTTGGACCAGCTCTTACAAGGGATTGGAAACTCTCTTGGCTAAAAGAAGGCTGAACCTAGTTTAGTTCTCTGTGGCTTCTCACAAAAGTGTAAAACATTTCTGTTTTGCTCAATATTATTCCACTTGCATTTTGTTTGGAAACCAGAGGTGGGAAGAAAAGACCTTGTGCATCTCACTGATTTTAAGAGTGTTAATTTGTGCGTCTTTAGGAAGGCACCTGCCAAAGCTATCAAACCCTGGATCAAAAATGATGTTTACCTGAAGTCAGCCCCCATGTGGGACTGTCTGATGTTGCAGTGTAGGAGGGCTCTGGGGGAACAGCCTGACCAGGAGATGCTGCATTTGCAGCCCCCTTTCATTTCTAATGTTGCCATTTCACCAATGTGAAAGCTGGAGCTCTTTCAGCTATTAACTGTACCTCTTACAGCCATTCTCTGTGAAATTACTCTGAAAAATAGAAAAAATATACACCACTAATAACTAGAAATCTTTTAGAAATCTGGGCAAAAAACCAGCAATGCAGGACTTCGTTTTGAGTATATTAAATTTATTTGCGGGGATGCAGCTCAGATGTAATGCCTAATATAAATCTAAATCTAATGTTTGTGCTCAAAAGGAAATACTAATTAGCAAGGTGGGATAACTCTCTGCGCTTCTCCTCCTCCTTTTAGTATCAGGAGGATGAAATGAAGTAGTTCTTAATGTGTTCTCATCCAATTACATTTGGCTAAAATTATTCATTGATCACTAATCACTGGCAGTTGTTTACACAAAACAGTGCTCGTATGCAGCATGCAGCATATTGAGGATTATTGCTATAATAGGAGCTAATCAATGAAAACCACTTGTGACTCTCTTAATGAGGTGATAGTGAAAGGGGTTTTTTTTGTTTACCGCAGCAATAGATTTTTCAAACCAGACAGAGCTCTTTGCATCCAGCAGGAAGCTGGTTTTCAGCCTTAGATCGCAGGCACCATTTTTCTCTTTCTCGCTAATAATATTAAAGTTGAAAAACGATTATTCCGGTCCCCTTTTATTAAACAAGCTATTACAAAGCAAGTGAAGGATTTCTGCACCTTCAATTTTCCACCTAATAATAGTAAAGTATTTTCATTGTTGCCTTGACAATATTAATGCTATTTTTTTTCCCAATGCCTAAAGCAAGGAGTCTCACCATTTTCTTTGCCGAGTTGAAACAGATTGTGGCTTTAGACTTTAATATTAAAGACGGGTTTCTTTACTGGTTTTCACTGTGATTGGTTAATTCACAAGCTTGATATTCAGTAGGCGAGATGTAGAAGTTAACTAAATCTTCACAATAGCCTTTGGATTATTCTTGATAATACCAATGTTTTACACTGAGACATACCTTAACTCTAGAACTCCAACGTACCTTAAAATAAACATATGTCAGATATTAGGCATTTAGGCAGAGTTTGTCATTGGCCTATATTTTTTTATAGTTTATCATACTATGGTTCTACCTTAAAGCTTCAGAAACACTCATTCTGGTATTTTTGGAGGTGCTGTGTTCTCAAAGATCTGCTGATTTATTAGAGAACAGGGCATTCAGCACCCCTAAAAATAGATGGGTGAAGTTTTGACTTCAGAGAACATTCATTTTTGCAATCAGAAATGCGATGCAGAAATAGCCCTCCCCAGGCATGTGCTCTGAATGTCAGGCTGCCGCTCACTCTGTTCCACCTCCAAACAGTAAGAAATCTAAGATGGAATGATCTTCACTGGAAGATCCTTTAGTTACTTCTTTTTAATTATTTATACTGAAAATATTGCAAGTGCAACAGGAAGCTGAAAGTTCTCATATTATGCAGATTCAATGAGACTTTGGGGACAGCCATTAATATTTGCATGCTGGATAGTTTGGTTTGCTGCTTCAATTATCTGAAGCTTGATCACTGTGTGTAATCATAATTTGTTCATAAAACTACCCAGGCCTGTCAGCACAGTGCCTGAAATTAAGCTTCTTCTGCTTGTGCAGAGCTTATGAAAAATTGAGTGGCAGTTCATTTTCACAAAACATGACAAACATAAAAGAAATTATGAATTAATTTTAAACCCTGCTTAGTACAGTCTTATCAACTTGATGGAACCCTTTGTCTTAGAGAAGTCTGGCATCAGAGCTGATACGCTTAATTAGTATCAAGCATCTCAAAATGTCTGTGACTGGCAGGTTAGATCATTTTGTGTCCTCCCCCAACCTCCCTATGAATTGCAGTTTGAAATGTAACAGTTTTCATTAGGGAAGCTGGCTAACATAACTTTCACACCTTTACATCAAATTAAACACATGACAATGCTTCATCTGCAACAGCAATCCCAAAGACTGGCACAACCCACCAAATCAAAGATAAATAAAGACACATTTCCTGCTGTGGAGTCTCTTTAGCTTCGAGATTACAGTGTCTTGTAAGGGGAATATACTTTGATTTGAATGTGAACGTAATGTTTTTGGTCAGCACTTGGAAAAATTAACCCATCTGACACAAGAAATCATATAGGTAGCTAGATATCTCCAATAACCACTTTGGAGGCAATAAAAATTGGAGTATTTTATTAAAACATTCTGCTTCCTGTCAGTAGGATTTGAAAGCAGTATGTACCTTATCCAGGTATTCTTCAAATAATTATCTTCCTGGATTATGCCGAGGTAGGAGTGTCCCTAGTGTGAAAACAAGGATTTGAGTCCCAAATATTTATCTAAAAGATATGAACAGATATAATCTGTCTCCTGGAGAAAGAGTAGAATAATAATAATCAGGGATGTTAGAAATAATTGTCTAGATTCTCCTGTTCTCTCATTGAAGTGAAGCCTTGTAATTAATTATACCAATTTCCTCAAGGTAATTCCTGGGCTGTGGTGATGTAACAGGAGTATTACTAGACTTATAGAATGGTAGGATAAGTTTAAAATCTTTGAATTTCTCCTATCCCTGCATATTTTTAACAACATCTAGAGAAAAAGTTGGGTAAGTTGGGTATCCAGAAAATATTGCATAAAGCTGTGCTTGTGGAAGAACTATTAAAACTTAGTTGAATTTGGACTGTAAAATCTTAAATCTAACTATGTGGCAAACTCTACTTGACTTTTGGATATTGATCAGATAGTCACAGTGGTGCTGAACCCTTGGTCTGTGATACATTTTGAATCTTCCAATAAAGAGGTTTCAATTCTTTGTTGATATTTTCTGGACTTTCAGTTAGGCTCAGCTGTGCTTCATATTCTTTGCTCCTACTGGCATTCAAATCCCATTGGAGTTACTGGGATAATTTGCTGAGGAAGGAGGACAAGTTTAGACCTATGTCATGTATTTCTTTTTTATGTGCAAAGAGAGGGAGAAAGAATGAAATTGCCCTCAAGTATTTGAAAGAAGAAATAAGGTAATCTTTTTTTCTCCTCTGCTCTGCAAAATGATTTTTTTATTCTTTTTTTTCTTTACATTTTTTTTCCCCAAGAGTCTCCTGCCTCTCAGAGTCTGACTGCCTTAAGTTCGCATGGCACTGGTAAAAATGGATATGGTCTATACACCTGCAGGAGCCTGGGCTTTGAACAAACACTGTGATCATGCTTAGGATTACGTTAAGGAGATATCTCAAAATTTGTTCTACAATCCTGAGCTTTCCATAAACCTTTCTATGACTTCCATAATGTGTTTCTTTTGCGTGAACTTTGGATATTCCTGTTGCTCCTACTGTAGTCTTTACCACCTTGCCAGGGCTGTAATACCTGTCAAATAAGCAACTTTTCTACATTCCAGTTTGAACTTTCATCCTTCATATCTGTTTTGACCATTCTGGGCCACATCTAGTTTCCATCTTACTCTTAAGGTGAAAATATTGTAAACTGAGGAGAACAACCTATTTCAAGGAGGCTGGATTCTTTCAGGCTGAGAATATTTTTCTGCTGGTATCTGTGCTCTCCCCAGAGGAACCTTGGCTTAACTCTAAACTCAGTTGTCACTGCTAGTCTTCATTTCTCATCATTTCCAGAATTACTGTACTGTAAAAGTAATTTCTGAAATATCATTACAGATTAAGACAAAGCTTTTTCTTTTTTTATCGTATAGCTTAGAGTGTCTTGGTATGCTAAGAGACCTGTTTGTGTCAGGAGAAAAATGGTTTTTTACTTACATTTCAAATTTAATAGCTACTAAAAGCATTTACTCATTATCCAGCTACCAGCACACAGAGCCTTTCATACATATATTGTTGGAAATGACAATACTGCTTTTTAAATTTTATTTTTTTTATAATAAAATTAACAGAAATGCAGCTAATGGGGCACAACTTGGCAAATCAGTACTAAGTGCTAGTTCAGTCCATGTGCTGCTCACTGGTGAAGAGCTGTCCTCATCTTGTGCCTTTGATTTCCAGCAGCAGTGCAGGGATGGGTCCTGACTGTGTTCTCATACCCTAAATCTTTGAAAATTTGCTACTCTGCAAGTTTTGGGGCTTTTTTTTTTTTTTTTTTTTTTTTTTTTTTTTTTTTTTTTTTTTTTTTTTTGCCTTTGTACATGAAAAACTGCTAGGATCATATGTTAGCACTAACTTTTTTATTTCTCTCAGGCCCATGGAACAAAGAAGTTGAAATTTGCACAGATATCATTATGGAATACTTCTTGCATCATGGAAAATTTCATACCTGCTTACACAAGCTCCACTGTCTGAACTCGGTGGAGATGTTTCTTTTTTTTAGGCAGGAAAAGATTGGATTTGACTGTATTTGTAGCTTTCCTTTATTCACTAGAAATACTCTGCTAAAAGTGGTTTGTTTTTGCTGCATCTCAGCAGTGTAAATGACATGCTTCAGAGCAGTGGTGGGCACTCCAAAGTGGTCAGCCCGATGTTTACTCGGATTTTTATATGCTCTTGAGTGGCATGTGATTAAAGGGATGATTTTGAAGTTTCACGCTGCTGCTCTGTTAATGCACTTGTCATTTTTCAAGTGGTACTAGTGCAGGAGTCATGGAGTGGTTCTTTATGCCCCCAATAAAGCAAACCTCTAATGAAGAGCCCTTTTCCTTCTTCCTAGTGCTGTATGCAGTTCAACTTTTTAGGGGAAAATAGAGAACTTAATGACAACTTCATGTCCAGCCATGAAAACCGGTGTCTCATGTGCTGCCTTGAGTTTCCTTTCTGCCTTTTAGCACTCTTGGATGTCAGACAGATGTGCTAATCGAAATCTTCCCTCAGATTCTTTACTAGGGTTTCTGAGTCGTACACACCTAAGTGTACTGAAGTCATACTCCTAAAAGTGTCTGCCAGTCTTGGCCTCAGTGGGAACATTTTCTTCCAATCTCTAAATTGTCAATTTGTCCTGGAAGTGGAGCTTCTGTGCTAAACAACAGGGAGTAGAAGAGGGCAGGACAATTGTACAGAGCAGGAGACTTGAAGCACCTGGCAAATATTTGGCTGTGCAGTTCTTCCCACAGGAATGTAATCAGCTCCCTTCTCCCACCATCTGGAAGAGGGAGCATTTTTGCCAGCAGAGGAACTTGCTCTGCAGTCCCCATCCTGCCTACCTTCTGTTCTTTTCTCCACAAAGAGCATTTTCTCCCTTTCTGACTTCACAGGCTGATCCAGAATCCCACGTGAGAAAGTAAATGGAGGTGGCAGTATTGTGGGATGGATACTTCTTGATTTTGTCAAAAAAAAAAAAAAAATAGAAAAAACAAAAGGAAAGAAATTACATTCTGCTCAAGCTTTTTCAAGCTTTGAGAAATGTACTGACCTGTGGAAAATAATGGTCAACACTGGCTTTGAAATGAAGCTGTGCTTTTTGCTATTCCAAACCATATTTGAACAGCTTCCAAATGATTTGGTAGAGTTTCATGGAGAGAGATGAAACAGAATGGGGTACAGTAGCTTGGGGTTTATTTTGTTTTGTTTTCCTATCATCCCTTAGCCAGAATTTCTCTGCAATGGAGGTTCTGGTTCTGTTTGAAGCCATGCTTGCTCTTGTGTCAGAGATGTGGTTCATGTGTGCAATGCAGGCATTAGTGAGCTGCATCAATGCCTCTTTCATTCTGCTGAGCTGTTGTTGTCAGTGATGAGAAAAGTGCCTTGTTTCTTAGCTCAGAGTTGATTAGAGGTGTTAGCCCTGCAGTATTAGTTTTGAGACTTCCTTGTGGCATGTAGTCAGTGTTTTATTAACTTTGGGGTTTTTTTAAAATGCAATTAAAGAGATGAAAGTAAATTATCATTTCTAGTTGCTATTGATGGAGTATGGTAAACACACTTAAAAGTTTTATCTGCTGCCCCTGAGCTTAAGTGGTTCTTTATGTAACCAGCAGATTCTGGTTATTGTTTT
This sequence comes from Monarcha castaneiventris obscurior, assembly GCA_026261815.1. Taxonomy (NCBI): domain Eukaryota; kingdom Metazoa; phylum Chordata; class Aves; order Passeriformes; family Monarchidae; genus Monarcha; species Monarcha castaneiventris. The sequence goes on from JAMPIT010000437.1 coordinate 5,415,823, forward strand.
GATGCAAGTGTGTTACAGGGATGTGTAAATGCACAACCCCAGGTTCTGTGTGTTGCAGGGGCAGGGCTGCAGGATCTGTTTGTGACTGCAAGACAGCTCCTCTCTTCTGCTTTACACGACTGGAAAGTGGAAAAGGTCATAAAGATCATCAGGAAGATGTTTAACATGCTCATGGTTTTGCCTGTAGCCTGTCTGAAATTGATGCTCTTGGTTACTTTTCACCACCCAGGCTGGTTAAATGAATGTCAGGCATGAAGATGAGAATGGGAACCTCAGAGTTAATGTTACAGCAGCCCCTGAGAAGTCATATCAGGAGCAAACCCCCTGCTACTACCAGGGCCAGTTAAACAAGGTCTGAAGGATGTGATGCACTGTAGCAAGCTAAGGGGGAAAAATGAAGTTATTTAACAGCATTTAATTAAAATGTTTCCCATAATAACTATGCATGCATCTTTAATGATCGTGAAAACTGTTTCCCTTGCTTGGTCTTCATTTTGAACACCAGTTCTCACAGAATTTTCATATATAGGACCGAATATATGTGATAATCAACAACTGTTCAGATGCCCAAAGTTGGTGTTAAAATATTAATATTGCAAAATCAAACAGTCTTTTCTTTAAAATAAAAACCATTTACTCCAGAGCAAAGCTCAATTGAAACAATGTGATTCCTCCTTGTCCTTTTATCCATAAATAATGGATTTTTAAGAAATGGAAGGACAACTTTGTGAATTGCTAAGGGTAAGAAATATTCAAAGATTCAAACCACGAATAAAGTATTATTTAAAGTAGTTAATCAGATGTTGATTCTGGGGATTTTTGTTTCTAACCTTCGCTCTTACATTGCTCTCAATGTGCCAGTTGGTTCTTAGGGAAGATTTCTTTTTCAGAGTGTAGAGAAGAACTAAATCACTTCTGATTGAGCATCTACCAAAGTGCTGGGCAAGTCACACACTTCTTATTTGTATTATTTGTGCTTCATAGGGAGGACAGATGCGGACCTCTGAGAGGGGACTGGAAATCGGTAAAAGAATAAGACCAGATGCTCAAATTGTCAAGCCTAAAGTGGCTAAATCTTGAAACTGTAGCACTTGCGATCCCAAAGTCAGCACAATCTGCCAGAGATGTTGCTGGTTTAAGTGGCCATTTGTCTTATAGAAAGAAAAAATACAGGGAAACTGAAGGCAGTTAATTATTAATTTATTATTCTGGAGTTTGAGACAGTTCAAGCACCTATCCAAGTCATGATGTCCTGAAGTTCTTTCTCATCAGCTCTGAACACAGGTTTTATAAATCAAGTCTTTCTGTGCATGTTATTTTGGTGTGGAGTGTTATTTTTAAGCTCCCTTGCTGCAATGATGTCGGAGTGATGAAGCTGGGACGTGTTTGAGTGCTCCGTGGGAAGCAAAGCTGAGCCCAGTTTTACAATCGCCATCCTGAAAACCAAACACACAATGTTCTTCTGAACCTGCTTCCCCTCCCACGAGCTGCTCAGCACCTCATTTAAACCATGCAGCACATCTCCTGCTTCATCTCTCCTTACAAAACAGGGGAGGAAAATTACTGCAGAATCAACGTGAGCCCAGCCAGAGGCTGCTGCTGCTGCAGAAGGGACACTGCTGTCCCCAGCCGTGCCCACCCTCCTGCTGCAAAGCACCACTCTGCTGAACTGTGTCCATTTCATGGCACCCTTGAATTCAGATAATCCTTGGATTCAGATAATCAGAAACAGAAAATGGATGTTAAACTTCTTTTTTTTTTTTTAAATACCAACTGTGTCAAAATATTTTGCTAGCAAAGCGATACTGGTTAAGCAATACTTGCCTGGTACTAAGCCTTTAAAATTTTTTTTTTTTTTTTTAAGAGAAAAATTATTTTGAGGAGCAGTCCTTGGGCAGTTAGCCTGGACTTCTAAGCTATAGATCTTAATTATATAATAGAAATGTTAGATGCAAAACTAAGAATTTTCACTAAGTTATAATTTTAAGTAAATAATGGACCAAGGATATATAACTTGGAGTTAAGTTTCCATCTTCTTCCTTAGTTTTGAAAACCTTTCACTGGTTTATTTCAGAATTTTGTCTTCACTGAAATAACAGAGTCAGAAAATTTTGTAAGGAAGTTTCTGATGGAGAGATCTGAAACAGAGCAACAGAAGTGGGTGGTGGAAGTGACAGAAATTGCCACAGTGGATTTCAAAGACTGCAGGGGAGGTTTACAAATAGGAGAGGTGATGGCATTAATAATGTTTCACGTTACTGCATCAATTACCTGATTCACTGTGCCAGTGAAGAACGGGATTTAATAATTTCCATCTCTTCCTGTTGAAGCATATTAGCCATCCATTTGCTGAGGGGTTTTAATTTGTAGAGAGATGAAATGCTGTTTGACCCGAGTGCTTGTTGAATACAAACCAATGACAAATATATATGCGTAATCTAACTGCAGTTTACAAAAGTCTTTTCAGAGAAAAACATCAAATGAAGCCATTTGATGTCCCTAGTTTGATTCACAGGATGTAAGAAATCTATGTTCACGTTCTAAAATCTACAACTAAGCAACTTAGACTTTCTTTTCTCTGCCTCTTGGATTCATACTGAGACAGGAAGTACAAAGTGCTCACTTTAAAATATGAGTGTGGTGGCCACTGCATGTCTTTTTAAAAATAAAATGAAATTGGTAAACTGAGGAGGAGGCTTTCAAAGAGGGGAGTTTAGTTACTTGAATTTGCTGTAACCTGTTGTTATCATAGAATCATTTCCATGATATGGGACACATTTTTATGGAAAGATATTAATGCATTGAAGTTCTACAGGAATTTGTATCTCCATATGAAGAGCAAAGTGTGTGCTGAAGAATGGCTCAGAATGAGCCTCTTTGGGACTTGTCTGGGAAATCCAGTTGTTAGTGTATCTGTGTGCTGGAATGGAAATATTATAAAAACCTGATCTGACCCCCTAGCTTGAGCCATTCAATGTAATATATGCAAGGATGTTACAATTTTTTGATCTTTTTACTTGAGTAAAAGTTTTAATTATAAATCAGAAAAAACATATATATATTGCTAAAATAACTTTCTGAATTCCATTCAGTCCAAGGAACGATCACCAAAGAATTTGATTAAAAGAGTCAGATCTGTGCTAACGGCAGTTTTCTCCAGTGTGGTAAAGCCTTTATTAAAATTCCAATTAAAATTCACCAAGAGGAAGGCTGCTGTTTGTGCCACTTGTCCTGGGAGCCACAGGCATCTGTGTCCACTGGAAAGGTTTTTTGCTAGTTAATTGTATTCACATTTTGTAACATTATTCTATCGAAAGGTATAGAAGCAGAATTAGGGCTTGAGGGCTTCTGGATAAATTGTTAGTTTCTGTAATGGTGTTTGGACTACGTGTATACAAGGGCAGGTCAACATATTTAATAGGAATTTTTGTCCCTTGGTATGGGAAAAGATTAAAATAGGAGTAAACATTGTATTTTGGTGACCATTTTGCATGTATTTGAATTGTTTGTAAAGGATAGTCTCACTTTGAAGGACCCTATAAACATTAATGAAGCCAGGCTGTATTTTCTTGAGATTCATGCAAAGTTAATATTTGAGGAAGCTGAGTGTGAAGTACTGTCATGGAGAAGCAGTGTGGCTGTAATTTTTAAAGGTGTAAATATTGTATAGGGATTGTAGCCAGTGGGTCCTGCTGACAAAACTCTGTCCAAGGCTGGCTAGAGACAAGTGTAGGACAGGATGCTCAGAGAAAAACTCTGATCCTAGGCAGTAATATCAGGAATTTGTTTCCAATGAAGTGTCCTCACAGCCAAAGGGATGAGGAATAGGATTGCAGCCCTGTAGAATTTACTCATCAGAATGTTTGTATGATATTAATGATAAGGAATATTGAACTCGTACTCCTGGTTTATATTTAATGAGGATACAATATTTCACATGGAAGCTCAAATTGCTGTCTAGCACCACTCAGGAAGATGTACCTTAAGACAGGAATAAAATATCTTCTTCCCCATTGCAGAGAGGCTCTTTACAGGAGAATTGAGTGACAAGAAAAGGGGGAGTGGGTTCAAACTGAAAGGGGGAAAGCTGAGATGAGATATTAGGAAAAATTTCTTCTCCATGAGGGTGGTGAGTCAGTGACACAGGTTGCCCAGAGAAGATGTGGATGCCTCCTCCCTGGAAGTGTCCAATGACAAGTTGGAGCGACCTGGCCTAGTAAAATGTGTCCCTGCCCATGGCAAGGATTGGGAACTAGACATTCTTTAGTGTCCCTTCCAACCCAGGCCATTCTGTGATTATGTGATCTGTTTTCCCACAAATCTACTTCCTTGCAGCAGTTCTGAATGACCCCGTATTTGCTGGTCCCAAGACTGGATGGGAATGTTAATAAAAGCCAATTTTGCAACTTTGGCAAATACCAAACCTCCCAATGCCCAGCATGGCTTGGGAGTCACATCATGAGGAGTGTGAGCCCAGGGAGCTGCTTCAGGTGGTGGCCCTTAAAATTTTGAGCAGGTCCTGGGGGTCTGGACCTGCTGCTTCTTGGTGATTTCTGTAGCATGTCCTGTGTGACCAAAGATGCAGAGCTGTCCTTGCTGGCCACGATTCATCAGCTCCTCGAGGACACAACCACCCCACTTCCACCAGCCCAGGGGGTCCCACACTGAGGAGAGGTGATGCATGGACACCCCAGTGTTATTCCTGTTCTTCGCTGTGACTAATTGCACAAATCCTGGGATGGCTTTAATGAAGTTTCCAGCAGTTACTGAACATTATACACAGAGCTTGCTGTAGGTGGCAACGGTAGGATTTGCTGAACTCACAGGTTTGTGAAGTGTAGCGCTGAAACAGCTTAAGGCGCCATCAGTTCTAGTTCTGCCATTAAGCATTGCCCCAGTCTGCAAAATGAATATGGATGACATCTGAGAAGGTTATGCTAATTAGCCCGGTTGAAGTCATTCCATGGCTCAGATTGCATAAATTAATATTTTTAACTCCCATTTTAATGGGAGGAACAATTGAAAGCAACACTAAAATCAGATCATTGTAAAAAGCTATTGCTAGCCTGTAGACGTGGCTCTAGATGAAGATGATGCTAATAAAGAGAGGATAACATATTTTTCTAAATATCTTTCTCAAAAGATATGGAAATTAGGTCTAATACATTTCAGGGTTTAGTTTCTATGTATTTATTCTACTACTGTACAAGTAAAAGATAGTAATTTATAAATATGCTGCAAAATTTGAATGTTATGAACTTTAAAATTTTTAGAAAAACTACTGAGTCTTTTTAGTGTTGAAATTAGGTCTTTTAGAATGATAGGTGCAGACCAAATTAATTTCACGTTTTCTTTTTCTGTTTCAGCGTAGGTGCTCTGCTCAGCTGAGCTAGTCTCTATCTGCATATTGGAAACTATCATGGGTCTCTTTGCTTCTGAGATATTTATATACCTTGCTTTTTTCTGCAGTATCATGTGGAAGACCCAGGTTAACTTTGTTTGCTCCACAGAGATGCTGTTATGCTTTTGTATAATGCTGTGCTTATGTATATTTGTTAGAGGATTTTGGAATTCTCAGTCATCTCTTCTATAGTTCCTGGGGTGGAAAAAAAAGCCATAAGCTCTCCCCCACCCCACTTAGGAAGCCACTTAAACACTGAAATTTCCCAAAATGTTATTAAAGAAAGAAAAATACTTCTCCTTTTACATAAATCTTAAAATTTTGGAGAGCACAGCATTGTTTAAAAGAATTTAAATATAGAAATGGAGCGAAGAGGACTAGGTTAAACTGAGATTTCTAATTATTTTGTGTAATGCCCTGTGATTTCACTCATCAAAACACCAAGACCTAAATATGCATCAAAACCCCACTATCATAAAGAAAATCAGGTCTAAGGTGTGCCACACAGCAGGTGTGCCAGGACATATTTGGATATCTCTGGAGATGTGACTGGAGATGTGACTGTAGCATATTTAGACATATTTCTGCATTATGTGTGAGTGATGGGACTAATGATGGAACAACTGAAGTTTCAAGCAAGGTTGTGGGGAAAAAAAATTTGCAATTTATGAATTATTTGGCTGATTTGTGCTACATCATCATCCCTGAATTAAGGGTTCAGGTATGTCTGCCTTAGCCCACGTCTCCTTGTAGATTCATAGAAAGAGGTTTTGAGGAGAATTCAAAATCTTGGTAAGACAAAATTTCTGGATGAGATTATCCAAATATAACCATAGAAGTGGCTGAGGAGACAACCCTGAGGAGCTGGGCAGAGACACCTCTAAAGAGCCACTGCAGGGGGATCAGCCTGGCAGGCAGGGAGCCAGGGCCAGGACAGATGAGAACAAGCAATGGACTTTTAGAATACAAAAATGACTGCACTAAGTTCATCGTTGTTTAATCACTTTGCTGTTTAATTTACAGAAGCAGCTGCTGTAAAAACACCAGTTAAACCCCAGCACTTCTGCCTGGGGGTGGCAGGTACATCTCTGTTCCTCTGAGGATGCCTGTGCCACGCTGCTGCTGCTGCCCGAGCCTCTTGCCCTTCCCACACGTGCTGTAGCTGAAGATATCCACCCCCTGAGGGGCTCAGAGAGAGCTCTGACAGAGGCTTTCAACCTCTGGCACACTGTCCCAAACAGGCTATGCTGTGGCTTTATACCTTTGAACACTTGGCATGAATTATTTTACAGGAGAAGTTTAAAAAATTTACTGCATTGAACATTTCAGAGGCACGCACACATGCCATGCAAGAAGGCTCTTGCTGTCTAAAACAAAGTGATAGCCCCATGTGACCTTTGATTTTAGTTTTTTTATCTCAGGCTTTTGACATGTTTTCCCCTGGCTTAAACTATTGTTTCAAGGGCAGTGACTGTGTCTTTTCTGTGTTAATGTTTGTGTGGAAAAATATCTGTTGAGGTAGCAGACAACCTACATAGTCTGACACACAAGTGTTTATCTCTGTACAAGACACTCTGGCAGGATTTTTTTTTGACAAAAACCAAAAAATTTCCCATTTTTGTTTTGGATTTCATAAATGGCTTGCTTGCATTTAGTTTCTAATTAAGCTTGGTTTTATATTGAGAGATTATTTCCAATAATGCATCTCAGATAAACAGGTGACAGCAAACCACAGACAAATCCATCATGAATTCTGGCATTATCAATCACTCTTTAGCTAATGCCAAAATCTCCAAAGACAAGCATTTAACTCTGTTCAATGTGTTACTGTATGTCAATTGTTGATAGAAAGTTTTTTTAATGATTTTGGATGTGTCATGCTCCACTTAGAATTCTCCAGTGTTTCCACAGATAAATGCTGAGGCATAACTGTCATTTGCATGAGCAGAAGCTGTAATTATAAATGTACTTATGGTCTGTGCTGAAGTCAGGAATGCAAAGAAGGGTGTTTGCTAATGTAGAAATATAAATAATGGTTACTAATGCTCACTGTTTAGCATGGAAATTACATTTCAGATCATTTGAGATACATTTTGGTTTTTTAAAAAATAGGAGGCTGGATTTCTAATATTTAGTATTTTGCAGTTGGTGATCATATAAATAAGTTTGGCAATATTTGTGTATCCATTTATGAAATGAGAAAAAAGTGTGAGAGTTAATTGGCTAATTTAAGATTTAAGGTTAATGAAGACCATTTGAGAGGCATCTGCACCTCCTTAGAGCTGCATCCTCAATCTTTTTTTTTTATTTATCATCTTTGGACGAACTTGTAATTTAGGAAAGATTCCGTTGCTCTCAAAACTTGAAGCAGTTTTTGAGCTAATCAAAAGTTGCTATTTGCTGGCAGGAATGCACTGGATTTCTGTTCAGTTTATGTTCACTTGGAAAGGAAATACTTAAATGCTTCTCAACCACCAAAATGCAGAGGCACTTGGGTGGCTGTGGGAGACAGTGAGATGCTCCGAGCTGTCTCAATTTGCCACCTGCCCAAAGGAGCAGCTGTCCTGTGATGCTGCCCCAAATGAAGGTGTGGAGGTGCATCAGCCACTTGTTTTGCTGGCATAATTCAAGGGATTTACTAGACTGGAGCAGCCCTTTAGCTACTCCAGAGGCTTCAGAAATCCCCCCAGGCTGTATAGATTTGAAAAGTGCATCTTTTAGTTACTGGAGAACTAGGAATGCTGATGGTTCTGGTGATGATCCAGAAGGATACCAAGAACTAAGATATTTATCAAAACTTTTACAATCCAAGTTCTCTCTCTTCCCTCAAAATCATCTCATTAATGTCTTTTCACTGAAGACAGTTCATTCCATATAATTTCTAATTATTACTATCAAGATAAGACAATTTTCCAATGAAAAATATTTCCCTTGAGTTAAATTTGATGAAACGAACAAATAGTGACACTGTCTATTTATTTTTATTTTTAGCATTGATTCATGTTATCTTTTTCTGTATCAACTGTGCTTTGGCAGTATGTGAGTTTGTCATCTCTGGATCACAGCAGATGCATTTGGGAGGCTCCTCTTTAAAATGTTTGATTTCTTGGATGCAGTAGATTAACAGTAATGAAACAGTTTAAGTGAGTTACATGTAGGATCTCTTTTATAGCCAGTACTTCAGGCTCTGTAGACTAAAGTTGGCTCTGTGGGTAAATTTTTATAATAAAAGCCAAAAGCTAAAAGGGCTTTTTAAAATTTTATTTTTAACTAATTACAGTAAACAAAGGTCATGTACCATTTATTTTAACACATTTTAGCAAAAATGATGCACAGGCATTCTTTAAAATTAAAAATTGCTTTTTAATGACAGTCTGTGTTGTTTAAATGGCTTCAAATGCCAAGTACAGAACTTGTTCTGTTTTGCTGGGATTCTCTTACACAACCAAAGTTACAGGAGTTATTTAGCATGCATTTATTAACTATAAATTTATCTTTGGTGCCTAGATTCTATATTAAATATGCTATTCATAAACAGGGGAGATTGAGGGTCATTTGAGTTAGGAATAAGGAACTGAATTTCTGAAATAAAAAGTACTGCCAGAATCCTATTTCCAGCTCCTTGCAAACTTTGCCTGCGAAGTTGTTGCTAAGTAACAACATGAAGTGTGCAGCTGCTCTTGAGCAGCTCCTCCTTTACCCTTCCTGACATCTTCAAAATATAAAAGAAGATTCTGGGTTTTACCAATATTTTTAATAGGTGACTGTGCCCTTATTGTTTTTTTTAAGGAATGGACACAGAAATGCTGGATGTTGTACAGATTAATAAATTACAGCCCCTTTGGAAATACAGGGGTTGTATTGTCACTTTTGTTTAAAAATCAGGTTTTGTGACTCACATTGTTGGAACAATTCCTCTGAACCAAAAAATTACATTTCCAGTTTCCAAAATCCATTCTAATTGGTTTGATGCATGAGCTGGAAGAACAATTGATTGACACCAAGATCAGTAGGCAAAGATTGAGCTAATAGAATTGGATTAATGGGAACATATGGTAATTACAACTGTGAAAAAACAACTTAGAATTTATAATGTTGCCTTGGGGCACATAATCGGATGTGTTATCAATGAATAATTAGAGTTGATAAAAATCATCTGGTATGTATAGGATTGCTGTGCCTAGTTACAGATGTGTGTTAAATGAAAGATTTATTGGAAGTTTCCTGCCTAAAATATGCGTGACATGTAAACACATTGTTTGTGATAACAAAAAAATCAAATCAATTCCTGCAGAATGCTTCATGGCAGAAGATCAAAGTTTATATATGCTCGTCATTAATATTACATAAAAGATTAATTTCATGCCCTTTATTGCGTTATATTAATCGGTTTCCCTAATATGTGAGTTATTAATGAATATTCCTAAAGCAGCTGGTAAAAAAATATATATATGTTAATAATGGAAGTAAAAAAAAAACCAAAACTTTACAGCTATGAAAACTTCTGCATTTTGCAACACATTAAAAAAAAGTCACATGTGACAAAATAGGAATAGGAAATACCTACCACATAAAATTCAAAAGGCAGTTCCTGAGGGCAAGTGGTTCTGAAGAGCCAATGTTTTGGGAAGTTCAGATCTTTCTGCCTCTGATATCCCCATTCCTCCAGGTTTAAGTAGAGGCTCACAACCCATTGAGAAGTATAATGGAATATATACAGATTTGTGTGTGTGTGTCTATATATCTATGTATATTTATATATATCTATATCTGCATATACAGCCAGCTTTGCCATGGAATGGTGAGAGAGAAAATGTAGGGAAAAGGGAGGAAATGGCAATGACTAGAGAGTACCCACTTTAACAGCAGATAAATTGCTGTTAGTTATTGTCCAAATTTATTTAGAAAAAAGATCGTTTATTCGTTTTCTTTTAAGGTTTCTGTTACTGGAAAACAAAATAAGAACTCGTCTTGTGCATCCCTGTGCAAAGACGTGGCACTGAGTGTTTGTGCAAGGGTTATCCATAAGAAAGTGTAGGACTGGGGTCTTGTTTGAGTTTACCAGTAGCTTGCCATGTATAAAAACTCAGGTGTTGAGCAAGATACTGTAGCTAAACTCCTGATAAATTCTTTTACTGAAGTGAATAATAAAGGCTTTAATGTCATTACTGTAATGCAGCTGGGACTGGGACTGGACTCCTGAGGCTTTCAGAAAGAGATGCAAATGATCCTAAGCCTACCTTCAGCATCATTTAGATTCCCATAATCTTAAGGAATATGAGTCTTTAGCTTCCAAATATATCTTAGCCTTTAATTATATGCAGAATTCTGGGAATGTGAGACCCAGAATTCAGTTCTGCAAGACTGCTGTATTTCAGTTGTTTGCAACTTCTTCTTAGGACTCTTTATCAGGACCATGTCCTAAAGCTTGAATCTTCCTGTACCAGGCTCTGGATGTTCTCTGGCATGGCAACGTCACTGTCCCATCACAGGATTATCCTGTAGCTGTTACTGAGGTTTTATTTGTCCTGAAGTGATCGAGTAGAAAGATGCAGAATTCAAGCATCTCTAAACAGAATCAATAGCACAGGAATAGTTCCTTTATGAAATCCCCTAAATGTTCAAGTGCAAGTGAACAGTTATGGAGGAAAACAAGAAGAAGAGGAGAGGAAACTTAGAATTTAAAAGTCACACTGAACTCATGCTCTTCTTGTAATTCAACACAGGAACAGCCTTGTTTTCATGTGAGGGTATGCACAAATGCTGGTAGAGGATCTCATTTGGCAGAGGCAATCGTGTTCTAGTACAGGGATCAACAAAATTCAAATAATAATAGACTTTACTAAACAACTGTGCTATGTACAGCTGTCCACTGCCTTGCGTTGAAAGCATTGTATCTTTTATTTTTAAGTGAAAGATCTCAACAAGGTGAAAAACACAAGTCCTTCATTTTTCATGCTCCCATCATATCTTCCTGCTGTAAATTTCATTCTTCTGTTCTCAGAGTCTGCACTGAAACGTGTCTGGAAAAAAATATTCCTTGAGACATTTGACAACCTTTTTTTGTTTCTACCTGTTGTAATATCCACACACAAAAAAAAAAAAGAAAGGAAATTTTTGCTTCTATAGAAACTTGAATTTATCCTTAATGACAATTTTTGTGGCTTTCCAGATCGTGTGATACTGGTGGTTCTAATGTGGTTGTTTACTCCATTGGCTACTTGATTAATCCTCATTTTAATCATAGATACAGAGATATTCACCTCTTCAAAATAATATCATTATGATTTAAACCAGGAATTAGTAAACAACTCACAGCTGTTGTGCAAAATGTTTGTATAGTAATGCATATTCATGAATATTTCATACAATAATGCTTATTAATCTGATTTTTGCAGAGAAACAACTAAACGATACTTTATAACTTGATGTTTGGCAAATAATGCAGTTTGTTTTTTGTGGCTGGTGTCAGTGATGTATTGCCCTACATGTACTTTGTCACTAAACATCACAAAAAGCTGCTTTGCAGAATCTTTAAATATCATCAAGGCAAGTGTTTATTCATGTGTGTGCTTGGTCTGAAGGGGCCAAAGAACTAAGGCCCCAAACTGTAGAATAGGACCCCAAGGGTTTCATTTCTCTTCCCAAACATAGCAGATGTTCCTAGACTCTTCCCATGGAATCTGTTCTTGGTTTCAGACAGTGGAAATACCAGTAGCTGGAAGCAGTCTATTCTTAGAGCAGTGCCATGAAACAGATTTTCCTTCCTAATGTATAAATTTAAAGATATAACCTGATCTATCCTCTTTCAAGGAGGATGATTCCAGGACATGCAAATCTAAATCATTCTTTTGTACTGGAATTTCATCTCTGCTATTTAAACTGTCTGTTATTTGCCTCACGTACGTGTAAGATACTGAAAACCTTTTTTCCCCCTTTCATCTTTTTAGCCACCTCTTGCATATTTAAATGTCGCTGCTCTGGTTCCTCTTGGTCTGATCCCATTTTAATTATAAATATCTTCTTGGAGTCTGTTGGTTTAGAGGATGTTTTCCAGACCTGTGGTTCAACTGTGCCTGTTGTGGAGTACTGGGGTTGGGTTGTGTGAGCTGTATCGCAGCAGTGGAATTAATGGGACGGAAAGCTTAGCTTGTTTTTCCTCCAGCCCTAGCAATATAAGCCATTATGATGTCTGTTTTGTTTGATACACCTGAGGTATATTGCACTTACGATTTGTTGTAATCCTCCAATGTTGCTAAAGTTCTTTATTTCATAGTTTCTCAGTTTTCCGAAGGCAGGGTTTGAAGGGGTTACATGATAAGACCAAGCAGGAACAGCAACAGGCAAAAAGCAAGTAGAAAACAGATTCTTCTTCTCTAAACTTACAGAAGTGTGGATTATGTTTGTTAATTGACCAATAAAATTGACACACGATTCTAGTTTTTCTTTTCTTAACCTATCCTGGTCTAATTCTAATAGTTGTAAGTCTTACACAAGTATTACATAGGTATTACACAGATTTGAATGTAGAGTTTCTATCAGCTCTTATTGCTTATGTGAACACTCTTTCTAAAAAACGTGAACGCTATAGTTCCATCTATGTTTTGTCTAAAGTAAAGAAATTCTGTGAATGGTAACACTGCTGCAGTAAGAACTGTGTTTAAGGTCTTTGCTGCAGCTTTTCAATGTTTAAAGCACTTAGCATATATTTCTACTAAAAGTTTAAAATCTATATTTCTGTTTCACTTTGGTGTGACTTCATGTATCTCAGCTTATCCAAAGGTTTTAATTCAACCCCTGTGCTTTGGCTTTCCTCTGGGCCTGGATCCAGAGGAGCTCTCACTCCAGCCTCTCCCCCTCCTGTTTGAACCGTGTAGACTCCTTTAATAGCTTTGCTGTTCATTTGCTGAATACACTGAAGCAAACAAGGCACCATTGTTAACACAGCGATTAAGTTCTGTATTCTTATGCTATCATCTAACAAAGAATTCTACAATACTACTGATTCCCACACCCAAAGCTCACAAACTTCTGTAGACAGAATGCAAGATGTCAGGCAGAGGTTGTGATCTCTGTACAATTCACGTCTGTGCACCTCCTTCTTTACTGGTGGGGTTGTCAGCATTTCTTCACTCTTGATAGGGCTTCATGTTCTTTGCTGGAAGCCATCTGGGTTGGCTGCCTGTGGAAACACAAGCAAACCCTTTTCCCCACGTTATTAGAGGTAATGGACGTTCAATCCACCCTGTCTCTGGGTTTCTAATCAACACTGGAGTTCTGACATTTGGGGACTTTTCTGAAACAATGGAGGGCCAACCAACACTTTGACATCTTGTATGTGTGCAGGTGGTTATTTTTGCTGAAAGTGTACAAATCTATGGCTTGTCCTGGAATTATGTTCTGTCGTTTCCCTCTCTGAGACTTAAACTGCATTTCTGTGTCTTGGTTCTGAAAGTGGAAAGTGTGAAAATAATATCCGAAGTCTGAATATGAAATTAAAACTTCCCTTCTCACCTGCGAGACATGATTGACTTTTGAATTGAAATAGTCTTGCTCAATGTCATCTTTCAAGTGCTCATAGGTAGTTTTATAATTTTGATTAGTTGAAAATCAATAAAGTGAAGCAGCCTAAAGTCAATGGTTCATGTGTTCTGCCCTTTCTTGAGAAAAAGTTTAGGTTTACTGAACACTTAGTGTTTAGTAACTTTGCCTTTCTTCCCCAAACTCCCAGAGGATGTGGATCCAATTAGGTTCTCACAGTGTGTTTTCTCTCAAGTGGCAGCTGAAAAACATTTAGAACCCTTGACTTAAATGAATTGTTGATCTGGTATAAAGTTATAGAGCTGAGACAGTAGGTTTTATTTTATTTTTCTGAGGGAGCTTGATGTGAACACCAGCACCTTTAAGATTTTTTCAGTGCTGTATCAGCCTTGAGGGGGAACAGGGCCATTATACAAATGTATTTAATTTAGGTATAACTAGATTTTGTGGGGTGGTCAATAAGCAGAAGCTGTTATGCAGATCACAAGTGCTTCTTTAACACTAGTTTTGGTACTAATTACATTTAGGACAACTCCAATGAAATTTAAAAGGAAGAAAGCTTTTCCCTAAGATGTTTCTGCTTAATGCCCATTTAACTAGCAGAACTAGGGATCCTGTCCTGGAAGAAATCAGATTGATTTTTTTTTTTTTTTAATCACAATAATTTGATAGAGGGATTTTGCATTTCATGCTGAAGATATAGGTCAGGCTTCATTGAAATCTACAAAATCCTGTAAATTTTCAATGGGTATAGAAGAAAAGGAAGTTCAGCTTGAATAATTAGGCTATATGGCCCCAAAAAGAAGTAAGCAAGCAGAAATGAGGAGCAATATGCATAAATTGGAGGACTATTTAGACTTTTTGAGATGGTTTTGGGCACCATGAGCTGTCAAGTTAGGTCACCATATGGATTGTACATCCTATTCCTCTGAACAGAATAAGGCAAATCCCTACCCAACTAGCTATGTTTATTAATTTGGGTTTGCAGGCTGGCACAAATTCAATTCTGAATAAGTCTTTTCGTGACTTTATGCTCCTGATGCACTTCAGGGTGTCCTGTGTTGATACATAAGAGTTCCTCATGGCACTCTTGTAGAATTTTTCACTAACTTTTTTAGTGGAATAATTTTGCTATCCAGAGCAGCCTGTCTGTAACTTCCCCAATTTGTTTGTGGCTTGTGTGACTCAAATGTTGGCCTCTTGTCACTTCTTCCAACTGTAAAGAACAGGATTTTATCAATACCGTGTAGAGAGGGAAAATGCATTTGGTGACATCCATCCAGTTTTTGGTAGTGTCTCTGTGTCGTGGAACAAATGAATTGTTGTCATCTAATTATTAACCAATGCATTTAAGCATTAGCTGATGGTTTGTTGGTGCAGGATTTGTTTTACTCAGCTTAGTTAACCTCTCCTGTAGCTCTGTGTGCAGCTGTACACACAGGGGCTTCCATCAGCTCTAGCAAGGGTGCACGCCCTTGTCAAGTGCTTAAAAAGCTTTTCCTTTTCACTTGCTGATGGAAGTGTTATGAATTTGGGATTGGATCAAAAAGTTACAAGTCAAGATCCTTTATGTTCTAGTTTTTCAATAATTTATAGCATTGCTCTCTTCTTTTGCCTTCATTTTCCTATTTAAAGGATTGGAAACTCTGAATACAATTAAGTGAGATTTTTTCCCCTCTGAATTTTTATTGAAATACCTAACAAACCTACAGTCATAACATTCCACCTGTAGTACTGCAAGGAGGTGCTTTAAAAAAAAAAATGTGCTTAGATCTGGTATTTGATAATCTTTATGAAAAGTCACCAGCAAGACTGCTGAATATAGAATAGAATTAAAGGGCCTAGGATTGCTTACAAATGAAGAATATAAAGTGTTACAGTTAAACTTTTTTCTTCTTTCCTTCAACACATTTATGTTAGCAAGGTCCCCTTGAAATTCATTCATGTTTCCATCCTTGAAAAACTTGTACACAGTACAATGAGTCCATTTAGTAATTGAATAGCCCAGCTATGCACATTATTTCTTATATTCTTACTTCATAAACTGTTCTTTCCATTTTCATAATTACTTCTTTTGCAGTTCTCCTTTTGCCTTACCATTTTCTAGTCTCTTCCTTGTATATACATGGCTGGATATAAGTGTATTCTTTGTGTTGCAATTATGCTGCTGCACCCTGTAAAGAGGAAACAGTACTTTTAATGTGTCATGTGCTGCTGCATCTTTCCAGCAATCATTTGGAAAGGAAAGATGCTCATCTGTAGTTACAGAATATCATTATGGACAGTTTGGACTTGCAGTATGTATCTTCTTCCCAAGTGGGAAAACTATCTTCACTTATTTTTCTATGCCTGTTTTAAAAAAGTGAGGCAATTACAATGAATAATTGTAAAGCTTAATAGAATAGGAGTATCTCCAGGCTCAATGGGTAAATAGTCCTTTTCTTTTTTCTTGGGTTTTGGTTTTTTGTTCTTGTTTAATATGTAAACAGGTAGGAGACATCCTGCAGCTGTTTTTGATAGCTTTTGGTGTCACCAAGGAAATATCAACATTTTTATGATATGTGACCTATATACAGTGAAAAGGTGACATTTCAGCTCTTCTGCCTGGAAAGTCTGAGTTGTGTGACAGCTATACCTTAAAAATCCAATGAATAATTCCCATAAAAAGTATTTATGGGTAGTTAGCCATTGTGAAACTCAGTCAAATATTAGAACAACAAAAAGGCCCCCAAAACTATATTTATTGTCATATAGAACTTCAAGTAATTATGCTCTACTTATGTATACTGTCTACACTATCACTGCCACAAAGTCCAAAGTATCAGGGTCGCCAGCACTGCCCCTTAAAGAAACCAGCCTGTCACATATACACCTATTATTCTTTTAAGTACGTTCTTTGACTTGAGTGTATTTTTCTGAGGTCTGTTGTAGTATCTTTTGGTCAGTAGATGGTGCAGCAGGTTATAAACGTTGATTTTCCTATATGACATCATTTTGACCAGTACTTGGGTCAATAATGTAAAGTTATTTTTAGGACATGTTTAATTTATATTAGTAAATTCAGATCAAATTAATTAGGCTTTAAGTATGATTATGTATTTTTAAATTTCATAAATAATGCCTAAGAGTGGTGTTGGACACAAATTAGCAAATATACAGTGTCATAAGAAAACATGGATAAAGTGACTGAGGATGTTCAATAAAGTGGATAGATACCACTTTATTGATATACAGACAATAGATTTGTTGAATTTCTCTGGAGACCCATTCTTGTAAAAGCAACTTGGATTAGAAACCATTGCTATTGGCATGAATTGTATCAAGCTCTGCAGGGAGTTATACCAAAATGACTCCAGTTTATTTCCTCCTATATACACAGCACTGTCAGTGACATACACTGGTGAGCCTTGAAAGGAAAGGAAGTTAGTTAATCTGTTAGATAACACCAACCCAAGCCATCCTATGATTCTGTGTTCAAGAGCACTGTAGTGAGATGCTGCTGCTTGATTGAATCTTAAATTACATGAAAAGGCCCTTATGGTGTACTCAAGCATGAACTCAAGAACTTGCAAGTCAGTTTGCTATTTAAGAATCAAACACATCATTTAGAATCTGCTGAAGTTCAGTGTCTCTGCCTCGTTAATTAAAGCTTTGTTCTCCATCAGCCACATCTGTACTGAGCCAGCTTTTCATCTCCTCGAGTGCAGGGGAGCAGTGCTGCCTGTAAGATGTGTGAGGTACTCAGCGGAGTTAGAATTTTCTTTATTTGAGCTGTCACAGGCTGTGATGTGACACCAGGACAGCTTTAGCTGTAGACACCACTGTAGGATGTGGAGGCATTTGTTTTCCTCTGCAGAGAGGTAGACAGGGAGATGGAACACGACTTGGCAGAGGACTTTCTTTTTTGTAATAGTTTTTGGCTCAGAGGAAGCTTTTTTGCTAGACAGATTTGCATGATAGACCTTTAGGCCAAGAAAAATAATTGTTTCTGTGTAACATCTGAAATACCAGTTGATACAATCAAGCCAAGAATTCATTGTGCCACGTGCTGCATGTTCCATGTGGTCAATGTAAAGCACAGAGCTTTGAAAATCACCTGAAAGCATCATGTAGTCCAGACTTGCCTTCTTTAAATACTGTAGGAATAAGGTGTGTATCAGTAAACCTGCCTGTTGTATGCTGCACGTGTTTCTGAACCAATATTTTTCCTGTAATACAATACAGTTACAAATTCTCCTCTGACAGATTTCTGAATTGCTTATTAGTTAAATGGCTTATGGTTAGTGAAACACACAATTAAAAAATTGAATCTGTGTGAGCTAAAGCTTTGCTTCATCAATTTTTCTAGCTTTCTGAATGAAAATTTATGAACTTATTGATGATTTATTGTCTTTTCCCTTCACCTACTCAATTTTGTGCCAGATGACCATTGTAGAAATCACCAGATCAAGTTTGTATTGAAATGAACCTCAATTTTTTAAATGATTCCTGTGAAATTGTACCAGTTCTAAACTACAGAAATGTGAGGTCTATTACTGCCTCGCCCCTTTTAAGAAAAGGAAAATTACAGGTGACTTTACATCTCTTTTTTGATGTTGGGGAATAATCAAAATTTAAAGCACCAAGGTCAAATGTCCTTTCCTGAGTGGCTC
Source organism: Monarcha castaneiventris obscurior (assembly GCA_026261815.1). Lineage (NCBI taxonomy): Eukaryota > Metazoa > Chordata > Aves > Passeriformes > Monarchidae > Monarcha > Monarcha castaneiventris. The sequence continues at coordinate 5,434,417 of JAMPIT010000437.1, forward strand.
AGTTACTGCTCAGTTTGATGGCACTAGAGGAATGCAGCCTGAGCTGCAAAATTGCTGGGGTTTCATTATATAACTACAGCATATTAACAGGAAACCATTAAATTTGATTTATGTGTGAATAGCCCAATTGGTAGGCACGTTGGCTCCATTGTGTGAGGGATCAAATAAATGTAATACTTTCCCATTATTATTCACTGAATAGCTTTTATTTTTTTATTAAGTTTGGGTTAGAATGTGCGTGGTTATGTTGTCAATGTGACATGTCTGTTTCCTTAAAAGTTGAGTCTATACTGAAAAAAATGTGCTGTACCTTTTTATTATTTCAATTTTAGCCATTTAATTTTTTTTTTCTCTTGCACATACTCTGTATATTTGCATTCTGCTGATCAGTTTGCATATTTGCAATTTTGATCTAATGAATTGTGTGGTGGTTGAGGCATACAAGTCTTTGGTAAGTACTTTCACAACTCTCTAAATGTGCTCTTAGAAATTGTGGAAATATGTCAGCTTCCAAGTAGAGAAAGATACGTGAATGAGAATTGTAGCACCAGTTTGAAATTTTCTCAACAAAATGCCAGAGAGTCATCACTGGTCTCACATTCTGTGTCACAGCCCATTTTAGAAGTAAAAGTTCTAAATTACCTTTTTTTCAATTTATGCCAATTTACTCTGCCTTTGTCCCATTTCATACTCTATAATTTACACCAACATTTGCCATCTCTGTTTCTGATCCAGGGCCTTTGCTCAATATACTTACACTGAGTAAACGAAACAACCTCTGAGTTGTGCTTTTTTCTTTGGTGGGTTGGCAGGAGAATTCTCTGTAGCATTAACTGAATGACTTTCTTTGGCAAGGTGTTTGCAGCAGTTATTAATCTTGTTTTGTTGTCATTGTCATCTCAGGCTCCTGACATAAATTACTGTGTTTTCATTCCCTTGAAGAAAAGCATGGGAATATATTGTAAGGAATGCAGTTTTTGAAAGGGTCTTACCCACTTGAAAATATGTTCAGATTTCTAGCCGAAGGTTAGCACAATCAAACAAAATATTGGTTTTAAAAACCAGCGATGCTGTGTTCTGGAGACTGTAGGTGTACTGTGGGTAAGACTTGGCACTAACCAGTGGAGGCACAGAGACCTGGCACAGGTCATCACCACACAGCTCTGCTTAAGCATCCTCCCCTTACTGCTCATGCTGCTTCTCCTGGTTTTGCTGGTTTTGTGTGGGAAGTTTCAGGCAGAAACCTCTCCTCTGGCCTTGGCTGAATTGCTGTTCCTGGCCTCACACCAGATGCTGATGCTGGTCCAGGTCTAGCAGACGTGAAGGTTGTTATGATCCTTCTGCCTGGCAGATGTACCCCCTTCTCAACATCTAGTAACAATTCCTCATTAGCATTTTAGCAGAGCTCAAGCTGGAAATGTGAAGTAGCATTCTCACAGAGAGCGGTACTAAAAAAAAATATCATGTTCATTCTCCTTCAGCTCTGGAAATAACAGTGTAGACACATAATCCAACATTGCTTAAAATAAGTGTAAAAATCTTGAGAGGCTTCATATCTATAATCAAATCTGCAGGCTGTTTCTTCATAATTATCTGGTATTTTACTAGTTTCTGATGCTGTATATGCTACATCTGAATATATATGTTCTTGAGCCATCTTGCATAGATAATAGAATTTGATATGAATAGATTTCTCTTTACATTTACAGTCTTGTTAGAAAATTCTACTGGTAGTTGATACATATATTACTTTACATTTTAAAGACCATTTCAATGAATAAGCCCTTTTGAAGGATCAGAAAATTGGCATATGTGCTTTTCCTCACGTTATATTTCCTTGCAGAGCATGGAAGGAATGGAACTAGGAAAAGAGAAAGATCATCACTAGGGAGAAAACTAAAATAACCAGAAAAACAGACACTTGCAATCCTCAATGCATTTATCATTTTCAGTATTTCATATCCTCTATCACAAAATAGCCAACAGGTTGACTTAAAGCCATGTTTATATTCATTGATTGGAGGATATTTGAGAGCATTTGTAAAGGTAAAACTATGGTGAGGTTTCTTGATGCACGAGGGCCATTATATCTTTGACCAAAGATTTACAGTTTGTGCGGTTTTGTTCCTTTGTTTGTGGGGTTATTTTGCTAAGTGTGGTCAGAGTTTGCTCTCAGCAAATGAGCCAAGGGACATTCCATAGGTCTGTGCTCCTATTTAAAGGTCTCCATGACTAGGCAGGAATAAAATTTTGAAATGTGAGCAGTCACTGCTGTCTACCTGTATGAAAGAAACCCTCTATTATAGTTGTCTGAGCCAGTAATCTTTAAATCATTTTGGTCCTTCCTTTTCCCTAACAAGCACAAAGGGAAAAGACAGCAGAAATTCCAAATGGCAGGAAAAAAAAGAGCATTGAGCACATATTACATTAACTCCAACATTTGATGGGTCTTCAAGATATAATATTTTGGCAATATTTTATTGTCTCATGACTGCCAAAATGTTTTGGCCTCTTCATGGTCACTGCCAATAAAAACAACAGAAGTTCAATCAAATACTCTTCACGTTCTTTAATTGGGCTAAGAAATAAAATCCTCATAGCTTTGATTGCTTCCACTTTCTTTTTGTTGCTGTGGTTTCTGTTGGAGTCTGGTCAGTGAGGGAAGCGATGATGGGTAAAGGATGCCTTCTGAACCTCAGCCAGGCACATTACCCAAAATATTTTGATCTTCCAATAAGCCTTAAACTAAAGCCAAGATTCAAACGAGTAAATTCGCGTTGCCTTCAGGAAAATTAGCACATGCATTCTGCAGGTTTCATTCCAAGTGATTTCTTTGGCATTCTTCTGGCACAGAGCTCCTGCAGTTAACCCTGGTACAATCTACCCTTGGAACCAAATAAAGGTTTTCAGGTACCCTTTTTTACTGATCAAGTCAATTAGCAATTTTATCATTCAAAATTGTCTTTATTTCTGATTCTCTCTGTAAATAACTGTGCATGAAGCAAAATTTACATGTTTTTATATTTGTACCAAACTTTAAGGATTTTAGTGAGGAAACAAAAAAAAAAGGTTGGCTCCAGTTTGTTCAAACCACTTCTGGTATCTGCTGTAAAAGAAAAGTAGACCAAACAGATTTTTTTATATCTCTTTTACAGGATGATAAATTGTATAAATCAATTTTTACCTTTGCAGACTGCTTAAAAACAGCCCCTCCCCTTCAATCTGTCTGATGAGGTAGTTAATACTGTAATTCTGATTAATTCTTTCAATGTAGATAATCATTTCATAGTATATGAATATCGTAGTATATTCTTAAAGTTGCAATTAGATCTGCTTTAACAAGGAAATCTAATACAGTGTCTATTTGAGGAAATCCATACAAACCTGTAAAGGATTCATTTTTCATTAGCATCCATGCCACATTCTGACATAAATGCTAATTGGAATGCTTCAGCTGATTTTAAGTGACCGTGAATATGCTACACAGTAGAGTGGCTTTCACCTTAATTTTTGTGGTCAAATTAAATTTGTTGCTATTGAAGCTCTGCTCCCCCATCCAATCACTGCTTGAGCCTGATTCCATGGGGCAGAAAAAACAGCTGCAGAAATCTGGGTAGGAAAATGGATTCAGATGTGGTGACTTGGAAGTAGCATCTTAGTTTGTGCAGGGAGTTGGAGTTCCATTGAAATGATAAAAGGATTGGTAATTTATGCAATAGCTTTAATTATTGAAAAAAAGAGCCAGATTCACTGCTGCCTGAGCATCTAACTGTGCAGGAGCTTGGATTTTCATAAGGCACATAACCAAGTTAGGGACCTAATTCCCTATAAAATCAATGTCTGTAACCTGTTCAGCTGCCTTTTAGGCATCCCAGTTCCTTCCTGTTTACCTTTGAAGCTGCTGTTGGGGTCCAAATCCTGTAATGCAGTTAAGGAAACTGTGGAAGGTGTCTGTTCATGATGGTAAAGGACTTGGATTGTTTTTCCAGATCAGCTGCAAAAGGCTCCATTGTGCCAAAGCAAACAGATCAGTCACAGTTTCCTGATTTTTATATGCTGCACAGCACAAAAGATGGTGTGCACTTCATGCTGCAAAGGAGCCCAGTTCGATAAAAATTGTATCAGTTTAATCAATAGTAATGTTTTCTCTGACTAAAACATGCTCATAAGTGTTATAGCAAAGTTTCTACCTTTTAAGAGCTTGTTGGCCTCGTGTATATTTAAGTATCTCTTGCCTCTTGCCTGTCTGTATAGACATACCATGGACTGTTCCTGGAAAAACCACTATATAAAGATGCAGTTTCTGGGAACAGGGTTACAGAGCTGGTAATGTTGATTGGTGACTAATTAGTGTCATTCCCAGAAGTATTATCTCCGGAAGAATTTCCGAGAAGGGACTGACAACCTGGTGTGTGTTGGTATATGGCTAAGTCATGCTGATGTTTTGCTACCCCGACCATAATTCAAAGTTAAGGCTGTGACAAATGGCAGTCATGAATTTGTATTTTTTTCCTAGCCATAATTAGCTAAAGCATAGCACTGTTCCCTTCATTTCATCCCTTTATCATATTTTGTGCTTTTGTTACAGGAAAAACACCAAGAAGCAGAGAACTGATGGCTTTAGTTGGCTGTCCCTGCATTACTTCTGTGCATGCAGAATTAGGAGCTATTAAATAGGCCATGGACATTTGCGTGCCTAATTTACAAAAATACCTACTTTTACATGGGAGGACTGGTCTTGTGACGACTCTAATGAGTCCATGATGGATGAAAATATCTTAAGATAACTACTGGAAGAATCTAAGCAAATAAAATGTAAAGAATAAATATCAAAAGGTCAGGCAAGCAAAACCAACATGGCTAAGGGAAGCAACAGTAATGAATTATGTTCCAAAATACAGGATAATTCCAAGTTGATTGGAAAAGAAAATCCAGAAGGTAGTCTGGATTTTGTCAGAGTTAATGTTCCTTAGTTAAAAAGTTTCAGGAACATTGCTGCCAGTGGCAATTGTGAGTTGTATGTTCTTGTCTGGATACCTGGACAAACTACCTTGGAATAAGATTGGATGATACCTGAATCTATTTTTGCCTTATTCAAAATCTTCTCCTGTAGGGTGGCATGTAATTTAAGCTCATAGTCTTCATTTGAAGGTTCTGTTGATACATCTATGCTAACATAGCTTTATTTCCAAAACATCTGTTGTTCTTCTGCTCTTCCCTAAGGACTTTTGATGATGTGGCCATTTGGATCAGCTGCGGATATAATTTATTTATCTGCTTGCTTATTGGCAAGACTTTAAAATGAGCAAGTCCAGATAGATTGGATACAATTTACACAGCCCAGAGCCAACTCCCCTTCCCTTCCCCAAGTAAATTTTCTAGGATAGCTTAACATGTTTAGACGACTGGGATAAAATACAATGTTGAGTGTATTTTTCAAGTACCTCTATATTTAAACTCAGTGTTTTGGTATTTATATGACAAGGAAAAGTACCAGAGTCCAATATTGTTGTGAATGCACAGGTTTCAAGGGCATGGGATAATGATTCAGGGTTTCAGGGTATTAAATCTGGTTTTACCATTAGTTCATTGAATGGTATTTGGTTGAATAACTCATAATTTAATTTTGCCTCAGTATGCCTGAGAATTTAAAGGCTGAGAAGTTCATTGTATGCAAAGGTAAATAGATCCTCAGCATCTTTGTATTTGTGTCCCTCACCTGAGGGTCTCTCTTACCACCAGCACCCTTGGCAGAGCACATCACAATCACAGAGGTTTTCCCTCTTGTAAGGACACAACTTGAGTGATGAGTTGACTTAGTCAAATTTTTGAGCAGGCAGCAATGGCACTGATACTTTTTTAAAAAATGTAGCTACCCTTCCGTTCCCAGCCATTTGCTGTGGAAAGCAATGAAATAAAACAGTAAAAATGGTTGTGGAGAATCAGCCTGGGCTGTCTGCAGCCTTTGCATTTAAATTGCCACGAGGCCTTCTGCAGTCTCCCCAGTTATCACTTCTGCACATGTTCAGCCTCTGCTGCCTGCCAGCAGCACTTCAGTAAGTTCTGCACAGGATTTTCTCCTGAATCAATCCATTCTAAGCTGGTAGTAGAGCTACTGATGTATTTTAATGAATTCTGTTTCACATTTTCCCATTTATACTGCAGTTTATATACTGTCCTTAGAGATTTTGGTATTCATCTTATCTGGCTTTAGAAGAGTGCTGGAGAATCTGGTAAATGACAGCTGCTGTGTTTTTAAATTTTGCTGTAAGCTTTCAGCAAGATAATGTTGGAAGAGTGGAGAGGTTTGGGGTTGAGTTTCTTTCTTTTTGCTTTGTTTCTTTTTTTCTGTCTTTTTTTTTTTTTTTGTCTTTTTATTTTTTAAGAACTGAAGCCTAGGACAAATTATGCTGTTGTTTAGCAGGTACCAACGTGTATAAATTTCTAGCAATGCTCAAACAAACAAGAAACATGCTTCATGTTACATCAAGTGTAAAGGTTATTTTTCCAGTGAAATACTTGATTTTAGGATAAATGCAGTGGAGGTGGCACCATGACTCATGAAGTTTATAGTCTGCAGTGGTGCAGCCAACCAAGTTTTAAAATGACTTACCTTTCTTAGCTCCATCACTTACAGAAAAGCTCTTAGAACCTCATTCAGACCCCTGATTTTATTGCCAGCTGGTGTTTATTAAAGACTACTTATTCTTGTGCTTTAGTTTTTCACTTCCCCTGCTTGTATTTATTCCTTGCTTCCTGTCTTCAACACACAGTGTGTTATATTTATAAAAGAGGTCACTGGCAATTTTTAAGAAAATGTCCTGTATAGATTATGGAACAGATTGATAAACTGCAAATTGCAATAACAGCACAGGACCTCCAAACAGGGAGAGTCTCCCTTGCAGTAACTGAATATTTGGTTATTTCACTCTGGAAAACAGAACCAGCAACACAATTAATATTGTAAAATCTTAGTGAAGCTTCTGACTTCAAATTTACCATGACATTATGCAGGAAACAGTGATGCACCACACTGCAAGGTCTAGATATGCTCTAATTCCTCTGTGGCACATATCCCAGCAAGAACCCTTCTGCTTCAGATCTGTGGCTTGACAGAGAACCGTGTCAATGCTGAAGCTTTTTCCTCATTTCTTTGTTTTCTTGCAGAAAAGCTTCTTGGTTTTATATTTTCTTTGATTTGTTCAAGAAAAACAGTTTCCTTTTAAATTCTGCAGAAGGTCTCAGATGAGGGAATATTTTCCTTTATGGCTTTTGAATAACAAGTTTCCCTGGTATAACCCACAGAGAGCAGTCTTGTATCTGTGAACTCTCAAGTTCTCTCAGTAATTTGTGTTTCCCCACTCTTAAACCTTCCTCCTCCTAAGCTGTATGAGTGTCACACCTTTGCCCAGGCCAGGGGTAAACTTGGGGCTCCTGAGTTTGAAGTTTGAAAGACATAGCTAATAATTTCTTCACTTTTATTGCTCATTAGTTATTAAAATTGCTGGAACTACCTTTTTCTGTATGTATTTTCTCATCCTATGTCCAATCAGTGTAATTAAAACTGGGTCTCCTGAAAGGGGCACGTGGGAGGATGTGATCAGTTTAAGAGCAAGAGAGAGATTGGAAATATCACCGTGGGTTTCTTTCAAATTAAAACACACAGGGTAAAAATCTGATTAGGAGCAAAATCTCAGCATTTCACATCTGGCCATCCCCATATTCAAGAAAAATTATATTCCTCAAAACCAAAATTTTAATAAAAATGTCTTCATTTTGGCTTATGTTAAATATGAACTCTACTTATGTTGGTTGTTCTCCATTTATTATGACTCTAATTACATCTTTTTGAAGTTGATTTGCTACTTAGGAAAATATTGGATAGGCAGATTTGGAAACTGAAATAATTTCCATGTAAGAGATGGGCAATACAGGCAGAAGTGCTATTCCCACTGTTCTGAAAGGTGTTTCAAGAAGCATCAGTCCTTGCTGGTGAAGTGGTCTGGGTGTCTGTATCAATTTGGAATTTTGGTGATATTTGGTGACAATATCTGCTGCACCTGAATGGGCAATTCTTCATTGACTATAAAATTAGTGGTATTCTATGTTTCATGTTCAAAGGTGTCTTTCTTCTCTGTAATAGCATAACAATAGAATTCTTTATTTTGGAGATGGTGCTTATTTCCCAGTGAGGCCGTGAAGTGGTGGGTTAGGGATTATTTCCTCTGAATCTCCTGGTTTTCAGTATTCCTCTTCCTGGTTTCCTGGTGTAGCAAAGTCTCAAATATCCAGGGGAGTGCCTGGGGGGAAGGGGAGAGTAGCATGAGTAGTCAGGGATGAGCAAAAGGAAAATTTTGCATATTAAAATTATCTGTAATATATCACCTTTGGAAAAAAAACCCAAAAAACCTGCAAGCATTTGGGGAAAAAAAAAAGCAGGCAAGTTTGTGAAGAGTAGAAATATCTTTAAATAGTAGCAAGGGGAACTGAACAGGGGAAAGCTGCATGTACATCCCATCCTCTGCAGCACCATGTAACTGCAGGGCTTTGAGAGAAAATATCTCAAAGTTTATCCTAGATATTTACTATAAAAGCTGAAAATTACTTGCTTATTTTAACAAAAAGCTTCATCTTAGAAGCTCATGGTTGAAGGATCAAAGCAATCTCTTTGCTTTTCTTTTACCCAGAATATCTGCTGGTTTTGTTCTCCTGTACACGTCTCCATGTACAGTCACAACTTGAGATGCTCTTAAAGCACAGTTTTTGGAATTTGTCTCTGGTTTTGTGGTGGAATCAGTACTCTTCTTGTACCTGGATTACTCCAGGAACGGACAAAGATAAAATGACAAAGTACAGTTTGAGCTTTCTTTTTTCCCCTAATGAAAAGAATAGAGAATAATGAATCATTTCATGATAAACATCTTCTGGAAATCAGTTTTTAGTCTTGTTGGCCTCCTTCTTATAAGACAAGCTAGGATTTGCAGTTTGCTTCACAGCCATACAGATATTTTAAAGGAAACTATTCTGGGATGAACAATTTTACTCCCCTTATATGATTTAGTGTATTTAATGAAACTGCATCTTTTTTTTGTCCCTTCCTGAGATGGATCATTATCACAGCTGGAGGCTCATTGGCATTCCCAGCAGCCATGTCATCCCAGACATATCCTGGCCTGTGCCATTGCTGTGACTATTGTATGAGCAAATATTTAGTGTATTATATATTACAATTTAATTTTTTATACTGCATATTATTATATTATATTTTTAATTTTATATTTCATACTATAAATGCTAGCAGTAAGGTGTTCTTTTTCTTAGCAGAAGCCTGATGGTGTCTCTGTGCTCAGAACACACTGGATTTTCTGTATATGAAGGCCGGATTTGCCTCCTGTTTGCTGTCAGTAGGCCTGGAAGTCCTTTATTAGCACCACATTGGGGATCTCACCACTGATTGACTCAGACTTTTATTTCCAGCTGCCTCACTGCAGATGAATAAGAGCAGTTCTTTAAAGTACTCTTCCACTCCCCTATGAAAGCCCAGTTCTAGACAACACATGCCACAGGGACACAAATGATCATGATGCTTTTTAAGCTGTTTGCCTTCTATTGCTAAAGTTAAATATGTTTAAATAGTGGAAGTTACCAACTTGATGCCTCCTATCTGTTCCCTAATGAAGGCCAGAGGGAATTAACCCTAATAATTTGATTCTTTCCTGGAAGCAAATGAACTTGTTATCAGTGAGGGTGTTCTGGTCCTTACCAGCAAGAATGAACTTCAGAAAATTTCCACTTGACATTCTACCCCCACAACCAGAAATTGAAATTGAAGCCCCAAGAGCAAAAAGTTTAATAATGCAGCAAGTCTGTCAAGCAATTGAATTTAAGTAATGCTATAATGCAAAACACTAGTTACTAATTACTACAAGGAAGGAATTGCAATAGAAATTTTCAACAGTTTGTTATTATGCTGTGGCAATACTATGAGATTGGCTTGGTCCTGCAATATAAAATGCTGATTTCAAATTGATTTTAACAAATGAAACAAGCAGAAATCCTGTTTTGACTCCTGAAATTCAATACGTAGATAAAGTTTTAGCTCTCTAATAATAAATACAAGAAAAGTGCTGAATAGTTTTTATGACACAAGTAAACTGTGGGTCTAAGTAAGGTTGAGCTCAGGTTGTGCTCCTAAATCCCAGCTGATTCTGCTTGGACAACGTGTGCAAAAACCAACCTCCAAGTAAATGTGAGACAGAGGGATGGTTAAAAGGTGAAGCTGAGGCTCATAATTAAACAAATTTAACTCATGAAATTAAAGGTATTAGTTTAGTTTGGATGTCTTCTGTAACCAAGAGCACTTCTGTTTAATCCATGCCAACCAGCTGCATTTGAAGAATTCTTTTTGGCCAACATACTCAATAATTTTTTCTGTGCTTCAGTTTTTGAAGTGTTTATTGTGCTAAAAGTCTCAAACAATTGCAATACAAAAATAGACGACCATAACATTGAGATATCATGTTAGTGGATTCTCTTAGTGAGAGTGCAAGGTGGAAACAGGACACAGCTTAAGAGGTAGAGTAGCAACAAAGCAACAACTAAAAGAAATGAATTTATTAAATGGAGTAGGAGGATTGAAATTTGAAAGCTGGGAGGCCAGATTATATTGCATTCCTCAGAGAAAGGAGGAATAACAGAACTGCCAATAGGTAGCAGAGAGACACTGCTCTGTTGATGCTAAGGAATAGAGGAATGAAAAGGTAACGTGAACTAGAAGACTAAAATATGAAAAGAGACCTGACCATTAATTCATGAGAGGAGTTTCTATTATTGAAATCAGTTCTGACTTTGAGTAAGAAAATTTAACCCTCTTGATATGGGGCTGGAGCAGAGACAATTTGAAAGGAACAGACACTAAGAATGCCCAGATTTACAATTTTCATTTTCCCCCATCTCTACAAAATGCTCTCCTTTCTGGAGAGCACCACCTGTGCTAGGCAGTTTTTCAGAATGATCCCAGGCAGCCCTGCCATAAGATGGCAATTTTGTCTCTTATTTCCAGCTGTATGCTCTTATTAAGATGTTACTTGGTTTTGCCACAAAACAACTGCTGACAATACCAACTGGGAAAAGTGGGGCATGAATGCTGTTAAGCCTTTTCTCTTGTCTTTTTGGCATGAGATAATTTGCTCAGTGCACTAATTTGCAACAAGGTAAGACACAGCTTTCAGTCAATAGGGTCAGTTCTGAAGCTTAGAGCAACATTTTTTCTTTTGTTCCTTAGAAAATTGTCGGTTCTGTCTGGGGACTTCATTAGGGGAGTAACAGGATTCTTTCTGCCAGTTCTTCAGCAAGAACGGGAACCTCATTACCAATTTTTAATATGAAAAAGTAAAGGATAAGTTTGAATAACAAAAAATTGGAGAGCTATGTGACAGCACAGCCTTTCAACATGGTGCACTGCCTCTTGCAAGATACGGCTGAGTGGTTATTGCAGAATCTGTATTAATAAAAAATCTGATTTATTAGGGTGTTACAGATTAGGTGTGGATATAAAATAATCAATTTTGTCAATCTTACATATGTGCATATGTACTCATACATAGTCTTGATGACCTTAAACTGAGTGGTATGGCAAGTATGGAGTCAAGTGCATATTATACTTATTACAAAAGTCTCTTTCACATTCAGGAGGACTAACAGTAAAATAAAATAAAATATCCCAGATACAGATTAGGCATCATCCTGCATGTGGGTAACTCCCTGTTCTGGAAAAATCTTTCTTTTATTTAGGAAAGGCCTTCCTACTTCTCTTCTATATCTGAAAAGCAGTAAGCACATCCTGGTAATTAAGGTAATGTAAAAATCAATGTACTAATTATTGTGGTTTTTCCCCATTACTATATATACTAATAGTGAAATTCAGACTAAACTATTTTCTAATTCAGTAAATTGGTTTGGCTGGATCCATGTGTATATTAGCTGTACTTTTTCAAAAGGTTTTAATCCTGTAGAAGCCACTTGAGCAGATGAAAAGCAATTTTAGTGTAAGAGGTAGAGGAATAGAGATGCTTCTGGCACTGCACAGTTACACTGTAGATGGGAGCAAAGAGACAGAAGGCATTGAGTTTGAGAACGTGGCCATGCCAGTAAATGTTTGCTGCTTGTGCAAGATCTTCTGAAGTAATTTTTTGTTAAGGTTTGCTCCTGTGAGATGGCGGAGTGAATTTGCAAGAGCAAGATTTGCAGGAAAATGCATTTCCTCATGTTTACTGGTATTCAATACCAACCATGTCTTTACAACACTGAAGAATATTATTTTCACTTCTTCAAAAGACATGGCTAAATCCACCAGCCTAAAATGAGAATTAAAAAAAAAAGAGGAAAACAAACCAAGAAACACACCCACCACCCTAAACCAAAATTTAATAATTGCTCCACACAAGTCAGACTCTGATTTAAAATAATTTAAAAATATTATCACTGCTTTAGTATGAGTGTATTGTTAGGAGTAAGCCATGAGCCACAGAATTATTAGGACAGAAGGGATCTGCAAAGGTCCCTTTTTTCCAGTGTCATGCCAAAATAGGGGGCTGCCATCAAAGTTTGGGACTGCTCAGGTTCTTGTCCAGTTGCTTGTGAAAACATCCAAGAATGGGTTTTCTTCAAGATCCCTCGGGGTACCTTTGACATCACAAAACTTTCCAGAAGTTATATTACGTGATGCATGCAAAGTTCTCAGTAAATTGAACCATTAGGTCAATTAACCACATCTGTCCATAGTATAGTTTTATACAGTTTTTAATGTTAGTGACTTTCATTGGTAATTAATGTGCGAAGAAGAAAAGGTAAAATAAGTCACATTACTTGATAGCTGATGGAGGTTTCCAATCTGCTCTCAGTGCTGTAGACTGAATTTGAGCTTTGTTCCCCATGAAGGTTTGGACCTTACTTCTCCACACACATGAAAAAATCTTCATTCTCTATCCTCTCCAGAGCCCTTTCCTCCAGCCTTTCCAATCCCTCTGAGTCACTGCACATCCTCCTCCACTCTTAAAAAATAAATAACAATATTTAGCCCCGAATTTTCTGTAATCAAGCCACAAACTGAACTCCTTATATTCTCTGTGGGTGTATATATTAATATATATCACTTAAAGATATATTTTTTCTTTAAAAAAAGCCTCTCCCAGCATGTTAATGTATTAAAATCTTACCATTGTTACCAGCAATATGCTATACACATAGGGAAGTCTCAACTTCCTGAAATGAGACTCTTTTTAATTGTCCTTCTGTATGTGAATCTGATAAAATTAATAAGAAATGAGCTTCCAATATACTTCAGAAATGCCAGGTCCTTAAGGGAATGTTTTGATGGTGTTAGTTTTTTTAATAACAATTGCATTAAACCTCACTTACTGCTTTCTGTTTTCATACATTATGCTTCATTATTTGCTGATTGACAGTTTGAGTTGTTTCTATTCTCCTCCTGCTTAATTACATGCAGTCTCTTTGTTATTCTGCTATAATTTCATGACCATGCTAATGAAAGTATTGGGACCATGGATTGATTTCCATGGAGTCTTATCTTTTTGTAATTTAGGGGCTGTTAACAATGAGGAAAAAAAAAACCTTCAAGAATTTGCAATTTAAGACTAATTTATATCTAATTAATTAAAAAAGAAGTCCTGGTACTTCCATTATGACAAAACTGAGAATCTTTGAGCTCTTTGGTTTTGAGATCTGCAGATGAAGACCAGGCAGTGTCCTGTAAAATGTCTCCAATTCCCACCTTGGATGGGGATGCACAGCTGGGGGCTACTAAGTATATTTTTAAAATGTGAGGAAAGTGAAATGCAATTTTCTAAATATGAAAAAGATGATGAAAAGTTTCAAAAAGTGAATAGAGGCATCTGCCTATGGCTGCTTTATACAGTGTACTGTATGAACCTCCTACTGTCTAAGTGGCATATGGAAAGTCTAGCTGTAGTCCCTAAAATAAAATCCTGGATTTCTCCCTTAGAAGACATAACCGTAGTAGTCATTCTAGCAAGAAACTTGTTTGCAAAGGAGTGGTAACTCATAGTGAACTTTCTTAGTCTGTTGGAAGTTTTTTTGGTTGGTTTTGGGTCTGGCTCACAGTGTTGGTGAGCTATGAATTGCTAGAGTTTGGGTGAGGATTTTTGGGCAATGTGACAAATGGGCCTTTGGGGGTTTGTCTCTGGCCTGACTTGGAGACCAGGTTTTTAGTTTGACCCACAGGGTTGTTTGATTGTTTCTGTGTGTTTGGTTTTGTTTGGTTTGGGTTTTTTTAAGGGCATAAGAATGAACATTTAAGATATGTTGCTTTTCCAGACTATTTTGTGGATAGTAAAACTTGCATCGTATCCTTGCACCACATCTATGTATTTGTACAAACTCTTTAAAGGATCACATCCAGGATCTGCTTTTATTTATGTTGTTGCAAATCCAGAACAATTTATTAGTTACTTCTTTGAAAGTCATGAAAGGAGTGATTGACCCTGGAAGCCTTTGTCCAAAAGAAGCAGAGTTCAACTGTCCATGATGAATGTTTTTTTGTTGGTTTAGGTTTTTTTCCACATTGTTTCAGATCCAGGGCAATATGGCAGTAGTAAAACTGCACTAGTATCAGGGATTGTGTTTGATTCCTGACATTTCCTTTTCAATAATAGCCAAATATCTAAAATCATAAACATGGCCTTGCATTTTTAGGTTGCTGTGTGTGTCAAAGGATTTCAGAGATCTTCATAACTTCAGCAATCATTATGCTCTTCCATGGGTAAGAAGTAAATTTAATGCAATGTTTACAAATAGGGAAATGGAAGTACAGTGAGAGAATAGAAAGTGTCAGTGACAATTCAGGGAGTAGAATGTGATCTATTTAATTCAATTAATCAATCAGAAGGTTGAGGGAGGTGACCCTGCCCCTCTGCTCTGGTGAGACCCCACCTGCAGTGCTGCATCCAGTTCTGGGGCCCCCAGTGGAAGAAAGGTGTGGATTTGTTAAAGGGATACAAAAATGCTCCAAGGGCTGGAGCAACTCTGCTGTGGAGAGAGGCTGAGAGAGTTGGGATTGTTCTGCCTGGACAAGAGGGAGACCTTATTGTGGCCTTTTGATATATAACAGGAGCTTGTAAGAAGCATGGAGAGAGACTTTGCCAGGTACAGACAGGACAAGGGGCAATGGTTTCAAACTGAATGAGGTAAGATTTATATTGGGCATTAGGAAGATATTTTTTACAATGATGGTGGTGGAACAAGTTGCCCAGAGAAGTTGTGGATCCTCATCATTGGGAGTGTTCTATGGTTCTATGAACGCTGTTATTTCAGTGGCATGTCATGAGATACAGGTTAGTTTGGTCCTAAATCTCCTCATGGATTAGCTGCACAGTGGAATGTCTGCCTGCTTGTTATTTCTAATTTCCTCCATTGTAAGAGGAAAGAACTGAGCAAGGAGACTGCATTGAGTGTATCTTTGTATGCAGGTACCTGCACACAGTGAATGGAAATATTTATTATATATACATATATATGTGTTATAAAGTGAAGATCAAAATGCCACAAGTAAAGGAGCACACATTGCCTACATCTAACTTTAGATGTAATTCTATGGGTTTGAGCATTAATTGCTTCATATACAAAAAGCGTATAAAGTAATATTAAATATTCATTTGAAACACTGTACTCTGCTTCAGCAGTAACTGAGGTGCAATATATACATGTATGCAGTGACTTTGCATTAACCAATACTGAATAATGTGCTTTATGGTCTACATGCTTGAATAGCAAGATGCTTTGCATTTATATAGGACTCTCAATACAAAAAACCTGACATACTTTTGAAACAGGCTTAAGCATTGGTATCCCTACATCCCAGCTGGAAAATTGCAGAACAGAGATTGAACTGTGTTAACAAAAAGCTGGTGATTATTTGGGATAGAATCCATCGTCTGATAGTCATTTGACTGCTGGGACATTAGAAAAAGTTCTGATATTCTGGATGGATGAATGTTGCTAACCCCTTAGTATATTTTTTAATATTTTTAAGATTTGAATAATCATTTTATAAAGAAAAGCACTGTAATTTTTCTGAGTTTCCTCAATGAGACATTTTATTCATTTGGTTACTGATGGCTTGAGACATCAACTTTTATAAAAAAAGTATTTTTGGGGGAGCAGATACTCATTTTATGACATGGCCATTTCTGGTGGGTATTAGTCGCTGTTGAGACTCATGCTAAATCCTAAGGTTTTGTTTCCCCACTGAACTGTCTCTTTAAATGAAAACTCTTTGCCTGCTCAGGAGGTGTTGGAGAAGTTCTCACTGGGGACATGCTGTGACCTTGGTGTTGTGTGCCATTTGTGCATCATTAAAAGGTTGTAATGAAGCTCTGCCACACACAGATTGTAAAAGGTCAAGCAGAAAGTTGGGAGCCAATGAGGTTGGGAAGAAAAATTGTGCTAGCAGCAGAGGTTGAGGGATTCATTATATTGATGCTATGGGGTTTTCAGCAGAGTAATAACTGAGTTAGCAATAGAATGTAAATCTTCTCAACCACTTAGTCTGAGCCTGCTTCTTCTTGATTTGTGGGGATATATTTTTACTAGAGTACAGGAAAAGTCGTTATGCTTTCAAGAAAGCCACTGGAACTAGTTAATGCATTGTAGGTAAAAGACAGAAGCTAAACAGAACTGGATGTGGCTCATCTGTACAAACAGGGTGTTGCTGACAGAAAGAGAAGGATCGTACCAAACAAAAATGTTTACGCAAATAATTGGAGTTGCTGCACCTGGTAATTGTAGGTTTGCAGGTTTTGGTTGGCAGTTGTCATACCTATGTAGAATGCTGTGATAATAACTATAAGTGTTGCCTTTCTGGTTCATAGCATGGAAAAGGGGCAGGGGCCCTCCAGAGTCATATTGGCATGGGGAAGTATCCTTCAGTCCCATAGACTTCATCATTCCCTGTCTCTCAGAAAAACAGCCCTAAGTAGAGATACTTGTCAGAGCAACATTAAACAGACTATGTAACTTCCTTGCATTATAATTTACTTGAAATTAATAATGTGGAAGAATAAATTGAAACTGTAATTGCCATGCCTTTACAAAAATTGGGAGTAACTAAAATATATGGAACAACTTTGCTTTCCAGTTCTCTGGATATGCTGAATTATGTTCTGGCATAATTTGTCACAATCTGGCCATTGACAAAAAGTTATATGAAAGGATGTTGGTTTGTTTTACTTTTATAGTCTTGCATACAAGTCTTTCCTCAACTGCTCTATAAAATTAGATATGTTTTGATACATATGGAAAAAAAAATAGTTCATTTTAATAGTTTGCTGTGTCATCAGCTTGATTTTCTAGGAAGTGGTATCCTTAACATGAGGCACCAACCTGGCATGACCAATCTAAGACATTTTGTGTTAATTACTTAAAGATTCTCAGTTGAGGGAATTAAAAAACCAAATATCTCTAATTCTAATCTAATATCTATGGAAGTCATAAAGATTCTTTCTGTGGCTTTCAGTGACCACAGCCTGCATTATTCCCAGCTTGTCCTCCACAGTCTTTGCGTTTCATCCAAATATTTATTAATTCATATATATTATTTAGGGAATAGTTCCCAAAAGAGGAAAAATGTGCAAAAGCTGATGGCATCCTCACCATTATCCACATGGAGGCTCATAATTTTCTGTACTTGGATGGTAGAGGAAGGATCAAGCCCATGACTCCTGAATAGCCCTCAAAACATAAACATCAACCTTCTTCACTTTTTGTTCCTGGCAGGTGATCTTGTAACTAATCTAATGTGTCAATTACAGCTAGCTTTGAGAAAAAATACTCAAAGTATCTGGAAGAAAAAAAAAGTGACTAAACCAGGTTATTTGGCATTCAGTCAGCTTCCATCAGATCACTGTAAATTACCTGTCACATTATTCCATTGCTGAACATGCTTTGTTTCAACATCCTCAGTTAAACAGTTACATATCTTGTACCTTTCTTCTGTCACACTTTCACACTTGCTATGCAGTTTTGTTTTGTTCTAGAAAATACCATCTCTCTACAAACTGTGATTAAAGAGCTCAGAGGGGTTTTCAAAGGAACCTTTAATCAATATTGGAGGCTTATTCTTTTGTGCATTGATTATTATGCTAAGGTGTTTAATTAATCAACAGATGTTATTCTAATAGGGAAAACATTACTGAAGAAGCGATAATGGAAAATTACAGAATTTTTTTTTTTGACACCATGTTGAAGATTTCTTTTAACACTTGCCCACCAATCCTATGAATTTGACACTGTCCTGCTAATCCAAAACTGTCCCCTTTGGAGAGTTTTTTTGGACAGTTTTTATGTGTTTGGTCTCAAGCTCCATCATAAATAGAGATGTCTACAACTGAGAATTTCAACCCCCAGATTCATCAAGTGTTTCTCTCAAAAATGAAAAAAACTCATATCTTGGTATGGCCCCTCTTCCTTAACTGTCTTACAAAATCAAATCCCTGAAGTCTGTTGCAGTGTTATTGAGATATGTATGCATGTGGATGCTATTTCAAAGACACATACAAAGTTTGTAGGTATTTCAAGTGCAGTCTCAGGAGTCAGGCTCCCTGAGGTTATCTGATTCACTTGTACCAAACAGGATCAGCCATACTGCTGTCATTCCTGATGGGTGTCAACATCCATCTTTGGGCACTTCCAGAGAGGAGATGACTGTATATAACTATCCTTATCTTTAGGTTCTTTTTTCCTGTTTATTAGCCATAATCTCTCTTGCTTCACTTATTCCTGGTACTGCTGTCCATGAAGGAGAGATTAAATGAAGGAGTAATTTACATATTACTAAATCTCTTTTTATATCCTCTTCCTTAAAATTAAAGCTTAAACATTTCACATTGTTTCTTGTCACTGCTGCTGTTCCCTGAACAATTCTCTCTCCTTTTAGTTCCTGTCTGGGAAGGTGGTGCCCAAAAGCAGAGGCTGCTCTCTAGATGAAGCCTTTCCAATGCTTATTAGAGCACAAAGGATCATTCTGCTTGTCCTAGAGGTGCTACTTCTGTTTGTGCATCTTGCTTTCTGAAAAGGCTTCTGCGGAGCATGTGAGTGTTGGATGAAGACCAAGCTGCAGATACATTCAGGGCAGGGAGGGCACTGATGCCACTGTGTCACCTCGTGCCCGCTGTTCCCCTGTCATTGCCATTGCATTAGCTTGGTTCTAAAGCTGCAGTCTCAAACTCTGTCTCGCAGTTAAAATGCATTGATTTTTTTTGCATTTTAACCCAAATCTGGTGCAAACAGTCTTAATTATCTACAAATGCTTTCTTTGAAACTCCCAATACGGCATTTTAGCATCCAGTTGGGCTGCCAAGGGTTAAGAGTCTGGACTATGCCAACAAAACCAGCATATCCAGGTAGAGGCTTCGTTAGTTCTACCCTGCTTGCTCTGACTTCACTGTTTAGGATCTGTAAAGCCTGAAAGGAGTGCAAGGCTGTGAAGAAGTAAAAATGGGAGTTACGAATCATCTGTCGCTCTGTGCGTTCACATAAGACAAAGTTCTGTTGAGTAAGTAGCACCTTCTTTCTTTCTTCATTTTCTTTCTAAATCAGAATTATACTTGGTTAAGGCAGGTTGTTGGGAAAACTTATTTGCGTTGAGGAATGTATATGGCACTGTGATCATATTTTCTATTTATATTCACTTCTCAAGATGTATGTTGCATCAGGTAATAAGGCTTTCAGTTCTATCTATCAATTCTCTTTTGCTAGTATGTTGTAAATGTTTTGTTAATTACAATCAGTTAAGATACATGAGGCATTATGTCATTATTCCCATTACAGCATCATTCTTTCAGTGAGTTATCTCTGCTATTGACAGTGCAATTATTTCTCTGCTGGAGAGTGCAAACATGTATGAAAAACAAGATAAGTTATCAAAAATAGCACCTTCAGAATAAAAATGAATAATGAATACATGTGCTTTGAATTGTGTAGAATACATATAATCTGTTTTCCTACAATCACTGACAAAAACTGCTTTTTGATTTCTTTTTTTTTTTTCTCTTATTAAAAATGTGACTTGTACACAAATAAAACTACTTGGCATGTATATTCAGGGGAACCTGAAGTATAAACTTGTTTCTAAGACAGAAACATTTGCTTGAGTTCAGTAATCAGTAGACATTGAGTTTGAAACTGCAGTTGATTTATTTTCCTAGGTTTTTTATTAGATTGAGAGTTGCAATACCTTTGGTTTAGAAAATGTAGTCTTCGTTGTTCCCCGTGAAAACAGACACAATCAGAATTTTGTAGGATGCAGAAATGTTGTTCTCACAGTAACTTTATATTTCTAAATTTAGGTAAATATTTTGGGGTAGGCAATTTGAATCTCTGGAAGGTGTTACTGACCTGACTGGCCAAAATATGGACCATTTTCTCAGGCCATTTTTGGCATAGCAGTGCTATGGCTAGGATTAAATTTAGCATAGTGGCCCAAAAGGAATACTATTCAGATGAATTACATTGTAGAGTTTTTATCTATTCTGAGTTCTCCATTTTGAATCACACACGATATTTTGTAATCCTGTTTTTGCTTTTCAAATATGCATCATTATTTTCGGCAACAGAATGTGCTAGGGATTGTGAGTCTTGGAAAATGACTGAGCTTCAGTTGAGGCCAATTTTTGCAATGGTATGTTAATGAAGCTTGAAAAAAAGTCTCCATTTTCATGTTGAACCATATAATAGAGTTAGCACTTCAGTGCCCAAATTATGTAAGTGACAGAGAAAGGGAGAAATCAAGAGCCCTACTCCCAAAGCAGTGGAATTAAACAGGCTTCAGATCATATTGAGAATCTGTGCTTGTGCTCCTTCTATTATTAGACAGAAAATTCCTTCCTGTAGGGCATTGTTAATGAGCCAATAACTTTTGGAGTTACTCATTATCTTTCCCATCACACTGGTGCTCCTCAGGTTACCCACCTTCCGTGCCCGGCCCATCCGTGCCGCTGTTCCAGCCACGTTTCTGCTGAGAGAGTCAAAAGGGAATGGTGTTACATTTAATGTAATTTGACAGCTTTAACTTTACTATCTCTAGCTGTGGCCTTCAGGAGATCACTGAGCTTTAAGAACATCCACTTCTTCTGGGCAGTGCTGGCTGGCTGTGCCTGTGCAAGTGTCCTGGAGCTCTGTCAGGGCGCTGAAGGATAAAGCTCTTAGCTGCAAGTACTCACGCTAGCCAAGTGCCTCACCTAACCCCTGTTTAGTGGGGGGCTATTGCAGATGGATGTTTTTATTTATGGCAGCTTGTCATCACTCCTATTGAAACTTAACAGTGTACTGCTGTGAGATGGGGTCATCAGGCCACTTATTAACTTGCCCAGCAGGAAAATAAAAATGCCTTTTGGGCCCCATTTGCAGTATTTCTTGAGTACCTGCTATTTAATCACCTTCCTGATATGTCTGGGGTGTCAGTTATCTGCACTGCATATTTTATCGAAGTGTATAGAATGAGGTGTGATAATGATTTCTACACTCATAGTAATGAAGTAGTGGCTTCCCCACGGTATCTGAAATTACTGTGGCTCCACAGCATCAGGGATACTTATGACATCAAAACCCAAGTTGCTGTATTTTATACCTTTGCTGCTGGCCCTGAATTTCTACATGGTTACTCAACCAATTAAACATGGTTTATTACTTTTAATTACCTGTCTAGTTTACTTTGTTTTCTAATTTATCAAACCAGGCTAGAATATTTTTTACGTGGTTACTTTGCTGGTAACAGACAAGGCACCTACACACCACATTATGTGCATGCAGTTAACACTGTCTCTGAGCAGAGCATTATGAGAGGTGGGAAGGACATTTCTAAAACATCATTTCAAGGATCCTAGACCCAAATTGTGACTTTTCTTAGAGTTTCAAGTGTAGCCCAGTCTGTAAATAGCAATATTTGCAAAACCCCACAGTGACATCTCAGAAATTGCATTCTTTTACTTGAAGCTATTATAGGGGAATCATTTGGCACTTATTTTCTTGCTGAATTTACTGCAAAAATAGTTAAGTAAGAGGGTGCTTTTCTCAGAGTTGTGTACTTACTTCTGACAGTCTTGCTGATTGGAGAAGGCACGTGAACACCGAGAAAAGACAGAACAAGTGGAATTTTCAGGGCTCCACGGATGTGTGCTAAGTTATTTCTCACAGCTTCTCCACCTCCCTCTTCTTTTCATCTTCAGCTCATGAACAGTGTATATCCAAAAGTTGTCTAGGACTTCTCTTCTGGAGCTCTGAAGGAAATGTCCATTCAGTATTTCCTTCGTGTTAATGAAAACATGTTCATTTCCTAGGCAAACCTCAGGAAGAGTTCTTCATTCTTAGCCTGGACCACTTGGCAGTTGTCAAGAGAGCTGATTCCTTCCTTTTCTTCCTCTTCTTCTTTTAGACTCCTTTTCAGGAAGCCGGTCTTTGAAGCCATTCTGCTTTCTGTGAGGGTTTTTTACATCTATATGTCCTGTTTGCTTTCTCTTTTCCCACCATGAGTCATCTTTGGTTGGTTTTATTTGCAACAAGCTTAAAAAAACTGTTCTGTGCTGCTGAATCAAAACCTTATCCATCATCCTGTCATCTGTCCAAACTAACACCCCAGCAATGCCAGAGATCTTACGTGACTGTTCAGTTTTAAGCTAAATTCATCAGATCTAAAAGAGAATTCCCTCACGCATTTCTGTTCTTTCTGGTGAAGATGAATAACACTGTATTCTGCCTCTAAAAGCTCATTTAAAATTATAAGACTTGTAAGTAATAATCCTACAGGTGTGATATCAGCACTTAACTCTATGGAAAGGTTTCTAGAATAGTTTTTTGGTTCGTCTCTCTTGTTCTCCTTGCTTTTATTCCCATGTTGATTATAACCAAGATTTCAAATTCTTTGGGGAAAATCTGGCTGCACAGCACCAGCTATTGAGCTAATCTGTCTGGGATTCCAAACAATGTAGATAAAGTAAGTCAGAATATACTAATGACAGACAACATGAAACTGTAGAAAACATTTAATTGCTGGAGGGGTATTGAAACGAATGCCTTATTGAGTAGGATTTCAGTGACAAACTGAAGCTGCAAGTCAAGTGAAATATGTTCCTTTAATTTTCAGTTGTCCACAGATTTTATGTGAGCGTGTGTGTGCTTGCTGTAAGGCAGAGAGACACCACATAATTCCTCCTTACTGCATGGAAAAGCCTTCAGCTGAATCCTGCAGGGCGGTGTGAACCTTGCTCCCAGACCTGGTAATGCTCTTCAGTGTGGGCTGAACTTGAACTCAGGGATTGCATCCTTGGAGAGCTGGGCTTTGGCATGTTCTTTTCTAGGTTTGAGTAAGATCACTGAGAAATTGTGGCTTTGGTGGTTTCTGAGAAAATATTTCACAAAATCTCTTGTGGAGCGTTCAAGGCAAAGGGCCAGGGAGTTTACAGACATGAGTTCCCCTCCTGACAGATGCTGCATTTTCAGACTGCGTTTGCATTGTTCAGGCACACCCTCAGTACACAGCACTCAGGAGCCTCCAGCAATCACACACAGAGTCGAGGTTATGGCTGAACTTCAATATTTCACAGAATCTGTTGAGAAAATGGGAGGGGGGGAAATAATTTGCAATGCTCAAGGCACTTAGGTATGAATTGTGTTCTCTTCTGTGACTGACAGAGCTCAAGAAGACACAGCTTTTTTTGAAGTCTTAGAAACACAAGATTATATGCCTGTTCACATACATACAGCTGCTTTTTTAGTGCTGTGCAGCAAAAATGTCACGAAGAATGTACCAACATGTTGGTGCAATGACCTGTAACAGTCAGAAGTCCTAGAACTAGCAACCAGCAGCCTTCAGAAAACTCTAAGCTGTCAGTTGCAACTTTTAGGCAGCAAATTTCCCAGTAAATAGACTATTAATCAATTTAGACAGCAGAAAATGTGAGTGATCAGAGCAAAGACTGGCATCTCGATCAAAATACAGATTCTATTTACTTTTATTCATAGGTGATGTGAGCTGACTTGAACTGAGGTGGAGCCTCTTAATTTGAAATGTTTTGAGTACAGAGTTTATAGAAGCCAGAGAAACTTCTATTTGATGGCTCTTCATGGATTTGCATATATTGAAGTGAATGGTGAAAAAAACCCCAATCTATTTATTTGCTTATTAGTAGTTCAGAGAACTGCAGACTGCTTAAAGCTTGTGGGTGTATTGGTCTTTCCAAAATAGAAATACTCACTTTCGTTTTTTTAAGATCACAACATAAAGGCCTTAATAAAGACATTTGGTTACACTTCTAGTGCTTCACCTGAAAAACAAACCTTCAGGATTATTAGCCTGGTATCATTAGGAACAAAACATTCCCTTTAAAAAGCAAATTGAAAGGTATTTAGCAGGAACAAACAGGATTCTGCTGTGTTTTCTGGGTAATAGACACTATTTCTTTTATTGTGCTTTATGAGCAGCAAGACAAGAAACGTGGAACATTTTGAAAGTACTATTAAGTGAATGGGGCAGATGAGGAGCAGGGCAGAGAGGTTTGGGAGGATTTATTTGCTGTGCTGTAGGGATGTGGCTGGAGGCAATAGAATGTCTGTGGTTTATCAAGCTCTGGGGGCAGGCAGCCTGCAGAAATGCCTCCTCCCAGTTTGTTCCCTCCCTGCAGTGAGTCCAGACCCCAAAGTGCAGAGCTGTGCAACAGGTTCCAGCTGCAGACACAGGAGTGAGAGCCTGAGAAAATGCTAAACATTCAACCCATGCCCTTCAGATGAAATCCCAATCCCGCTGGATTAATGGGATTCATGTTTTAAATTAAGATTTATGCTTTAATAAATCAATGTCCTAATTTCTGAAAAGGGTAAAATTACAATAAACCTTATTTGCTAGCCAAACCATGGATTTGGGCAGCTGAAGGTATCAAATTTCCTTTTCATTAAATAACTAGCCCAGTATATCCAGGTGTATGGTAAATGTAGAAGGACCTTATCCTGCAGGTGTTTCTGCTAATTTCATGCCTTAATCGAGCCATGAAGTCTACACAGATCCTCTACTGTGTGCAATGTAATTGAGTAGGAAGTGGAGAAAAGCAGTCCAGTTCCTCCTACCCCTTATTGCTCAGCTCATGTATTTTATATGGTAGCACGTGAGTTCTCAAAACTTTTGGAGAAGCATCTGCCTGCTGGGCACTGAAGGAAACTGGGACATTAATATTTTGATGTAATTACTAATCCCTTCTGCTATCTCTAGGAAGGATTTGTCTCATGGCTGTGCCAAAACAACTTATTTCAAATTTGTGACACACACTAAGCATGTATGTTTTCTCTTTTATTTATGATTCATACGTTCTTCTGTCTCCCAGCTTACTGCTGTCCTAAGGTCTCTTTCAAACTGCACAGTTCTAAATGATGGGAATGAAATAATCAGTTGCTTTAGAACTCATCATTTGAATGATAATATAATGAATGAATAAACCAGATAATAAAATATAGCTTTAAATGGGTCTGACTATATATTGTTCTTTCTCTCTATAAAGTGCATGCAGAGGTTTTCCATTCCTGATTTACAGCCTCCAGTGAATCTTTGCTACTTTGGTCCTGTGTTCATGATTCTAAGAAGGGCTTATGGTAAATAACCTTGTACATGACTCCTGTGTCGGTCTTTTATGATTTTTATTGTTCCAGCTCTAGCAATTTAGCTTTATTTCCAATGAGTCTAAAAGAAAGTTCGCCTCTGCTTTCTCTCTTCACCATCTTGAAACTTCAAATTGTTGAGAGCAGCCTTGCATTTGTGAGCGAATACTTTTCATGGATATTCTCATCATAAGAGCACTTGGTATTACTATAGAGATATTATCCCCATTGAGGCTCATCTCCTTGAAATATTTTCTCATTTTCTAAATACTGAAGGCAAGGTAAACTACACTGCCTGAAAGAAAACACTACAGCATTTCAAGGTTATTGTTCTAGTTATCATTAGGGAGTTTCTCGTGAGTTGGTATTTGGATTTCTTTAATGAAAATCAATGAGTGATTTTAAAGCATTTTCAAAACTTATTAGCTGTAGTGTAACCTGGCTGGAAACTGGGATGATGCTGGTGTGAGTAGACTAAATGTAATTCAGTTGTAAATTACAAATTTATTTGCTTTAATCCAAGAATGCCAATCTGTTCCTGTCCCTTTATGCTCATGGGCAGAAAGAATATGGGGCAAAGCAGAGCTGTTTACTCCCTTCTCAAATATAAAAGGGGTTGCTCAGGGGTCACTTTTTTATCTTCCTGCAGCAAAATCTTCCCACAGCTACACTCAGGAGTGCAGTAGCAGCCTTGCAGTGAGAGAAAGGGAAATAAATGTACACTTTTACTTTGATGGCACATGTTAACCCCTTAACCCCCCATATGTAAATTTCTAGGTGTTACCCAGTTACTGTCATGTTATGATGTGGAAATTCCAGTGCATCAGGAGCATGGCCCTGTAAATGGTTTCTGTATGCTTTTCTACTCTTCTCTTTATTGTTGTGGTTGAGGTTTTTTTGTACCCAGATAACCTCACACATTTCACAGGAGTGCCTTTTAAATTAAGTGAGATGAGCATCAGTGGTCTCCTACTTTGGGGCCAATTTTGCTGGTTCATCTGCTAAATTGTGCTTTTCTAACTTCACAAAATCACTTTAATTCCAGTTAAACTATTTCATGTTATTAGTGACCTCAAAATGTGCTACCCTGGTTATACAGGATAAGGTTAAGACTTCTCTCTCTGTGCTAGCTCATTGAATTAGGGGGCAGATTCTGAGCCACTGTAAAGTGGCATAATAAAAATTGATCTTAGGGGAGCTATGCTACTTTGCATCGAGTGAGGACATAGCCCTTCCTAAATCTTAATTCTGAGTTTTTTCATTAGCTGTATTATTGTAAGATAGCTACTACAAGCATCTAGCTGCTAGTGCAATGGAAAGCCTACAGCGTGCTACAAATCAGAAGCGAGCAGAGGCTTTAATTTAGTCAGAGACAAGCTTTGAAGGCAGTCAAAGAGCCACTGATGGAGTTCAAATGCTCTTTGTCCTGCAAAAATAAAGAGCCCATTTGTTCTGCCTTTTTACATTAGCATCTTTTACCTTGCTGGAGGAAAAGGAGGAAGAACTGTAATCCTAGCTCTTGGGTTTGGTTTTTGGTTGTTTTTTTAAAGAAGGGGAATATTGAACTCATAGCTAAGGCTTTAGTCAGGCCTATATGAAAAAATATGCAGTTTGCATTTAATAAATATGACAGAATGAATAGTTTATGCCACACTATGGGGTGGTAACTATTTCTGCTTTCTTATTTTCCTTTTATTTCTGCCACGATGACACAACCATGTCAATGTAGTGCCAGAACAGAGGTTGCCAGCCAAAGATTGGGTTTGGAGATCTGCTGGGCACAAGCCCTCAGACACAGAACCCTCCACACTGTGCAGGGACTTCTTGACTGTCAAAATTCTGTGACAGCAGTTGTTGCTACCTATGGAGGGCAGTAATTATGATCAGAATACTTGATCCTATGACAAACGCAGTGGGATAAGTTGCTTCTCAAACAATAGAAAAACATCTAACATTTTTAACTGCTATTGGCCCTTGTTTTGTTCCTTTTGGATCAATTAATTAATGTGTTATTGTAAGGATCTTTGTGGTAAAATGAAGATGTTCTTTCCTTTTCTACATCCTACTTCTGCACCTAATAAAACCTAATATCAGGTAAGCACCTTCCCCACCACCCTCAGCAAATGTTCCAGTAATTTGGAAAGTGATCTGGAGTTTTTAATTCCCTTCTTTCGCTTTGTATACAGGAAATAGTTTGTGTGGCACACTTGCTCTCCACAGCACTGTCTGATAGCAGTTTCTCACCCTATTCTCTTTGCAAATTACTTTTATTCTCAGCAGGATTCACAGATGGTGAAGTCTCACTGCTTCTCCTAGTGAATAAATGCAGTTTAATCTGTATAGCATCCAGCAGAAGACAATGTCTTTATCATCTGCTCTACCTTTAGCCCATGGAATGACATTTATAGACAGCCCTGTAGTGTTCAGTGCTTTTGAAGAGCCCTCTTTGAGTTGATTAAACCTGTTGCAAAGCTCAAGAGGCAAATTGGGTTCAATTATTATCTGTTCACTTGTCTTAGCCACCTATTTCTTGAGGAAGTTGTCTTTTCAGTTTAAAGGACATATTCTTGCATATATAGAGACACTCATTTGTACATGAAATATAGAATATATATAGGAGTATTGTTACAATAAAAGATACTTTCAGAGTATATTTAATCAATATATGCCATATTTACTAACACTGAGACTGTAAATTGAAAGGTAAAAGAAATTATCAATTAAGAGAAATTTTTAAATATGAAAAGAGTTGTTGTGGCCAAAGTTAAGACATCAAAATGTCATTCCATCAATATATAGTGTTAAAGGCTGTTAGTGGTATTTAGTGCTACAAATTCTTCCTAGAATCTTAATTTTTTTCAGCATCTCATAATGCAATGAAACAGGATATTGTCATCATGTACTCAGTCTGGAAGGAATCAAAGTATATGGTAGTGCTTTGATTACTTGAACTGTCAAATTATCCAAAACTTATTCAGTTCTACAGTTATTTGGCAAAAAATTTCTTGCTGATTTCAACAGCAATTCCCTGTATTAAACAAAGTGCCCTTACTCTGTAACTGCTGCAAAGCTTTCTTGTATGAGTCCATTTTGAAAAAAGTATAAATTATTCTCAAAGGCTGATCAACACATTTATTTGAGGTGTGATTTTGCAATTCATATGGAAAAAAAGTGCTCTGATTTTCATAGACCAAAGGTTTAGTAAAGGTTATCTTTTATTTTCAAGAAGAAAACAGTATACCAAACTCCTATGTACTTCTTGAGAATTCCTGCTTGAAGGAGAACTGATTTCTGGAATTTATAATCTCATGTTTGCAAAATGTGCAAAACCAAATATAGCAAACTATGGCAATATTTGAGTGTGTCTGATATATAGTGTGTATCTTAAATAAAATAGGTTAAAAACTGGAATTTAATAACTAGGCTGCAATAACTCATTGCATACCTTTAGTGCCACCTATATGCAAGGAATGGTGCAAGGAAGTTGCAGCCCATTCCTGGAAAGTGTCTTGATTGAATGTCAGTAACATTCACCCCCAAAGTAATAGCAAATGAGTTTATTAAATGGGAAGGTGCCAAATTAGTAATAAGTTATTGTCTTCCAGTGTACTGACATAAAGTTATTTTCCCTGGTGAAGAGCACTTCCAGTTAGCCAGTTTTACACCAAGACAAAACAGTAGCTTTTTATCGTATTGCTTTGAATCTGAGTCCTTGTATTAAGCTTTTGAAACTACCTTCAACTTTTTAAAAGAAAATTTTAAAATCAAGCCTAAAAAAATCACAACAGTTGTTGTATAAGTGCTTGTTGATTTATTGAACTTCACTTGTAAATAACAGGGCATTTGAGTTGGCTTTTATTTCATTAGTTGCATCTGATTTTCCATTTCATTTTGTGCACATCCCTTGCAAGATTTAAATCTCTGTACTTAGCTATTGGAGTTGCCTTTTTTTTAACTTCCAAGATGACCTTATAACTGAAAGATGCCAAATGAAATCTTGCTTGGTGCTGCTATTAACTTGCTACACACAAACCATTATGCTTTTACAGGGACTGGGTTTCAGGAGCAGGTACCAGGTTGCGTGGAGTGGTTTTATTTTATATTCGAGTAGCAAGAACAAGTTGATAACCCTGCCTATGCCACCTGCATGTAAAGCCAGAAAACTGCAAGCCCTGACATAAATTTTTTTGCTGTCTTACTAAAAGCTAGAAAATTCTTATACCATTTCTCCAGAGACAGCAGGAGCTGCAAGCACACAGTCATGCCAAAGACAAGTAATTCAGACTATTGATAAAACAATTAAACTGGTGTTTTCATATTTCAGGGTCTTTACCACTCTACATTACTATTAATGGTTTGAATTCAACCATCACATGTAGTAGAAAATCCTGTATTTTAGTAATGTAGTTTGAAATTTGGTCCTTGTTCAGGGCCATAAGAGTTGTGTAGGATCTTTCATGCAAATCACTTGACAAAGTAATTTTTGGAACAGATGCAGAAACAAGGATGTGGGGAGGTCAGGGGTGTGTCAGAAGAGCAGCAGTGTTTGAAATGGTTGTGAGATCCTTTGTCTCTGGTCCCTCTGTGGTTACTGGACACAGATATCCACTGTAAGAGTATGACACTGTTAAGGCTACAAAATAGGGAGAGGATTAATGTTTGTGACAAGTATGAATATAAATGATGACTGTTGAAGGGTTACTGGTGGATCCTATACCATTGCATTCTTCCCCTTTAGAGAAAACCTGAGTGCAAATACAATGCAGATATTATCCCTTATAGAAACTCCCCTTCCTCAATCCTACAGGCTTACCTGGCATTTCAGCTTCACACTGGAGCAGTCCAGATCATGTTAGAGCTGCTTGTGGTGTAAATACTTCCTCTGTGCACTCATAGATTTAGAAATAAAAACCTAATCAAACAACCCTGTAGATAGGAAAATGCCAATGACCTCGCTAGGGTCAGAATTTCAGCTCTGGAATTAAGACACCAAAGTGACTGCTCTGTCTACAGAGCTCAAAGGGGAATGTTCCTCAACCCTTCCTTGAGATAGTGCATTCAGCTCTGCTCAGAATATCTCCTTTAGTGTCTAATAATCAAGTTTCTTTTGAGAATAATGAGATGAAGCATCTTACAGTGTTGATTGCCAACTTGCAGAAAAACTCCTTATTTAAAATTGAAAATATTATAATTCATTTTCAAGCTTTTCAAGGAATGCTTTGAACACATCAGTGATCATTAAGTGTTGTTTAAGTTGTCCTGTAATTTGAGGTTTCTTGTTATGACAGATCTGAAATAGATCTCGAGTAGGCCATAGAAAAAGAATACCATCTCTTTAAAAAAAAGCAATAGCTTTCAAGGCCCAGGATGGCCTCTGTGCTGAGATTAATAAAGCTTGACAATACATTCTGAATGCAAGCAATGACTTCTATTACAAGGGGAAAAATGAAAAAGCTGCTATTACTGACACAGTCAATAGATTGCACCTCAGTGTATACTGTACTTTCTACATTTTTAATATAAATGTGTTCAGTTTCAGAGGCGGGAGCATTATCAGCATTCATTTTACTTGAGGCAATAATGTGAGAAGTTGTGTCTTGTGTAATAAATAAATAACCTGTCTTTAAAACCATTTACTCAGATTGCTTTTCCCAAATGCTTATTTAGAGGTGCTCTGGAAGGTGTCATATACCAAGACAGCCATGTTATAAAGATTTTATAAAATGCATTTTCTTTATTTCACACATAATAAAATTGATCATGGGGCAGTTTTTGCTGATTTTAGAAGTAGTATAGTGTCAGTATGATGGTGGGATGGTGTGGTGAGTTGTAAAAGGCAGTTGAGGTTCCCCTATTTCTCAGGGGTTCTCGGTGATTATGAAGAGCTGCCAGTAGAGGCCAGAAAAATTTCCATCCTTTAGAGAATTGCCTTTTTTGAAACTTGAAACTTATCTTTTTCTTCCATCATGTTTTTTTGGACTTGAAAGAATAGAAGAAATTGTCTTCTCTCTATAAATACACATATTCAGAGACTCATAATCTTTGTAGCACCCACTCATACCAAGAAACTATTTTCTCCTTGTAAATGGATCATATTAAATGGCACTTAAGTATAAAATAATACAGTGAGTTAATTCATGTTTTGTGCTGTCATTCCTCTGTGTCTGCCTTGGCACATACATTCATGTGAACAAATCCTTTCCAGTCTCTTGAGAGGGATAGGAAATGAAGTATATATTACATAGGTAGCTCAAAAGAACATGAAAATGAGGAATAATCAGCAAAATTTGAATTACTTGTAATATCCAGTTTTGAAGGAGGTGTTTTGGACTCATCTGATGTCTGATCATAACTGATTTTTCCTTTTTATCTTTTTTAGCATAATCTGAACAATGGGTCTGATATATCTCTAATGCCTATTTTACATCAGCACAAATGTGTTGATTTCATTGGAGTGGCCCTTGATTTACACTGTTGTAAAGAAAGGAGAATCAAGCTATAAACACAGAAGGGAGGGAAAGCATAACTGTCCTGGATGTCCAGAGACTCTAAGTGCAAAATAGAGGAAGATTTATCTGGAGTGGCTCAGCGGTTGTAGGCAGTGTAATAGGCTATAACAGAGCACAGGACATTTAGGGAAGAACAGGGTTTACTGTTCTGTGGCTCAGCCATCTGTGTCTCAAGGTGAAAGTTCCATTGGTTAACAGACACACATTTGTGCCTGTAGTTAAAAGAAACAGGTGGAGGTGAAGATGTACCATTTATGCATTCCTAGTTCTGTGCTCTTCCAGTGCTAGACCCGGTTTGTAGCTCAGAAAAATCTTCTCCTCCTGAGACTTTACACTTCAAATGGTGGATTTTGAAGTTAAACCTAAAAGTTTATTCTTTATTTAGCAAAGAAAATCTCTTTTCACAAGTACAGGTGCCCTGTATAAAATCTTCTACAATACTTTCTTTAGGTCATACAAGGAAACCTAATTTAGAATTATTACAGAAGGCAAAACTTCCCATTTTCTCACTTAGAACTCAGAACTGATCTGATTACTTTTGACTGTGATTCCAGGTTATCTACCTAATTTGTCTACAGTGTTATTACCAACATGTGTTTTCCCATGAGGAACATATTAATTTGGTTGTTGCCCTGGGGAAATCTAAACAAAAACACCAAAAAAAATTAACTACAAGAATGCTTTTTCATAAAAAGGAATGCCATATACACAATAAATGACAGGCTTGTGTTTAGAAGAGTGGTGAAATCAAAGGATTTTCAGTCTGCACTTTCCAATATAAATTGCTCATTTCAAAACATAATGTTCTGCATAATTAGATCACATAGTTTGAGCATCTGGCCTATCAGTCTGTGAAGTGATGTGGTAAAATGTGTGGGTAGTAGGAACAGTGAACAAAAGTGATGCCCACTTACAGAGCAGCGGATGGCCAGAATCACTCTGCATTTCCCGTTTCCTGCTGGATAGAGGTTCTGTTTTCCTGCTGCCCCTTCCCACCTATCCTCTCTGTGGCACTTCCATGGGCAGAGAAATCAGCAGAACTGGGGCAGTGGTGACTTCTCCCCACTGTGGCAGGGTGGCACAGTGAGCTGAGAACAGCCAGCCTTGAGCTGCAATTACCCACTGCCCACTCGTTCCAGCAGAAGCTCAGTCATCTAACTAATGACAGGGTTCCTTCAGCTGGAGGTAACGTGACAGAGGAAATGGGGCTCTGTGAATCACACCGGGGATGCGCATGAAAAGATGATTTTAATTTCTAATTTAGCAAGTACGTCAGACCATCAAACCTGAGACCGCTTCCAGCTACTTCCAGTACAGAAGGACAATATAAGAAAATTCCTTAGGAAATCCTTGTGTGCTGCTCTCCCCTCTGTCCCTTTTTCCTTTCCATTTCCTCTGGATTTAATGAGTAAGCAGCCAGAAGCTTAATTGTGATAGATTGGGTGCAGTACAAAGTTAAATATTGTGAAAGAACATTGAGACATTGACTGTTAGCACATTTTTCAAACACTTTGTAAAGGTACAGAAGGTGTTGGAAAATGGTGATTTACATGGATAAAAATTTGCTCTCCAGTTTCTTCAGCAGACATACGACAACCATGTCACAGTTGTTTTAAAGTAAAACTGTATCAATCCAACTTTGGTTGATTATGTTGAGAGAAGAATTTGGAAATGTGATTTTTTTGAAGAAGGATATACCATTTTTTCTACTTATTGTTTTCATTTAATTCCTTTAGTTTTTAGGTGCAGTTTTGTCACCAATGACTGAACTTCAATAAAGCTCAGGTGTGACTTTCAAGTATTAATACAAATCCCTTAGTCTCTTGGAAGCAAAGTGTAAATGAAGAGCCAGGGTAGCTTCTGCTATACCAGAGAACCAGATAATCAAAGATATCAAGCTTTTTGAAGTATAGATCTATTTCTTCATATTTTAAAGAAATAAGCTCTTTTGAAAATGTGATTTTTAGCAAAAAGCGAGGTGATGCTTTAATACTCTACTGGATTTTGCCAGCATGCAGGCTCAGAGAAAATTGTTGCTTATCTAATTCTACATACCCTGAAAGCAAGTTTGAAAAATAGGAGTCATTGAGTAATATCTTTACTGGTGCCATAAATCAGAGGCTTATTTGCATACAAATGAAAATTCAAACCAAAGTGCAGTAAGAAGTAACAGTGCCCTAACAGTTAGGGATCAACATTAAAATATGAACCCAAGTTTCTACCCTGAAGTAAAGCAGAAATCAGACAGGATCTTGGATCTTCTATTGGGAAATATCTTCTATGTACTTGTTGTTGGGGTTTTGGTTTGTTTGTTGTTTTAACTCTGAACACATCAGAAGGATGAAATTATTCACTGGTCTTTGACATAATGCTTGTAAA
Source organism: Monarcha castaneiventris obscurior (assembly GCA_026261815.1). Taxonomy (NCBI): domain Eukaryota; kingdom Metazoa; phylum Chordata; class Aves; order Passeriformes; family Monarchidae; genus Monarcha; species Monarcha castaneiventris. The sequence continues at coordinate 5,468,979 of JAMPIT010000437.1, forward strand.
CAATTCATTAAAATCTTATCATTGATAGTATCAAAAATACATGAAATATGCAGTAGATAAACCACATCAACAAGTAACCTGTAGCAATGCTAATCAGAAATGTGTACTGAGGTGTGGGAAACAGCACTTTGCAGAAGATGGAAGTGAACTCTCTGTGCTTTTTATCAGCCAGTTTTTGCAGTGCTGTTCAAAAGAGACAGCGGTGAGTTCTGAAACAATAAAATCAAAGTTCATCAAAGAATGGTATTGGCCTTCTTAGGAGAAAACACAGTGAAATGAAACAAGGTGAATAGAAAAGCCCCAACACTTTAAAACTCTTACAAATTCTGACACAAATTTGTAGGGTCAATACAGGAGCACAAATACACAAGTGGCCATTTTAGAATCAGAATACTAAACGAAATTTAAGCTACAGTGGTCAAGGCAGCACCACCTAATTAAAGGTCTAAAGGCAGAGTTCCACCTATAGGGAATAGATGAAACAGCTTCCAGATGAAACAGATTAGGAGGCTGCAAATGAGAGATGTAATTTTTATTAAAAGAAACACAGCAATTTTCCCTATGGTAAGGTCAGGAGATGAAAAAGGACTATGTGCAAAGTTTTTAGAAATAGAATGTATTATTTAGAGCAGTCCCTCCCTTTAATTTTTCAGTCTCTGAATGAGATTGGAACTTTAATTACACATTTGCTTCTTTCAGGGAAGACTCTCTGGGCTCTTTTTTTTTAAACCTTAGCTCATTCTGGTAGTCTTTAAGCACCCCTGTAGCCCAGTTGACATTGTGCCTACTTAAGTACATGCTATTGAATCTTCATAAAGATGATTGAATCTGGATGAAAGCTGACTATAAGTGTATATTAAACCCTGTATAAATAGATATAAAGACTATTTTGACATAAAGGCTATTTTTACGTAAATCAAAGAACAGTGGATTTTAAAATTATTTGAGTGATTTGCATATTGAGTAGATTTGTTGGCAAGCTATATCATCACTGCTTTAAATTGCATCTCCATTACAAAATCTGTTCTCATATATGTAGGTCATCATAGCAAATCCAATGAAATTAGTTTTGTATGGTCCTGTTTATTTTGTCTCAGGTGAAATAGTTCTTTGGTGGCACCAAGCTCTGTCCCCACTGTAGACTGGGCAAAGATAATGTCAGTGATCTAAAGGCTGCAGGGTTACTAAAGAGGGATTAATCAAAGATCTGATCAACAGAGTTTCTTTGGTTGGCCAAAGAAAATCTGGTCTCAAGATAGGTCCTCCAAGAAAAGCTGTGTGAGCTTGGGCTCCTTTTATTCAGCAATCCAGTTAGAATTCATGCCCATTTCTTGCCTGTTTGCTTTATGAGAGGAAAATTTCATTTAACACAAAATCTACCCTTCTATAATAAAGTCCACAAATGAAGAAAGAATGCTGGATAATATCTGCAAACACTGGTTTTTAATTTAAGAATACATTTTCTGCAGACCTACTTACAGTGGATCCTTTGAGGAATGGGAGTGGATGAAGTTGTTACAAAAATTAAAAAGCCTCAGTTTAGCCTCAGGCTGTGAGGTGTGAACAATGTGTCAAAATTTGAGGGTAAATAGGTCTTATTTCCATTGTTGTGCATACAGCCTATGAATTTTGCCAACTGTATGAAGTGCCACCACATGATTATCTTAAATTCAGGCTACTCTGAAGGGTGTTTAAGGGAGCTGTTAAACTACTGTTGATATCTTAGTGGATCTGGTGTGCAATTTAGGGATGAGAGTAATTTTGCAGTTGGTCAAATATTTACCATAGGGGACAGGTATTGTGTAAATTAGTATTCTATGCCTTCATAAAATAGACTTACTAGAATACAAATGGGCTGATTGTGGCAGTCTCATTCTTCTCAGTTCATCTTTTTCTGCATCACAGTAGAGAAATGTGCTTCACTCTATGTTAAGAGTTCTTTTTTGAAGAATCCTAGGGAGAAATTAATAGAGGACATGAACTCTGTTCTTTGAGGTGCATTCATTTGGCCAGACTAGAAAACTCGTAAGTATTTGACTCTAGGATGCACAAAGTGTAATACAGAATTTGTTGCATCCTTGATCTCTGGAATGGAACAGAAAATCTGTTTACAGAACTAGTTAACTGAATATGCACTCTAAAACCTTTACAGATTTCTTATTAAAAATATTACCAATAATAAAAGAAAGCATACCTATCGTTTAAAAAAAAATAGTCTGCACTCAGCATGAGGTATGTAAAACCAGTCATTTGTTCATTAATGATAAATGATATCTAACACTGAAACAGCTGCACATCCCCTCAACAGAGAACTAAAATATTTCCATGTGTGTTATGTACATTATCCAAGGTGATCAGTGTAGGTGGTATGCAGGAAGGATGCCAGGCAATGGAATCAGAAAGTAATTAAAGGTGGCATTATACAGAATTAGGTATCTGCTACAATTTCAGCTGTGAAATACTTGAGTCAAACGTAGTGTGTAAGGCAGAACTTCAGTGAACTCCAAATGCCCCATTTCTCATGAAACCCCCCAAACAAAAAGCTTTAAAAAAAAAACAATTTCAAGTCAAAGTCAGTCTCCAAAAGAAACAAAAACCCAGCATTTAAGCTGCTTCCCATAGATCAGATTATCACAAGCATTTACTTTTCCAAATATAATTTATTTATATAAGGAATTCCTATGAGCTACAAGTGTTTTCTTTGTGTCCGTGCCAAATTGCGTGGCTGTGCTTAACAAACTGAGGTCATTCATGCCACAGTTGTTACAAGCTATTAAAACTCAGAGTGAAATACTTAGAGCGTTCATTTTGCAATTGGCAGGAATGCCGTGGGCTGATAAGTACTGGTGATTGTCAGCACTTTAAAAAATAAAGAACAGGTGTACCAATAATGTGGAGTTAATTTGGGTAAGTGTACATTTTAATGCCAAAATATTGGAGGGAAGAACAGTTGTCAGACAATTCTTGGCCATTCCTTGTAGCTTCACAAAACAGACCAGCTAATAAGCAAGTGGAAACCATAAAATCATCACCCTTTTTCTCTTTTCACCAAATCCTGAGTGGTCTCTTCAGTAGGCTGATCATGCCTGACTGAGATTTTTGAAATGGCAGGACACATTGCACTGCTGAAGTTAATGAAGAACTCTGAGATTTGACAAACTTATTTCCTCTGACAAATAGCAAATGTTTATAGTGCTTGGTTTGGTTTTGAGCCATTACAGGTGCAGCAGAGCTGTAGGAATAACTTCACTTAAAAATGATGATTTTTCCAGGGAATAACACAATCATCCTGTCAATCAGAAATATATTTTCTTTCAAGCACAGTAAATAAATAAGCAATAGTATTATTAAGTTGACAAAAAAGAAATAGGAAAAAAGGAACATAAACTTCTGAGGAAGTGAGAGAAAGCTGAAGGTTAAGACCTGGGCTACGGTCTAGAAGAGGTTTGTAATTGCGTTGTTGTCTGGGTGTTGACTGGCTGATTGAACAGCCTTGGAGGTGTTCACAAGCTGTCAGGCCAGGGAATTGGAGTTAATGGACAGCTAATATCATGATTGAATGGCAAAAGTGGAGCCTGATCTCTTTGAGGATGGAAAATCAATAGTCTATTAGATTTGTCAGGCTGACAGGGAGAGAAAAGAGTGAAAGTCTGCTGTATTTGCTTGCATTATGGGGGCTGCTCTAATTAAGCACCCACCTTGAGACAGAGGGGAACCTGTGGAATTGAAGTAGTAATGAGATTCAGGCTTGAAGTAAATGAAGTAACTGCAGTTTAAGGCATGCTGACAGACAATTAAATCTCTTCATCAGTGCTGCTTCTTTCCAGAAATACAATCTCATATGGCAGCTATAACATAAGGCTGAGCCTGGTATGATCATAAATCTTGCATCAGCTCATGGTTGTGCGCCTTATCGTTCATGTTGGTTCTGTGTTGGTTTCACAAAAATTGTAGATGCGCTGGCCAGTGATGAGCTTTCTAAATGAAACTTTCTGCTCCTCTGAGTGTGTATCTTTCTTAGAATGACTGCATCAGGCACCCTTCCACTATTACCAGCTGATATCCACCCTGACACTGCTGGCTTGCTGATAGCGTGGCGTATCTGGGGACACGCCAGCCAGTTCAGTGGCACAGGGCAGCTCTCAGTCCCCTTCCTTTTTCCTTCTTGCCATCAGGAGGGAACTAATCTTACTCTTTCAATCAGCATGCGCATATCTCCTCCAAACCTGAGAGCAAATGTAATGCTTCTGACATTGGGAGTGTTAACAATGTGCCCACATTCACCAGAGTTCAGTGCTGCACGAAATTGCTGATTTTGATTAAACCTGAACTTTTCCAAGGCTTCAGATGATTCACACATGTGCAAATGTATAGTGTTATTATTTCTTTTATCTCTTCCCTAATCAGTGAGGGTGAGCAGATGAAGGGTTTTAGTCTCATGAGAGAACGTTTCATCTTACAGTAAGCAATGGCAGCCTTTTTTCTGCCTGTGTTTGCTCCCAGCATTTAAACTGGCCACTGCTGGAGGATCATGTGAGTGCTCAGAGACTGATGGGCCTTGCTTTGCGTTGCTTTTTGGCAGGCAGGTTTATAGAGAAGCAAACTCCTTTACCTTGCCCCTCCTCCTCACTCTATAGCTGCTATTCGCTGTAGCAAATTAAAGTCAAACTGTTGATTTTGCTTAAAATGTATTACATAGGTGCGTATTATATAAGACAAAAACCATCTGATTTTGAAATGTATATTGAGCATGTTTCTTGCACTATTCCATCAGTTTGTTTCTGTTAGTAGGTTAAATAAATGACAGGTGACAGAGTGGTTTTAAATGAATACCTTCTACAACCTTCCTTTGCATCTGCTGTGAATAAAAACAGAGTAGAATAGAAGCAGGTGTCAGTACAATGACCTTGATTTAATACTTGGAGAATTAAGAGTTCACAAGTTATCATGAAGAGGAACCAATCGACTCATAGGAGGATAAAGAGCAAGTGCCTAAGTCTGAAAGACATTTCCTGGTGTGTTGTGAATGTCTCACTGAGGGGGCTGGATCTGCTGGGAATCCAATGCTCTGAGACACTTTTTGGCACTGGTCAGCATTTCATTAAGCCAAGGTTTAAAGGAGCACAGATTTAAGTTCAGGTCTTACTGCAGGGAGCTGTAATATATTTTGGATACTGCTGACTCATCTCCTCTCTTAACAGAAGCTGATCAATGCATTGTTGCCATGTCATTTGAAATATAAAATAAGAATTTGGTAGTGTGGGATTAGATTTTGTTGTTAAAAAGTCAAGGTTTATCATCAGTCTGAGTCTGATGCCTTCTCTAAAGAGAAAGATTTTTGAGGCTGCAGTGGCATCAACACACCTTGATAAGAGACTTTGTGGTCTCGGCGCAAAAAATTAACAACTTTTAATCAAAACTGTGCACAGTACAACAGCAAAGATGACTCCCCACAGAAAGCATAGGGCTACCACACAGTTACATATTCTTCAGTCTGAAATGGGTAGAAACTGAAAATAAAGAAAGGACTTTACCAGTAAAGCCCAACAGTTCCCTGAAATTATCACATTGAAGCTACTACAGTGTATTCATATGAAATAAATAAACACACACTGTAAGACCCAAACAGATGAGCTTTCCCTGGAGGCAGCAAGACTCAGGAGCTCTTTTTAATGGGTAGAGCTAATACAGAAGCCAGAGACCCTCATGGAAAGCAGCACTGAGAGCCTGGCAGCAGCTACCGCTTATTTATACTGCAGCCTTGGTCTTTCTGCTTATCTCAGTTTGGCACTTTAGAGCTTGGGAGGAGAGAGAAGCTCCCTGATGCATTCGTATTGATGTTGGTAAAATGCATTCTTGTCGTAGCTGGCAGAACACATCCATTCCAAGTGGAATACTGATTTTTTTGGCAGTCTGGCTGAAATCTGATCCATTGCAATACATATATGATTGTGGGCTAGTGCAAATGTGGCCTTGCAAATCATTTTTTTGACATACTGGTGTGTCAGTGATATTTCTTAACATTCCAATTTTCAGTCTTTGCTGTTCAGAATTAAATACTGCTGAGGAGGAGGAGCTGTGTCAGTGCTTAAGAGGAATTCAGAAAAGTAGCTCTTCCATTGCGCTGATAAAGCAGCTAATACTATTTATTTAGGATAGACCTTTAAAATTAGGAAGAATTAAGATAATATTGCAGAACTTCTAACTTCTGTTTTTAAAACAATTTTAAAATTATTTTGGCTTTTATTAACCAGAAATTCCTTGGCAATCTTCAGTAAAGTGGTTTTGATTTTGTCTTCACTTGCAACTAACTTCATAGAAGTGATAAATGTGAACAAATTTAAGAAGGTACATGGTTTTTAAATTCCATTACATTTTTGTTTAAATTATATGATAAACACAGTGCAGCTCTACGTGATCATTCTACAATGTTACAAAAGAGCCAATATAAACTAAAAGGTTTTTCATTTGAAATGCTGGTCTCTTTAGAATTGTTTTTTACTTCAGTCCTTGCTAAACCATCACTGGGGCTGAGCAGCACCACTTGAAGGTATGACACAGTCCAAAGCAGAGACTATTTAAGCAGGCAAGAGCAAAAGTCTCTTTCTTCACTGCATTTCACACAATGTCCACAACTTTTAGTTTCTATATCCATTCTACCTGATGCCCAGAAATGTGTTTTGTTATGTGCTTGTATTTCTTGTTTTTCCCCAAACTCCTAGATCATTAGTATCTATTGACATTTTTAAAGTCCCACTTTTAGATTTAGACCTCAGGAGTACTGATGAGTGCAAGTCAGTTGTGGTTGTAAATAATGCCAAGAAATTCCACTGCCAGTACTTGGAAGAATTGAAGTAATAAAGAAGATCAGGCAGTGAGTGACAACTTAAAACCTTACTCACTAGACTGAAAAGGTTATAAAGTTACAATTTAATGTGGATATACTCCAAAATTTTAAAGCAGAATATAGATAATTCCAGTAGCTCTATAAATACTTGACTGAGCTGTTCAGGCCTATTTTTCTGATGCTACATTCATTGCAACTATAAATTTAAACTAGACTGTGTCAAAGGAACAATTACAGTTTGTCACAAAAAGGAAAATTTAAGCCCATGTCCTTTTCTTTAGAAATTATTAGATATATAAAATGTGTTATTTTCCCCTTAAATTTTAAATTCATTTAATGTTGAGTCCACTGCCATCTGGATACATGGTTTTATGCACTTCTTGGGAAGGACTTACTCAGCTAAATTTTTGGTTCAGTTCAACCAAAACAGTCTTTATAATACAAGTTCCCACTGTCTGCAGAGAGAGACATCCTGAGCATGCTGACCAATGTGTGTTTAGGATCATAAATTGCATTCCATTAGGCATATTAGAAAACAAATTGTTCTTTTCTGAATATCCTTTATGGGATATTAGACATGTTGCAGCATAATGGAGCTACATCTTCAGTGGACATGCTCTGTGTAAAATGGACCCAGTTTGTCTTTAAGGAATAAGGAAGTTTAACGTTCCCTTTACACAGGACGTTCCGCATTGCAATTTATTAGCACTGCAGTCATAGGGGCTGGAATTTTTCCAGCTGCATTCAGTTGAGATTGACTGACCTTGGATTTGGGTTCAGACAGTCCATTCTCCCCAGTCTTTTGAGTGTGTTTGTGCTGTCTGTATCTTTTAAACATAGAATATAGATTTGTATAGGTTGTGAAAGCAATATCTGAAAGCATTTTGCCAGATATGCTAAAGAAATGGAAATAGTTTATTTCATTGCTTTCCCAAAGGCCAAGCTTCTTTTGATATTGCACATGCTCATGTTATCTTTAGAGTGTAGCCTTAATAAATGCTTTATCTTTGGCAGTAATGTGCAGAGCATAAGTGGTATTGGCCTTGGAGGGCTTTTTGACTTAATTTGCTGGATGCAAAGCCTCTGTTTCCAATAATTTATTATGTTTCAAAACTATCTCAGGGAATACAAAATGTGCACCTGAGGCTAGCTTTTATTTATTTCCAATCATTTTTGAACCTGTGCTATTTTCTGGCATGAAAAAGTAGATATCAGTCCACCTTTTTGTCTGTCCCTCCCCCTTGCCCTGAATATTTAAAGCACGAATAAAATCAATATGATCATATATTGATTTGTACAACATCTTTTGTATGCTTCAAAGTGCATAGCACTTTGAAATTAGAAATTGTGTTAAACTCCAAAAATAATTTGATGGCAGATTACGCTAAGTATTTAATCACTCCAAAAAACCCCAATCCTAACAAATACCTTGGCTGAATCTCTCATACCAAAATTGATTCTCTTGCACTGGATTTTAGACTTTGTAAAGTATATATTAAAGAGCTTAACTAGTAAATTAGAAGACAAGATAACTGCAGTGTAGATAAATGAACACTGCGTAGAGAATTTTAACCAGATTTTTGCCTAATTATTTATTCTCTACTGTGTAGTAAAAATGAGTAAAACTGACTCCATGGAAATATAGGATTTTGAATGATTGTTTTTATATAAGTGGGAGCAGAGGGTTCATATCTGCATTAATTTGCATCTCATGTATAAGTTCCAAGGTATTTTTGGCAGGGTTCATCATTTATTAGGCATTTCTTCAGTGCTTGGTCTATGGGGAACATTGTCTTGATTGGGAACCCAGCCCTCTCTGTTGGGACTTTAAAGGAAAAGAAAAGAGCATATAACTTCTGTAAATATGGAAACTTCAAATAATTTCTCCCTTGCTTACATTCCTGCACAGTGAAATCCTGCTCACTCACTCACCGGAGTTACTGTCCAGCTTTGGTCATTTTTCTACCCAGCTGGACAAATGGGGTAAAAACCCAGGTGAAAAAGCAATGCTGTAAATCTCCTTTATCACTTCCTATGAAAGCTAAAGCTCCAGCCCGCAGAATGTATGGGCTTTACTTCCCATGCCTAAGTCATCCTCCTGAAATCGATGGCACTTCTGAGGGGCATAGATTTCACCGGGAGCCTCGCTCCTCACAGGCCCTCGAGTGAGATTTATGGATGCACAGCGTGTGCTTCCCAGGGAAACCTGGGCCACCACAGCACGTGGGGATCCCTGGATTCAGGCCCCATGGGAGCTTCTCCATCTTATCTCTCCAGTTTATGCAATCCACTCATCTACAGACAGGGTGAGGCAAGACAAGACAGGGATGTCCCAGCAGTGCCCAAGGGGGCTGTGGGTGAAGACCATGAGCAAGGAGAGCACCTACAGCACAGGAAAAACAGAGATGCTGAGCCAGATGGGGGATAAACACCTCCAGAGCTCTGGAAATCAGAAGGGAAATGTTTTCAGGAGCTCAGGGGGCAAGCAGTGTTTGCCACAGCCCAAAAAGCTACACCAAGTTTGGAGAGAGGAACAGCCTGGAAGGGCAGAGAAGGAGGGGGGAATTCTTTCCTAAAGCCACTTTCCATGTGTTCTCTGTCTAATCCCTTTGAATTTTCCCTGTCCTAAGGAGTCAATTATTCTGGTTCTTATTTTAATGATATTTTGCCTTTTTAATTTTAAGAGACTGCCTGTCTTCTCTGTGAACCTACTGTAAGGCAAAGATCTAGGCAGATTTACCTCAAAGCCTTAGCTGAGTTAAAGTCCTATTACAAGCCATTGAAGTGATTTAATTTTATTACCTGAGGACACTTTTTCTGAGGAAAGTTAGTACATGCTGCAGTGCTCTGCTGAGTCTGGGCATCCTTCTTCTTCAGCCTTACTGAGCCCTTGCTAGGCAAACACCATGGATGCAGCTCTAATACACACTGGTATATTAAACTGCAGTATAAGGACATAACATTTTAAAATATTGATTTGGATTCATCTGCTTAGGTGACCCCTGGCATGAATATCATATTTAGCTGTGAACTTTGCCTTTTGCTTCTGTTTTTTAATATAAAGAACTCAAACTATTCTGATTTGGGTTTTTTGTAGCATAAGCCTCATCTGGCAGTAGTTGGTACAAAAAAGCTCAACATCAGAGAACCAAAGCGTATTTTTTTTCCCTCCAACTACTATCAGAATGAACACTAGGACCAAAGGCTCTTATTGAAAATAATTCCTTAAATAATCACTTACCTTGAAGGCATTTGATCTGTATGATCTGAATGCAACTGCTGATAACTTCAGAGAAATAGAAAACTGTGTTAAAAATCACTTTCTCTTGGGGACTGAGGTCTTGTCCGTCACATGGTGGATTAGAGGCTTGGCAGCTCGCCAGCCCATCAGACAGCACGTAAATTCTTTGATGCCAATTGCATTAGCTTTCCTCTGCTAATGTGTTGTAGAGCTTGGAAAATAAAAGAATGAAGGTCAACATACCAGCACGTACCCCTAATACAGCAAGGGCTGCTTTTAATGTGCAGGAGAATGAAAACGCTTCAGAGTTCAAGCTGCAGGCTGGGTGACCTTCTCCTGTGCCCAAGGTCCTGAGATTTTTGTCCTCAAGTCCTGAGTGCAACGAGTGCCTGTCCCAGGATGCAATTTGCTCTGAAATTCCCAAATGGACACAGTTTGCCTTCAACCATTATGGCCTGTTATTTATGCGCTGATGCTGTGGGCTATGAACTTCGTGCTGAACTCCGCCCTCACCCTCACGGTTTTGTTCACTGGGAGGGCCAGAGCGGGCAGGAATCAGCACAGCTCATGAGTAAAAAAGCCAGACTTTATGACTGATTTGAACAGCAGACAAAAACTCTGCTCTACGTGCATCTTCTCCCCCAGGGCTCTTGCTCTGGAGATGTGTTACAGAGACGGATGGCAGGCCCGTGTGCTGCTGCTTTGCACGGAGCACAGTACAGCAGAGACACTGCATGGGTGATAGATGACTGGGGGTGATGGTGTGTTTGCAGGGTAATTAATTGCTACATCCTCCTTTCTCCCTCAGAAACAGGGAGGAAGGACCCAAACACTCCTAAAAGCATCTGAATGATGATACGTGCTGGGAGGTGCAGCTTACGTGTTGGAGCAAAATCTAGAAACAGATGTTAAACCTGAGAAACGACTGACCTAAGTGTATCTAATCATCACAAAATAATCAGTTTTGTTGTGGAAATTCAGTCACAAAAAGATACAGAGCCCTCCAGTTTAACCTCCATCCTACACAGTATATACCCAAGAGATTTACACACCTTTCGTGTTCCTCACCCTGGACGTCATCGAGTATTTTTCCCACTGTGCATGCTTTGGGAAGCTTGGGAGGCTCCTGCCCCACTGCTGACACGGTGCCACAGCCCTTCAGTTCACACGTTGCTACTGAGAAGGAGTAAACTGTGACTCCCTGGGTAGCAGTTGGCACAGGGTTTGGCATCTGTCAGCTTGTGAAACTGGGAGATTGACACTGAAACCTGCCTTGTGCCTAGTAAAGAACTCGAGGAGGATAAAACTGGAAAGAAAGGAAGCTCTTTCATATGGAATGACACCAAAAAAAAAAAAAAAAGATTATATTTGTCCTAAGATGGTTTTGGTCCTAAGATGGAAAGGTTTTATTTTAACCTCTGATTTTTCAGTGTTACACTGTAATAGCCTCATCAGGGAGACAGGCTGTAAAGTGGGGAACAATTTGTAATATTTCTCCATGACTGTTATGTGATCAGTTTGCCCTTCAAGCTTGAAGTGAGTTTAGGTTTAAGTCATTAAAGGGGGATAGACCTCTCAAAGCAAGGGAACTCTTCCCTCACTCATACTGATGATAATTGATGCTCATAAACCAGAGGCAAGGGCAACACTGCAACAGCTACCCTTGACAAGCTTGTAACCTTATAAGAAAAGTCTCATTGCTTGTCAAAACCAGGGCTTGATTACACAGTGTTATCTGCCATGGAGCGAAGAAAAGCTGTATTACTTTGCTGGGCTAAAAGTGGGAGCAACAAGATTATGTGTAAACAATGAAGGAAGAACATTCTTTGATAATAAATGGAAGAGACAGATGATGTATGATGTGGAGATCAAAGTGCAAGAAATGTTGGAGTCATTTTTAATTGTTTAATTTTATCCCTTTTGAATGAGGAAACATATCTTCCATGACTTCAGTGGTGGAAAAATGTAGACTACGTATAAAACAGAGATTTGGCCTGAGGTTAAATCCTTAGGTATACACAAATCTGGATGTCACTTTTGCCCTAAGATGTACTAATAATATCAAGAGAAAGAAATATTTCCTATCTGTAGGTCTTGGAGGCATTTTGATCAGTGCAAAGATGAGTCATGCACCTTTGGATGACTGATTTTGCTTCACACGTCCTGCTCAGGTGTTCTATAACCATCCAAATATTCTGCTCATTTACAGGTACTCTGACTTTTCAAGGTTCATACTGAAAAAGTAATAATGTAACCTTGGATGTGCTATAGGATAATTGCAGAATCTTGGTCACATGAATCTCAAGTAAATTTGTAGGATTAATACAGGGCATTCTGGTGTATAACACCCTTTTCCCTTCTGGTTTCTCTTCACCTGAAGATTTCAAAGTAGTGTAGTAATGGTTTTTAATTTCTGCTTTAAAGCAACTACAGTGTGAAAGTTTGCAGCATTTAACTAGATTGGTTTCTTTAGTTTTAATATTATATTAGGTATTGATTTGGGAGAGTACTCAGAGACTCCTGTAAGATTAGTGTTTCTATGTAAAGTATAGACAGAGAAATTATAATTCCTTTTTTTTCATACTTCTGATGGAAAAACACATTTTGGAGTTGCTTTTATAATTTTTATGCTTTATATGAGACAGAACCCCCAGCAGATTTTTCTCAGGCCAAATTAAGTGGGAAATTGGACTGGCTTTCAATCAAAATATTAATCCAGAGGAGAAAAGAGGTTTTGCTTACATTGTCTTAAAAATTCCATCTGTGAAAAAACAATTTCACCCACATATTTTGGCACATGGATTTGAAATACAGAACTATGGAGAGGTTTACTTCAGTAGGATCTGATCCTGAATCCTTGTACAAATCCCTCTTACTTCACCTTTCAAAAAAGTCCAGTAAGATACCTGTAAGAAATTTAGTTTTGTGTCTTCTAGTTTTGTATGTGATCACTGGGGAGGATGGAGCAGCCATGCTAGTCTGTTAAAGTATTTTTCTAAATTTTGGCTTATATTACAATAGTAATCATCCTCTAAAAATTAAATATAAATTTTTTAATCTATTTTTTTGGCTGTTTTCTCTCCTCTGCCTCATTTCACAGTTTCTTACTCAGAAGGTGGTCACATAATTAATTGATTTCTAGAATGAGTGGCTTAAAGGAAGGGATGTAAACCTTCATGAAGATGACAGGAACAAATATAGGAAGGTTATGATTTTCTAATTTTTTTGCCATAAATGGAGGGTTTTTCTGATGCACATTAGGAGATTTCTCTCTGAGCTCCCAGACTTCTCACTACTCCTCATTGCTAGGCTACACCTCACAAACCCTTTGTTTTAACTAATTCTTGCTCAGTCCTTACTGAAGGGGTAAAATATTTTAGACAAGAAGCATAAGGAAGTATCCAGAGTCAAGATCTCTCTATTATTTGGGAGGTAAACAGATTTATCCCTCTTAAAGTAGCGATTAGTAAATCCCTCACCATTTAACTACCCTCTGGCTAAGGTAATAAAATTACAGTTTATCCCAAACCAGAAATATGCCAATAAACATGATCCTCATAGTGACACTGAAGTCATTAGGAAGTTTTTCTATAAGAAGGGAGAACGTAGCTGAGCTAAAAATCCTATAAATATACAATAGCACTTGGATTATTGGAAAGATACAGGCTCCATTCAAGTAAAATAACATTCCCTTGTACACATAGACACTAAAAGGATGCATTAGTTTATACAATATTTTGTTGCTGGTGGTTTCTGTCGAGTTGGAGACAGTAAAAATGGGGAATATGAGATGCCCAGAGAACAGAGAGGTGGGAACAGAGATGATCTGAAGCTATGATGAGAAGGGAGAATTTAAATGGTGATTTAATGACCCTGAAGGTCAGGAGCTGAGGGGAATTTGGGGATTCTTCCACAAGATGACAAAAATCAGGGTAGATTTGAAGGTACAAATGAGAGAAAGGGAAATAGGAAGGTGAGTAAGAAGGTGGACTGTGTAGGTGACAAAGGGGCAAGAGAAAGAGGAGAGGAACTAGTTAGACTGACTGCAGTGAAAGGCAGAAAATGCAGGGAAGCAGAAAGAGTTTCCCTAGTTTAGTAAATGATGTTTTGAAGGCTGGAAGGAGCCTCTGGAGAGCCCCCTTTCTTTCTCTGCCACTGAATATCTGCAAAGCTTCTGTCAGATTGTCCTGTTCTTCCACCAACCCTGAAAATTTCCTTGCTGGCTCCATAAAGTAGGTGTTTCATTGTATGTACAGTGCAAATGTGGTGTATATATAGAGTGGGTTTCAGCTATCAGATACCTCCTTGGACACGTTTCTCAACTTTTTTATCCTGCTTGCTGCTGTCTTTCACACCAGTACCTGAAAGATCCATACAGATTGGGAAATGAATGAATCTGAGCTTTTGAAATTTTTTAAAAATTTTTTTAAACTTTTTTTTCTGGAGGAAGGAGGAGTAGAGTGGGAGGAACTGTATAAATCGTTTAGACAAAATATTACACAAACAGCACCAATTCCAGGCTTATTAATTTAAGTGCCTGGCTTCATATTTAGACAGCTATTCCCACTGACTTTATTGCAAACTTGATCTGCAGACCAGAATTTCTGTTAAGAAAAGGCTGTTCCTTAGAGCTTGAAAATGGGGATGTATTTTACAGTTTGGAACCTGAGTTTATAGATTTGCTCAAGAACACTAAACCTCTCCACCATAAGAATCACAATCAGAGTTTCTTTTTCTTCAAGGGCTCAATCTTACAGGAGGCTGAACATTATTGACATTAAACTCATGGAGTTAGGGGTTTATATAATCAAAGTACACAACACTCTGAAGAATTGAGCCGTAAGCACAGAATTCACCAGCCTAATGCATTTGGAAACACTTTGCTTTGCATATAGAGGGAATGATCACACATCAGACACCTGGCAATTTTGATGATCCTGTTTTCAATAGAATAACATTGCATACTCTATTACCAGAAGAGTAATAAATGAGAACACTGAACAGAAGTGCCAAGAGGAATCCTTAATATCGTTTTTATGAACATCTGTCATTTGTTTAAGTATAAAGAAAAATGAGCTTATGTGGAATGAAAAATCAGTCCTAAAATGGAGACTATCAGTACCTTTTGCAAAATGTACTTATTTTTATTGAGCATTTTACTGTATGCATGAGAATTCCCAGCATTATTTTTATGGCTCTGCACAGCCTCCATTGCACATTCTTGGTGTAGACCTGAGAGGAGCTGGCTTACACGTAAGGACAAAAAGAGGTGTAATGAATCATGAAACAAGCCTGTTTTATTCAATAAGACATTGTCTGAGCTTTCTTTCCACATGAAGAACTGGCCATTCAAACAGAAATGACCTGCAGAATTTTTGCATAGAAAGGAAGCCAAATTCATTGGGGCATATGCAGTAATAATTCTGTTGTTTCACGATACTATGAGATTAAATTAAACAATACTAGCATTTGGAAACTTCCCTAGTACACAGAACAATGAAGTATTTTCCCCTGAAAATGTCATTGATTCCTTTCTCCAGTAATTTTTCAGCAGTTCAGTAAGTGCAAGACCTTTGTTTTCAAGATAAATGCAGGCAGAGATGTCTGGCACAATGGAGAATAAAGGATTAAAAGGCTTTCTCAGGAAAGCAAGGGCCAAACTTACACATGCTTTAGCACAAATAAACTGTTGCACATTGGCAGCAGGTAAGAGATGCCACCAGCATACCATGTGATATCTGATATGAGCTGCTAAATGGAATTTCTATAGTTCAGGTATCACCTTCAACCAGTGAAGAGATGAAAGAAGGCTTATTGTATTTAATAACATTTGCAGGCATCAGTGTTACCTATCAATCCTTGGCCTTTGTTGTGCTGTGTAAAGCTCTGAGTCGCAGGGTACCATTGGAGATTTCATTATTTTAGAGGTTGATGCATAGGGTAATGACTTTTTTTTTTTTTTTGGCTAAAATTAATGTGTGTGGGATAGGTCTTAGTGGGAGGAAGGGAATGTTTTCATTGTGGGATTTGAAAACCTTGTACACATAAAGGTTATTCTTTGGGGGTTTTGTCTTTTTTGATCCATAATATGAAACTATGAAGCACTTAAAAAAAGCTTTTCTTCCTTCGTATCTTTGCAGCATCCTAGCTTTTGAGGATTGCACAGATTTTTCCATTTAGCCCTTCCATACAACAGGTTTGGTAGTTCAATAAGTACCTTTTTCGTTCTTCTCTCTGTACTCACTGATGCCTCTGGTTGATTAATTTTAGAATAAAGCATTCCTAGAAGAGCTCTTCCAGAGAGGGTTTTCTGTGGGCGTCTGTTCTTTACATCCAGGGCAAGATGGTCCCTGCATGGTCAGGCAGGTTGTGCAGCTCAGTATATAGAAACTTTGATTTTTACAGTCTTTTAACTTTTGGATGTGACTTCTTCACGCAGGAAACACTTGCTGCAAGTCAAAGTGCAACAAGCTATCAAGTCAAATTAAAACTGGAAATGAAAGTGGAGAATGAAAGAATTTTTCTTCCACCCCAGAGTAGAACACTGGCACATCAAGCCCTGACCTTAAAGCTTTCACCATTAGGATTCTTTAATAGGGCAAGAAAATGAGTAACTGAGGAATGGAGGAAAAAAGAGAGAGAGCCTCAACCCACAACAGTCCTTTGACTCTTTGCTACTGCTGGAGGAGTCAGTGCTGTACATGCTGCTGCCTTTCCCCTCCCTTTTATGCACTTTACTGGGTCTGATCTTTTGTGTTTTTCTTTTTCTTCTTTTTTTTAATGTGTGGTTAGTCATTTTCATTATGAAAGGTCAGTCTACTTTTCTGCTGGAATTTGAATGTTGTCCACATTTTTTTTCCCAAATGTCATTACATCGGCTAACATTTTTATCACCAATTATGGCAAGATTTTGTAGCATTTCTAGCACACATCTTTAGAATACATTCTGTCTGAAGTTCTTCCTTTTGTAATTAAAAATGACCTGGCTACATACTAAATGCTAAAATATTGTGAAATGCTAATGGCTGTCTTGAAGTTTTGAGAACCTTCTGTTCCCTGTAAATTATGCAAAATGTGAGTTTGAGATCTTTGAAAAATGTCTTTCCCCCATGTTCATAAATTTCTGTTAATTCAAATGGGTAAGGTCAGTAAGTTTGTCTGGAAGGCCATTTAAGAATAAATGTTTCTGAAAACTTAGTTCCTTAATCTGGCACTCTCAGGCTCTGCACAACCCTGATGCATGTTGCTTTGCTTGCTTTTTGTATTGACTGATTCTCCCCATTCCTGCATTTCTTTCTCTAGAATATTTTTATAATGACAGAATCAGTTACTATCTGAGGAAAAATAGACCCAGGGACGTGTAGCTGGGTGAGGGATGAAGCCAGAGCTGCCCTCCTGACATTATTGCTGTCTCTGAAGCCAACTTGTGGGACACCTTTTATTGTCCCCTGGTTTGCCTCAGCTTTGTTCTCAGCAGATGGAGTTAATGGCATCTCAGAGCACTTGGCACCTCCAGGTGGAAAACGTTCATTGTTGTTATCTGTGAATTTTAGCAGTTCTCAATTCATAACCATTTAAACCACTTGGAAAACTGTTAATTGCATTTCGGCTCTTCCACGCCTCCTCCTCCTCCCATCTGCTGCTGTTTTCTCCCACCTTTCCCTATCACCTCTTCCTCTGATCAAGGTGGAGCTCAGTCACTCCTGCCTGATGACCCAGCTCAGTTATCTGGCTGCATCCTGGTGTCCCTCTGCTTCCCCGGTCTCTGCTTCTGGACATTTTGATATGTGATTTTAGCTTGTTTACCTCCCTCTCTCTGCCACAGAATATTCTTATTTTGCTTCTGTTGGTAGTTTTGTCCCCAAAGGCAGCTGCCAAAGTGAGTAGGACAGCGAGGTGGCCCCTCTGTGGTCTCCCTGGGCCCTCTGGAGCTGGGATCTCGCACCCACAGGTGGGAACCACAAGGTGGAAGGGTCCCACTCAACATCACGCCCAAGAGGACTCTGTGAAAATCACTAATTACAAAAACCTCCCACAACTAAGAGTTTTTTACATAACAACCCATCAAAGTTTGCACTACACTGGGTATTCTGAGGACATGATAAATAATCAAAATGTGAGGTATCAGACCATCCAGAAATTTTATCAACTTTCTGAAGGCAAAATTAGATTTATTTATTCCCATGTATTTTAATGGAAGATACGGTTGCAGAGATTTTATTTTTCCAAGTTAAGGGGACCTTTTTCTTATTATTAAAGGCCAAGCCAGGTGTCTGGTTTGTAATGCACTTACCAGTTGTAGGGACACTTTGAGTTGCTAAGTACATATAATGGAAAGAAATGAGAGAGGAGCTAGTCAGGAATTTTTCAGCAGAATGCTTTTTCCTGGAAAATGGTGTTTCAAGGAAACTCAGATGTTTCATGGATATTCTTTGAGGTTTCATTTTGAACTTTAGCAAAATGGCTGTGATGTTGGAGGAGGTAGTCGGCCACATTTCTCTGTGCTGCTCCTGATATGATGCAATATCCAAGAGTATAACTGAAATACCTGGGTCTGCTTCTAAAGTCATTTTAAGGACATTTGTTATTTATTTATTGATAACAAATTGTTTCAATTTAGTTCATTGAAAACTAAAGCAGGATGTGTTTCTGTCCAGAAAAAGTGATGTGTTTTAACCAATGCTGGCTGGTAGATATGTCTTTGATGGCTCAAAAGTAAAATATCACAGAATAATCAAATGGGTTGGGTTGGAACAGGCCTTAAAGATCATCAAGTTCCAACACTCTGACATGGGCAGGGACTCATTCCACCAGACCATGTTGCTCCAAGCCCCGTCCAACATGACCTTGAAGACTTCCAGGGATGGGGCATGCACAACTCTTATGTTTTAGATGACTTTATCTCTCATTGTGGTTCACCACTGCTGGTGTAGAGCGCAATAACACAAAGAAAGAAAAGACAACGTCAAAATACATTTTTAAAGGAAATTACTTTGAATACTAAAATTTTCCAAAAAGACAAAGCATTATTTTGCCAAAGCATGTTTAGACCTGGAATTTTTGAAAAGCTTTCTTTTTTTGGAAAACATTAAGATTCTGAGAAATTACCATTTCTCATTTTGAAAAAAAGTTGGTGGATAATTTCCAAGAAATGTCTTGCCATTTTTTACTATGCTCTGTAGTGAGACCACTCCTGGGAGAAGAGGCTGGCTGGAGAAGATTTCTTTTCCCATCCTGGTCTGCAGCAGGAGCTCTGGCTCAGGCTCCACTACTGATTCAGGCAGCATTTAGGAACACAAACTCTCTCACATCACTGACTTACCTCTTTAACTTCAGACACTTTCTTGTGAAAGATGGTTGCACAATTTACCATATGTAATTTTTAAACCTAATTTAAGTTAATTCTGTATGGCTTCTCATCAAGGCACTTTCCATTTAATTTTTTTTTTTTTTAAGGACTGGTTTAATTAAATTTAACATAAGTCAATTCATATTGATTGAAATTACCTTAAATGAGTTTGGCTTGAGCCCAAATAACACAGTCTTTTGCACCTGTTTTAAGTTAAATTGGTTTAATTTTATACCAACAGTTTTACTGTTGCCACCCATCAGTGGCAGCCAGCACACAGAAAGCTCCCACTTCTGGGCTGTTATGCTGTACCAAGTAGAGAAATAATCAGATATTACCTATGTGCACTCATCTCTCAGTGGTATCATTTGTAGAGTAAAATACCATTTAATTAGTATAAGCTTCTGAGAAACCCATCAGTACCATGTCTTTGAGCTTCCATCCTTCAGCACTAATATTCCTATATATTATACAATCAAATCAATGGTAATTTATATATTATCTATTTTTTATTCAGCAGCTTTTATTGTGATTCTTACTAGAGCTCACACTCGTCTGCTTTAGTATTCTGACATGATTTCCTTTCTTTACATAATTTTAATGAGAAATACCAAATTAATGCAAAATAGGCTAAACTCAAAGCAGAAAAGGAGAAGGATTCTCTGTGGTGAGGAAAGGCAGCAGTAAAGCTATGATCCCCCCTTTGCTAAAATTTTCTCCCTAATTCCAGAGCTTTCAAACACAAGTAGAAACTGCCACCAGGCTTCATCTGAACTTTCCCTTGTGGCCCTTAAAAATGTCATTTAGAAGAAAGGCAAGTAGAGCTGTATTTGGGACCAGGAGGAGAGCCTTGCTAATTTGATGGTAAGTTCACCAAGTGCATAGGCAAATATTGGAGCTAATTTTCTGCTCCCATCACCATAAACTGGAAGAGATCAAGTGAAATAGAAAAGATCAACTCAGGGTTTTCCCATATCCAGATTGTAGCTGTGATGGGTTTGTTTCCAGAAGAGAAAAAGCTGGTCTCCCCCTCTGCTTATAACCTGCAGAGAGGACTAAAACTGAGGTGTAAAATAGCTGCAGAGGTGAAAAGACATGTTCTTACCCTGAACACAACCAGGCTGGTGTTTGACAGGACAGTGCAGGACTGGCTCACCTGGGTGCTTTACTAAGACCATAAAGTGATGTGCACATCTATAAACTTAGCAATTTCCAATGCTTTTTTTTTTTTTTTTTTGGGTGCATTTTAGAGGAGGAAAGACAGTTTATTTTATTTTTCCTTTTATCCATTTTTTTTCTCCTCAGACTCTCTCTTTACTACAGAACTAATTTTCTGGTGCAGAGCTGTGACTGATGTAACCCAGTGCGTGTGAGCCATACAAATTAACAGAAAAGGAAAATAATGTGCTGCCAGGGCTTGATATAACATTTAATGCCTCTGCATAAATATCCATTGCAATGTAAATATTACTGTTTAGAAAATGTTTGACCCTTTCTAATACAGGAGGCCACACCACATTATATCAGACCGTGCTCTGTCATGTTGCAACATCAGATGAAGTAACAAGAAGTGACATGAACCTTTGTAAAATGCCACAGTGCAGTAACCCATTTTTAATGCTGTCAGAAGAAACCATGGGAGCAGGTAGAAACAAATCAAACATAACATCTGAACGGGAAAATATTGTTGAAATTACCTACAGCCTTCAGTTAATATCTGACTGTCAGGACATCTCTGGCCGAGGTATCAATTCACACCAAGAAATCATGCGGATTTGTGACGAGAGTGATTGTGAATCTCATTACAGAGATTGTCACTTCAGTGTTATTTATCAGCACCTCACACAGCATCATGGTCAAGTAAACAAGATGAGTTTTGTCTTGGTAATTTTCTTGAGTAACAATCCCACAGGCCCACCTCACCTCCCTGCCCAGGTCAAAAGGAGTGAATATCAGTGGGCTGATTAAGCATTCCAGAAGCTCGTTCTCCACCTCACCTTGTGGTACTTTTGCTCCCCCTACTCTCAAGTTTTCCTTCTCCTAAACTGCCCCAAAACACATTCCTGCTGGGATGAGAAGGATAGCAAGGCTTTTCCTAGCTCTCCTTTACTACACTTCTCTGAAGACTAATGGCATCCAGCTTTTATGGCCCTGACATTTCAGCAGTCCTAGGGCCTCTCCTGCAAACGGATCTTGCACTAGATGCCAAATTATATCCAAAAAGCAAAAGCAGTGCACTTCTCATGAATTTTATAGGACACTGTGGAATTAAACTGGACGACCAATTTAAGAGGGTAGAGACTGATTCACCAGCATTACTGCTGAGGAATCAAGTAGCAGATTCATTGAATCTGGTGGTTTGGACATAAATAATGTTTAAGGCAATTAACTATGGATTTCAGGCTTGTCCTGAGGGATTTATCAAACTGCAATTTTACAGAACAAAGGAGATTTTTTGAATTCATGTGTGGAAATAAAAATTCCAGTGTTACAATGAGGTTCTTTGGTGTATGTTCTGTAGCAAGTAGGTCTTGATCACACTGTTCTTAATGTATATGAATAAGCACTATCATAATAAAAGCAATTCTTCTACTGACACTGGTAAAAGCTGCAGCACGTTAGGGTTTTCTCTTTCATGTGACCTTTCTGTTGAATTTCTTCTCCTAATATTCTCCCCACTGCAAGAAAGATGATTTCAGTGGAGAATATTCAGCTACAAACAGGTGAATCTGGTAATTCAGTGACAGGGGATTTGGGGGTTTTCCCAATTTGAAGAATTTTCCACAAGCACAAATAGGCAGAGAAAATTCCCACAGGTCTCAGCTTTCTAAGTGATGCTGTCCCAATAAACCAGTGATGTGACCTGAGACAGGTTACTGGAGACTTTTGTGTAGTTAAAAAGCACAAGAAATGGAGCACAAGCTGCAGCAAGAGAAGTTCTCAGCAGATATTAGGGAAAATATTCAAAATGAGGATGATCAAACATTGGAACAAGTTGCCCAGAGATGTTTTATAGTTTCCGTCCTTAGAGATATAAAAAACATGACCAGAAAAAGCCCTGAGCAACATGACCCAACTTAAGAGTTGGATTCAGCTTCCAAGGGGTCTCTGCTGTGTGCAAGGTCATCTTTTCCTGACGGTCTGCAAAAGACCCTTCTATCCTAAATTTTTCTGTGATTCTCAGCCAGCAGTTTCACGCTGAGTAGCATTTGGTGACCTTCTCTTCCTCACTGTTTTGCTACAAAGACTGACTTCAAGGGGTAAAATGCATTTTATTTAGGGATAGTGGATGAATGTGAACTGCAGACACAGAAGAATCACACGCTATTGGCTCACCCACTACTGTTATGAATGCTCCTAAATGTACCGTAAAGATATTCAAAATAATATTAATTTTTCATGTTATCTTAAAATCTGGTCTAAAATGGTAAAGACATATTCTTTTTGGTTCATTATTATTATGTGTACACTGTAAAAGAATTAAGAACTAACCCAGCTTGCTGCAGGTCATCAGATTTCCTTTTTGACCTTGTCTGGTATCATCTCATCTGTTGTGTTTGACTGCTTAAAAGCCTGAACCTATCCTGCACAAAATAAATATAGGAGGCAAACTCTTAAGAAATGTTCTTTATTCTAAGCCCAATGGGCTATCTTTATTCAATAGAGCTAAGTATTTGACTAGTTTTGCAATAAACAGAAGCTGAAATGTAATTTACCAGCTCTTCATGAATTGTTTATTCATATCCACCCTCGGGATATTCTAGTACTATTGAATTACTCAGTATGATGTTGACAACTAGTTTATTTTTTTTCTTCTAATTTCCGCAACGCGCTGTTATTCAGTATTTAGATTTGAGAACTAATTACCAGGGACATGTGAGAATTTAAAAAAAAAAAAGGCTGTAGACAAGTTAAATAAAGCAGGCCAAATTCTACCCTGAATTGTACTGGTGCAGCCCAACTCATGGCAGCAGAAAGACAGAATGTAGGCAATTAACTATTACTGCAATTTTTTTTTTGTCCGTCTGTGACATTGCTTTCTAGATCTCCTAAAAATACTCCAGGGTTGGGGGGATTGATTTGTTTTTCTCCCCTGTTGATGTAGTGATACAGTAAACTTCTCTAATAAGAAAGGAAAAAGCATGGGTAAAAAAAAAATCCCTTGGCATGAAATTATTTTTCAGGGGGTTAATAGGGGGTGCTATTTACTATTAAAAAGTTTCAACTGAAGTACACTTGCATTCCACTTGCACAGGACAGAACAAACCAATGATATCACCAAGGCTTCAGAATTATGAGTTATAATTTGGCGAAAATCCTGAGAACTGACTCGTGCCTGGTCCCCTGGACTACAGGGAGCTTGCTGAGGGGTTTCATTGGGACAAAAACATCTGTCTAAACACAGAGACTGAAAAAAACCCTACCAAATATGACCTATTAAATTTAAAAAAACCAAAAAAGTGGATTTAAAAGGGGAAGGGCATTAATTAACTAAAAACCATAGTGGTTTTGTTGTTTGACCTGGAAAGATGTGGCTGTTAATGAGAGAATTGGCAGGAGATGCTTACAGCAACATAAGATATAAAGATGAGGAGGGGTATAAAATAAGAAGACTGAAGACTGCCATGCATATTTTCAGTTCATGTTGTGACAGTCGGTGTTGAGACACTTGGCAGGTTAAAAATAACATTCTTATTTTCTTACAATTTTAACTTGCGGCATTCCTTTTTCAAAAATGGTTACATCACTAATTACTTAATTTCCTTAAAATTTATGTCCTAGAAAAGGGCGACGCTTTTATAAAGGGTTAAAATTAAGGATGATTTTGTAGGGCTTTCTAAAGCAAGGCCCTCCAGTACACAAATAAATTATATAGTGAATATTCTCAAGGCATCTAAGCCTCTATGTTGCCTATGCCCTACATGCTGCAATGCTAAAAAAAATAACCACCCTCATTTTGTTTATCAGGATACCAAGAGATGTATTGTGCTGTATACTTCCCATAGTGGCACACGTTACATTATTGGAGTTATCTCTGATCCTTTCTTTCCCTTGCTGTCAGAGCTGTAGAATAAACTGAAATACCCATGTGAGGCACGAATCTCAGAGGGATCTGTGAAAACTCGGGCAACAGCCATCATTCACTTGGGGTACTATTAAAAATTACCATCCTTCAAATTAAAAATCCTCCAGCTGATAAACAAGCTGGGCAGGGAAGGTAAAGCTTCCCATGTAAATAAACAACCCCTGGCCAATGCTGCCTTCAGCCCCTGTTTCAGCACTCCCTGACCCCCAGCTGGGCTCAGGGGATGTCTGCTTGCAGCCAGGGAGGACAGGGTTAACAGCACTGATTTTTATTCAAGAGAGATGCGGTGATTCTGGCATTATGTAGGCAGACCCTCAGCAGAGAGCCCTGTCGAAGCTGTTCTCCTTGCCCACCCATCTCTGTGTCTCATGATGGGTCCCACAGCACCCATTTTTGTCACAGCTGCTCCCGTGACTGGCTCTTGGGGCTGATCTGTGCACAGCTCAGCTCTGGGGATGGAGAGAGCTGCAGTCAGGATCCAGCTCAGCCTTTACCCACCGAGGTGATCCAGAGCTTTTTCCCTTCCTCTCCCTTTGCCAGAGGCACTGTTAGTCACTCCGGCGTCCCTGGCTGTGGCACTGCTGGGAATTGCCTGTCCCCTGCCCATGCTGGGTCTGTCAGGGTGGGCATGTCATTAAAGTCCTACAGCTCCTCTGGGTTTGGGACTGCTACATTTGTGTCCGTCTCCTTGCACATTAGCTGTATTTACAACAGGCAGTTTTCCTGCTGTTTATTCCAATGTGTAATTAATTGCTGTGTTTTGTGTGGAGTCCTTCTTGTGACACTGCTCAGAAACTCCTGTGTATCCCTGGCACTTTCAGCACAACAACAACTCCATCACAAATGTCCTGCTTCATTGCATTCCTGCTGCAGTGATTGGATCCCACTTCTGCTCAGATTCCTAGTCCCAGCTACTTTTATGGCCAAGTGGCAAAGCGTGGAGGTTTCTTCTCTGGAGCTTTGGGTTGGTAGTCCAGAAGGGCAGAGCTCTGCCTCTGGAATTCAAGTTTTAAACAAAGCGATGAGTTTTACAGATGAATTACAGAGTGTGAGAACAAGCTAAGCTGTCACAAGCCTTAGTAGCCATAATTAACGTGTCTGTTCATTATGAAGCATCAATATTAATATTTTATTCACTCATAACTTCAAAGCATGAAAGACAGCCTTACAAAAACAGACTAAACATCTTTCAAATCTCTGCTGTCTCACTCTGATTGCCCACTAAGAAGTGGTAGTTTCTTTGGGACATCAGTGTAGGATTCAGCAAGTCTCTTGGCACTCCAGGAGTCAGAAACCTCTCCTTGGTCCTCAGCAGGTGCCAGCAGTGAAGTCTGTATCCCTTTCAAGTTTCAGATGACATCGTACACAGCTCTGAAGTTCAGGTCTTTGCACCACGGGGCTGTGGAGTAATGCAGATCTGGCAGGAAGGGAACCATCATATTCATCATTCCAGCTTTAGAGCTCTTCTTACCCTTTCGAGCTGTTGTCCTCTATGAAATGCAAAGTGCCTTTGAGAAAGCATCATTTATTAATAAGATATATTCTTTTAGATTTTGGCAGGTTACATTCCAAAAAAAGACCCAGTGCGTCCTTATGTAATGAAACACTGCACAATTCATGTCTCACCTCCTGCCAGTGCTTTTAGAAACAGGTGGAAATGAGTAATTACCCATAAATGGTAGCATTCCTCCATTACTTACAGAGAGTATTTGGCAGTGATCATTTAAGCTTTAAATGTTTTTTTAAAAGGTAATACCATTCATGGACTTGTCACGTTCAGAACTTTAAAGTGTCCCTTAAACTCTTCAACCAATTTATTACAAAATTATTCCATTTTTAAAGTTAGCTCTTTTTACTTCTGTCGCTCTGTCTGATCCATATTTAAACCATTATTGTATATGCCAGGGTATCAGAACATGGAGATAAAGACTGCTCTGAGCAGTAGTTTAAAAGAAGAAAGGTTTGTGTCACCTATAATTCAGGCAAGAGCTGAGGGAACACTGCCCTGCTGCAGTGCCACTGACACCATCCACCATCCCTGGAAGTGTTCAAGGCCAGGCTGGATGGGGCTAGGAGCAGCCTGGTCTAGTGGAAGGTGTGGAACCCGTGGCAGGGGCTGGGGCTGGATGAGCAGTGAGGTCCCTTCCAACCCAAACTGTTCTGTGGTTCTCTAATCCTATAATTCCATGACAGCCTTAGGTCAGATTTCTCAGTGTAATGAATGTAACGTAGGGGGCTCTGGAAGCTTTCCCAGTGACTCCCCAGCAGCAGTTTGCTGTGGTGGTTCAGTGCTGTGTGCCTGGGACGAGAAGCCACTGCCACGCTGGGCCCAGCAAGGGATGCCCTCCTGCAGCTGAGCCAGCTGTGTGTGCTCTGCATGCACGTGGAAAAGCTGCACTGCAGCTGCTTTCATGGGGTGCCACGGGAGCTTTCCTGAGCCGTTGCTCCCATCCATCTGGAATGCATGGCTGAGTTCTCCTGTCACCCCCCGACCTGTATCTGCAGTTATTTTTCATGTAATAACATTGCAGAAGGCTTCTGTTTTAGAGACCTCCTCTCTTCAGCACTGACCTCATACGTGGTGACTGGCCTGAGATAATGTAGCTGTAAATTTCATGAAGCTGCATTCCAGATGCAATCACAGATTTGGGAATTGATTTCTTCTGATGGTCTCAGAAAGCTGGACTTTTCAGGAATTGTGAAGGGTCATTTCTGTTATCTTAGCTCTGCTTTTTAGAAGAGTGTTAGGGGCGGGTGTGCTAGTTACAGAAAAGTCTGTACTGCAGAAAATGTACTTTAATACTTAAAGCAAATAGATTCATAATTTTTTCCACATTTCTCATAGATGCATCAGATTATTATATAATCTCTTGTAATATAAGCTAATATGCTACAATTCGGCTAAAAATAAAAACAAAAAAAAATTGTGTTTGTGCCAATGTGGATGAAATGTCACTGAGCAATGGTGTCGTTCAAAGCCCAAATCACCAGTGCAGTGCAAATATTGTGGGGTTAAGCAGCAGTTCATTTAGTTCTGCAGCCCTAATTTTGTTCTGGCAGAGGAGGCTTCTCGGTTTGCATTTACATTTTCTGCAGGATATACGCATGGCAGATTTGTGAGATGAGGGACAAGAGCAGGGTCCTTGCTTGGAGGATTCTGGAAGCTGTAAGAGCACCTTCCTTAATTTTTGTGGGCAGTGAACCAAAAGGCTTGAATGCAATGTACTGCAAAACTGCCACAGGGGAACTTTGTGTTATAAAATGTATAATGAGGCCATAGGTGTGTTAGTGGAGTTTCGAGTCTTCTCATCTTAGTAGGGTGTGGGTGTAAGTGAGTTCTCTACTTCCTGTCAGCATGCACAGAAAAAGTATTTGAAACTGGAGTAGTTTGAACTATTTTCTGCAGTTAGTAGTCAAAATAAATAATCTTTACAAACTTGGTAGAAATGATTGATTATTCCCTAAGTTCCACTTTGTAGTTGGAACGTGGACCCTTGCTGGTGTGCTTAAAACAGCATAAACAACCCTTTGCTTTAGAACTTCAGCTAAGCATTAATCACACAAGAGTTTTACCATTAAGTGTTTTGGTATTGATTAATAGTCTGGAATTTGAAAGTTTTAAAACTCTCTCTGATTGTCCTCGCATTGCAAGTCTGGGCATGTGGGAATGCTCAGCTCTCAGGTAACAGAGCACCTCCCATTAATTCTCATTAAATAGCTCCCCACCTTCTTCTCTTCCAGGATCTAAAGTGATCACAACAAATTTCCCAGATTTCACATTCAAAAATAAGTTTGGTAGGCATGATAAAAGAGGTACCTTTATTTAGAGTAAGTTAGATGTGAATATAAATGACATCCATAAGGAAAGCTGTGGATCTGGGGGGATGAAAGAGAATGTCCTTTGTGGGTTGGGACTAAATGTTCCCATTTGTTCTCTGATTGATGAACTCCAGTGGTGACAATTATCGACGTTGCTCCTGAAAGGTAATTCCACTGCCCCTTTCCATCACTGAAGCAGCAGAACAAGATGTGTGTCCCCATGTGTTGCTCCAGTTCCCGAGCTCGTGGGTGACCTTAACCCACCAGTGGGATGTGCTGGGGCAGAGGCTGTGCCTCACCCATCCCTGCAATCCCTTCACCAGACACGAGTCAGTTTTCCCTCCTGGAAGAGTCTACAGGGGGATTTGTTTTCCAAGCATACAGTGACAAAGAGCCTGGCTGAAACTTCCTAAAAAATCTGTGATAAGGCTTGACTGGAAGGAAATAAAATCCAAAGTGTCATGAACCCCAGTGAACTTTGCTGTTCCTCAGGGGCAGGGAGGACAGCCCGGATGGAGCCGGGTTGTGGCTGGGCTGACAAGGCCGAGTGCATCCATCAGGGGAAGGCTCTGTGTGATGAGAACATAGAAGCAATTCCCGAGAAAGGTCCCCAAAAGCAATGGATATTTTAAAATGTCAGAAGAGAGAGAGAGGTGCACTTGTGCATTTCCATTATAAACAGGATTCTAACATTTAAAATAACTATCCCTGCCATAGTCCTCAGCAGAAGATCAAAACACCATCATTTTAACATCAAAAGGCATATTCGGCTTTTTTCTTTTTTTTTTTTTCCCTATTTCTTTTCAGTGAAAAACACCCCTTGCTGTGTACAGTTTTTTTCCTTTTTTTTTTTCTTTTCCAAAAGACTAAGGCATTCAGACTCTAGGGTAGAGGCTGTTCACATCTCCTTTTTTCAAAAGTTGTTTGACAGCTGATCCTGAGAGGGGGTCTCTCAATCTTTGCCATTTTATTAAGCTGCAATATTTGGAATTTTGAGGCTGGATTTTAGAATTTGAGGGAGAGTATTCAATGGCATGAATCTTTTAAGCTGCAGTGGTGCAAGAGATTATTTCAGCAATTTGTCACAGACCATTTTTCAAAGAGACAATGAGGCATTTATGAGCAATATATGGCAGGAATAAGCTTCAATTTCTTTCATACAGCAACTTTGGAAGAAACACTGTTGTGTCTGTTTGGTTTACATGATACTTAAAATAGCTCAGGCAACCTCCAAGGCTATAAAGTCAATTTTTCAAATATAAATCTCAATTTCAGGTCAAGCTGGAAAAAGAAAATAAAGCAATTTAGAAATACCACTCACAATTTTTTCTCTGAATTTGTAAGCTTGTGTGTAGCTGAAAGCCAGGCTCAATTCTGGGCTGCTTGAAGGAATTTGTTCTAACCCACCTGGTATACAAACACTGGCATTTAGTGTCTTTTCAGTATTTTCCATAAGGTCAGAGTCTCTTGCTAAGATTACTTTTTAAGGTACATTTTCAGGGTAAAGTCTATATGAAAAAGAACAAAAACAGGACGGGAAAAATAATCCAAGCTAAATTTCTTGTAAACTGCCTGTACTGCAGGGAAACCTGCCTGAATTTATCCATCATCAGACTGACCAAAACATCTTTTACTAAATAGAGATTTATATGTGAACATAAATACACGATAGAAAAAACCATCCAGGTTAGGAGAGCTTCAGTGCAAAACAGCCCAATAGATTCCTCTAAAATTTGAAATATTTTGGTGGTTTACTGATTGACATATACTATGCAGATGCTTCATAACAATCACAATGCTTAATTTATATTCCAGTGACACACATTTGTTCACCATGATTTTCAATGTCTAAGCTATAATGAGTGTTTTGATGATGTAAATGACATCCAGATCTATTCTATTCTATTCCATTTTATTCTGTTCTCAAATTCTGCAAATGATGATGTTTGGATTCGTGGGAAAAAAAAGTTTAAATTGCTTTGTGTTCTCATTCTGTTCACTGCTGAAGTAAAACACTGCATGGTGCAGTATCAGCACAGACTGCAGATGAAACAGTGGAAAATAAAGTTAGCAGCAGTGTCTTTCCCTTCTTCAGGGATGATCTGTAGTGGTAAATAGAGTGCCAGTAGAGGAAAAACCATCATGTTAATGCACCTCATAATGATGGCTTCCTCATTCATCACTGCACCAAACCAACTGTTCTCCCCTTTGCTGTCACTGCAGTAGGGAAATTTCAGCTACCAGGACCCACAACGTCTTTATCCACTTTCTGTCTTTGCTCAGACCCAAACAACAATAGAGCCTGGTGCTGGGGACTGAAAGCATCCACCTGCCCCAGTCCTTCCTCAGTGCTCTCTGTCACTACCAGGTGCTCATTTCAAAGATATAGACTAAGAAATTTCTTAAGGCTGAGGTGAAGTTCTGAAAAAGAAATTACTGGAGAAGTGAATTCATTTTGCTTACAGATAAGTATTTTAAAAACTAGGCTATTGCAAGAGCAGTGATGGGATTCCTCCAGCTCACTCTGGAAGTGGAGGAAATGCACAAGCGTGTTTTTGGATCTTAAAGCTGTCCAGGCAGCCCAGCTTATTTTCTTGTATTGCAGAACATCCTGCTGTTAGTGCTACACATACACATCACTGCAGTGATTAGACTGTCTTGGCCTATTTTAATTCCAGTATATTCACCTTCCACTAGACCAGATCTAACAGAACTCGTTATGATGGACAAATGGAAATCGAAAGATTCAAGCCAAGTACAACTTTTTTAAAATTAGACCTATAAAAATAAATTAAATAGTCTGTCTGGTTTCATTTTTCAAGTAAGTTTACAGCCTTCCGTTATTATTTTGCTGCTGAAATCCTAAAAATCTGCCAGGTATGCTTGCTGACCCTGCTCAAGTCATACGAAAGCTTGGTGTGTGTGTTTTTGTTTTTACCAAAAAGCAATAGCAGCTGGAGAGAAATGACCTAGTAATCTGTGAAAAGTGAGGGCCAGTGTTTATAAAGACCTGCACCCTTTGTGGATTCAGATGGAAAAATTGTCAGTGTGCCCTGCAATCTGCTCATGATGTGGAAGTGAGAACAACTGAGGCTCCTTGAGGTCCTTTTACTGTGTTCTTATGGAAGGGACCAAATGTTTCTCCCACAGCTTTGTTGATAAAACTGAAATCAAAACTTGTCAGTTGCTCTTGAATTTTGTTGATGTGCTGCTGCTGAACTTCCCTGCTCCCATTTGCTTCAGACAGGCTGCTGAGACTTATAGGAGACTTTCAGAAACCCAGAATTCGCTTATTTAGACTCAAATATGAGCTTTCTTACATTTAGGAAAAGTGAGTTAGAAAATATCCCACCCACATCATGTTTTGTGCCATATCAATCCCTGGTGTCTAATTACTCAAGATGTTTTTTGTAAGGATGGGCCCTTTCATTTTTTTAGTGTTCATCTGCTTGTGTGGCTTTTCCACCATGGGAAATCAGTCTCTAACAGCAAAACCCACACCTGTTATTTTTGTCATGTGTTCCTGAACACTTGAATGTTTTTCTGTGTTTTTAGTATCCCTACAAACTCTGTATTATTTTGCTTATTTTCTCTTATATGTGCCTGGTTATATCAGTTGCAAGTGTATCATTCAGTCAAGTATTTAAGACTAGTGGAGCACCTTTTTATCATCTTCTTCCCCTGTCACCTCTGTTACACCTCATTCCCATTAATCCAACAGTCACCACATCAGTTCCCTGTTTCTGCCATCTCTTTTCTTCTCAAGTCCCCCATAAGTCTGAGCTGCCTCTCAAACACTTCCCTTCCTCCTCTGAGGAGACATTTGGGCAGAGCCCCATAACACAAGTCTCCTCTGTCCACCCTTCCTTTAGAATGGAGAGCTTTCTCTTGCACTCACTGCACCCTAGGAACAGGAAATGTGGGCTCACAATAGGCTTTTTTCCAGATCCCTGCCTGAAATTACTTCTTGGCAAACTTTCACAAAGTTCAGACGTTAATAAAGCAGATCTGTATCCCAGACTATGCTTCCAAAAGTGCTCTCCTGAGGTACCGAATAATCATCTGCTGTAAAGGACCACTCTCACAACATCCTGCAGTATTATATCACTGCAGCCTCATTGCTTAGTTGATGTAATGCATAATCACAACAGTGCCAGGCAAGGAACAATGTTCTTTAAGCAGCCTTCTATCATACCCACTGTTAAAAGGAGATTGTAGTGATGCAATGGAAAATATTCATGGTGAGTTCTCTGTATATCATTGAAATCATTATTAATGCAGGGTGATGTCATTTATTGTAATCTAAGATGCAATAATTCAGGTTCCAGCCCAAGTTGTTGAAAGCTATTCCATTTTACCCAGAGCATTTTGTTGCTTTTATTTATTTAGTGCTACTATTCTATTTTATTTTTTCAGCCAAGTCTTACAAGCAACAGAAAAAGAAAAAAAAAATAAAGAATGCTTTTTTGTATTTGGAACTACAGTATTAGAGTATTTTTCTTGTCAAACTTGAGTTGAAAATTGTACCAAAGGAAACTTTTAGTTTGGGTTGCTAAAGAAACAAGGCTTAAGTGATTATGCTGTCTGCTGTTTTTATTGTGCTGCCTCCTGTCTGGTTTCCCATGCCAGTATCTTGTTAATCTGATGGGCCATTTCAAACAAATATGACTGGAGGTAAAGCTCTAAAAATGTGCTGGGTACCTGCATGCCTTAGGAAAGTGAGAAGCCAGATAGAACAGGAAGATAAAGTTTAATGCCCTAACTGAGGGGAAAATTGCCACGTGAATTTAAACCTGTTACCAGGGCTCATAGAAGAGCAGGTTTCATAATTCCTGCTATTCTTTTGAAGTATAAACATAAAAGAAGAGTTCCTCAATTGACATTTCCTGAGTGTACTGTCCACAGCTATTAATTTTATAGTGTCTAGCTGCCTGCCAAAGGTTCATTCAAAGCACTTGCTTTGAAACCCAATTCCATTATTGATGACCCAAACACCAGTGCATGGAGCTCGTGGAACATTCTGTCTGTCACAACAAATCACTAAGTGACCCTCTTGAAAATGCTTTTAATGAAGAAGTTCACATGTAGTTGCCATCTCTTCACATGCTGTCTCTTTTCAATATTTTGACCTGGATCAGAAGTTTTAAGGATAATGTTTTTCATCACGTACAACATCAGTTTGGGTGGTTTTGATCTTTTCGCTGGAACGGTATTTTTCTTTTCTGACAAATAAATTTGGACATAGATTTCATTCAGGTCTTGGATCAAGGTTTCATAATCTGAGTGTTTATAATTATTGTTGTTGTTATTATTATTATCATTATTATTATTATACACTTCCAAATTAAGAACTGAAGCAGGGTATAAAAGTGCATTGTTCTCCCTGTTGTATTTTTCACATAGTTGTTCTCAGTTGTCTCAAAAGTGTAGAGAAATGGCAGACAATATTCTAGATCTAAAAGAAAGCAGATGGAAATCTAGGTACTATCTCTATACTGGGCATGCAATGACCTGGTTGGTTTAATATCTGTGGCTTTTAGCAGAGTCTTTCAGAATGATATTCAGCATTTTTAGAGTGGCAGCAGCAAATTGCATCACGTCTGCAGGCTCAAAGTTGTGTTTATTGGTTTCATGTTCTTTTCTTAAAAAAGGAATATACTTTAGTTGTTTATTTTAGTTAAGGCTTTAAAAGGAACTTTAAAAAAATCCACAAGCCTCTTAATTGCACTCAATAAATGACTCATTCATTCTGTATTAATTCATACATAGTATATCAACCCCTAATTTCTGTTTGATTTTAATTATAATACTCCTTGGGCTTATTTCCTCACAACTTAAAAGTGACATTTGCATTAACTTAATAACCTTTACAAAATAAATGAGAAAGCAGCAATGCCTTTAATAAATGTTGTTCATAAAGTACCATTGTAACAGGATGCTTAATTAGAAATATTGTGTGGTCGAAATAAGAACAGAAATGAAGGAGACAGATAATGTTTCCTTGCTGGTAGCAATGCCTTGAATGCTCACAGTAATGCTATTAATTCTTGCTATAGCTACCCAGACGTGCTGCATGTTTTGCAGCAACATTTGCAATTTCCTAACGTAAAAATGCAGGAATTGGTGAATGTGTTGAAAATATCAAATGCAGTGGTTTATTGTTGGTACTGTATTCACTAGGCCAGGCAAAGGTGTAGTTTATGAGCCTTTGCCAATATCATGGCCATCCTTTATGGACAGGAAATTTCCTTAGAAACACCATTGTCTGGGGA
The DNA here is from genome assembly GCA_026261815.1 of Monarcha castaneiventris obscurior. Taxonomy (NCBI): domain Eukaryota; kingdom Metazoa; phylum Chordata; class Aves; order Passeriformes; family Monarchidae; genus Monarcha; species Monarcha castaneiventris. Next base: position 5,503,593 of record JAMPIT010000437.1, read on the forward strand.
TTTTTACTCTTTTTTTTTTGAGAAACCAGTGCAGAAGCCTGGTTTATCTGCCAGGCAATATTCATGTCTCATAGTGATTTGGGCATAAAGTACATATTACTTTCACAAATGGGCTTCCTAGGTGAGTATTTCTTAATGAGATTTAATGAAGGCATTGAATGAGAAAGAGAAGAGCATTTAACATTTGGGAGAAGAGCAGAGACAAAGATGAAATAGCAAAAGGAAAAGAAATGCTGACGACTGAGGGATTTGATAAATGAGAGCTTGAGATCAGCACATCTGACAAGAGAATTGGGAAGGAATCAAAATGTAGTTTTACAGAGTTCTTGTTCAGTTGCTGAGGTGCACTATACTAAATGTTTATTTATGGATCAATTTTTTCCCTCTTTATTTCGCTGTGTGTGGATTTACCCATTCAATCAGATAAACCTGCTTGCTTATAATAAATGGTAGATAATCTCTGTGTGAATTGCTTCAGTGAACTCTGTGGGGGGGATAGTACTTAATTGTAACAAATGAAATAAAACTGACATAAAAGACAGCAATCACTTCAAAAAGTAAACACACTATCCTAAGCAACTTCTGTGGCTTTAAAGTGAAGGATAATTTCTACAAGGTGTTGGTTTTAATTGGTTCTTTGGGAGATTTCTTTATAAATTTCTTATAAATTATAAATTAATTTACATTTAAATGCCTCCATTCACTGCTGAGTTAGCCCAGAACTTGAAAAACAGCAATATCATGTTCTTAGAAGTGTCGCTGACTCTGCTAATGATTAGAATATTTCCTGAGCTGTCCTGGTCTTTACTGCTTTGTAAAATTTCTAGGCCAAATGTTTAGGTCCCAGTGAGCACCATAACACACTGCTGATGGCTTAATTCAGGATCTGTAGTGCTGCTTGACTCAACTGGGTGGAAGAAACATAAAGAAAAAAAGCTCGAGCTCAGCATTTTGTCAAAGGGAAGTGTCAAAAGAAGAAAAATATTTACATTACTGAATTGAAGTGTTCCTCCAGCTTAATGACCATAGATAAAATGCAAAAATAACAAAGAATATGTAATTAAACAGGAGTAAAGTGTATAAATTCATTTATGATGTTAGTTTTCACATTGTATGTGTAGTCACTGAGTAGAAACAAATTCTGAAAAATTACTCTTGTAAACAAGTCCTGATGACTACAAATAGTGAGGCAAGTAGGGAAGAATCACATCTATCTCCTTCCCCCCCTTTTTAAATCTGAAAGATTTGAAAAATCAAAGACCTCTTTCCCCTTTTTTGCATTATAGTCTGTGATCCAAGCTGGGGAAAAGTAAATAATGCTGCACACAACTCCATTCATGCTTTCAGGAGGTGCCTTGTTCTCCACAGACCACAAAATAGAAATACATTTATTTAGCTGAGAGGTTCAAATGGAAATGCCAGCCAATATTAGTGAAGTAAATCTAAGCAAAGATAGATTTTGTGCAGAAGTGGATTATGAAAGGAAAACCAAACCACCTACAGCAAGCCATACTGAATAAAAGAAAAATATTGATGCCTCAGTGTAAGAGCAAAAAGCTCAAAAATCAAAGAAAAGACAGCCTAATGTGTTTATATGATCTCAATCTTCTACTTATGTTGAAGAGGAAGCTTTGTGACCAGCTCTGTTACAGCAGCCTCTGACAGCTCAGGACTGTGTGCTCTTCCACAGCAACTAGAACTGGGAAATCCTGCCACAAAATACTGAAGCCAGGATGGACCTGCAGTATTTTACAATATTGGTGTTTTTTATATGTGGTCAGAACAAACTGTAGGAAAAAGATACTTTGATTACAGATAGGCTTTGCAGATAAAATTCTTTAATAAGTGGGAATGTAAAATAGTCTAGGTGTTCCATCTGGGAAAAAAAAAAAAAAAAAACACCTTTGGAAAAAAAGAGAAAATACTTTATTTGCCAAAAGAAAATGTAGTCACAACTGAAGTTAGTCTTTAAGGGGGGTCCATGGCTACCCTCTATGAGCTCTGAGAATATTCAGCCTCTGACAATTAATGAGGGAGATGGGATTTCTCTGCAGAATTTTGTTATTTTCTTTAAAAATGCAATTAATCATGAGCAATGCAGAAGTTCCAGTATTGAGCAGGTGCTCTGTACAGCATTATATAAATGAGGCTTGTCCACATGAGATGTTTTTGTACAGGTTCCCTCTGTTTTCCTATTGAAGGTGGTTAAGAATGTCCAAACCAAATATGCCTCTGGTGAATAATTTGGATACATTTGTTCTCAGGCCCTAAAGTTGTATCTTTACATTATAAATTAAAGCTGTAGTGGTGAACCATGATAAAACATACTTATAGTGCTGTACTTGCCATGGCCACCGTGTTTGCACAGCTGAGTAGTGTAGGATAGAAAACTCAAAATGAAAAAGTATTTGGAAAGAAAGTAATTTTCTGTGGATTCCCTACATTATTTATTTTACGAAATACTACTACGATATAACTGCCAACATTTGTGTTTATTGAAACCCCTATTTATTTCCAGATATGGGACCTCATTACGCTAATAGTATACTATTATGTAAATGTATTTTCTATAAATGTCTAGTATCTGTAAGTAGTTTAGTCTCAATGTCCCTAATGTAATATATCAAACAATAACTCATTTGTCAAAGAGAGACAGTTCATTAGTATTCAGCAATCATTTGGACAGAATAAAACAGCAACAGTATAAAAATTGATGTTGCGAAACTTAACAAATGAGGGAATAAGGAAAGTGTGATTCAGGAAATTGCAGGCCTGCCCTCAAGGGCCATTTTTAGGTCACTTGTCTGCATTTCAATATTACATCTGTTTTAGAGAGAGTCTCCAAGTTATTAGGTTGGGAGGGAAGCCAATTTGCAACCGTGACATCAATATCCAGGGGGTTCAATAAATGGGAACATAACAACACTTGGGACAGAGTCAGGGTGAAAAGGTGTCACACCACCAACTGTGGCATTGTAACTCAGTTTTGCAATTAAATTATTGAATGATATAAACCTTAACTTTTAACGTGTTTAAATATTGGGAGATTTGCTCTTGAAATCTCTTACCTTTTGAGACAAGAAAGAAGAACGTGCGTGTATGACCTAAATTACGGTGCTTCTTCCATTCACTTTAAAATTCCATCACTGCATAGACACATCCAGGTGGGGTTTGTCAGCTTGTGGGCAAGCTGGATAAAATACCAGCTCCACAATTTGATGTTAGCCTTCCTGCACAGGTGTCAGGCATGTGTAATTCTCAGCTCCTTGCATGGTGTTCTGCTTCTTCTCAAAGTAGTAATTTCTTTTGTTCTCACGTGTGTGGGTCTGTGTTAACACTGGTTTGCATTACCTGATTTGTAGAGGTACAGAACTTTTGCTGGCCCAGTTAAAAGTGGCATTTACAAGGTATTTCAAATTATCTGGAAGCACCTTGTCTCTCATCACCACCGTAAGGGTTGCTTGAATATAAATCTCTTTTACATGAAGAGTTTGAAGGATGCTGTGTGGCCTTTAAAGACCTAACTAGGCAAAGCTGCACTTTCCTCTCTGGCAATGCCAGCAGCAGATTTTGTGAATCTGTCTTTATTTCTCCATAATGTTCATGTCAGGTCAGAGAACAGCACTGGTGGAGTGAGTACTCTTCTACTCTTTAGTTGTTCTGGCTCCCATCATTGTATTGAAAATAAATGGGTATATTCTAAAACAATCCATTGGTTTTGAGATGGGATTTGTGCAGGTTACTTTTAATTTGGTTTTTGACCAGAAAATAAGCGAGCCAGATAGGTAGGTACCTAGGTACTGAGAAGTGGATTTGCTGTATGCTTGATCCAGGCCTCTATTGTCAGCCTTATTCATGAGGATGGATCTATTCATTTGATTGAATATTCTGTTCCCCTGTTATTTTTCCTCCCAAAAGCACTGTAACCTCCATTCATCAAGTCTAAGATTAACCATCTATGGCTTTTCCAAAAATACCAAGAGCTACACAGTTGCTTTTGAATCAGAATTAGAATAAAACCTTCTTATAATGCTTTCTCTTTTATATTCAGCACCCTCATTTCCATCTTTCACAGCTAAATCGGGTTATTTAGATTACACCAAGGTCTGAACCAACTCAGATGAAAAAAATTATCTACAGAGCCTATTTACATTTCTTTAATGAAGCACTACGTTGGCTTCGTATAAAAAAGATTTTTTTAAGACAAAAACCTGAATGTGATAAGCATAATACTATTGTGAAGTAAAGATGAGCTTAAAACTGAAGCTAGTTTTTGAAGAAAAGGAGAAAAAGAGATTTTTCTTTCAGAGCATGATGTGGATGACAGTTAATTGACATGTCAGTGGTCATTTTGTAACATTCAAAAGGTAATAGTTCCTCAGTGGTGTTTGAGACACTTATTCTGACCACACCACAAATTACCTTCACCACCTCAGAGTGCAGCTGTGATAAGAGATGTAAACACTGGGCTTGTTCTGAAAAGTACCCAATGCATGTGCACCTGTGACCCTGGGGTCTGACATTTGTTCCCATGCAGGAGCTGTGGTGCAAACCAGCCCCTTCCCGTGGAACACCTGGATAGCAGGAGCCATGGAGTGACACCCACTCTGCCCCTTGCACATCCCATGTTGCCAAGAGGAGGGCACGGGGCAGCTGGCAGTGTGGGATGTGCCTGGGGATGAAGCCATCCCTTTAGGATCGATCAGATCTCTTCATTGTGTTTTCACAGCGCAAAATAACCCAGGATTTGATTTTTTTAAACTATTATTATTTTACACAACCATGGAAGTAAACCCCAAATCTGAATCAACAGTATTTCATTGGCTGGTAGATGGTAGCCAAAATATGGCCCTTTCATTTTCTCTCTAGCAACAATAATTTCCTTTCCTTATGGAACACCTACAGAATGAATTTAAATGAGGCTGTCATTCTTTTTTATAAGAAGGGAATATTATGTGTCTGTGCATGAAGAAGGGAATCCTCCAGCTCAAGTCTGTGTTTTTCCAGCCTCTACTCTCATGACTGGAAAGATGTGCCTGCCCAGCCAATCTCTAAACCCAGGGAAAAATTGTAATTTGATGCAGCCCATTTTAATGGTACAGTAATTGACAGAGTAGGAGGTTTCCAATATTGTGAGAATGTGACATGAAAATACCCGATACATGAGAAATAACCTGCCATTTCTAAGGTAGTTTAAAACCCAGGCAGTTGAGAACAGATGCAATCTAGTGACACTCTTTTCAAAGCATCATCTCTGCTGACAGGCTGCTGTGCTGCTTTGGTGAGCAAACAAGAAGTGTTACAAGTGCAGCTGATGAGCAGGCACAGATCGTGCAGCGATGAGACTGAAGCAGTATTTATCTCTGGGTTAATACAATACTGAAATATTAAAATCTAGCCTCATAAATACCTGTTTGAGAGGTAATGAGTCATTCATCAGCAATCTGCTAATGAGTGACAGCAGCTATCAGGTGTGGATTTACAGAAGCCCTAGGATAGCCATGCTAATGACAGGGTTTTTAGTTATTATAACCTGTAATGTTTCTTAAAGGCAATTTTGGAGTCTGCATTATCTCTTGTTACTGTAATTTTAGAACTTCTGGGGGTGTAAGGTTGTTCTTTCTTCCTTTCAAAGGACCTCGATGTAAGTGTCTAACAACCTCAAAGACTTTTACAAACACATATTGTTAATGATATGTACATCACTTTATACCAGTAGACATCAAAATAATCCTCAGAAGATAGAATTGTAATCCTCATCTCTTATATGGGAAAGATGAGACTTGGAGCTATGATTTGAGGCTCAGGGGAGAGGATGCAGCTGACAAACCAAGAGAGGTTTTCCACCTGCTGCTGCAGAGATGCTGTGGATCCAAACAGGCTCAGGCAGGGCTCTGGAACAGCTACTTATTTCTCAGTCATGGACTAATTGAAACTGCAGACGAGGAAAATCCAAATTCAATCCATGTACAGGTATGCAGACAGCTTGCACTAGGCAGGAATTTAGTTTGACTATGGATAAAAACACGGTTCAAACTCAGAAATACTTATTTGCCTCCTCTTTTGGATGATTTTTCTTACCTTCCAGTAAGGGAGTTAATACATATGTCAGATTTCTTTCACAGAGGGGTTCTTTGCACTGTGTTGTTGAAGCTGCTTGTGTGGTCACGTTATGTGACCAGTTCGGAGCTGCTGTAAGAGCTGCCTTTAACTCCAGGGATAATTGTTAATCTCACAAAGTCTGAATTGGTCTGCACAAAAATATGGTCCATGTATTGTGCCTGTTGCAAAACAAGGAACAAAGGACTGAAGATCAAGCAGGAGCAACCAAGTTATAATACAGGGAAGAAATCACTGGTTAGAACAGAACTGAAACACAGCCTGGAGGTGCCTCTGGTAACATTTTTGTCCTTCATCTAATTGGATCCAAACACTGAAGTCTGTGCTGGATTCTTCAGAAGAGTTTTTAACAGTCCTTCTCTTAAGGTTTACCAAGCCAGGAAAATAAGGGGATAAAAGAACACACCAAACCCTTGGTTTCTTTGTGCTTTGGCATCATTACCTGTACATACAATTAATGCGCTGTCCTTGGTGCTTTCAAGTGTCAATATGAAGGCAGGCTTAGACAAAATGACTCTTCAGATATTTCACATATGAAAACTAGCAAATATCAGCTTACTTAACAACAAAATAGTTTGGTTTTTTTGGTTTTTTGGTTTTTTTTAGACAAGAAGGTAGCTTGTAGCTAAAATGTCCAGAAACTGGATTAGCAGTCTATAACCTCCGGGCCCAGTGCCTGTTTGGAGCTCCACAGCTGCTGCAGATGGCTCAGTGCCAGCCAGACACAGAAAGTGCCTCTCCAGCTTCAGCAACAAATGATTCTCCTACAGAATCAGCGAAGTTCTACCAACTGCTGCTGTAGATTAATGCACAGGGACAGTAAATGGGACCTGATGGCCCAGCAGATGAAGGCAGAAGGCCCAAAGTGATAAAACTGCACTTGCAGCGCGGGAATAATTCAGTCACTCTAATCAGGCTCTGTGGATGCAGAGTTATCCATGCTCAGCACCATCTCCTCAGCTGGAAGTCCATACAAAGATTATTTACAGTGAATAAGACTTCCAAGTTGTCCATGTTTACAGACTTCCATCCGATAAAGCTCAGTGCATTACCAGCCTCCAACTTTCCAGATCTTGAATTTCCTGGCTGGTGAACTATTAAAATGCAGATTAACTAAACTTCAAACAGATTTATTGCAGATGGCTCCTGCAAAATCCTTTCAGATTACCTGCCTCCGGACATCATTTCCTAGTCTGTAGGGGTTCATTAAGGACAGATTTAAATGAGTTAGCTGGGGAAAGGCCAGCAGGAAGAGTATGTTGAAAATTATTCATATTATTATGCTTGATCTAGTGATATAGGTTTACCTTTTAGGAATTTTTTCAGTTTCTCGTTTGCAGTAATGAATAAGACATGCAAGCATGCCCCGTGGATCATGGCGTTGTTTAGGAGTGCATTTCATAACCTCAGAGTTATTTGTGGCAAAGAAAGTCACCCGTGCTGAGAGAGCAAAGAGAAAAGACAACAGCCGCAGTGCATGTCCCTCGCAGTTCTCAGCTGCAGCAGCTCCATTTCCCTCTGAGCAGAGCTTTCAGATTCCAAACATAGCCATGAAGCATTTCGCTTTGTTTCTGTCATCTAACCCATTTCAAAATAAAATTAGCCTGGGGGTTATAAAAACAAAAATAGCGATGTTTAGACTTACATGATTCACTAATTGTGCTGCCATTTGGTTCTTACAAATTGGCTCCAAAGCTCTGATGTTGGTTTTTTTTTTTTTTTTTTCCTGAGATGTAGTTAATCTAAATTTATGCAGGAGCACTGTAATGACTTCTTCTTCAGACTATGAGGGGTTTTTAATCACTTTCAACATTTAGCCCCTGATTGGGCAAAGCACTTAAATCTAAGCACTTGGGTGCTCCAACTCCTGACTAAATCAGGGCTGAGGACTAAATGCTGAATTCTTGGTTGCCTCAGGTTTTTAAAGAAAGTGGAAGTGCAGCCCTGTGAGCAGGCATAATTTTGAGGGTATTTTGCAGATGGGCACTAAACTGGGGCCCTGGATGTGTCTGGCAGCACCATTGGAGCAGCAGAAGCCAGGGTCTCTCTTGATCTCATGTACCTCCCTGCTTGTACCACTTAAATGGCACAGTCTTGCCTCTGGATTTTATTCTGTACTTACACAGGTTAAATATAGTTCTCCTAAGTTGTTTGAAACCACTTTCCACTTCAGATTTCTAAATGTCTTATTCATTATTGCAAATGAAAAACTTAAGAGTGTTTTGATAGTGTCAAGCACACAGTCCAAATACTCCTCATAGCATCCTGATCCAATTCACTTTGACTTCAGTGGGTACAGAAAACAGTTTGAAAATTCCATCTATTTCCAAGCTGAAGCAATGTGCTCCATTGACAAGGACTTGCCAGAAAAAGCTGCCAAGCACTGAGAAGTGTTCAGCCCCTTGGACTGACTTGTGCATGAGCTGGCTATAGTCTAACAGATACAGCTCAGATACTGAACCCTGGCCTTCAGTGATGAAAATTTAGTGCCTTAAAGACTGACAGCAGCTTGTTCTTCTGACTAGTGCTGACCCTCACACCTGCTTCAGCAGTTCTGTTTTCAGTCTCTGTGTGCTTGAAACCAAATTTCCTACCATGTTTCCCTCTAAAATGTGCTCCTTCACTGCTGCAAACAGATGTTTTTGCAGCTACACTTGTGCAGGTTAACAACCACAGTAGTAAAGTGCATGTGGGTTTTAGAGTTTATCCCCTTGAGCTTTCATAAATGCTCTTTTCAGGCTCTAATGGCATTGCTGATGTGTGTGTGCAGGTGTCAGTCGTGTTGAAGTATACTTGCAGGCATTCATGGCTGCACAGGATTGATGAACATGGCAACTGGGGGTTGAATAGCAGGTGCTGAAAAACTACCCTTTTTTCCTTCAGCTTTTAGTTTTCTAGAGCTCTTTAACTGACTGCAGAACTCTACAATTGTATTACAAATACAGCTTTTTTTTTTTTTGTAGCATTATAAGCATAACTATCATGATTGTTGTTTTAATCTGTCATGGATTTTACCTCACCATCAAAAAAAAAAAAAGTTTAATTAGAGGTATTTTCAAGAATGTATTTTTAATCCTAAATGCCTGCAAATAGGAGTTCTTTGCCAAATTCTGACTGGTAAACAGCACGAATGCTTCATATGCTTCTGTAGCCACTTTCAAAAGATTCCGCCAAAGTACATAATGCATCAAAGTTTGCACTGAAAAAGGAAAATCAATCAGGTCAGATACTATTTCAGCCTGAAGCTTGTTTGGATGTTTGCTTGCTTTCTGAAAAGGTTGGGAGCCATTTCCTCTCCTGGTTTGGGAAAACTTGCAGGACTGATCCCTGCTCTAATGGTTATGTGACGCCTGGAGGACATTTGTTATTTCAATTTCAGTGAATGAAGAACAGTAGATACATAAATGTCAGTAGGAATGGACAAGAGCTACTAATCAGAATTAAATCTGGTAACTTGGTCTGGTTGTGTAATGGGTTAAGTCAATTTTGCTATCCCTGGGAAAAAAGGTAGGCATGAAGGGGAGTTTTCCTAGAGAGCAGTTCATGACAGAAAATACAAAATTCTTCAGAAAAGCCTGACCCTTGCTTCTAAAGCTTTACTGAAATCACATTGACATCCTTTATAAAAAATGCCTTTTTCTAGAGAGCCATTCAGAGGATCTGAAGCATATTGTGCACTCACGTTCCAGGTTCTCTAACCTTCTGCAGTAATTGGCAGCTAGCCTGCTTCAAGATAAAATTTATGAAGCAGAGAAAGTCTCCCATATGCTGCCCTTTTAAGGAAAGTCTTCTCATTACTGGAAAGCAGGAGCACAGTGATGGTAAAGTACTGTAGGGATCATTTATCAATCATGCTATCAGCAAAGCTGCAGAAACACAGAACTGCAGAAATTAGGGAAAAGCTCTATTTCTTTCGTCTTCATCTCCCCATTTTCACCAACACAAAAGATTTCTGGTGCTTTGTGTTTCTTAGTTTCCACATTTCAAATCAATGAGTAGGCCACCATTTCCCTCATTTTTAGCAGTTGTCATAACCAAGAAGTGTATTTGTTTCTTGTCCTTATTTTAGTGCTATCATGTCTAGTGATAAACCTGATGTGGTTACCTGAATAATTCATACTGAAATGTACCTGCTGTCCCTGGGTGGCTTCGACGAAACTACATTTTACCTTGTGTTGTTTACCCACTTTTTAATCTTTTCCGAACACTCTCCCTTTGAGCATCTTATCATTTTTACTTCTCTTTTGTGAGCTTATTCCCATTTGTTTTTCCTTTGTATTCCAGATAAGAAAGACACACCGTGACACCTGTGTCGTTTAGCACCTTTCTGATGCTAAGCAAGCGCTGAGCTCATTTGCAGAAGGATCACTTTTGGCTGCTCTATGGCAATGCAAACCTGTGATGGACTTAACTGGGGTGGAAGAGGAGAAATCTTTGATGTTGTTATCCCATCCTCTCCCATTTCTCCCCAGGTTTAGCAGTCTTCATTTCTTCTGAAGCTAATCTTTCTCCATCATGTTTTTATACTCTCTGCCTCTATTTTATTGCTGCTGTGGTCACAAGCCCCTTTCCTTTTTAGTCTTACTGGTTAATTTAACTGATCCTCTTCCCCATTATTTGTCAGGGTTTTAAATCAGGTGCTGACCCCATTTTTTGTGATGTTCACTTCACTACCCTGTATGACCAACGTGGTCCCCAAAATCAAGAGCTCATTTGCTGTGAACTTTTGAAATCTTCAGGTTGTGAAGGAATTGTCTGACGAGAGATGCAGACAATCATAAGCAAGGAACAAAATTCGATAAACAGCATCCGATAATCTCAGACAAATACAACTGTCAGCTCTGTGTTGATGAATCACAGACGTGTTCCCAGCTTCTTGATTTCCCCTTCCTGACTCTCAGCACTCTAATTACTGGGAGAGTGAGAAGGTTGTTACTTTATCCTTCCAGCTTCCTTCTGTTCCTAACAAAAATATGAATACATTCCCAGTCTTCTCATATTTCTTTTGTTTTGGATTATTCTTCTCACTAAATAGTTGCAGTATTCTTTCCATTTAATGAAATGGTTTCAGCTTTCTCTCCTGTTTAATGAGTTGGAAAATTAGCATTGAATGAGAACAGTCCATGGCTTTGGTCTGTAGTTTAGGAAATCTGTGAGAAGGAAAGGAAACACTTGCAAAGGCTGTCTGCAGACTCAGAAATGGTCTTCATTTTGCTTTTTTAATTTTATTTAGAGTACATGTAAAGAGCTTAGTAAATGAAAACACATTCACTTCAGGAGAAGACAATGCTGTTCAAATGCTAAAGCTTTTTTTCCCAGACTATTATTTTTCAAAACTTAGTTTTCATCAGGTGTTTTTTAAATTTGTTCCTCAAATCTTTCCTCAAATGTACCTACATTTATGGTTAGCAATCTATAAGATCTCAGTGGGTATTATTTAAGTTATTTAACCACACAGGCTTCTGCCTTCTGGCTCTTTTGTTGTTCTTAATACAGTGCTAATATGACAGTATTAGGTGGTCATTAGTGTTGTATTGTGTCATGCTAAGTGATGAGATTGTGATTTTCTAGTGTACAGTGGTGTCTAAAGGTCACTGCAACAGCCCAGCTCCAGAGCACCACAAGAATCTGTGTTTTATGGATAAGTCCATTACATGGAATCACACATGTGGGATGAACAGGCAGCACAAGGAGCCTTTATCAGCGTTCAGCCCCCAAGGGTTGTGCACAACACAGGAAAATCCAATTAGAGCCACGGGGAGTTTTTTAATCTCTTAATCGGCATTGCAGCACTGCAGATGGATATTATTGCCCACTACTTAAACTTTATTACTCCATTTTTCTGTCTGTAGCCCTTCTCCCCGCCAGCCCACCTTGAAAAGATGGCACAGCCATATAAAACTTTTTATGACCTTGGCATCTGCACTGTTTTGTCGCATGAAAGATAAGTACAACTGTGGCAACACAGAGGAGCCCAGCAAGGATTAAAGCTGGTTCCACCACTGCAGTTTGCTCTGCCTCCCAGTCTCGAGAACCTCTTCTGCCCCTAATGACAGCATTTGTAAGGCCAACCTCTTTTTGAGGCTAATGTTTTCCAAAAGAGAGGCAGGATGATCTAGGATGAGGGAGCAGGTGCTGGCTACATTTGAGCCTTGGCTTGCACGGAGGTGCAGATTCATTGTGTGACCTTGCATTGAGTCACTTGACTTCCAGTGTTTCAGTTGTGCTATAAAATTGACTAAAAGCAGGACTTAAACCAGGCACTGCATCCTGGGTAAATAATAGACTCAGGGAAAACATATAGGAGGAGGGGATTATGTTTTTGTATCTTAAAATACCTTTCCTGACAGAGAGGGTGGGTTTGCTATGGATGAATAATCTGTTAGCATAAATTACTGTTATTTTCAGTGGTGGCTTACCAGGTATATGTATCAAAGAATGATACAGTCTGCTTGATTTTATGGTACATTAACTTTGCCAGAATGCATTTATTATATTTAAAACCTGCTAGGTACCTGCAGTGGGAATAAAGATTGCGTAATTATTTTTTCCTTAGCTTGTGGGAAACCAAATGCTTTGAATACAAAAGATTCTAGGGGTGAAAAGTTCATTCAGTTCACCCCTCCATAGGGAGAGTACAGACAAAAGGAATCTGATTACTAATTTGAAAACAGATGAAAGGAACCAATATAGTGATGAAATAACTGCTACTTCCATTTCTGCCCTTTGCATTATTGGAAACAGTAAATAGATGCAATTACTGAGCTGTGAAGCAAATTTTTCATTATTTTATAATAAGCATCTTCCCCAATCAATTAATCACTTTGGAATAAAGAGCTTCAGGTTTTGATTTCAGAACCTCTATGTGAGTGTTTGTTGCAACAGCAGCAAACCATAGGGAATGTCCCAATGCGCAGTCCCTGTTCTAAATGAGGAATGCAGAGTCTATGAAATTAATGGAAATACCTTCATTAAGTTCATGGGCTTCGCTGCTTTGGAAAACAATAATTTGTTCTGGAAAGCATTGCAAAATCCCCATGAGCAAATTCATAGGTAAGGATTTCCATTTTGCATGGCTTTTCCCTACAGGTGTTGGATGTGTTCATTCTTTCACCCCAGCTCGGTTACTTTATTGTCTGATCTCTCACTATTTATGCAATAACTGTGCCTCCTTATTCTCTCTGGTTTGTACACTGGTCAGTACCTGCTCTGTGTGGGGAGAGAGTGTCTGTGTGGATACTGTGATGTGCAGAAGGCTCTCTGCTCTTTATTTGGCAACAATGAAACTCATTGATCCCCATATATAATAAGTATATATATGTACATATATATATAACTTATATATAAGTACATATATCTTACAGAAAGAAAAATAAATTAAAATCACCACTACATTTTGAAAGCAGAGAACACCTTCCCAGTTCCACAACTCCTATGCTTTGAACAGGAAAAGGGATCCAAATTATACATATTTAAAATGTAAGAAGCCTGGAGGTTCCAAGCAATAGCAAGTTTTTGCCCGTCCAGACGTAGCATTTTTTCAGTCAACAAGTTTTTAGTACATAGAGCCTCTTCCCCATTTTCTGTATCTATTTTGGCATAGCTCTGAGAAGAGGGACAAAAGTAGAAGGAAGCATAAACTCTCCTACATGGCCTGTTCCCAGCAGCTATCAGGCAGTGATTTACAGTATTAAAGTAAATATTTTTCATAGCTTGCACAGCAGTGTTTGTGTTTAGCCACTTTTAGTGTGAGATATAACACATTGTTGACTGTGATGAATACACACTGGGAAACAATAGCTGGGGCAGTGCACAGCCGTATTTAAAAAGGGTTTAGAATGAAGCAGCAAATACAGAATTGAAAAAGTAGGGAGAGGATTGGGAAAAAAATCAGTTCAAGGTTAGATTAGATCCACCTTCATGTAGACTGTCATCGCTGGGCATTGACTTCTCAGAGGGGAGCACAGTATTCCAGCCACTGAAATGCTTTTACATGTCTTCCATAATGCTGTTAGTCTTCCAGACTTACAGAAAATAATTGCAATTTTCAGGAGAAGAAGAACAAAGGGCACAGCAGAAGTTCTAATTTCCATCCTAGAAAGAAACACATTGTCTTTTAACTACCGAGATAAGTTATAAATATTAAGGGACTTTTTCTATTTCTTTTTTTAAATCACAAGTGATTTTTCCATTAGAATTAGCAAAATGATTCATATTTTCTTTGCATTTGACTGATGGATCACCGAAAAACAAAAAACATGTGGTACCTTTTGTTCTGATGGAGGAAAACAGCAATGGATACACAAAATAAGGAGAAAAAGGAAACTGCCAGTGATTGAGCCACTCCCTTTCTACAGTCTGCAGTCAACCCATCACTGCTGTTTCCAGAAGTTAACAAATGAAAAGAGGTGAACTTGTTTTCTTCAGTAACTCTCTCCTGAGTAAAGCACAAGAACCCAAGTACTTTAACTGTCAAGTGATGTTCTACACCGGTGACTACAAATATAAAGTTATGCACATGTTATGTTAGAAGCTGGGAAATCATATAAAGATTAATCAAGCCAGCACATCAACTCATTGTATCCCACTGATCCTCCACTGAAAACAGCTGGTATTTTGCTAGAAGTTCTCTGCCAGAAATGGGACGTGATTCAATATTGCAGCGTCAGAGATGCCTTTGTTAACTGCAGCAATCCTCAGAGTCAGCAGAAATACTGTTGAGTATAAATACATTTTCTGACAAATCTCAAGCAGACCAAGAACGCCATCCCTTGCAGATGCTCTTTACATTCAGTAACTTCATCAGGATGTTGCTTTAGATTGATGGTAATTACTGATGTGTCATTGGGGGTGTGTTGTTGAGCAAAGTCCATTAAAAATCAATTTGTTTCATCAGTTAGCACCCAGCTTACATTATGCAGTATGTTCAAAGAGCATTCACACTGGAATTCTAAAAGTGGCCATGAGGCTGGGAAAAAAACTACAAAATGCAATGGCACAATAATTCTGTTTTTCATGGCTGAGTTCTACCAGATCCTATTTCTGGCCTCGTAATTCAGAGCCAGGTTCAACTCCTGCTTCCACCACAGCTTTCCTCTATAATCTTGGCCTGTCACTCCCCTCTTTGTGCTGTCTCCTTGTTCCTATGAATTAAGTGTTGCTATTAACTTATCATTCAAGGTGAGGATAAAAACATAATATTCTGTAAACCATCCTGATTTCCAGAGTAATTCAGGGCAGTGTTTAAATGTCACAGAAAAAAGAACAGTGATAGACCATTTATGTTCTGTTCCCTCAGCCTTCTCCCTTAAGGAGCAGATCATGACTGAAATCAAAGAAGACCTTGGGACTTGGGCTTGCTTATGTGCCATATGGAAATGTCTGACTTAGAGGAGGGAGAGGTGGCAGGTGGTGTGCAAGGAGCAGCTCCAGGAGAACACAGTGTCCTCTATCTGGCTACTGCAGGATTTTTGATTTTTTTTTTTTTTTTTTTTTTTTTTTTTTTTTTTTTTTTTTTTTTGGATTATGATGCTGTGACAGCATCGGCAGAAATCTGCTCCTCTTAGTCTACTGAAAAGCTGTGAATTGAATTGGTTTAATAAGCCCTCTTTTAATGTTATTTCCTCTTCCCGACTTTTCCTTTACACATGTTGATTCATTTCCTTTGCACAAACCCTAAGAACACTCTTGTTACCTCTCTAACATAGTTAAGCCCAGGGCTGTGGTGAGGTTTTAAGCCTTTTACAATAATAAACATCAAAAATCACCTGTTAATGCTTACTGTCTGCAATCTTTGTTTTCAGATGAGATGTTCTTTAGTCCTTTGAGTTCACTGATGTACATGAATGAGGTTTCCTGTCATAGTCTTGCTTTTCATTGCTAATTGACATTCTTGGATGGGAGTGAAATATTTTCCCATTGTAAATAACAGGTAGCATTGTTCTGTCCATGCAAAAAAATACTGGGTTCAGTGACAAGCTTTGCATACGTAACAAAACCCCTTGAAGGCCCAAATTCTGTGACTTTTCTCCCCTTGAGTGTCTCTTCCTGTGCAATTAAGGAGGCTGTTTTCAGTTACTTAAGAGAAATAAGTGGAGGAGAATAGAGCCCTAAGAAATGAACATTAGTTATCCCAAAAGGGACCTAGTGAGAATTGAAGCTTAAAAGGGTCTACACAGTTTAATTCATGTACCATCTGTTTTTGGGAAAATTAGCACAGATTAGATTTTCTGACTCATCTGAGGCTAAGAAAGTGCCTTTAGAACCTGTAGTATTTGCTTAAGTATTAAAAACAAATTAGCACCATTTTACTTACCGTGTGAATCCTGTGCATATCAGCTCCCATTGGAGTAAGCTATAAGAATTGTAACAGCAGAATAGCAAAGTGATGCCTCTCAGCCAGCCACTCCTTGCCATCGTGTTTCTTAGCTGCTTTATGGTAAGGCTTGACATTCCTGTGCTCTTCTGAGCACTGTTTTGTTAGATGTCACCATTTTGTATAAATTCAGTTATTGCTCAGGGCTGAGAATCTGCTCCCTGTGACCTCTGACTGGTGTTCCTGCTCTCAATTTGGCTGCAAGAGGGTGTTGTAAGCTTGAAGACATCTAATTTAATGCAAAAGGAACAGAAGAATGTAACACTCACACTCGAAGACTGGATAATTGTATTTTATCAAAGTATTACATTATAATTACAGGCTAGCTTTCAAAACATGAAAAAAAAAAACTTTAAAATACATGACAGAAACATGAAATAATTTAGGTTTCTGGTTTTAGTTTTCCCCACTTTGCCACTTACCAGGTTTCTGTGTTCTGATGGCCAAAAGGTGGCGCTAGTCCTGCTGAATGAGGCTGTTGTGATACTCTCCAAGCAGGCAATATTGAACACCAGGCTTCCTGCTGTGGACTAAATATAGGGGCAGTAAATGCAAAGTTAGCATCTTTAACAGTGTATTTACCTCAGCTGGACTTCGTTTTTCTTTCACTCTATTTGTTGCAGAAATCTTTAAATGTAGGGCAGTCTCAGTTATTGGGAGCTGGATGCCATATGTACACACATTTTTCTTTTCAAAGATTTCCAGGCTCTTATTTCAGCTTCCAGTCATCTCGCATACTTAATTATACAAAACATCAATTATTTTATGCTACCCATTAAATATTACTTAGTTGAGACACTTTGTTGATGCTGTATGTTTGATGCTGCGTCTATGGATGTAGTTACTAATGTGATGCTTTTACATATCTCAAAAGATGAAAGGCCTGGAATTTCACCCTTGGTTTGAACTGGCAAGTTTTCTTGACTTGACTAGGATTCGATTTAGCAGAGCAATGAGCCTGGTCCATCATTTTCAGATGAAGGAGGGGTAATGCACATGATGCTCATTGCAGAATAGAATTAAAGGATGCCACATCCTACAGAACACTGGAGCTCTGCATTTACTTGAGGTTGCAATATGCAACCTTTCCAAGAATTCTCCAATTATAATTAAACAGAGTGAAAATGTGAGCAAATAAAGATTTTAGATTGTTGGTGCAAGCAGTGCAGGTGCTTTTGTGCTGGTACTATTTTGGGGAATGGAACGTTAAGCCTGGATATCAACATGCTGATATCATGAGCTTGTGTGTGCCCATGTTAAAGCATTTTTTACTAATATCTCTGAATAAAGGTATTCCTTAGCTTAGCATTTGTGGTACCAAGGTGCCAACTGGAAAGTGAAACTCAGAGTGGCACAAGGCTTGGTACTCCAGAAACCAACTGTGAGTTAATCGGTGATTTTTCACAGACGACATCTAATCTATAAGTATAAATTACTTTTCACTCCTATTATGCCTTAATTGAAGTGCACCAATGTGAAACTGCAATAGATGGAGCTTCAGTAATTCTAGCCTCAATTAACTTTGTGTGGATTTGAGTCTTTTTTCCTTCCTTTTCCTTGGACTAAGAACAATTCTTTGACTTCTTGTATTTATTTAAATTATAGCTAGAAAAGTTAGGGGGATATGCATGTGATGAGGTATTCTGTAAGACCACTCTGAAGAGATAGGCAGGAGTTGTGTGTATGATTTATAAATTAATACATATCTTTTATGTCCTACTGTTTTGTTTAACAGCTGTACCATCAGCAGTAGCCAAATCCTCAGGATTCTGCTGGGGAGGAATAGTTTAATAGCAATCATTTTTTGGGTAAATGGCAGTTACCATCTTGGTAACAGCTACTGTCATCCCATCCTTGACTTTTCTTCAGCTCCCTGCCTTTAAGACACAAAATGTGTGTTGCAGCAGAGTAAAATCACAGTGAAGAAATAAAGCACCTTGCTGTCTGGAACAGGAAATTCAGATACAGCAGAAAGCAAAAATTGTACTAGGAGAGGCAGGATGCTGTGTAGGAAGAGAACAGGCATATGGTGATGCAGCTAATTCTTAGTTACTTCACATTTTACCAGAACTGATATATATTTACCAGAAAATTAGATTTGATGCCTCTATCTGGGCATATATGCTCTTATAAATGTTTCTGGTGTTCAGTTAATAGCAATGAAAACAGCATAAGAATCCCACTAGCACAAGCCTGTGGATTAAAATAGTTGTTTACAAGACGTTTTTGTTACAGACCTCCCCAAGTTTTCCCTCGTGGCTCAGATGGTCAAAAAGCATGTTTGTGTTTGCTTTTAATTGGGTTGCTCTCCTGAGCGATCTTTTGCCACTGATAAAAAGCCCACAGACTTTGAGAGGTCAACAGGTATAAAGTGGAAAACCTGCTATATTTCTTAGCTTTCTCACTGTTGGCCAAGTGCTTTTCTCTGAGTATTTCCAGCCTCCTGCTCACTGTGGTACCACTGCACACGGTGTTGCAGCAGGGCAGCAGGCAGGGCTGTGATGCCACAGGTAGGACAAGGAGTTTGTCACCCCCAGAGTGGCTGGAGAGAGCGAGGCAGGTTGTTATCACTGGGGTAAAATTATTGCCACATTTTTCCGAGGATTTGCCAAGTAATAAATGGAGGGTGTGCCCCAAGTGTATTTCAAAGGGCACAGTGGACACAGATAGAAATCCACACGAATAACAGAACTCCAAGAATGATGTTGATGCTGATTAAATAGGATTAAGCTTTGCAAAAAGAAAAGTGAAGAGGAAAGGCGGAGGAAGAGAGAAAGAAGGAAGATAGGAAAGTTTTATTTCTCAGGCTTTCTCAAAACTTACTTAAATTCCCAGTGCTGTCTTCACTGAGTGAGCTACACAAGTCAGATCTTGATTATTTAAGCCTGATGTGTTGTTTAACTCACACGTTCAAAACCAAGGCAGGATTTTTGTGACCTCTACCTGTATTCTACTGTTTATAAAACTTTCCTGAATTGAATCTTTTCTCAACAGTGACATATTCAGAAGGCCTCCAGTTGTGATTTAAGAATGCAAGCAATGACATACTGAATGGAGTTCTTCGTAAATTGGTCCAATGGTTAATATTTTCTATTTATTTTCAAATAAGGAGATTCGAGTTCACAGTAAATTAGCACCATAATTTTGGTGTTCTGACTGAAAGATTGCACATCCAAATAGCTGCTAGGCTTCTAACTAGTGATTTGCATATGCAGTTTTACATGAAAACTTCCAACTTCCTTGTCATCAGCTCATAGAATATATATTAGCATTGATTGGACCCTCATTGCAAATTTCAATACTGGGAAGAAGAATCAAAAATTATGGCACTGTCCCTCTCAATGGAACTCTTAATTAGGATTTTTTTTTTATTTCTAAAGTATGAATTTTCCCTTCTAGTGAAATTAAACCCATCCTTTCTCTCATTTACCACACAGTCAAAATTCTGACAAACTGCATGGTATTATTGGAAAAAAAAGCATTAATATGGAGCCAGAGTGACCATTATAAAGTAAAGATGATTTCCAGGCTAAAGTCAGAAAAAAATGTTCTCTGGCATGTAATAATCAATTAAAATATATTACCTAAGTGATGTGAACTGCATGTAGTTCTAAGTATCTGCACATATTACACAGCTTTTTATACAGCAAAAATTTCTCAGATATATTGGGTAGAAAGACCTTCAAGTCCCATCTGGGCTATCTTCAGATAATGAACTCATTTTGCCCAAATCTTGAATGAAAATGGAAAGCAGATTTTTATGGGGTCAGTTTTGATCTTTAAAGACTTGCACATTAAGAACACTGATATTTGTCTCCTCTATAAAATCTCTTCTGGGTTTGTAGCTGCTGCCCTGAGTTGTACCATCTAAATTTAAAAGCTATGGAATATCACATGAAAGGCCAGCATATCTTAATGCCCGGTTCCTGGGCTTGCTACTGAAAATGGAGGTGCTGAGAGACCACAGTAAAGGGCAGATATTTGGTGCAATGTGCTGTGGGCAATGTGCTGCTTAATTTTGCATATTGTTCTACTTGAAGTAAGTAGGACTGGAACAGCTGTGCACTCAATCCTGGTGAAGATAAGAATCTCTCCCTCGGGGCAGTGCTTTCTTCTGCCAAGTAGGACAGTCAAGTGTTGGATTTGGCTGTGGACTTTTCTGTTCTCTCATATAGCCTTTCCTTATCTTTTGGGCTTTGGCTGAGTTTCTTGAAAGGATCAGTCTGTGTTTGATTTTTGTTATTCCACACATTATCCTGTAAGATTTTGTTTTGCCACGCTATCTTTTAGGGATGATTTTATTTGTATTTTTCTTAAAGTTCTCTGATGGTGTTTCATAAGAGCACTGCTAGTGGATTACTTAGAAATAGAATGTTGTTAATTTCCTGTGAAAACTTTGTATGCAACTTATAAATACTTTAAACTAAAACCTGAGTTGCCCTAGAGCATAACTCCGCCATGTACTAATAACTACGAATTTTACCTTGTGGAAGGCATTTCAGCAGATGTTCTCTGATAGCAGTAGAATTTCTTGTTTTTTCAAAAATGAGGATATTCATAGGTATCTGCTATTTTCTGTAGCAAAACCCATCTTTTTTCTTGCATTTTTCAAAGCAGAAGAGGAGACATTCAAATCAAAGGTACTCCAGCTTCCTCTTGTGTCCACCCATGCCATAATGTCATTCATCAGTACTTAAGGCTCACTTCTCTTTTCTAATACATGTCAGCACATATCACTTAAAACCTTGTAAAATTAGTATCTGCAGCTGTATTTCTGAAACTGGACTCTCCTCCTCTTCTTTTTTCCTTTTATAGTGTATCCAGAAATTGGTATTAAAGATCTCATCTAGTGGACTGGCCCCATAGCTTATAGAGCTCTCAAAGTGTCTCTGAGATTATCAGACTTTCCTTTGACTTCAGCAAAGATCACCTATAATAAGTTACCATAGAACTGATCTGCTGTGTGATCATTTGGTGTGCGTTGTGCTTCATGCAGGGGCTGGCAAGCAGAGAGCCCCTTTGATCCCTGCTCCCCCTGCTGAAGCGTGCCCCATACCACACCCCCCTGTGCAGCCATGGGATTGTCACAGGGACAAGGCTGAAATATCAATATCAGGCACACAGAGAATACCCAGAATCTGAGATCCTCCCAGCTATCCCGACATGACAGGAAAGGCAGAGTGGGACAGAAGTATTGACAATGTGAAGGAGCAGCAGATAGAGATTTTCAAAGTGCTCTCAGACTTTTATCATCTCTTTAATGAAACTTTAAAGGCAAAGAGAGTCACCCTCTTCTCACAGCCTTCAAAGAAGGATGGATTTATAATCTGTTTCAATATCTACAGGATGCTTAGAATTGTAGAGTCATTGAATGGACTGTGTTAGAAGGGATCTTGAAGATTACCTTGTCCAACTCTATCCCAGGTTGCTCCAAGCCCCATCCAACCTGGCCTTGGACACTTCCAGGGATGGGGAATCCACAGCTTCTCTGGACAGGCTGTGCCAGTGCCTCACCACCCTCACAGGCAAGAATTTCTTCAGATATCCACCCCTTTTTTAGGCTCCAGCCATTCCACTAATAATAATTCAAAGGGTTTAGTACCCTGGGAGGAGTGTTAAAAATTCCAACAGTAGAAGACCAATGCTGAAATAACATATCAGAATTTATACATCATCACACAATTTTTCCATGCATACTCACAAAATGTCAAATGATATATTGACAAGCTCATGTATTTACTGATTCAACCCTGTAAATTGTGTACTTTGGTGAAGTGATTGGGAATTTCCAAAGGGTGACTGCTGGGGCAGCAGCACTGACCAAGGAAGCCACCACCCCTGGAGGGATTTAAAATATGTGTAGATGTGGCACCTGGGGACAAGTGGCAGGCTTGGCAGTGCTGGGTTATTGGTCTTAAAGATCTTTTCCCACCTAAATGATTCCATGATTCTGTGATTCTCTGATCTGAAACAGCCAGGAAAGGGTTCATCATGATGCAGCACAGTACTATGCACATTCCATGGAGTTAAGCTAAAATCTTGCACTTCTGAAATCATTAATCTCATCAGTAATATGTATGTGGTAGAAAGCTACAGAAACAGATGAGAACTTTGTTAATGTTGCAATCACTTTTCTGTATATTAAATGAACGTCATACAAAACTCCTGCTTGAGCAGCATTTTCAGAAGACTTGCTTCTCTGATTCTCAAGCAGAGGTACACTGCAGATGTCTGTAGAGGAATATTTTTCATGCACTGAATAGTTCATATTCTCCCACATTTTTCTTATGGGAGTTCCTAGTCCTTTTAGTCACCTTATCCCTTAGCCATGACTAAAATATGCTGTTAAAATTAGGAAGTGCTGGTCAGCAAAGCGAGGAGCAGTATCCTCTGCTTCATGAATATCCCATGTACATTAATGTTCACAGTGCTGCTGCCCACGTAAATCATTCAGATTAGTTAGCTGATGCGAATTCGAGAGAGATGGCTAAGATGAAAACAAATGTGCTATTTAAGTTTAACCATCTCTCTTAAAATTTGCTTATCTTGCTCACATTCCTGCCTGAGTAGGTATAGTTTAAAGGGCAGTGGAAAATTTCTGTACATGGCAATTACCATTCAATATTAATAGAAGGTGTTGAACCAAAGTCCTAAGCAAGGAATCCAGAGGGAATGCAAATTCTTCCCTCAAAAAATACTCTGTATTGTTCCACTATGCATTGGTGCATTTATACTTGAACAATCTAACATTTGCTTTTAACAAAATTAAAGCTGGCATTTGGCTGCACAGGGAATTGTAACTGGAAACCTAGTTAAATTATGATAACACATGCCTAAACAGGTGGGTAATATTAAAGTCTTAAGTGTTACTGCTTTCAGAGACACAACTCTTGGAAAAATCCCTTTAAGCATGTCAGACCAGTTTTTATATGCTCTTGTGCTTTATTTTTAGAGTAGCATTTTTTGCTGCGCATTTTCTCACAGGCAGATACTCTTTTTGTGTGTCCAACAAGAGGTTCTGCCCCTTACTCTCATCCAGCCATGAAGGTCACTGGGTTATCAAACATTCATATGGACAGAACTCGTTAGAGGGATGGTTTGGGTCTCTTGTGATGTGAAATGGCACTTCCATACCCACCAGCCTGCACCTGGTCTCTTACTGCACCACTGGGTTGTAGCAGTCCCGTACATTAGGAAAAACTCTATCTTGGCCTCCCTCTCTGCATTAATTTGAATCTTCAAGTTAGGCCAGAGCTTAAAATAATTCAAACTACCTACGGTTTTTCAACGAAATATTTTAAGTTTCCCAAGTCCACTATTTTATTTACTCTTCAAAAATGCTGGAATCATATTAGAAAAAGATTTATCTGATTGGCAAGCAGAAATCATTACCCAGGCAGATAAGCCTATAAAGCATTAAAATTTATCTTAATGCAAAATAGAGGGCCTGGTAGTGGCACTCTCTGCATATTTGTCTAACAGACATGTAACAGAGAAATGGTCCAAATGAGCTTAATAAATCTCTTTCTTAAACTCACAAAAGACCACATCCTCACTTCCATAATTCTATTAGAGTCTGCTCCTCTGGAGGAGATAAAAGAAGAGATAACCTCTCCATTCAGAATATAAAATAGCAATTGTTCAGCTGATGATTGGAATATTTCCAGCAGAAGGACTTAATTATGGAACAAAATTAGCTCAATCTGACCTTTTTAGAGAATAATGCAAAACTAAGTTTTTTGCAAATGTCTTCCTGGAATAACTGAAATAAGGAATAATTTACTTCCCTCTTTTTACGAGAGCAAAAGGTGGCAGAATACGATAGCAGCGTTCTTGGTGAGATGACAATCCAAGGATGATAATAAGACAGTATGTGCAGAAAGAGATAATGTATTTTAATAGACTAGCTGGTACAGTTTAAAAACAGAGGAGCTTTCAGACACACAAGACCTTTTCAGCAAGAGCAGGTTTCCCTCAGTGACTCAAAACTGTGAGCTTAATAACTAGGTGGTGTAATGGTTGTGTCATAGGAAGGCACCACAGTGTATGGTATCTGTATCAGTTACATACTGAAAGCTCCTCTTGGGATAAAGACAAAACCTATTGTTCCAATCTGTTTTATCCCTGTGATAAATAGGAATAAGTACCTGCACCCACAGACCAACAGGCTGGGGACGATGCTGGTGTTAAAGCACTTCCCTCCAGGTATTTAGTCCCATGAGTTTATCTGTATTGAGGCACTCCTCACTAGGAAAAGGGGAAAAAAAAAAACCTTCCACAAACTGGAAAGAAAAGCCTCATCTGTTTTATCAGTCCCATCTCTGATTTCATGACATTCTGAATGCTCCTAAGCCATGCTGATACCACTGCGTACAAGAAAAAAAAGCATGAACAGGTGGTGATATTAACAGGCTTCTTATGGTTCTGAAAAATGAGATAGAAATGTTTCATGTCATGAAAGTCAACATCAATCATCATCCATCTTGTGCAGATATGGAAATCAGCCAGTGTGGTTCTTGCTGAGGAGGCGTGAGATATTTCTTTTGCATCAGAGCTGTTGCTCTGGACACAAGTCATAATTTGTTTAATATAGATGAATGAGGAGAATATTACTAACACTACCTTCTCTTTTCTTTCTTTTTTTTTTTTTTTTTTTTTAATAAACTGAAAGCTCCCCCTCCTGGCACATTCCCTGAACTGAATGCAAGGTTCCTGACATCTACTTTTAGCAACAGGAGATTCAGAAAGTTTCTTTAAAAGTAGTATATTTATAGTTTCCCAAGGATTTCTGATTTCCCCATCCAGCTGTGGGACTTGATAGGAACTGATTTAACACCAGGGTTTTGTCCTAGGGCTTTGTCTATAATTTTAATCTGTTGTTTTTCCAGGCAAAGACTTACGGTTTCCACTTTGCTGCATATTATACAGAGTAAAGAAAACAACTTTTTCAGAAAGTTTGAGTGTTCAGCTTTGTGTTCCTTCAGAGTGATTGGAGTAGCGCGGCTATAAACCCCACCCTCTAATTTCCTAATAAATGCCTTGGAATCATTTTGAGAAATCTACTGGATCTCTTTGAAGGAATGCTGCAGCTCTGCTGAGAGCAGATCCTGACCAGGCTCAGGGAATCTGCAAGCCAGGGAAAACAAAAAAGCAGAGATGTCACAGTTTTGGTAACTGCTGTAACTGCTCTCATCTCATTGCTGCCTGTGTTTCGAGGACTGCCAGTCCCTCTAATCCCCTGAATCAGTGCAGTCACTTATGTGCTTAATATGATGAACTGATTTGTCACTGAATTTCCACAGCCATATACTTATGCAAAGAAAGGAGAAGAATTTCTCAGCATGTACAGCCACAGGATCCTGTAGTTCCCATAAATTCCTACGTTTTAATTTTGTTACAGTCCCTGTTACCATCCCTCAACTCCAAACAGGCTGACAAAGGCAGTGACACTGGTTAGGCAACTTCCATTAGATTTGCCATCGTATTCAAAGACATCATCTCTCTGTGTCCTTAAAAATTATTTATGGGGAACAACATCTTACTGGAGCGTGAAGGCAAGAATGAATGTTCCTGTGCAGGCAGGGTTGTGCTGGGGCCATGCTTTCACATAGCCATGCACACCAACCCTCTGGCCACACAGAGGAAAGTGAAGGAGCTTGAAGCAGAGTAAAATAACCTCATAACAATCTCAACTCATTGCTGAGCTGTAATAGTAAAGTGAGAATGAATGAATTAATTATAACTGTGTCTTCCTTTCTGAGCTTCCCCTGAATACCAGGATGGTATTTTTTTTACATGGTAGTGATGCTACTTTGCTTTTTATGCAGTTCAATAATAAATATGGCAGGATTCAGTTGTAGAAGAGTGGTTATTTAAGTCTAGCATAGAGTAACAATTTACTGCAGATACAATGAATAAAGTGTGTCTATTAGACTTGGCACATTAGGTCTGGAAGTGGGAGAATTGCTGGCCTGGCACCTTATGCCACTTTCCTGTTCCCTCTCCGTGGTTACAAAATTCAGGATTGACCTACACAAACAAAGCTGCTCGCCCTAAACGGAGCAGAGTTCAACTGCTGAGGCAGTGAGGCCAATGAGCCTTCAGTGCCATTTACAGCAAAGAAGGGCTGTACATAGGACAGAACATCAAATGCAAGCTTGCCATTTGAACTCAATTCAGAGTAATAATAAAGTAACAAACGACACGCTCATTATATCCATGAATAGAGGTACACACATGCACCTATCTGTATTCTTGTTAAATCCTTGCTATGTAGATGCATGTGGACGTGTCTTCTTAGAAATGTCTTAAAAGCTGCTTTTATTGTCATAATGAAAGAGTAGGACTCCTTTGAGAGCCATTTGTCTGCAAAACTACTGTAAACTTCCTTTGAGTAGGCTGTCTGCACTCAAGAGAGTTAAATCAGTAGAACTTTGACGAGACTAGAAGACCCACTGATATCTAATTAATGTGGAAATAATTGTTGTAATTGTTGCATTTCTCTACAAAGCATGTACTGCAAAGCAGTTACACGATTTAGTGAGCATCAAATCAGTTTGATATGCAAATGGAGGTATGGACTACTTCATAATGCTGGTAGTATTTAAACATTTGTTTATTAAGCTGAGAAAATTGGAAATATCAACAAATGGGGTCCAAAAGCGATGGCTTTTATCAACAGAGTCTTTCTTCAGAGTTTTTGCTGTACACCTTTTAGAGTCAGGAGGCTCTAATGACAAGAGTAACAGCAATGCCAGATGTGAGGGTACTGCTGGGAGTAAAGTGTGGAACAGTCCTTCCTGCACCTGACACATTTCGACACTGTTCCTCCAGCAGGAATAAAAGGAGCAATTGTAGTGCTCTCCAGATTACCCCTGAGCTCTTACCTTTTTGCTGTTAAGGGGTCATGGAAACAACCTAAATTGTCTTTATCCATTTAATGTAGATTCAATTAACTCAGGTTAATGACTATGGGATGGAGCTCAGGGAGTTGAGAGCTGCTCTCATGGTTCAGCCTGGCTTGGTCTATGACATAAGCTGCAATTTTGGGTGGAGAAAAAAGGAAAAGACAATGAGTTGCCAGGACAGGATCAAACAGGGTCTACAAGGAAGTGTAATCATCACCTCTCAGGCACAAGCAAAGCTCATGGCTGCATCCAAGTACAGAAGTGCAACACAGAGTTGATCAAATCATGTATGAAACAACTGCATCCGATCTGTTTGCTAAACCGTTACTCTTAAACTCAATACAATCAACAGAAAGCCCTTGGGAGTAATAAACCGTGACCTAAGATTTAGATGAGTATTTTGTCTGGGATGTATCTGAATACTTTTATTTCAGGAGGAGTGCAAAATTGCAAATTGTTCCCAGGGACTGTGGAAAATTATGTAGTGGCATGATATTTAATGGCATATACTTCTGAAATCTTACTTGGAAGATTTTAACAGGATCGCTCAGAAGAGCCCTTGCTAACCCCTTCTCTTTTCATTTACTTTAACAGGATTTCTGAGCACTGGGGACCAAGCAGCAAAAGGAAACTATGGCCTCCTTGATCTAATTCAAGCTTTGCGATGGACTAGTGAAAATATTGGGTTCTTTGGTGGTGACCCATTAAGAATAACTGTTTTTGGATCTGGTGCAGGCGGTTCATGCGTCAATCTGTTGACTTTATCCCATTATTCTGAAGGTAACCGTTGGAGCAATTCAACCAAAGGTATTATGCAGGTTGCAAATTTTGACAATTTTGGTGTCTGCATGCCACCACCATTAGTACTATGTGATGTTCTGTATATTCTCTTTGTTTCTATGAACTGTTGAGTTCAGCTCAATATTAAGAAACTTTTTAAAGTCAGTACAAGCCTCCTTCTCCCTCAGCTCTTCTGTGCATGTTTAAATTTTGGGTCACTTTCTTCTTTTTCCTATGGAGCTTTGTAGAAACACTTTATAGCAGACTTCTGAACAGCATTTTCTTGGTGCATCATTTTTGTCTCTTTTCTTTCCTACCTAAGGGTGTCCTTTTTGGAAAATCAGTCAGTCATGCTCACAGTAGATGAGGTCATCTATATTCAGACAGTTGTGAAAGGCGTGTTTAGTTTCTCCTGAGGAGCAGAATTTAAGGAAAACTAAAATGACACAGTTTCTCTTTTCAGGCTAACAGCTGAATTACTTAAAACTATTATTTTGTGTGAAGGAAACGAGTAACTAGATCAGAAATCTTTTGTCTGAAACTGCATGAACTTCACTTGCTGTCATCTAATAAAAGAATGGTTGACTATTTTGCATGCATGATCCAAAATTGTCAAAGCATCCAAGTTGCAAATGGATTTCCTTCTATATGTTTTTTCCTATTCCATAACTAACACCTTTTCTCTCTAATTGAGGCAGACGACAGGAAATTAAAATCATGCTGTTTGAGGCACCCAACTTATTTTTTCCATGTTTTTTGCACCACAGTTTCACACAATGTCTCTCATTTGCATGGCTATTGCTTATTGATCATGTAACTTTTGTCTCACTGTTTTCACATATTTTTATCTGTATTAGTTTTAATAGAGACAGCATACTGTGCCCGGTGCATAAAATCCTCCACTAATTTCTATTGCTGTATCTCCATGGGGGACTAATTGGCTGGTCATAAAAACATAATTCTGCTGACATTAAAAGAGCTGCATTTCCCCAAAGTCATGTTACAAAGACCACTGAGGTCAATAGAAGTGAGAGATTCTTTAGACCATGCCATTATGCTTTTTTAAATGAGAGAAAAATATAAATTCTACAAGAAAAGTCAAGTGGAAAATAAGACTGTGGTCTCAGTTTTAGTCTAGTTTCACAATTTGATTTTTAATGTAGTCTTTTTTTTTCTTCCATGATTACCTGCACTTAAATAGGAGATATTTAAAAGAACAAGCCTATAAGAACAAGATGTAAACATTACCTCACTGCACTGTGATCTGAAGGTCACAATGCACCATCTTCTTTTTAGCAGAACTCTCAAAACCAACTTTATCATCGAGGATTAGCTCCAGGTTCAATGAGGACAATATCTTCCCCTAACTCTTTACTTGGTGTTAATATCAATCTTCTTGGTATATCATGACACCAATGCAAAATGCCACATTTACAATATTTGGACAGTCATGTGTTGCCTCCTATCAGTAAATGATACCCTGTCATATCCCAACACATGGCCAGAATTCTGCCAGGAGCAGAATTTTTTCAGGGAAACTGAGGCACTAAGTTTCCAACACAGCAGACTAAGGCCTTTTGGAGGGGTCTGAAGAAGGTTCAGTAAAAGTAAATTTTTGAGGATTTCTTTTAGAAGAAAGCAAACCCATGCTTCGATGAAATTTGGATTTAAAAGAACAACTCACCACACTCCCATGTATGATATAAATAGGTCAGGTTCAAATAAGAAAAGTTATTTCCTAAAATTTCCAAACCCCCTTTTGTTTCATGTTATTTTTCTTCACATTCACATTTGAAAGCTGGAGAAGGACTTTTTACAAGAGCATGTAGTGATAGGACAAGGGGGAAGGGCTTCAAACTGACAGAGGGCAGAGATAGATCAGATATTATGAAAAAATTCTTCCCTGTGAGGGTGTTGAGGCCCTGGCACAGGTTGTCCAGAGAAGCTGTGGCTGCCCCTGGATCCCTGGAAGTGTCCAAGGCCAGGCTGGACAGGGCTTGGAGCAACCTGGGATAGTGGAAGGTGTCCCTGCCCATGGCAGGGGGTTGGAACTGGATGAGCTTCAAAGTCCCTTCCAACCCAAACCATTCTAGGATTCTGTGATTCTATGATTATCAACCAGTGTCTTTCATAAGCTATAAATTCAGAAGCTCTCTTCGCTTCCGTCGTTTCCCTCTGAATGATTCCCTTGGCAGCTGAGAGGAGGAATTCAGCCTATTTCAAGATGGAGCTGTTCACAGCCACCCACCTGCAAGTGGGCAAAGCAGCACCCGTCTTCAGAAAGTGCTCTGAAAATATAGATGAATATATGCAAATTATTATTATTTACTGCGGTGAGACTTTGAATAGGAGTCATAGAGCACTATGGCCCATTGAACATTTAAATCTTCTTCCCATCAGTCTGAAGCCCATAAGCAATAATAATCATACACATTATCAGATAAAAATGTAGTTCTCCATCCTGTGAGGTACAAATTTCTGCCACGAATTATGTGACAAAATGAAAATAATTTTTCATACCGTTCATTTTTCACCAAATGATTTGAGTGGAGGAATAGCTCTGTCAGCATTCTTCAGCACAAGGAGGGATGCTTAGTTTCACTTCCTCAGATGGCTTTATGGCCAAAGGACTTGACCACTTTTACTTAATCCAGCATCTGATGTTTATGTAGCACTTAGCAAGCCACAGTGTTTGTATCAGCATTTTCTTGTACATAGCTCACACTTTCTGTCCTTGTTCAGACATATTTAATAAAGCAATAAAAATAGATTTACACAATATGCAAAACCCCACACACATTATGAATTATCATGAAATACATCTTTGTGAAAATTCAGCTTTGTCATTTAGTTACATTTATTACAATGCCTGGATCCTGTGTGGTAATTCCACTGACTTTGAGCTGATTTATACTAGCTCAATATCTGACCTTATAAACATGCAAATGTATTTTTAGCTGTTTATAGCTCAAGTTCATTCTTATTTTTACTCACATCTTGCAAGGAAATAATATCTTGGATATGACTTCTCATAAATTTAAGAAGAGGCTTGAGTTTACACATTTCAGTCTCTACACCTATTTAATTTGAAGACTTTTGGATTAGGACCTAATACAATCTAGAATGATTTTAAAATTCCTGAGAAGCTTGTGAAATGTTTCCTGCCAGCAACAGATTCCAACTTATTTCTGAGTGTACAGGGTCTGGTGCTGCAATACAGGCTGTAAAAGCATTTCTCTGATTTGATTTAGAGGCTGGGGAGGTTTTTTATCAATAGAAATATGTTACCTATCAAAGCAAAAGCCTTCTTGTGCATTATTAGAATAAATTTCTGAGGTAAGCTGAGCACCTTGACTCCAGTTCCTCAAGTGGGAGTATCGAGCTATTCATCAAGCATTGGACCAAAGATTCTTAGTGGAATTGAGTGAGGCCAGGTTTCACCTTCCATCCCTAAGGAACTCCACCTGAGTGAGGGGAATGACGCCAGGTGCCCATCAGCACAAGTAAAACAAAATTTTGACCCATATATCTTAAATCTGAGTAATTTCTGAGCACTATAGACCATGTTGTATTAGCCAGAGTGACCCTATAGGAGGTAGGGTACAGTATAAAATACTTTCCAGTAGTTTGTGCAAAAGGTGTGATACTGAAATGAACTTCTATGAAAATTAAAAAAACCCTCACAAAACAGCAGAAAGGCCACAGTTACCTAAATATAGTCTAGATACCTATTAAATACAGTCTAAATTACCTAAACATCGTTTCTGAGCATTATTTTACACAAGGTTCAGACCTATATAATCTCTTTTAGAACCCAAAGTACCCTCCTCAAATGGAGCAGGAAAATGCAAAGGGAGCACAAGAAGTATCAGAACAAGGATGGAGTTTTGATTGCATTAAAGCCAAAAGCAAAATAATTGCATTAATTCGCTGCCCACAAGGGGTGAGGCTATCATTCATGACATATTTTAAAAATTCTTACAGAAGGGAGAGAAAAACATCAATTTTGACATATTTTGTTATTTCTTTGGGTAGAATTCCCGGTCCAGAGTGCTAATTAAATCAGCATAAATTCAGGTTAATTGCACTGAAGTCTTTGGGATTTACTGCAGGTTTATATGCAGTGCCAGACCATTCTCTCTCCCTTAACTAAATACCTGAACATATGTTTAAATCTCTGAATTACAAAGCTAAACAGTGTAAAATATATCATTTCCCTTTTTATGTAAGTGTGATCAATATAAACCTGCCTTAAAAAAGCTCCTTACAAGAAAAGATTTTGACTTAGGCACTTATAAATTTAATAGCTGCCTCGTACCTTCTCATCTATCACTCCAGAATATAAACTTTTGCAGTGATACACAATTTAAAAGCACTGCATTTTTCAAACCGAGTTTAATCCCAAAGAAAACATTAAAAAGTGTAGTAGATTTATAGTTGTATGCATGCATGCTGCTGATGGCTTGAACAATACCTAAAACTTCAACCCATTTCAGAGACTTGATGGCTTTTCCACCAACCTAAAAGAGGCTTCAATTTCGAGATTTTTTTTTTAACCTGATGGTGTTATCCTACATAAGGTAATGGCATTCCTTTTTCTTCCTGAGCTTTTTTTGAAAATCTGTTCCTCAGCTGGATTATATTGAGGGAGAATCATTTGCTTCAGCACATACTGCATTTATTTTGTGCACATTACCTGTAGGTACAACAGCAGTCAGATCTCACCATCCCGTGTATTTAAGTACTATTAAGATTCAGGTATCTCTTCTGTTAAAGTTTTCTATTGTTTCAAAGAGCTCCTTTGAATCTTTTAAAGTCTGTGGCTGTTTCAAGGTCACTTCAGTAGTTTTCAAATATTTCTCCCCACAGGACTTTTTCAAAGAGCAATAGCTCAAAGCGGAACAGCTCTCTCCAGCTGGGCAGTTAGTTTCCAGCCTGCAAAATATGCCAGGATGTTGGCTACAAAAGTTGGTTGCAACATGTCAGACACTGTGGAACTGGTAGAATGTCTACAGAAGAAGCCTTACAGAGAACTTGTTGACCAGGACATTCAACCAGCAAGATACCACATAGCCTTTGGACCAGTAATCGACGGCGATGTGATACCAGATGACCCTCAGATCTTGATGGAACAAGGAGAATTCCTCAACTATGACATCATGCTGGGAGTTAACCAAGGGGAAGGGTTGAAGTTTGTTGAAAACATTGTGGATAGTGAAGATGGCATATCAGCCAGTGATTTTGACTTTGCAGTTTCTAATTTCGTCGATAACTTATATGGATATCCTGAAGGCAAAGATATATTGAGGGAAACTATTAAATTTATGTACACAGACTGGGCAGACCGACACAATCCCGAGACCAGAAGGAAAACACTGCTGGCTTTGTTTACTGATCACCAGTGGGTTGCACCAGCAGTGGCCACAGCAGATCTTCACTCGAATTTTGGATCGCCTACATATTTCTATGCCTTCTACCATCATTGCCAGACAGATCAGGTACCTGCATGGGCAGATGCAGCCCATGGAGATGAGGTTCCTTACGTACTAGGAATCCCCATGATTGGTCCTACTGAGTTATTTCCTTGTAATTTCTCCAAAAATGATGTCATGCTAAGTGCAGTGGTGATGACGTACTGGACAAACTTTGCAAAAACTGGGTAAGTACCAGATAATGAATGGTCTTGTATGCAAACTTTGGATAAAAGGGTGCTTTCCATTGGTTATGTCCCTTGGGAATGCCTGTGTACTTGTGGGATGAATAAGAGATTAAGAATTGAGTTGGATATTTATGTTGACTGTAATGTCCCTTGGCTCACTAACATATTTTAGGAAAAAGAGGGAAAAATATCGTTGCAGAATTTCTGCAAAGAAATTTTAAAATACACACAAAACTAAGTAAGGAAACTCTACAAAAAGTATAAAGCTAAGCATTTAACATGTGTGTAGTTAAAACCAGCTACATTAGTACCTGCCTTTACCCCACCAATAATTTCATCCTGTGAGACAAAAAACTGTATAAATATTGCATCAAATATAATACAGCTTCTTTTAGTAGCACATTTTGTCTTAAATTGACCATTCTGACCATAAAATCTGTGACTTTAAACTTGGAAAGTTTTGCCATTTTCATGAATTTTTTTTTTCCACTGGAGTTCAAAAACCTTTGTTACCTTTGACCACTGTTATTTTTGACTATGCATTGCACTGAGTTGTGCTCTGCCATGATCCTTCCCCTCTGGAAGGCCACAGATGATTCACAGGAACAGAAATGCAGAGCTGTATGAACTTTATGCTGCTAAAACAGAAAAGAAAATCTTAATGTTCTCTCACACTGGTGTCTCACAGACATTTGTTCACATCACCACACTCCAGGCAATCTTCCCTCAGCAGCACAAGATTTCACTGTGAGAGAGACACCAACATTTTGGAGAACCAGGGAAGCTGCTGAAGTCTGTGTAAAAGAAGGGTTCATTTGCATAATGCTGTTTCTAATCAAGATTATTAAGGCGTCTAATTTTAGGGAATAGCACTCTGCTCCATCCAAAGGCAGGCTTAAACATTGAGTATAAAATCTTAATTATGTTAATTTTATAATTCCGTTTGAAATGCTTTGTAACATTGGAGATATCTTTTTCTTTTAGTGACCCAAATCAACCAGTGCCGCAAGACACAAAATTCATCCACACAAAACCGAACCGTTTTGAAGAAGTAGCATGGACCAGATATTCTCAGAAAGACCAACTGTATCTTCACATTGGATTAAAACCACGAGTTAAAGAACACTATAGGGCCAATAAGGTGAACCTTTGGTTGGAACTGGTACCTCATCTGCACAATCTTAACGACATTTCACAGTATACCTCTACCACAACTAAAGTGCCATCGACTGATAATACTTTCAGACCCACAAGGAAAAATTCTGTTTCTGTTACTTCAGCCTTTCCCACAGCCAAACAAGATGACCCCAAACAACAACCAAGCCCATTTTCAGTGGATCAAAGGGACTACTCAACAGAATTGAGTGTTACTATTGCGGTTGGCGCATCTTTGCTGTTCCTGAACATTTTGGCCTTTGCAGCGTTGTACTACAAAAAAGACAAGCGGAGACATGATGTTCACAGGAGATGTAGCCCACAACGTACCACTACCAATGATCTCACCCATGCACAAGAAGAGGAGATAATGTCCCTCCAAATGAAGCACACTGACTTGGATCATGAATGTGAGTCCATCCATCCACATGAGGTGGTTCTTAGGACCGCCTGTCCCCCAGACTACACGCTAGCTATGAGAAGGTCTCCTGACGATATCCCCTTAATGACACCCAACACCATCACAATGATCCCCAACACTATACCAGGGATTCAGCCCCTACACACATTCAACACATTTACCGGAGGACAGAACAATACTCTGCCCCATCCTCATCCCCACCCCCATTCACACTCAACAACCAGGGTATAGCCAGACAAGACGAAACAAACTTTATTTTTTGATGGATTACAGTAGGTGATATTACTGAAGATTACTTGGCTTTCAACCTACAAGACTCTTACTATTTAAATATGGAGGAATATTATGTGAATATACATATCAAGAACATTCGGGGTTTTGAAAAAAATGAATTGTACATATATCAAATGAACTTAAGAAACAACAAAACAAAAGAAAAAAACAAAAAACAAACAAAAAACAAAAAACCCAACTGTTTGCAATTGCTTGAAGCAGTTGTCCTGAATGATACTTTTTCATTCACATTCAAGTATTAATTTTTTGAAGATTTAAGTTACATAATGGAATTAGGCATGTGCAACACAAACAGGAAAGAACAATGACTGAAAATTTTAAAAACCTATAAATATGCACAAGGGACACACTAATGGAATGTCAGATAATTTTCACCAATTTTTATTTGGACCTGTTTTCTTGTGTAGACCATATTTACATATTTGAATAAGTACACAAAGCACCAATGCTGTTAAGGCCTTAGAAAGGGGCTCATGCTGAAATCTGCCAGTCAGAGAAGTTTTACAGTCTGGCAGGTACAACATTATCACATAAGTGCTGTCAGTATAAAAGTTGTGGGAATAAAGGAAACTGGATATTTTTAGCACGATGTGCATGATAATTTATATGCTTGGTGGCTGTGCTGCTGATTAAGCCGTAATTAAAATTCTTCTCATCCCATTGGAGTTTTTAATAGAAGCTTTCTCCATCAATTGGCAAAACCTAAAGAAGTTTTCTAAAGGGGCGAAAGTAATTACAGTAAAATATTTCATGGTAGCTTCTGAAAGAGAAGGGATTTCAACAGTTCTTAAAGGTATTTATGGCATTCTAGGTATACAGTGGTGGACCCTCACTGATATGAATCCCAGACAAAAAAAATGTATATTAATAATGTTCTTTTTCCTTTCCACCTAAATAATTTCTAATTTTGAAATAACTATAACTTTAATGGAATCTCCTTTGAGGAAGGATTTATAATTTGCTGTGATTTAGTTACCAAATATTTAGTTCAAATTGATAAGGTAAGGTGTGTCCAAAAATTTAATTGTAATGACATTTTGCCATTTAAAAATGCCCCAATATTATTGCTCTGATTACACCTTTCAGTTTATTGTTTCAACTCATGTTGCATGTTACAAAGTTTACTTATAATACTTTAATATAATGTTAATTCCCTTTTTGCTATACATTAGCTTTGTCATTCCAATGAATTCTCTAGACCAGATGGCAAGAGTGTAGAAAAAGAGGGTATATAAGAACGGGGAGAGAGCCAATAACTGGAAATTTAAAAATCTGGATACTACATATGTTTGTGTGATTTGAAGTGAATGTTCTAAAATCACGAGAAATTTTTCATTCCCCTGTTGCTTTCCAGTAATTCTATACCACAGTCCTTTCAAAACGTTTGTATATGTAATCAGATGTACATTTATATAAAAGAAATAATTGAGATGGACTTAAGAGCACATCCCTGATAAATACTTTCTCTCTTACCTGTACTATATTTCTATTAGACTAAAGTTATGTGATTTTTTTTTACATTTTTTCAAATTACTAGCAATTTTGATAGTTTGTAAGATAATGCGAAGAACTTTCTCTGACAAACTAACTGCAGTAACAGAAACATTTCTTTTCAGTTACTCTTTTTCAAGAATGAAAGCTTATTACACACAAAAATTGTATACTACTTGATGGAAAATTACTTTGTATTTCTCGGCCATATTACTGGTCACTGAGTGAAATAAAGATAATCTGGATAACGAATATTATTCCAATG
The DNA here is from genome assembly GCA_026261815.1 of Monarcha castaneiventris obscurior. Taxonomy (NCBI): domain Eukaryota; kingdom Metazoa; phylum Chordata; class Aves; order Passeriformes; family Monarchidae; genus Monarcha; species Monarcha castaneiventris. Next base: position 5,541,060 of record JAMPIT010000437.1, read on the forward strand.
TTAAGAGACCTGATCTTTGCTCATTAAAGAGCTAAAATGTTTATTGCTGTTTTGTCATTTTTTAATGAAGTAATGGTAACTGTCTCAAATAAAGAGTAATATCTTAAGACCATTCTGGTTTTTGAAGACATGAGCATGCCTTCTACAATTAATAAAACTGCATATTTATGGGCCAGCCCCACCACAGCCACTTCCTACAGAAATATTGATATTGTGACTGTCATAACACAGAAATCTCCCCTAGATTTCAGGAATGAGGTAAAAATGCAATATTGACACCAAAACAAAGACAACGAACAGGCCTAATTGAAGTAAATCTGCAGTATTCCATGATGGGAAAAAAAATCACTTGGGTTTTATTGGGTGATTGAACTTTTATTATAAAAGATTGCAGGGAAGTTTAAAGCGTGTTTGTTAATATAGAGCACAGACATTAAAAATTAAGCTGAAACCAAAACAAAGTACTGCAATTTCAGTTATTTTATTTAGCTATTAAAAAAAATAATAATATTGCGTACTTAATTAGTACTTGTTACAGTCCCCAGTTTTAAATTAAGGTTTTTTTGTAGAAGCATAAAAAACAGTCTTCAAAATCCAGGGCGGTCTGTGTGCAATTTCTGCCTGATGTGGTTGTGCTTTTAGACTGTGACCTGCCAATGTAAACCAATAAAAAGAATTGTCTGCCATCTGATAATTATTGTTTAATAAGAAGATTGTATTTTGCTATGTTGATGAAACAAAACAAAAAAAAATACAAAAATATTGATGGCCATAAAAGAAGATATTAATGAAATATGATTTTATGTGCTTTTCTTAACTTTATCAAAACCAAAATAACTTTCTACTATAGTTTATTTGTGGCCATATATCTATATATCTCTATATATACAGTATCTGGTAATTGTTTACTTTTATTAGTTACAAAATAAATGATTTAGGTAAACCGAGCATGACACTACACTTTATTTCTGTCAGCCAATAGTATTTAAAATGTGAAAGATGAAGGCAACAACATAAATTTTGTCACTTCTGTTTGGAAAAAAAAAGTCCTTTCCTGTGACGCAGATACTGTGAATGATATTTTAGTGGCTACTTTATACTGACATAACAGCAGCTGGCTTTCCAAAAGTAAGATGGTGTCCCACGTTTTAACACAACATTAAGAAAGAGCAAGAGATGTTTTAAAGCTGAAATGAAAATATAAGAAATGGTTTTGGAATATCTTCATGTGCTTCATGGAATATAAGTTTGTTATTTTCAAAATATTTTATCTATTTGATTTGTTTTTCATGGTAGCCTACACAAAAGCAAAACTGAGTGTGATATTTAATTTCTTGTATCATCCTTGGACCAGATTTCCAATAAAATTAGGATATCAGTCAGTCTTTGGAAGTTCAGTAAAAATACAAAGAGCCTGCATTTATTGATTTCACACTTTTGTAAATATGTTTGCAGACCTTTTTAAGAAAATGTATTCTACCATTTTGAGAAAAAGAAATAACAATGGAATCATTGTCTCATTTATCTATTAAAATTACAGGCAATATAATGTGCTGTGCTGACATTTCTAGGAGAAATAAAACCGATAAAAACTGCATTTTGCTCAATGGTATCTCAGTTGGTTATACCTGGTATTCTCCACCCATGGAAGACTTGCAAGGCATGGATGAACTTCCTGGATATAACCTTCCCTAGGAAAATGTATTCTTTATATTTGTTGTCTGTACTAAACATGGATTCCTGTGTCACAAGTCTTTAATTATCAGATGTTTTTGTTATTCAAACACCCTGAAAACCGGATGAATAGAGGTCTAACAAATAAACATTATTTACAGTTTTAAAGACACCACTGCACAGAAGATGCTGGAATTTCTGTTGCCAACTTCACTAGGAGATGAAACAGCTGATTTCATAGGAAGCTGTCAAACATCATGGCATTCCTTTGATGTTTGGAAGTTGTTGCTTTTTCCTTGTGATGTTAGTTTAAAATATTGGCCTTTCCCCCCTCCTTCTTTTCTAGTAATGAACAGTTACAGATGGTCGCTTTTTAATATAAGCGAACATTAGGTAATTTAATTATTATTGTGAAAATGTGCTTCCAAATAAATTAGATTAATGGGAAATTCCCTTCAGAGGTTTTGTTATTTTTCATTCGAAGCTCTTGTCAAAATATCTGTTGCAGCAGTTCTGCTTTTTTTTTCAGTCTGCAAGCTAAGGGACATTCTCCAAATGACATTAAAAATCTCTTTTTCTATTTGAAATAATAACACTATAAGATTAAGATGCCCTCCTGAGGCCTCCAAGTAGATATGAACAATTTGAAACATGGCGAATGGGCTTTTACTCTAAACATTCTAATTTGATTCCATTCTGGCACATCAATATATTTGTATGCAGACCAGAAATCAGCAGCATTTGATAAGGTGTTCAAGAGAACTTCACAGCAGAATCGAGGAGTTCATCACCAGCCATGCACAAAGTCCCTTTTCTCTTAGGTCCTCTTCATGCCATTGTATAATTAATTTCTTCTAAAAAAGCTTCAGTAAAATCTTAACTTTGCGAAATGGGAAATGGTTAGAACAAGGTAATGAACTTTATCTGGTGGAAAATGTTTAGAAAAAAACCTGTTGAGAGTCACCTAGGAGGTGTAGATTTTTATATGCAACCTGGCTTCATTCCTTTTTGTTGATATTATAATTCTCAGTAATTTGTACACCTGGGAAACCATCGTTTCTGTAATGAGCTTTAGTTTTGAAAAAGAATTTAAGTATTGTATGCAAATTGTGGATTAAAACCTGAGTTTCGTGTCCCTTGCTACTGGGATGAATGAAAAACCTCATAGTAGTATAACAAATTTGTACAAGCAAATTTTATACACTCTTGAAATTTATTTTGTTTTCATTTGAAGATAAAAGTACCATCACAGCAGTAGAAGCCATGTGTTTGTCTCAGAAAATGCCTTCCTGTGTATATATGCATCTCTGTGTCCACATGCATACCCACATGCACTACTGCAGCCAATAAAGGAGATTTCAAAAAACGTGACTAACCAGGGAACTTTACCTTTCTGCACCGTTCAAAGGTGTGGAGGTAACGCCTGCTCCTCATTCTGCATTCTCCACTGTCATTGAGCAGCTGATAAGATGATGACAGTTTTTTTAGCTCCAGCTGAAGTAGCATTTATCGCGGGACCATTGGAATCAATGAAGCCCTGACAATTTACACCAGCTATCGATCTGCTTCCGGACCTTTAATGTTCATCATGGCTCATCTCACTGTCCAATTTTGCATATCTTCTCATGCACATGAACACCCACTCACAGAAATTATTACAAGTGTAACTATCCTGATTTATGAGCACTACCAGGCTTTAAAATGTGCTTTACAATATGCTTATGGATATTTGCATGTAAGGCCAAAATTCAGGGGGAAAAAGTCTTCTATATTAAAAAAAAGAATCCCTGAAATTACATGGATGCAGAGAAAAAATTTGTACCAGAGGTTGCAGCCTTAGCTGCAGTATTTTTTATGTTAAAAATCTGTATAGAAAGGAACATTTAGTTCTTCCTGATCCTTAAATCTATATGTTGACCTATATGTCAAAGACACAATGACACTTTAAAGCAGTTGGAAGTCTGCTCTGTTCTGCTCCATCCTGGAAGGGAAGAGACAGACAACTGGGCCACATGTTGCTATAAATTGAGGACAGAAATAGCTGGATTTTCTCTGTCATCTAAATTTTCCCCTCTCGATGTCAGCAAAGTCAGGCAACAGCATCTGTGAGCTTAGCTGTATAATAACACCATTAAAAAAAGAAAAAAGTGGAGTTTTTAAGCCTATAGGGCTACCCAGGTTTATTGCTCCACAGCTCTAAGAGCCAGTAACTTTTTTTCAAATGGAAGTCGATGCCACTGGCACTCAGACGTGATAACACCAGAGCTCAGTTAACAAGAGATTGGTGAAAGACTCTATGAGCTGATAACACTTCAATTGCATTATTAAAAATACGAAAAAAGGACACATTTTTCATCTGGTGATTTTGTTCAGTCACTGAGGAAGCCTGAGATCTCCTGGGTGTGAAGGATAGAAAAGGAAATCCTGGGACTGCAAAGCAGTTCTGGGCCAGACCTGGTACAATCCACTTGATTTATACACTGGATAAATTTTCCCTGGAATAAAATGAGGAGTGGGGCAGAACCTGGTGGCAGGAGGCAGTTTGGGAGGGTGAGGTGTACAGTGTACCAATTTCCTCCAATGGTTTGTAGAAACAACTTCAGCAGTAATTTTAAGACATTCAGCAATTAAGACTATACAGAAGGTTCTCGAAATAATATATGGTTCATCTGACACCAAATGCATTTTCAGAAAAAAGCCGTGCAATATTTCACTGATTGATGACAAATATATGGTTGTATACTGTTGGTTTTTCTACTTTTCATCAGGTTACTCCTATGTAGTGGTGATATTTGGCTGAACTAATGAATAAATTTTGCTCTTATTTGCATAGAGGTAAGTCTGAAGCAATTTTATGAGAGTGGAAAGTCAGACCTACACTATGGTAAATAACACCCAAGCCCAATTGCTCTTGGTCAGCTAGTAGAGATTTCCGTGTTCAATCATGTGCTGATTTTTTCTTTAACATCCTTTCATTTGTCATGAATATATTTTTCTCTCCCCAGTTATTAACTGGAATAAGTGTGCCCTGCTCTCCACAGATGAAGATAACAGGAACCATTGGTTTCCTGTCATAAATCGTGACTTCACTGTCCAAAATCAGGAAATGTAATAGAAGAAAAATAATAAGCCAGGGTTTGAGGTTTGGGATTTGGTTTTGGGGTTTGTTTTAGTTTGGTTTTTTTTCCTATAACCTTTTTTTAGTATCTTGGTTCTCTGAAGGCTGACCAGAAGCCAGCGAAGGATACAACGTTAATTGCTGCAGCCAGGAACCTTTTGGGGCATTTTCCTTTTGCCTTGTCCAGAAGGAAAGGGCAGGGTTAAGTTAATGAAAAGAGACTTCTCTGGAAAAACACTCCCAGCTGTAGTGAGATACACCACAGAAGCACTCACAAATTTTGCTGTGTTTGACAGAAGAAGGAACATCTGTAAAATTTGATAAAATACTGGTAATATTTATATATCTGAGATTTTTTTTTTTTTTTAAACAAGTAATCCTTTTTCAACAGCACAGTTTATCTTAAGTCTAAAAGGGCTAGCTGGTTACTAGAATTTAGACTGTATCAAAATGCTGCATGTGAATTCCTCTTTGTCTCATACCTGTCCTGGCTCCATTCTACAATTCAATTTAGGGATTATATTTTAGAACTAGAAACTCTCTGCTTTTTTTTATTGAGTTGTTGAAGTATGGACTATTGCTATGTGCAGTTTGTCATCTCTAATTCACTCATCATTTACTCAAATGTCATAATCCTTGCATTTATGAATTAATTTTTTCTTGCTTCCTTACAGGTTTTGTTAGTTCCTTTTTAAATTGTTTCTTGTGGGATAAGTGCAATTTTGTTCTTCGTGCCCTCTCACATCATTGCTACTGTCTCACACAAATGCAAATACTTTAAATAGTTTAAATCTCTGTTTTCTTCACTTAATTTTATGAGTGTTCTTGTTCCTTCAGGTGGGAATTTTGCTTTAAATTGTTTTTCTTGCGGTTGCATATCTATCCAGGGATATTAATTTATGGAGTCCCAGCTACAGGAATTGCTGTTCAGGGTGGGAATGGAAATCCAGGCTGCTCTAGTGTGTCCAGCACCCAGTATGGGCCAGGCCAGCCTCTTGTGGGTAGGTACAAGAATCCCTTCAGTCAGTAATGACAGCCATGTGCCAGGGAGTCCACAGCCATCACTGAATTATCCACCACACACAGAATTTTCCCCTTTGAAAGATGCCACAGGGGCAGTTTCACTGGGAACTTCGAGCTAAGGCAAGTGTGTGCCTCCAGACATGAGCAGAGTCTCATAAACTCTGCTGCTGGCTAGATTAAGAAGCTTAAAAATTAACTCATGGCCACGCTTCAGACAAGTGTTGCTGTATTTTCGTGGCTGTGCAGACACTCAGACCTTTCTTCTGAAGTGGGTTTTGTTTCAGTGCCTGTCCCTGTTCTCCAGCTGTTCCATGGAGCTGAGCTCCTGCTGACCCCCTGCAGGAAACAGCCAAACTTCTGCTGATGGCACCTGAGAAAGAGGAGCCCCTCCCCTTGCAGAAGGAATGAAATACAGATGGGCAGCATCGAACCCAATTTTCTACTCATTTATAACTTGAGAAAGCTCTTTGCTTCCCTTCTTAAAGGAGCAGGAGGGTTGAAGGTTTGGGTATGATTGTAGGAGGTGTTTCTGCTGTAGGTCTGTGCTAGATGTTGAAGGTTATCAGCATGAAATTCTTCCTTCCTAAATTTAACCACAATTGTTAGCTGCCTGCTGTAGGGATTTTAGTATTGCATAAATCACAGCCTACTGCTTATCTGTTTTTCCTTGTTGCCTAAGAGAGAACCAAAAGCAGGTGAACAAATTTACTATCCTTTCTGTCTTTCAGGTACACTTAATTATGAAAGCCTGATACAAGCAGCTATTTATACATGTATATATTTGTTATTGACGATAATTATTTTTTTTAGTTGCATAGATCAGAATGACAACTTTTCACAGCCAGTTTTTGTTTTATTACAATGTGCCTCAGGCTGAGGAAGTAAGACCAGCAGCGATCAGAACTGAATAGGCAGCATGAAGTAATGAAATATTCTCACTTAAAAAAACTTCATAATGTAGAAACTTTACAATAATAAGCATAGCTAAGATTGAAGGAGGCTGCCCATGGCTTCTATAGCACAGAATGCATTTTGGAGTGGATTCTACCTTGGGATGATTAGATGGGCTGGAGTTGTTCTTACTTCTATCTTTATAAATAGCTCCAAAATTAGATGGATACATCTGCGATAAGGCACAGTGATGAGATTTACAGCAATTGCCAGCTCCACAATGCTTCATTCACTGTGATACTGCTTTGTGAGGGGTAAGTAGCACTAGGAGTTAGTTAGCAAAGTGGAAATGCAGAACAGAGAAATGCTGTAGGGGAGAGAAAGCAGGGAACAGGAGCTGGAGGAAAAACACCAGCCCAGAGGAGTGAATTTTGGAGATCAAACCACGACTGAGCAGTCTGGCACACCAGCACAAATGGGGCTTCTTGTAGCACTTGGTGAGACTGCTGTGTTGTGCCAGTTTGAGCTTCTTTGATCAAATGGGCTGATTCTCCTCAGAAGTTAGCATGGGTTTAGACACATTTAACACACAATAGCTGTACTTAACAAAAAAGACTGGTTGCCTGTTCTGGTGCAAGGGAGTCCTTATTTTATGCAGTCAGACATTCCACTTTCTCCTAGTTTTGAGTATGTTTGCAGGCTTCAAACCTTTGTCTGAGGACTACCAGAGATGATAGGAACAGCAAGAGTTCACATGTGAAAAGGATGAGAGTTGTGTTTTCAAAAACTGCCCCAAAGCACACGGGGTTTTATTAGCTGTAAGCAGCATAATAAATTATTTCTGTCATCTTAGCAGCCTCTAGTTACACTGTCACAGTGAGTGGCACTATTTTAACCTGTGTTGAGCATGAAGATATACAACAGCTGCATTGATGTCAAGCACTTGCAGAAGGGTTTATGTGAGTATTTTTAGGCTTCTGTGTGGTCTCTGACATCTATTTGACACGCACTTAAGACCACAAGATTTATAAGAACATACTTCAGAGCAATACTACATATAAATCATTGAAAACTTATTTTACTGGAGAGAGAACTGATTTTCCTGTAAATCATTAGTGTTATTAAGAGAACTATGCAGAATATGATCACTTATGTCTTGGAGAGGAGCTACATGAATGCCTTGGCTGCATTTGTTCAAACCTCTGAACCTCATGCTGTGTGTTGCAATCAGATTAAGTGAAAAGCTAAAAACAAACAGAACAAAACACATAAAGCTGATAGCAATATTTGCCACATGCTGAGGTCAAAGAGGTGTAAATCCTGACATATTGATGGCTTCATTGCTTATGAAGCTACTAAACATTATCCATTTAGAGGCGAGATCAATAGGAAAAGCACCAGCTGAAGGGGACTACCCGGGGTGCAATCAGCACCAAGTGCATGTCCATCCTGTTATCTGCAAGGCTTCTGTAAAGCTGCCTTCTCAGGTTAGAAGTCAAAGCTAAAAAAATATGAATTTCAGTAACAGCTGTGAGCATTCATTGGACTCATTGGTTCCAAGATCTTCAAGAAACTCTTTTGTTTATTTGAATAGTTTGCCAAGAAGTTGCCATCTTGTTAACCCAGATGCTGGACATAGCAGACTTTGGTTTACAGTAGAGGTGTTTGGGTTGGTGTGATTGCATGTGGTTCACATCTGATCAGCAGAAAATAACCTTTTTCAATATTGTGACCATTACCTATGTGTCCTTACCCTCAGTCCTGCATCCCGTGTTGCATTTTCTGAGGAGGGGAGCAAAGAGCTTGTGCAGAACACTTACCTGGATATTAGCTGTTTGACTTTCACAAAGTTAATGAAGAGCACTTCTGGGAAATGGGAGATGTCTTGTCTTTCATCCCTGACAACAGGAATTTCCCTGCTGGCATTCAGACAGTTTCTGCAATTAGATTTGCATTAATATCTACTCTCTTTTCCATCTTCATTCTTATAGGTACATGCTAATGAAACAAGAGATCTTGAACATTCTTGTTCAACTTTTGAGTGTAAAAAAGTCTTTGCCTGGCTGGTGTTAGTGACACACAACCCTGGGGTGTCGTGAGGCTGTTGCACAGGTACAGTCCAGCTTGGTGATTGGAATGCAACAGCTCTGTACAAGAACGGTGACAGTGTAAAAAACCCATCCAGCTTTAGATCACAAGCGCTGCAGCTTCCATAGCTCCTCCAGCTTTCTAGGCAGTGCCAAAGTCTCACTGGAAAACCAAGAGAGGTTATCAAAAGGCAGCACTGGCACTGGAAAGCACCCCTGTGCAGGCTGGTAAAGATAGGTGGGCACAGCCTTCCACAGGGAATTTACAGGCATTGGACTGAAACGCAGCAGGAGGAAGCAACCAGAGAGCTTATTTCAGGTTTTTATCACTGCCATGATGGTAACTGAGCTAGATCCGTGGTTTGGTGTGCAGAGGAAATCAAAAACAGCAAATAAGTCTTGGAAGAATCTTAAGAAAAAAACAAGCAAACATGTTCTGAGCTAAAAATTTGAATCTGAACTGTCAGCTTGCTGGTGACCTTAACTCTCACAGCTGTTACCTCACAGCAGACCTTCTGGGGTTTTGCTGCACACTAGGTGACAGTGGCTAAAATTTTCAGCTGCCTTTTTCCAAAGTAGAGCAGATCTACAGCTACTTCTTCAGCTCCATAATTTCTGTGATCTCTCCATGATCTCTCAGGTAGAGAGATTTTTCATTTTTTCATTTCATTTTTTCATGGATGTTCATCCTGGGTCTGTGTTGTTACGGTCAGAACCTGGTTGTGGGTGGTGGAAACCGATCATACTGCAAGGAGCTGAACATGGAATTTGCAGATTGCAAATCTTTGACACCCCATCTAGCAAGCTATGTAGGATAGACTGCATTTTTCCCATAATGTGAAACTATTTTTAAGATGGAATCAACAATAGATAGTTGCATAGAAGAAAGAAAAGTCTCAGTAAAAATCAAAGAGAAAGAAGTGCTATAATTTTACCAGTCATTTATTTCTTGGTTTAGAAACAAAAATAGAATAAATTATTGTTCATATTTTCTTTGGTCAAAATTAGTAATACCTTTTAGTAATACATAGGAAAATAGCCCATATTTTTAAAAAATTTTACAAAATTACATTGCAATCATTATTCTGAATGAACTAATTTTATTTCATATGTTTTCACCAACAAAAAGGAAAGAATAGCAAGAAACCATCATGATTTCTAACCTGCACTGAGCATTTATCACATGCAAGCCTGAGATGCCTACCCACAGGATAAATCCTCCAGCAGCTATGAGCTTGTTCAGCTGCTGCATGAGCAAGTAGCAGCCTCAGAGCAGCTCTGGGCTAAACTGGCTGTGAGGCATCACATCCCAAGAGCTGGATTCTCTGCCCCGTGGTGCCTGTGAACTGGGCAGCAGTGGCAAGGGCACAGTGGCACTGGATGTGTTTCATCCCCCTTCAGTGGCAGATGAGGGACAGAAAGGCACAGACCCGTTTTGTTTGTAGCAGCAGCCCCACTCCAGCACCTTTCCATGCAGTCCCTCTCACTTACCTCGGACAGATCTGTAACAGCACGAGCTTGTGCCCCATTAGGCAAGAGTTAAAACCTGCAATTAAAAATACTAACATTTAATTTCAGAAAGTGGAGGCAGGCCAGAATAACCCAGAGCAGACAGCAGGGTCAACAGCAGGCAGGGTCTGTAAATTGACTCTGTCTGGCGTGAGCAAACTTAGGTAAGTGCTGATTAGGCAGGTCTTGTAATGTGCCTTTTGTGAAAACAAATTCAAGCTGCAGCCTTCCATACACAGCACAGCTGATGATGAGTTGTTACTTAAAGGTCTGGGAAAGCAGCTTTCAGATCCCGAGCTTGTGAGAAAAAACAGCAGGAGGGTGCAGGAATAATGAAAACAAATGTACACTGAGAACTGGACGGGCAACACTGGTGCAGAAGTCAACAGTGTGATGTGCCCCAAAAGGTATTGCAGGAAACTGCAAAGTCAAAGCTGACCCAGGACACCCAAACAGCTTCCTTCTATTCATTACTTGCTGTGCTCAGGTCCTGTCAGGGCAAACAGCATCTGTTATGCTTTGCTTGCCCTGTGCAGGGTGGCACAGCTTTAAGATGCTTCCTCTCCTTGGAGAAAGAGGCTGCAGAATTGCCCTGGCAGGTTGAGTTGATTGGAGGGGGAAGGAAAAGCAGCCCTGATGCTCTTGCAGTGGGGGGAGCCTGCAGTCTATTGACAAGTGGCATCAGCAGCTGGAGCAGAGCTGATCTGCAGCACAGATAGATGGTGGTGGGTGTTCAGGCTATTCCTGTAAGCCCTAATGACCACAAAACATTTCCTTTTTATTTAATATTATTTAATATGAAGAAGGTTGTCAGACAGCACTTAATGGCTCACTTCCCTTACAAATGAATAGTGGAAAACATCCTTTAATCAACAAAACCCTCTAATTGCTGTTGATAACAGGTTTTTTCGCAGGTGTTTAAAAAAAAAAGTCCAATTTCCAGCTGTCTCATATGCACAATTCTCAAAATAGCTGAGCATTTGGAAGCTATTTTATGGATTTTTAGGTTTTAAAGAACTTTCTGATGGGGAGTGTGAGACCACACTCTCGAGAAGTAGGAATAATTCTTATTGTTGTTATTTAATTTCTGGTCATAGGTACTAATTTTACAAAAAAAAACCCCTCAAGTACTGTAGAAAACTACTATAATTATTACTTGACCTACTCTGCAAAAGACAGCTGCTGTAATTTTACATGCAGCTCCAGCAGCAGCTGTTTATCTAACGAGCTTTGGAAGACCAGCTCTCCCAGCCTGACAGCTCCAAGAAATACAGAAGCATGGCAAGAAGTGGCATTGATGTTTCAATAAGTGACATTCTTTCCTCTGAGTCAGCACGAATGAAATGTGTTGGAAGAGTGGTGGAGGCACTGGGAGACACCACCTTTAAATAAGGCTCCAAGCCAGCACCTATCTTTGTGCCAAGAGTGAGAGACTCTCCTGTGCACAGATAAATAAGTGTATGTGGTCACAGACTGCAACGAACCTACAAAAGACAGAGTATTTTGTGGAAGGAAGGAGTCATTTTGGGTCTTTGCAGTATGTGTGAGCTGAATAAATGCTATTGGAGATTTCTGCTTTGCATAAGCTAGGTCTAAACAGAGTATTTCAGATCCCTAGAACAGGAGTCCTGTGGTAGCCCTGGAACTCCACTCAGGAGTTCTCTGTGAGTCCATATGATGCTGCTGCTCCAGTCTAGTGCAGGGTGAGGCTCATGTCCTTACAGCATTGTGCCACAGTGTCCTGCTGTTGCCACCTTCATGTTAAGCCTCTAGCCAAGCTGTCACTTAAGTGGTCTCAGTGTCTTGCTGTCAGCAGCTGAACCCTAGAAAAATGTTCATATTCAGGTTCGGACAAGGAGGAATCACAAGCTGGAATTAAAGCTGCGTGTCCCATTTGGCTTTGTTCTGATCCACAACCATTCTCAGAGTACAGTTAAAAATAAAATGACCTCTTTCTTTTCCTTGCTGCTGTCATGATTGTCATTCCCCAGCAGATGCCCTAACTTCCCACTGCGCCCCGCTGGCTCCGCTGCCCCTGTTGTCTCTCAGTCCAAAGAGTTTCTGAACAAGAGACAGGCTTTTATGGAGCCTGGCAAAGCTTCAGAAGGGAAAAGGAAAAATCAATACGGCTTCAAAGCAAAGTCTTTGCTTCAGTGAATATGACATTTGCCCTTTCTTCACTAGTGGGAAAAACAACAAGGACACTTACACCAGCAATGGAAATAGAATGAACAACAACAGAGAGACCTTCCAGGTTTGACTTGTAAAGGGAAATAACTTTATAGTCATTGTCCCTATTTGGTGACATCAAAAGCAGGTGTAGGGTGTTAGGCAGTGCAGCCTGGGAATGAAGTGGAAAGTAACACTAAGTCAAAGGGAAGAGTTGAAGGAATTTGGAACAAGAGATAATGGACTCTGCCGAAGAAATGGGAAGAAAAGACACAACACAAAGGTCAGGTCCATCGTGGCACAATCAAATCTGTTATAAAATGTCACCTGCAAAGGTGGGCCATAACAGTAAAAGGAGCTTCCAGTAAGTTTTACACCATTTGATAGCTTTGCAGCAACTGAAAATGGTGACAGATCCTCATGCTTTGCTAATGAACAGATTCCCAGTAGAGTTGACCAGGCCAGAAATTTTCTAACAGAAGCTGAAAATGCCAATTAAGGAAATTAATGTTTCTGCAAAATCAAAACAACTCTAAAAGACTCTCACTGATGTTTTTGGAGGTTTTGCAAAAATATAAACTAAATGTAACCCTTACAAGTCTGCTTCAATTATTTTTCATACTCAAGTTTTTATAATTTGTTTCCAATTCCTTTTGTTTCAAAACTATATGCTTGTTCCAAGTTTTTAATTACATTCTGTTTTGACTATGCAACTTCTTAGCTGGTTTTCCAGGCTGTTTTGTTCTGATGTTTCTATTTCTGTGTCATTCTTCATAGGTAACTTTGTGGACCTTTTTCTTTTGGAATACCATGCATTGTTTCGATAGACTTTGCATAATTGTTTGAAAATAGTCTTTTGTAAAGGAAGTATTTTCCTTAAGTGAAGCTGTGCCTTCAGCTGCAGCTGTTGCAGGCTTTGTTGGAGTTTCTGGCCTGTGCAGGGGATAATTTGCAGGACCTACTTTCCCCTGCTGAGAGGGATCCTGGGTCAGCTGCTGTTGTAGTCCTGCAATGGAGCAGGCTCCATCCCTGGTGAAGCCAAGAGCAGGATTTCTGAGGAGCACACGGCTAGTGTGGTAGGACAGTCATGTACTCATCCTGTGACCCCTGTACTTGTGCTGGGAGAGAGTTCTGCAGCTACAAGAATCAATAAAAATGTATTGATTTCTCCACACCATCTTAAAGCTTGTCTGCTCCTATCTCCAGTTTGCAAGCTGAGAAAGGAGACTGTAAAACTACCATTGTCTTACACTTTTTCTCCTTTTTCTTCCCCCGTTCCATGCTTGCACAGGAGACCAAGATTTGGGTCTGACAGAGCAACCTGGTAACTTCATCACAGCAGCCAAATCTGTTAATACTCAGGTTGTGAAAATAGCTGCTTTTTAAGCTTTCTGAGGAAGGAGAAGTGAAGGATAGGATTGCCCGAAAGGCAAAAGTTGAGTGACTTCTTCTGGCTTTACTCATCTCTCTACAAGCAGTGGCAGTCAAGGAGATGTAATGTGAATGAATAGGTCAGTGCACCTCTGCATATTCCAGATTCACATGAAGTTGCTTTTTCAGAGTAATTTCAGCTCCCTTTACTTGATGTTTGCTGTTCTAGGAGGAAGATAGGTAGCCCTCATTCATCTGAAGGACATGGGAATGTCCACAACTGTTATAAACAGTCTCAGTGGAAAAAAAAAAAAACCAACCCAAAAAACGACAAAACCCTCTCCCCACAATAATATTTAGTTTCGCAGAAACTGTCACTAAAGCCATGCCTGTCAAAAAGTGCATGGACAGGTGTCTAGTTCTGGTGCTCACATGGACTGGTTGGGCAGTTTGGCTTTTGACACTCAGCTGTTCCAACGGAGAAAATCCCCAGCTGCATCAATTTTGATTAAAAAATGTGCAGTATGGATGGTAGACAGGCGTAAGTACTGATCAAATTACCAACTACATACCTGCTATTATCTGTATAGAAATCTACACTGAAACTGTGTGTTAAGGCAAGATATGCATGGCATAAAGTACAAGTAGCCACTGCTTTCTGCTCCACCAAAAGAGCGAGGCAGACCCAGTGAAAAACAAAAGAGATGCCATGTGATTTATCTGCCACAGCACCGTTTGTGACTTTCCCTACCCTCATGATTTCAATAATTCACATAATTCTTAGGTTCACGCTATTGGGGCTGTTGCATGCAGGGTGTTGAGCCAGACTCATGCACAGGGCAGTGTGAGCAGGGTCTGCAGCTGAGGACACACAGAAGGAGAGGGGAGAACTCCCCTGTGGGCAGCTGGGAAGAGCAGTGCTGGGGTCCCCAGCCAGGTGACCTCTGTGTGGTCTCTCCTGTGCACCAGTGGTGAGGATGAAGAGAAAGATGACAAATTTTTTTTGCATGCTTTCCCACTATTTATTATATGTTTTTTTCTGCAATGGGATCAACCTGAACTCTTTCTTGGATGCTTCACTTTGTGGTATGATTACAGCTGAGTATGGTAATTAGAGAAGTTTTTGCACATTGGCCATTAATCTCCTGTGCACATGTGTTATTGGCTAAAATTTCAGTATTTAAAATACTGATAGTGTAGAGTATACAAACACTGCTTTGTTGTTTCAGTTGTCTCCAACACCAACTAGCACCTACAAAACGAGGTATGAAAAGGTTGGGGAAAAGGGCTGATTTTCACACCAGTGGTAATGGCTCCCCATGAGAACCTGCCATATAAAATTATTGGGGTTTGCAGGTGCACGGCCATGGGAACAATAAACAAAGCTGTGAGAGCAACAGTGGTAACGCTGCCTCGGCAGCTGCTGTGAAAGAGCCCAGAGCTGCAAAGAGCAGCCCCTCAGCACTGCTGAAGCTGAGGCACTGGGGCACCTGAGGCACAGCACAACGCAGGACAAATTCAGCTCCAGCACAAGCAAATGGGATGTTGCAGTTCTCAGTGTCTCATCTTGGCTTCAGATGTGAACCCTAGGCTCGCAATAAAGTAGAACATAACCTTTGCATGAAAATACATGTGAGCCCATCTACACTTCGGGTTTCATTCTAGAACGGTGTTTATTCAAAGAGTGTAATCCTTCCTAAGTAAACAAACATAAACTCACATCTCTCCCCTCCCTGTAGCCCAACGACCACAAAGTGAGTCATGCTAAAGCACAGAAAATAGGCCCAATCAAGCTGGTAAAACAATCCAGATTGGAAAGATGAAGGTCTCTAAATTAAGAGTGCTCTGCTGCAGACCCCCAGGCTATTAGAGCTCATGACTGTTTGCTCCAGCACCACAGTTGCTATGGCAATTCATATAGACAAACCCAGTAACCTGTCAGGATCCAACCAGGTAAAAAACTAAGACTTAAATTATATTCAGAAATAAACAGGAAGCTGATGTAGATGCCAAAGAATCGATACACTGTACTCTCTGTGTCTAATACCATTTCACAGGTGGGCAGCTGCATTCTGTACAAGCTGCACACTCCCAATGCCTTTGAACATTTCCACCACACAGAGCAGCACATTGCAGCAACTCTGACTTGTGAAAAAAAATTTAAAAAGAAATCAAAAAACTCTTGTAAAGAAACTGGGAACAGACAAGAAGGGCTTAAACAGACCCAGACAATGCCTGCTTGGAGGGTACTCTAAAAAAAAAGGCAGATGGTGTCTTATTAGAAGAGAGATGAGATATTTTTCAAATTCTTTGACATGATGCTGAGACGAAACCCAGGTACCTTGCAAATGACAAATCTCTAACAGCAGGGAGACAAGCATGTGGCTATGATGGGATCTGCTGTATTTTAGAGATGTCAGACTGGACCTTGTTTCCATTTAATTAGTGAATCCATCTTGTTCATGCTCCTAGTACTATAGCACCTTAAATTGCATTATAATATGCTTCTCAGTAGAAATTGAATTGGAAAAAAAAAAACAAAACACAACAGAATTGTCAGGAGCTGCTTTTATACAATTTCATAATCTTAGTTTTGTCATCTCCAGTAATGAATTCAGTGACATAAATAAGGGATTTACCAAATAGAGACCACAGCTTTATCAGACTGAAACTTTCTTATGTCACTCAAAAACACCATTATAAAGTACAAAACATCATCTCAAACAACAGGTAAAACATGTATCTGTATGTGCATTCCTAACAAGGATTTTCAGTATTCTTTTTCCTCACCTGGAGGTGCAAATGACCCCAAAAGGGTGGCAGTGACCCCAAATGGGTGGCAGACAGGTAGTCCCTTCCCTCCCTCATCAGGCAGTCAGCAGAGCTTCTAAAAGGGCCAAGGCAGAAACACTGTGACCCTCACAAGGCTGTGGCATGAGAGATCTTCCTTTTTGGGGCACTAGCAAGGTAGGAACAGCCAGTTCTTCACTAGGAAGCTCATAGCTGTGAACATGGAAGTCTGTCAGCTCTCACCGACCGTCAGAACAGGAATCACATAGGTTGGAAAAGAGCTTTATTATTGAGTCCAGCCATTGCCCCAGCACTGCCAAGTCCACCACTAAACCATGGCACCAAATGCTGCATCTCCACATCTTTTCGATGCCTCCAGGGGTTGTACTAAGGATTGGACCAAACCAATATTAGTGTTAACACTGCCTGCCACCACTGCAGGCAAGAGGGGACTGTGCCTCCTGTCAAGCACAGCTCCTCCCTGCAGAAGAATGCACTGGCACAGCTCGGTACTGTAACATTTCATTCCTTGCCCTGCCTGCACATCTCCCTGCTCAGGGAGCTGAGGACACACCAAGTAAATCAAAGGGATAAGAATTTATGAAACCCAAAGCAGCACTGGATTTTGGAATGACAACATGATTGTATATGGGTACTAATAAAAGGCAAAGGTTCCCTGAAGCCACAGGCTATGAAGTGGAGTAGAGCAATGTGATTAAGAGAGAGTTAAGACGTATTAAACTTTGAAGGAAAAGGCATTCCGTAGTGACATGTTAATAGATCCCAGGAAAGATTTGTTAATGGACTAAAAATGGAGAGGCTCTTTGTAGGCAGCACTAAGTAAAAAGTAAATCACAGTTTCTCCATGGGGGAGGTGCACTTAGAACCTGGAGAAGGCAGGAGCACCAGGTATACCCAGGGCTGCCTGTCTGGGGCTTGGAGCCTGGGACACAGAACACAGGGAGGACACAGGGAGGACACAGGGAGGACACAGGGACACAGGGCTGCTTCCAGCCCTGGTGCTGAACCACAGCTCTGCACAGACATTCCTGATTTATGTCTTGCTTCCTATCACACTGAGCACTTGAGTGAATAAAAACCTTATGATTTGGGTCTATGAAGGTAGATCTATGAACGGATGCAGTGATTTCCTGAAAACTTCTTTCAGGGTGTGAAACACAGAGTGTGAAACAAGATATAGTTAAATAATAGCTAATTTTCAATTAAAACACACTGCAGTTGGGCAATAGCTGAAAATGAAATAGGATCTCATCAAAGTCTGAACCTTCTAAGGACACTGAGCCCAGTAAAAAACTTCATCTGGCTGGTATGAGATCCTAAAATTTACTGATAGCAACCCAAAAGCAATCGTAATCAGGGGGGAAAACAGGGCAGTAAAATGTTTGTCTTGGCCTGGTCTCCCTTCTGCAATCTCCTTTCAAGCTGACATACTGGAAGCAACAAAAGTGACAATATTTCAGATCACACTCCCCTCTGAAAGGCAGAGAGCACCAGAACAAGTAATACTGTCTCTTCTTGATCATGAAAGGCTGATTTATTCTTGCTGCATTATAATAAAAGGCATAATATAATTTGTGACATATTGAAATCAGTGGGGGAGCTTTACCCTTTACTGGTGGGGCAATTTCTTTTCTCCGTAGCCTCGTTCAGATGCACCTAAGATTCTTGGAATTTCTAACATAAACTCTAACCCGCATTTCATAGGCAATGAGAAAGTGGCATCAGGAATTCTGGATGTGGCTTTGGAGAGGACTGGATGTAATTGCACATCTGCTATTGTACCATCAAACACAGCCTTTTTCTCCAAAAGAGGCAATCCTACATGTTTAATGAAAGGGGGTGGTGTACATGGTGACAAAAATTAATAAAACACCTGCTTAAACTCTGTTTCGGGCTTTTTTTTTCAAACTTGAGGCCCATCAGGATGCTAAAGATGAGCATCAAAGAAGCATCAGCTGGTGCTTTAGTCACCCCTAGCGTGTTCAAGTCCTGGGCCAGTCCCAGTGATGGGGATCCTCTCCTGGCCAGGTGTTTTTCATGGGGAATCCCAAAGCCAGGCTGAGCCCAGAGGATGCAGGTTCCTTTAGGTAACAGCAGCCAGGAGTTTTGCATTTGGGAGTTCATGAACTACATACAGTTGTGAAAGGGGAAATGGTTTGGTTTAGTCCCATGAGCATCAATGTTTGCAGCTGGGACATGTCAGCCCTCCCACAAGTCTCTGATAGAAAGAAGCTTCCAGAAAGAGGGCCAAAAGGAGAGCTGTGGAGTGAGAAGGGAAGAGGTGGCAGCTGCAGGCTGCAGCTCTGGGACCCTGATCTACAGTTGCAAAGCAGGTTTGGAGAGGAGGCTTAAAAGAGTGAGACAGCCAGGATATCTTCAGTCTGTGGAGAAGGGCCGTCCCCAGAGTGGAGGTGGGTGTTTGAGCATCTTAAAGGAATGTAATTTATATGGTTGTTTCACAGATACTCCTGAATGGATGTGTTTTAAAGTTGGGGCAAACCAGGTGAGTTAGAGGGAGTACAGCCAAGGAGCTGTACCCACTCACCATGCCCTTCATGCAGCAAAGCAACAAAAAGTGCAAAGGGAGAACTCAGAACCAGGAAGAATGTTTGGGGTTTTTTTAATAAAAGAAGTCCTACGTCTTTCTGACAAAGTTCTATATGGTAGAAAAATGCCAAACTGTTGATTTTCTTGGAATGCTTATGATCCTAATTACTTTATTGATTCAATGCCTGCATTATATATGAGTTTTGTTTTAACTATTTTTATCACTTGTGTTTTTACTATACATAGCACTAAAATTTAATCTGAGATAGAACTGTCCTAGGGCTTTTTGTTGCTCTAAGTCACAGGTTTGGGTTTTTTTTTTTTGACTATTTCCATATTAATAACTACTTAGCTTTTTCTTCTGGCTTTTGTTTTCCATGAGGAATATCCACTCTCTCTTTGTGGAAGAGGGGGAGTGACATGTTTGTTTGGGGTTTTTATGATTATTTTTATTTCAGTATATATTTCTTAAGTGAGAACAGTCCTAATATCTACTTTCTGGTGAGCACAGTAAATCATGAAATTATGTATTTATCATTCCTTTTTATTTTTTAAAGTTATAATAGAAAGGAAAGCCATTTAGCAAATCAGGTACAAAACTAAGATCTATGTTTTAGGAGCTGCAGGGGAGTTGGAAGAAAATTGGCTCTTGTGATGAAGCGTTATTCAGTCCACCACACATGTGAAGTACAATTTTGCCCCTGAGGTGAAGAAACGGGTGCTTTTTCCCCTTCTCTATAACCTTGGAATTTGGAGGATTTTCCTTGCGTGTGTTACTGTACCACTTGGCAGTGCCTCTGATGCTTATATCTGGGATATGCTAAGAATGGCAGGGGCAAATATGTGTCTACTTGCAGGGTAAGGCAGGTAGAGGGAATAGGGACAGGACTGTTTCCAGTTCTGCTTCCCCCCCACTTCTCTTCACAATGGGAGAATGGAGATTTTACTGTTTGGTTTTGTTCTAGACCTGTTTCTGTATTAATTGCTCTTGATAGATAATTACTAAAACTCAGTGGTGTTTGAATTAACGTGTCTGTATGCATAGGAACAACCCAGAGACTCTGAGCTTTGTGCGCAACCTGTTTAAGGTATTAGGGAGCCATCCACACCTCCATATCACCCCAACATTGCCTGGGCTTTAGGGCTGTGTGTGTGGTTGGGGCTGCCTGATGTTCCTTAAGAGTGATTCCAGTGTAGGGTAAATAAGCCATCAAAAACTGAGAGATTAAGTGACCTCTGGTAATCTGAAAGGGTGTATTGCTACAAGCCATTAAAAAATGGGTCCCCTCCTGGGCAGAGTTGCAGCAAGCAGTATTTTCAGTATCCTGGAAGCGATGTTCAGCTTTGGAGGGCATGGAGAGCAGGAGGAAAGGGGGATGTGCTGCAACAACACCTCTTCAGTATTTCCCTTCTTTCACGCACAGCTTATTACCTTTAGTGTCACTGTGATGCATGAGAGTGACTGTGAGTGATGTTGATTATGTGCTGTGGGGAGGACGGAGTTTGAATTCTCCTCTTTGACTTTCCAGCACTTCTTTCTGGTACAGAGTAAGATTATTTTCTTGCCTTTTCCTGTTCCTCTTCAGAGCACTCCAAGAATACTAACAGCGTTCTTGTTCTGTGCTTTGCCGAGCGCGGGGCTGCGAAATCCAGCTGGCACTTGCACAGAGATTCATATGGAGAACTGTCCTGGCTTCCTCCTCTTAACCTCTATAAGGCCAGCCACTCTATTTTTCAAGATATAAATTAATAAAATTAAAATGCAGGAATATAATGTAGAGACTGCTGTGCTGCTGTTGCACCTGACCGATGTGTTAAGACTGAAGCTTGAAGATAGAGGGCAAATCATGTGAAAATGTTAGTAGTGTAAAATAGAGAACAAGGTTTGGAGAGAAGGAAAAATAATTTGAAGAATATTCTAAGCAAAAGTGCCAGAAGGAAGTCGTACATATTTCAAAGAGACAGATTGGGCAAAGAAGGCTGGCAAAGCAAATCCTTGTAGCAAAGCTGTTAAAATGGCATTGTCTTAGAGCGGTGAAACTCTGCACTCTGCATTTCTCTGCACGAGTTAACTTGACCCCCAGCCTTGTTTCTACAGGAGTGGAATAACTTGATAGGCAGCAGGAGGCAAAATTATTTCAAGTCTTTTGGCATTGCTTCCTGTAACCAAAAAAGTAAACACGGACATCAGCATGTAAACAGGATGCTCAGCTGTAAGTTAGAGCAAGATGTAGCTTGTTCTACATTCAGCTTTTCTAAAAATAATTCCGCTTTAGTAAATAAGACATTCTGTATGTGTATCCTACTTCAACACATTTCAGATTGCCGTCAACAAACTGCAGGATTTTAGTAGAAGGTGTTTGCTAAATAACAACTAAGGCAAATGGATTTACTAAATCAGACCTTCTCTGTTTTTGTTGCTAAACTTCTGTATGGAATATGCTTTTCTGTATTTGGATAAATGCTGCTAGGGATTTACTATTCTATTTGTGAATGTGGCTGTTCTTGCAGAGCAGTCTTATGCCTGAGATACTGGGATAACCAGGAGGTGGGTGTTCTACTTCTAGCGCTGCGTTACTGTGTTTTCTAGCTTTTTTTTTTTTTTTTTTTTAAATATGTCTTTTGGCAAGAAAGACCATCTTTTTAACCAGATTTTTTTTTTTTTTTTTTTTTTTTTTAAATTTCGCTGCTGGCAAAAGTGTGAGCTCTTTGGTTTCTTGATAAAACTGCTGCAGTTTCTCTTGGAAATCATAATTTGGACATGCAGAGCTGCATCTCATAAAATAAACCATAGTCCCATGGACTCCTGTGTTGACTGAGCACAGGGAAACTGTAGCTCTATGGGGGACCTGTCAGCAGCCTCCCTGTGCCTTTGAGCAAGCCAGGCTCTTTACAACACTGTATGGCAGGAAGCTGAGAGGCAAAGGACATAAACTGAAGTCACAGAGGTTTACATTGAATTTATGGGAAAAACCTTCTCATCGTTAGGTGAGTCAAGCAGATTTTGCCCAGAGAAGTTGTGTAGCCTCCAACTGTGGAGATTTTTTCAAACCCTGGTTGGATAAAGCTCTGGGCTGCTATGGCACACAGTAGTTTTGGATCATAATCTAGTTGGGGTTTTATGTCAAAATCTGATGCACCTGTATGAACTTCCTTTTGACCTACATGGATATAGTAGAGGGCAAAGCAAATTATAGCCCATGAGCCTGGGGGACTTCTTCTCTTGACTTTCCAGCAAAGATGGTGTCCTTAACATTAGATATGTGGTAAGAATGTAGTAGGTACAGTGCAACAGAGTGACTTCCTGACTCTTTAAATAACAGACCCAGATTACTTGGGAATTTCCAAAATACTGTTGTCATTAGACTGTTGAAAGGTAAGTCAGGTAACTTGGCAATAAAGGTTGTAAATAGGGCAAATAAACCACCTTTTTTCCCTATCCAAATATGGCACATTTTGTAATGTACTGTAGAGGTAGTGTCTGGTATCAGCAGTGAGTGATGGTGTTTGGAGGGTGAATTCGAAGCTTGTAAGGCAAGTTGTAAATATAAGAGAAAGTGTTAATGGAAAAAGGGCAGTTGATTCTGGCTTGGACTCTTCCTCCCTCCACACATCCACATCCTTTGTTATGCCTCTGTTATAAAATTTCTGCTTACTGTACCTGTTTGCCTCTAACCCTTTAGCTTCAGGCAGAGAAGTGTGAGGAGGCAAAAATCAGTGAGTTATGAAGACTTGTTTCTTTCCTTTTCAGATGTGTGTGCACATCATTGCAAACAGAGTGTACCCAAGAGCTTTAAGTGGTCAGTCTCATCATAGGCAGGTAGTGAGACCAGGTGAACAGGCTCCTTGGTATGGATTTACCTCAGCTGGAATCTTGGTGTAATTTGCACCTTGTCTTCACCAAGACGTAGATACATGTGAGGAGTGGGTGACTTCCCACTTCTAGAAATGTAAATGCTGCACTTGCCCCTGTAGCAGAGATTTTGTGGATTTAAATATCCAGATGGTGGTGCTTGGCAAAAGTCATATCTTACATGGTTTAATTCACGCTGCAGTTGTTCATTTTGATGCTGGAGATGACTTTAGAGTAGGAAGTGTTTCGAGATGAAAATGTTTGTCCAAGGCCATTTCTCTTTCAAGTCTATGACTAAAAAGAGGAGGAGGGCCCAAAGGAGAAGCTACTGGCTGTTAGTGGTGGCCTACTGGTGTGACTCTATTTGAAGTGATAGACCACTGAGAACAAAGAGGATGCTTTCAGAGGATAATATTTCGTTTTGAGCAGCCAGAGAGTCTTTAGAATGGCTCTGGCCATGTGCCATCTTCACCTTAAGCATCCTGGCTGCTAAAGAGTATTGTACTAGTAGTTTAGAACTGGGCACCATGGATGCTGGGGAATGCATTTAGTGCAGATAGCTTGGGGTACAAGCTGCAGGTTGAGCTGAGGGGCAGGGCCCTGAGGTGAGAGGCTGTGAACTAAGGGCATGGGGACCTGCAGTACAGCCAGGTGAGGGACAGAGACACAGGAGCTGAGGACCTCTGGATTTTCCCACCCGGAGACTGTAAGGGGATAAAAGCCCAGGGGGTCCTTTGTTTTGCAGCCCTCCTTGGAGGCATCAGCCCAAGCTGTTAAAGTGTTGTTTAGCTATTGCACCATGATGAAAATATTTTAAGGATCTGGATGTCTGAGATTCTGCTATGGGAAACCTGGAGTGAAGCTGATGAGAAAACTTGGTCTGACTGTCAGTGTAGCTGAGAAGGGGCCTCAGTTCCAGCTCAAGTAGTGAGAGTGACTCCTGGATGGTGGGACAGGGAAGTTTCCTTAACCATAGATATCAAACACTCTGGTGCTCAGTTGTTTTCTCTGCATGCTATGGAAAACACTTTTGTGGGTATATTCTTTATACAGTCCTGATTTTTGCAAATGATATCGAGAAATGCCCAAGAACACATGGTATGAGACTGTCAAGGAAGAGGCGAAGGCCAGAATACCCTCTGCTATCTTTTCCCAATTTATACATGTTTTGCAGTACTTTCTTTAAGCTTTATTTTCTAAGGATTTTGTTCCTTGGCTGGGTGGGGCTCTGAGCACTGTGTGCTCCAAGATGACGATGTGGAGCCTTCAGTATGAAAATTGGCATGTGGCTTGCAACTGAAAATGAAGACAGATTTTTGACATTCCAATTCCAGGTTTAGGGTACTCTGATCACTCAGCAGCTTTTAATTGGGGGAGAGTCTCCACTTATCGGTGCAATGCCAAAGAATGGTGCTGGATTAATTTTATCAGTAATTTTTCCTCACTGTACAGAAGGAAATCAAATGTGGCACTACAGAGGAAGCTGGTGATGCTGTGTTTTATTGGTTAGATGGGAGAAAATGCTAAAAGTATAAGTTTAATGTGAGTTAATGAATAAAACTATTTGTTTTCAACACTTACCCTCTAACAGAGCATTAGTGCTACCCCTGCAAGCAGCTAAGTTGTGATGAAGATTGTTATTTGTGTCCCAAACTTTGCTGGTCAGAGCCACTGGAGCTCTGCATGAAAGGCAAGGAAGGTCAAGCTGCATGAATCTTAATGTGTCATCTGAATTCCAGGTACTATTTGGAAAGGAATGAAGATGTCTGGGGGTAAAGAGTGTATTGCTCTAAAACATTTAAAGTGCAAAAGAAAATGGGCTGTACTCTGCCATCCTTAAAACATAAGAGGTAAAACCCATAAATACAGGCGGTATTTTTATGGGCAAGAACAGTACATTTCTTAGTCTGTTGCACAGTCAGCCTTTTGGCATACTAATTGCTGAAATCATAAACATCCGTAGCTTCAAGCTGGTTGCTGAAGTTATCCTGCTAAATCTTTATACAAAAATTTAAAAAGTAAAAAACCAACACAAATGATAGCTACTTCTTCCCAAATTCTCCTCTAATGACACTGTTGTTCTAATAAAGTGATTAGACTTTTTTATCCCAGCTAGGGATGCTGCTAAACCAAGTCGAAATACCCATCTCGCTGGGATTATCCTTCAGGCACTGTTTAAATGATGCCCCAGCAAATACATCTACTTTAACTTGACATTTGTTGTCCTTGCTGCTTTCTCCTACTAGTTCTGTAAGACTCTTAATTTTTCCCTTGGAGTCCCTTAGTGTTTTAGAAAAAAAAAAAAAAAAATCTGTCTTTATTCTTGGAAATTACATTTTTGTTGATGAGCCGTCCATTTTCTTTCACTTAAGAGCTTTAAATTGTGTGTGGCTTTGACAGCATTTTTACTCTTGGAAGTATTCGGCTACACCATCACACTTCAAAAAAACCCCAACTGTTCAGAGGCAAACTGTTGCCTTGCTCCATGCACTGATGCTCACTATGAAAGTGAACCAGAGCAGAGAAAAGCTATTTATTACATGATGGCATCTTCAGGCCTATGTTAGTCTGAAAAAGGTCTTTCATTCTACTTTCATTCCATCAGTCTGCAAATTATGTTTTGATTAAAAAGTAATTTATTCACCCTTAGTTTTAAAAGTTTTGGCCATGGGAATTAAAACTGTTAACAATCCCAAGATACCAGCTGAAATGAGAATAAAGGAAAATACCAGGCACTGAAGCAGTGCTGCCTCTCACATGGTCTTTTTTGGACCCCTTCTGCCCAGAGTTTAAACAAAAAGGAAAGATTTTCCTATCAAATTGGCATGTATTTCTCTGTACCAGTCTCTGCTATGGATTTTTTTTATCCTGATTGGAATTAAAGCCCATGCACTGACAGAAGTAGTGAGAAGAGATCAAATGGGATTCAGTCATGTGTTTTCATTTAAATTGCAATTGCAGAAGTGTTTGAAATGAAAAGGTTTAATAACATACTCTTTACAGTGGCCTGTATTAGGACAAGTAAATCAGGTACCATAAACAAAACGTAAACCCTGGACAAACGCCCCCCCCAAACCCCACCCCAGTTTATCTACTTTAGTCTGTATTGGGTGTTTTACTGGCTGGAGTTTGCTTTTGCTCCATGCAACAAATGGGCAGCAGGTAAGATTTTGACAAAATTCTGGTGCACTCTTAGATTTTCCATTATCTTTTAGTGTTTGCACTATTTGACTCTCTTTATTAGAGTTTGTTTGGGTATGTGTCTGGAAAACAGTGAAGAATTACAGCCAGAGAATCAGAGAACAAACTTTATTATATGGATTTCATAGCAGCTCATATAAATGCTTTTCGTGTAGAGCTATAGTGTGACAAGGGATTAACACACATCCTCTGAAGCTATACCTTTCAACCAGCAGTGAGCTGCCTTCTATTTTTGTACCTTGTGTAGTCTCTTATGTCAATGCACAGGACATAAAATACATTCTAACACTGGGTTTCAACTATTTAAGAAGGTGAGGTTGAATCAAGAGACCAGGTCCAGATTTAAATGGAAGTTCCATGAATGCTCTTCCATAGAGGAGCTGTGCATAGCAGAACCTGCTCTGCTTGGGTACAGCCACACAACAGGGCAAAAATTACCATGGAAATAGCAAAGAGGGTACAGCCCTTGGGTGTTCTCCAGGATTTTTAGATATTTTAGTCTGAATTATGGCAGGCATAGGCCACCTGACAGCAACAGAATCAGCAATGTGCAAACTCCTGCAGGTTTAAGCAGGTGTGAGGAAACAACCCCAGTGCAGCGGGATGGACTATCCCTGCTGTGGGTAGTGCTGCTCTGGGAAACAGTCAAAACTCTGATGTCCTGGAATGGAAATAGGTGATGATCCATTAATCTTCACTTGAATCTATGCTGAGAGCATGCTCTGCCATGGACTTGCAGTGTGAGCCATAAGCCAGATTTCACTGCCTGTGCTCAGCACTGCACTGACAACAGGGCACAACATGAGTTGAGCAGCAGCTTCCCACCAGATACATCAAGGCTTGAGTCTAACTCTGTCACTACTACAAGAACATGGTTTTGCTCTAATTACAGTTTTTAAAATATTTCAGTTTTTTACCCACTGGTCCCCTGGAGAGTTAAAACTGAAGTGTCCTTGATTCTGTTGATTTCTGTGAAAAACTTTAACACCATTTTATTGGGTTTTGATTTAATTAGCCTGCTTCAGGGAGAGGATTAACATAGCATGTATAGCCCCTATTTAAGTGTACCCAGCATTGTATAATAGGGGAGTTTGTGCCAAACAAACAGCTGGGCTCTGCCTGGAAAAGCTTATATTCTGGTGGCACAAACAAAAATACACAATAAATACAAACACAGAACAGCATGTGGCCATTGCAGTTGGTATTAAATGGAAAGAAATTAAATTCTTCTGTTTCTGTGACGTTTTTCTGCTAAGTGCCTCAGAATTATTATAACTTGTTATTGTTTCTTTTTATGGACTATCTCTTGACATCCTCCCCTTCTAAACAGAGCTTCTGTTCCAATACTTAGACTATTCAGCAGATTTTTTCTTATGACTTGCACCTTCTTTCCTTGTTTTAAACTCTCTTGTGATAATTTTGCTTCCTAGTTATTGTATCTCTCCATCACTGATGGTTCCATATGGTCACTCAATTCACACAGTTACTTTAATTAGATCCCTCTGTAGTGAAGCACTGCACTGGGCATAAGCTCTAGTGTCTCTCCTGATGGATCACTGGGCAAAGCCTTCACTCATGAGGACTTACATTGGAATGTGGTTTTAATTATTTGGATATTTAAAAAAAAATAGTCAAAAGCTACATTGAGAAAGCAATGCTAGATATTTCTTTAAAAAACAAGTGGAAAGAGGTGTCTACAAACTAGAGAGGTTTACATTTGATGTATTGATATTTAAAAAAAACCAGACAATTTCTTGCTGTTTATAAACAAGAGCAAAAACGTTTGGGCTCTTACACATTATTTTCTTACTTTTCTGACAACAAACTTGGGAGGAATCCTTCCCACAACATGGAGGTCTTTTTGTGTCTTGTCAGAGATAAGGTGATTGTGTGGAAAAACAATGATGATAGGGATCTGTAATTACTTGTGACTGATGAGCATATCTGACACTGTTTCCTGGTATCCACCGATAATTCTCCGAGGTAAGAGGGAAACAGACAACTTCCTCTGTTGGCAGCAGATATTTTATGCTCAGGATGCTGCTTGTGGCAAGGTTTTGGGCAGGATTGCTATACCACAGCGTGAAAATATTAGGAAAAACAACACATGTCTGGGGAGCAGTCTGTTAAATGTTTCTGTCTTTCAGGTTGGTATAGTATGAGTAAAGCAAAAATGAGTCCTGGGAGACAGAGAGCTCTCTCAGATGTCAGTCCTCCAATTAACTCTGTAAGGGCACACCAGAGCATCTTTGGGTAAAGGCCATCTGTCTTTTTCTCTTAATATGAATGGTGGCAATGTAATTATTTTGAGTGGTGAAAGAAGATTCTCTCTTGGGAGAAATTTGTCTTGATTCAAAAATAACTGATATACGCAAAGTCAGAACTGGACCCTGTAGCAGCTTTATTTTAAGCTGAACATTTAAAATACATATGATATTTTAAACTTTCTGAGAAATTTTTGAAATGTGAACTAGTCTAAATTATGCAGGGGTCTTGGAGGTCAAATAACTACAAACAAGCTTTCAAATCTACTACTAACCCTCAAAACTACCTACCTGAACGGCTTAAATGAAATACTGCACTCTGGAAGGGTAAGAGGGTAATATTTAGCTTAACTGCACTTTATCCTGTGCTTCTCAAAATGATCAGTTGCAGGACAATCATTAAAATCATAGGCTATAAGTTACTGTCCTTGGAAGCAAATGATACATTGCAAGATTTGTGGGTCTTTGTCTTTTATCACAGCAAATCGAATGTGTCTGTCACCAGGGGTTCTTTTTAGATTGTTCCTTATTTTGCTAGGCCTGCTGCTTTCAAATAAAACGTTTTGATTTAATAAAGAACAAAAATGCTGATATTTGTTTATTGGTTTAAGAATTGCTGTTTTGTTTAAGTCTCTTTTCTTGCTAAATACTGACTATAATGCAGCTCCTGATGAAACCAACCAGTAATTAGGGGTTGTGTCCTTCCTATCTTTTCCACAATCTTCAGCAGTTACCTCTTTTGTTCAAAAACAACTGGAGGTCAGGTTATGTGAAGAAACCCCACGATGAGTTAAACGATCAAGACCCAGGAAAGCCTGGAGCACTGTAGTCTGTACTGTTCCTTCTCCATTTGGAACAAATTACCTATCCCAGCTTCAGACCTCAATGGGGGAGAATATAAATTGTTTTTTATTTAGTCTTAATGTTGTGTTCGCCACCCTACCTGTGCTCAGAGTATTTGCTGTAAGTGTGAGCCCTGCAGGTTGCTAAAGGGCCACTTGCAATGCTCTGTCTTCTGTTCTTGTTCCAGTCTTGCTGTGTTAGCCATCCTAGATTAGAGGCCTAAACAAGGCATCGAGCATGAGGTGGAAAAACCTGGAGAGGGAGGAGGAAAGTCTGGCTGGAGAATAGCAATGCATGTATTTCATGGTAAAAAGGTGTAAGAGGATCTGAAAGTGCCAGGCTTTGGTGAAAAAAAAATGGGTAGTTAAAAAGAGGATATATTCTATAAGCAAGATTAAAGGAAATTAAATTGGAGGATTAAGGCTCAGCTTCTGTACCTGTTCTCATTTTCTGTTTCAATTCACAAAAACCTCCTAAAATCCACCAGTGATTATTCTTTAAATAATGAAAAAAGAAAGAAGCATGTCTTGTTCTTCATAATCTGTGGCTATAACCTTTATCATAGAAACTGTTTCTCTTGTGAAACAACTTTGGGCGTTGTGGAGTCTTGTTTATGAGGTATGTTGATTATATCCACTCACATCTCTTGAATGAGTTGCTCTGGAATTCTGAGTGCTGTGTCCAGCTCTGGGGTCCTCAATGTAAGAAGGATGTGGATGTGCTGGAGTGACTCCCACAAAGATGATCAGAGGCTTGGAGCACCTCTCCTATGGAGTCAGGCTGAGTTGAGGTTGTTCAGCCTGAAAAAGTTCTAGGAGACATTAGAGCCCCTTCCAGTACCAAGAGAGCTGCACAGACTTTGGGGAACTATGTTTTGCAACTTAAGGATACAGCTTTACTGAGTGGGAGGGAGGGGAAGGGTGGAGAGAATCCACTGCAGGGATGCTTTGATAAGAAACAGGACTTCCATCTCATTTCAATGTGATAGACTTAAAAAGAAAATGTGATTAAGTAGGGAGTAATTTCCTTTACAGACCAAAAAAACACATTCTAGTTTAACCTTGGATAAAAATGAGAATTTCCTGCTTTTGCTGGTTATTCTATGTTGTAAAGCATGGATCAAGGAATAGAAAAACTGCAGATCCACTGCAGAACCACTGAAGTTCTTTTGCATCACTATGTACTACTTAAACGGTACTTCAACATGAATCAGACATTCCTCCAATTGTGTAAAGCATGTGTGCTTAAAAGCCTTCTTTTAGGGAGGTATTTCACTGCTTATGGGATGATGAATAAATAATGGCTTGTCTAAGTATGTCGAATTCCTCCTTGTTTAGTTATCCTAAACACTTGGGGAAACTATGGTAGCCCTTCTAGGCTAATCTTGTTATCTTCTCACTTTCTTAACACTGCACAACCGTGCACTCCTGTCCTCTGGATCAGAATCCTTGATTGTACAGGGGGTAGAAACACACCCTGAGCTAACCTGCAGTTACCTTAGGAAGTGCATCGAGGCAGTTCAACCCTCAGGATGCCTGGTACAGGAACATCAGCTCTAGTGAGTTTCCATCATCCACGTAATGTCTTCATTCTTTGGAAGGTATTGCTATTAGGAGACTTTATAGGTAGGTAGCACTCATTTTTGTTGCTTTGTAGTGTTATTTTTCCAAATTCATTATTTAAAAGGTCATTTTCCAAGGTTGCTAGGTCTGAAATGACTGTTCTTGGCAGCAGCTCCAACTGTCTCTTCATTTCATTAATTTTCTTGCTGAATCGTGGATTTGTTCTGTAAAATACATATATTCAATTAATTTTTCAGTATAAAAGGCAGAGACTGCCCATAAAAAGGAATTTTAGACTTTCAAACTACATTTAGCAGATGGTTTTAAAGGTATTTAATTTCTTGTTTCCTCAAGTGGGGCTTCTGTTATTTAAATGTGTGGTGCCTTTAGCCTGTGTAAAGAAGCAGGACTTGACATTCCAGGCATGCCTACCAGTCCTCTTGGTCTCTGTACCTTCCTTGATTAAATGCTGTGGGAATGGGTGATACGGGGCAGGGCTGTAGGTCCCTTTCAGACCTTTAAAATGACAGTTTTAATGCACTGGAATAAATAGTCCTGCCAACTACAGGGATCAGATCAGTGTCCTCCAGCCAAGGAGAGGACATCACCCTTCATAGTGCCAGTCCACCAGCGTGGCAACCAGGTAGGATCTTTCTTATATGGATCTTAGACTGAACTCTCTTAAAAATCGGGTTTTTATATTAGTAACTCTAATATGACCCCAAAAAAGCAGCATCAAACCCAGCAAGGATTAAGGGAGCCACGAGGTGGCACTTCTGCTGCACAGAATGGCTAAAGCTCGATCACTTTGCAGGCTGGTAAAAATACAAGAAAGAAACAAACCAACCAACCCAGCTTTCACCTACAGAGGGAAAGTAAACTTATTATTGTAAACAGCCATTTAAAGTCAGTAGTTAAAACCATCACATGGATTCCTTTCAACCTAACCAGGAGCTGGACTCAATGATCCTTGTGGGTCTCTTCCAATTCAGGATATTCTATGATTCTGTGCCAGACGTTCTGTAAAGCAGAAACTTAGAAACTGCCTTATCCAGTATGTCAAGTCAATAAAGTATCTTTAAACTTAATATTAAATTTTTCCATATTTCCATGCCCATTTCCAAACTACCTGATATATTTTTTGATAAGGAAAGATGTGCACCAATACTGTGTTCTACGGATGTACACTTTTCATGCACTACTTCCTTTCAGAAAAGTTGTAAGGAAGGTTTTAAGGTTATATTTGATTATCTTGTGTGTTCTTTTCTAGTCAGGTCACATTAAGTTTTTGCAAAATGTAATTGCTTGGAGGTTTTTTTTTCTTCACAGAGTAAATCTATCTCAGTTTCCCTGAATGTTGGGGTGTCACTTGATTTTTTTTTTTTTTTTTTTTTTTTTTTTTTTTTTTTACTTCTGGAGCATGTGGTCGTGATTCAGTATTAAAAAAAAAAATCCTTGCCAGTTGTCTCAAACTTTTCCCTTTGGCTGCCACCTCTGTACTGTGGTAAGCAAGTGCTTCTCCCCCTGCCTGTGATCCGTGATGAGGCCAATCCTTGGCAAAAATGTTGGGGGAAGGGAGGAACTCTTAAAACAGCAGCAGGAAGACGTGGGTTTAAGCAGCAAAGCTAGCCTGGTTTGAGCAAAAAAATACTGGAATTTTATATTTGACTTACTTTTGCCTATTGCCAATTGGCTTGTTTATAACACCTAGTAATTAAGAGACCTATCCAGGGATTTTGACTAAGATGCAGCAGAGGCACAAGACTCCAAACAGCTTTCTGGTTCCTCAACAAGTTTGGAGCCCCGTGTGAAAGCGTGTGGAGTCCTGGCTGGTGCACTTTGCTTTTGGAGATGATTTCTCCCCTACAATGTCAGCTCACACTTGTGCCAAGCTCGGGACTAACCAGAAGTAGTTCACAGCTGAAGCAAGGAAATTCAAAACTATGGTGATGGTAAACCTGTTTTAAACCTCAGCCTTTCTCATGGAATGAGTGACTAACAAAACCAGTCTACAGCCATGGCTTGTACCTGGGGGCGGTCTAGAAAAGAGAAGAATGTAGGAAGGAGCAGAGTTATAACACGTTATTGCAGGAGACAAAAAATTATGAATAAAAACTGATGAATCATGCTTTGAGTAAACGCCTTTGTACCCCTACCAGCCTGATAGATTTCTTTGGGCAAGAAAAGTACACCTTCAGTTGCAGCTGTTGTACTTCTGCTTAATGTTGGAAAAAGTGCTTTAGTAATGAGGATTGTAGATCAGTTCACCTGCTCTTCAGTGACTACATTGCTCTGTTTTTTTCTAAAATTGCTTTCAGGGTTACAGCAGTCCAGCCAGACTTTCCCATTAATACTTTATTAGCAGAAGGCAGTTCTGTT
Organism: Monarcha castaneiventris obscurior; assembly: GCA_026261815.1. Classification (NCBI taxonomy): domain Eukaryota; kingdom Metazoa; phylum Chordata; class Aves; order Passeriformes; family Monarchidae; genus Monarcha; species Monarcha castaneiventris. The sequence goes on from JAMPIT010000437.1 coordinate 5,574,362, forward strand.
ATAAATGCTTGAAATTTGCTTTTCTCTCTGCTTATATGTGCACCATATGCCTAGAAGACTTCTGAAAGACTTTGTTTTCTGCAGCAGCTGCTGGGTTAAGTTGCCTTTATTTCAATAGTAGTTTTTATTCACTAGGGAAAACATTTTAAATACTTTTTTTTTCCCCCTTTGCTTTCTTTCATAAATGTCTTTCTGGGAAATGCTGCTTGACATATTTCTCCTTCTTAAAATGAACATTTCTACCAGTAATTCCCTTCGGGTAAACAATACTAACCCCGACTTCAGACAGTGAAATTTATCAGGCTGATGCTTCTCCTGCCTTTGTTGAACAGCTGAGCCCTGTACCTTGTGTGGCAGCACCCAGGATTACAGGATACATTGTAAATTTAGGACAGAATTAACAGCAAAATGCTTCCAAGCAGAACTAAGTCATTAATCTGGGTCGAGGAAATTTGTTTTAATAAGGAGACGGTATTGTAATGGCAGTGCCTTCAACACCAAAGTTTAGCTGTTAAGAGGCTTTGCGAAAGCAGTGTAATTGCAGCAGTCCACACACCTACAGAACTGTGCTCTCGGGTGGTTTGACCCTCCTGGTTTTAGCTTCAGGTGTGCCCGCGGTGCTTGGATGTTTAGAGATGGGTCCTGGGTGCACCCAGCTCCGGGTCTGTGCGGATGTGAACTTGTACAGGCACAAAACGCGGCAGATCAGAAATTATCCCCCCTAAAAAAGATGTAAAACAAGGCTCGAACACCACCATTATCTGTCAAAAGGTACCAAAGGCTGAGAGAGTTGGGGCTGTTCGGCCTGGGGATGAGAAAGCTCCAAGGAGACCTCAGAGCTCCTTCTAGTTAAAGGGGCTACAAGAGAGCCGGAGAAGGGCTTTGGATAAGAGATGGAGTGATAGAATGAAGGGGAATAGCTTTCGGTGGGGAAACGGTAGATTTAGATTAGATAAATGACAGAAATTCTTCCCTGTGAGGGCAGCGAGACCCTGGCAGAGGTCGCCCAGAGAAGCCGTGGCTGCCCCATCCCTGGCAGCGCTCAATGCCGGGCTGGACAGAGCAGAGCTTTGCGCACCGCGGTCTAGCGAAAGGTGTCCCTGCCCCGCGGCACGGGAGTTGTACCCGAGCTGCTCTTTCCAACCGCAGCACCCCGCGGTTCCGAGCCCCCGCGGTTCCGTGCCCCGCTCCCGTCCCGTCCCGGCGGCGCTCCCTGCGCGGGGCCCGGCGGCTCCCCGGGGTGGCCCCTCACGGCCGGGGCCGGGCGCGCTCCGCTTTACGGCTGCTGAAAACCTCCCGGGGCGGGCCGGGCCGGGCCGTGCGGCGCCGGGCGGTGCGGGGCAGCGCAGGTACCGCGGGCTGGGGCGGTGCGGGGCAGCGCAGGTACCGCGGGCTGGGGCGGTGCGGGGCAGCGCAGGTACCGCAGGCTGGGGCGGCGCAGGTAACGCGCGCTGGGGCGGTGCGGGGCAGCGCAGGTAACGCGCGCTGGGGCGGTGAGGGGCAGCGCAGGTAACGCGGGCTGGGGCGGGCGGGACCCCCGGGCTCGGCGGAGCCCTGCTGGTAGCAGCGCGGGGCCGACTCTGTCAGCTCCGTGCGTGTTTTTTGTTTTTTTTTTTTTTAATTGTCTAAAAGTAACTCAGAACTCGGTGGAGTAGAGGGATCCGCGGCTGGTCGTCCCCGGGACGGCGGTGGCTACCCCGGGGGCTCCGGGCTGGAGATGGGTTTGGGGTAGGAGAGGTAAATCTTGGTGTGCGGATGGTCCCGCACAGCCCCGGGGAGCTGCAGCTCTCTCTTTCCGTCCCTGTTTCGCACAGCCCTGGGGAGCTGCAGCTCTCTTTCCATCCCTGGTTCCCACTCCCCGCGTGGAGCTGCTCCGTGTTCTGCTTTTCGCTTTCTGTTCGCTGAGAAACGGGACACCAGCGCGGGTCTCGCTTGAGCTTAGAAACTGAACGATGTGTTAGCGCCTTAAAACTTTTAAATACTGAAGCAGAACCCCCAAAACACGGTGCTCTGTGTGACGTGTTGGAAGCTTGCTGCGAACCAGGGGCGCAGTGAGCAGCGTGACAGGGAGCGCTCCCCTCCGGGGTTTGGGGCGTGCTCAGGGTACCACAAACGCGCCCGGGAAATTTCCTAAGTTTCCGTCTAGGACAGTAGTGTCGTCCTCCTGTGTGATCCTCAGTGTCTTGGTTTCTCCATCCATACAGAGCTCCTTGGCTTCAGCAGGTATTCGTCTCCTGTCACTGAGATGGCCTCAAAATTGTAATTAAAACAAACTCCGTAACGAGTGTGGAGTTGACACTTGCAGAGCAGCACTGAAGCATCTCCCTGAGTTCAGCTGAAGCTTGCAGCATTGTTGCTGAGTCATCAGGACAGAAATATTCGAGGAAGAAATAAAGAATTTAGATTTGAACCCTGATATGAACAGCCTGTTTCATGTTGGTTTATTTATTACTTGGTACACATTTCTTGCATTTACAGGCAAATTTATTTGTTCAGTGGTTAGCATATGGAAAGCATTAGATGACTGAAACTGTAACAATGCCAGTCCTGTATATCAAGCAATACTGTATGTATTTTTAGAATTTTAATCTAAAGAGCTCTTGTATGAGTCCCAGTACATCCATAATGCAGCATTTATCTCCACTATCATCAAAATACTAAAGAGCGTCTTCTGAATTTTGGTCATGGATCACATCCCTAGTAGATGTCTTAAATGTATGATAATCTACCATAAAGTTAATCACCTGAAACAAGCCAAAGAATGATCTTTCGTAGCTTACCTTTGGCAGGTTTTTTTTTTTTTCAGCTGGAGTTTTTAAATTGAAAACTCTAGAGCTATACATACAACATTTCCTTAAAAAAAAATCCCGCTTTTTCCCAACTTACATCAGATTTTTCTTGGTTTTAGTGTCTATTTAAACTTAGCGGGTTTTTTTTTTTTCACATCCTTAAAATGATAAGAGTTTTATATTGCTGAAGATGTAGGCTGAAACAACGCTAACAGGTCACATTGCTCATTTCATTTGCGCTAATGCAAAGCTGCTTTGTTGGCATTGAAGAGTTGGGTCCAGGTTGTTCATCTGAAGCAGAAAATAAGTTTAAATGGGGAAAAAAAGTCAGAATTGTCTAAGTTAATAGAAAGATGCTCGTGGTTCACATGCATGTCACAAGCTGCAGATTTTTTTGGTAGCAGCTCCCACAGTCATGCTGGATCATATGACTTCCCGCTCTGTTAATCTTCAGAGCTGAAGTCTTTGCTTGTCACTGCTGTGGTACATACCTGCATTAATTTTTTCCCCCTTTTTAAATAACCTCAGGGTATGAATACAAACTAGACAAAAATAGACCTTCAAAGTGCTTTATCTCCCTGTTAATAAACAGATTTATTTCAGAAGTGTAGTTCTTTGTGATTCGCATGTAATCCTCCAGGGAACGTGTGCTGTAGATCTTCATTATGGTAATTGCCAAATAGACATTTCTAAATCCTCAGACTTTTTCAGTGGCTCTGGAGCTTCTGCTCTAAACATACCTTTGTTGGCCAGCATTCCTGCAGTACAGAATCGCTTAAACACTGGGCAGTGTGATGCTTTTTCTTTTGTTTTTCTTCTTTTCCAACCCTCTCCTCCCCTGTGATGTTTGCTTTGGTGTTCAAGCACATGCATTATAAATATATTTATAAATTAGTTCATTAGGAAGTTCAGGCAATGTAATACGAGGAAGTCATTGATAGATGGCTCTAAATTAAAACTCAGTAGAACTGGGATCCTGTTTTGCATTTTTGTGCAGATCATGCTTTGGTTTGCAATTAATCCAGCTATGAAATAGGCATTATCTCCAGCTGTGGGATACAGAGCAGATACTGATGTGGAAATTGCCTCCATTAAGTAACTCAGTGTTCTGACTGAGAAAGGAGTTTGTAGCCAGGTGCGGTCAGTCTCTTCTGAGTAAGGAGCAGAAAGACAAGAGGGAACTGCTTGTGCCTAGGGGGGTTTGGATTGGATATTGGAAAAAAGTTCTTCACAGATAAAGGCTGTTAAGCACTGGAACAGTCTGCCCAGGAGAGTGGTGGAGTTCCCATCCCTGGAGGGATTTTAAAGGTGTGTAAATGTGATGCTTGAGGACACAGTTTAGTGCTGGGCTTGACAATGCTGGGTTAATGGCTGGACTCGATGCTCTTAGAGGTCTTTTCCAACCTGGGAGGTTCTGTGATTCCATCCTAAATTGAATACAACGCAATCTGTTCTCAAAGACTTGGCAACATGTGCATTAAAGCACTTTGTTCCTCCTCAGGCATGCATCTGTTGAGTCTGTCAGCTGAGTGTGCCTGCTTAACGCTGCTGTGCAGGGAAGCAGGAAAGGTCACTGTTCATCCTCCAGTACCTGAACAGTTCCAAAAAAGTGATAATCAAGTACACCTGTCACAGGACGAGTGCAGAAGAGCAGTTGTTTTCTTTCAGCCATCTTCTTGCCATGGGATCTGTTGGTCACTTGGGATCTAGCAGGGAAACAAAGTATCAAGAGCTGTGTATCTGACAACATTGTCAAGAAGTAATGAAATGAAGGTTTAGGAGTGCTCTTCTTTCAGATTTCTTGTACAAATGTGCTTGCAGTTTCTTGTGGATATCTGAAGCATAGAATAGGTACAGGAGCTGAATAAAAGTGAGAATATGGAATTATTTATTACTGATCTGTTACTTGTGTTGACAATCACTGATATGACACTATTGACATTGGTTGTTGACCTCAGTAAGCCTTGACTTTGAATTCAGACTGGTTAAGTAAACTCTGTATGCTACTAAGGACAGCATTCCCCCTTTGTACAGAGCCAATTCAGCAATCACACAGTTGTTCTGGGCTTTCTGCTTGAAAATCAAAGGGATGTGTCTCCCAAGCATTTGTGTAGGGAGGGCGATAAATGCAGTGGTCATCTGGGAAGTTGAATTGGTAGAAATGTTGGGTCTGTCCTTTAGTTTTCTCTACATTGCTTGTTGTGGCTTCTCAGTTAACTCTTTTCCATGTAAATACAGATTAATTTGAGAGAACTTGAGGAAAAGCTTCAGTATGACCCAGTCTATATATGACTGGGCAGGAAATGTACCATGTCCTCGTGTTTGGTGCTAATGAGATCACTCCAAGAACCCTCTGTCAAGTTTGGGTGTTCGTACTTCAAGGAGGATGTTAAAGTGAAAGAAACTTCAGAGAAGAACTGTAAGAATGAATAAGAGTTAAAAATAGCTCCTGAGGGAGAAATTTCAAGAGCTCAGTATGTTAAATATTATCAAAGAAAAAGGAGGGGAGGGACTTGATTGCAACATCTAAGTGTGTGCGTTGTGAACAGAAATTCTGCGATGAACAGAAACTTTGTGATGAAGCAGAAAATGATGGGATATCAAGATCCAGTGGCTAAAATATGAGCCAGACACATTGGCAGTAGAAATAAGAAATGCATCTTCAGCAGTGACGGTAACTTATTGCACACTATGGTAGGATATTCATCAAAGGAAAATTTTAATTCAAATATGGTATTTTTCCTTTAAGATGTACCTAAGTAAAACTTAATTGAGGGCATGTGTCCATGTGCTGTACAAGTCACAGCAGATGATCAGAGTATTTTTTCTGTATCTAAATACATGCATCTACATAAAAAGACAATAATAAAATATAGTTAGCCCAGGAGGCTGTTCGAATTAGAACAGAACTGATAGGTAACTCAAGACTTTTAAATGTCTAAAATGCCTGGAAACAATGAATCACAGAATAGTTAGGGTTGGAAGGGACATCTGGAAATCGTATAGTCTAACCCCCAAAACAAAGAACTCTAAAACAAGAATTTGTTTTAACTGTACTGAAGATTGAAAAGTTGGGTTGGTGAGTAATTCTTTAGCAATGCAAAGATGTCATTACACTCAATTTCTGCATTAGGAGGTCTTGGCCATTTTAAATACTAAATTAACATGCCAGTTGCTAAGATTCCTTACAAGTTTTCATGAAAGTACTATGGAAATTAAGGTGGTTGAAGTCCAGAATCTGAAAGAAAGGTGAAATTAAAAAAAAAAAAATCCTGCTGTCATTGAGTAACTTTCATAGAAGAGAACACTTGGGCTGCTATAGAGAACATACTCTGTGTGTGTGGGAATTATTGGAGGGTTTGCAAGGAGGGATTTGTAGATCCTGCAGAGATTTGGGGGAAATCTGTGTTATAATGCATTATCTCCTGCAGTGAAGAGCCAGCAGGAATGTTCTGAGGTTTTTCGTGTGCTCAGTTTTACATGCCTTTAGCAGTCAGTTCTTTTAGGTCTTAGGCTTAGTGGAATTGTAGGCAGCTGTGCTGGTTTTGCTGGGGATACAGTTAATTTTCTTCCTAGTAGCTGGAACGGGGCTGTGTTTTGGATTTGTGCTGGAAATGGCGTTGATAATAAAGAGTTGTTTTGGTTATCACTAAATAGTGTTTGCACAGAGCCAAGGCCTTTTCTGTGTCTCACCCCACCAGTGAGGGAGCTGGGGATGCACAAGGAGTTGGAAGGGACAGAGCTGGGATAGCTGATCCCAGTGACCCAGGGAATATTCCAGAGTAAATGGTGGGGTGCTCAGCATGAAGCTGAGGAAGCAGAAGGAAAGGAGGGACATTTGAAATAATGGTATTTATTTTCCCAAGTCATTGTTAGGTGTGATGTATCCAGGTTTTCCTGGGGTTGGCTGAACGCCTGCCTGCCCATGGGAAGTGGGGAACAAATTGTGTGTTTGGTTTTGTTTGTGTGCACAGCTTTTCCTTCACCTGTTAAACTGGCTTTATCTCAGCCCGTGGGTTTTCTCACTTCCCTGATTCTCTCCCCCTTCTCACTGTGGGGGAGTGGCTGTGTGGGGCCAGGTTGCTGGATTGAACCCCCTTGTTGGGGGGTTAGACTATGACAGCAGCATGAGGAGAAATAAAAGAATGGTACATCAAAATAGCAAACCCTCCCTTTGACACAGTTTGACAGGATGAGCAGAAGTCAAGCTGAAGCACAAGTCAAATAAGATATGCCTGTCTTGTATAAACTCTTCAGCTTTTTGGAGAACATGTCAGGAATCAGCCTTCAATATGATGAGAGATCATCAAAATAAATTGAAAGGACCAAGCTAAGTGCACATCACTCAGTGAAACCAGTCTTTTTGCTTCAGTCCCTGAGGACACTGAAGCAACGACCAGGGGATTGATTAGGGAGCGCGGTTTGGTGAACCAAGTCATGTATATGATGAGGACCAGCTGGTTATAAAACTGCTGCAAATTAGAGGAGGAAAAGTCTGCAGCTGGAAGGATTTTTGAGAGTCTGAAGGTGATTGTGCTGCTTGTCTCAAGGGATAATGTGCAAGTATCCAGAAAGTTTCATGATACATGCTGAAGAGAAAGCTGGATATTTGTTGTATTGATCAATGTAAGTGTTGGAGATGGCTGAATAAGTGGAGGTTTTGGGACTGAGTCCACAAATTCTAAGCTGTTTACTTTGGTTGCACACTTCCTTACAAATAATGGCTTAGAAACAGCTGGATGATGGATGATTCCGAATGCTGCAATTACAGAAAAACCTGCAGAAGTGAATGTGCAGGATAGAGATGTTTGACCAGGCATTGTTTTTCTCCTTACTGACAGCAGAAAGTAAATAATGGGTGAATTAATACTTTCCTTCAGGACTGTTCTTATTTTTTTAAATTACTGTTCTTCTCTTAAGTTTTTATATTTAGGCATTTACTTTTACGTTCTCAGTAGTTCTATAAAGGTTCTACCTTTTCTACTTTATATTTCCATTCGTGTTAGAGATTGCCTGAATTTGTTTCAAGCTTTGTCTTTGAAATGGTGGTAAAAATTTAACCTTCATAAAACATAATTTTTTTTTTTTCTTTCTTTATGCACTGACTTAAGCTGTTAATATATGGGATATAAGGTGTCATGGGCCAAGTTTGTGGTTTAAAAAGATTAACTTTGGTAAAACTGTAATGAGAAATATCTGTGTAGAGTAATGGGTGAGAAATTTAAAAAAAACCCTAATTATTTGCAGAAAACCATGTGTATACTGACAATTTCCAAGTAGACTTGGGTGTATTTATCTACCCATTATAGTTCTTATTTTACGGATGAATATGCAAAGTGCTATTCAGAATTATTTGGCCATATGTTCCTGTTTTTATGGAACTTCATTTTGCGGGCTCTTTATATAAATAAAGTTTTCTCTTCATGATGGAATGCACTAAGAGGAAGAGAAAAGAGTGTTATTTCAAATGTTATACCTTTTGCAAAAGAGCAGATGGTGTTTGTATGTGGGGCTTCGAGGAAGTTTTACACTTTGAAACTACTGCTTGATTCCATGTTGTCTAAGAGGAATTAGTGTTTTTATTTCTTCTGGAGCATCCCAGGTTGTGTCACACCTGATGTGTTCTAAGGCGAGCAGAGGTGTGGAGTTACACTGACCTTCTGTCACTTTGTATAATGGGGATTGTTCCCAAGTGCAGGCAAAGAGTTACTTGCTTAAAGTTTATTTTGTGCAGTGCTTTGGCAAGACAAGCCCAGGGTGACGCAGAATGATCTCAAGTTTCTGCATTTTTATTCGTGCCTTGTGTTAAGACTTGACTCTTCCAGTCTTCAGACTTCCACGAGTCACCGCAGGTTTGGGAGGCTGATGGGGAACAGTCTCCTGGTGACACCAGTCAGCTCCTTCAGCACCTTTGGACAGCTCACCAACATTGCAGTTGGTTCTCTGCAGTCAATTTGACACGCTTCATGGCCACTAAATTTCATACTAAATCCCCTGGGAAAAACAGTAGGCAGATGATTAATTTTCCTATTTGTCTTTTAATATGAAATTTGAAATCCACTGGTCATGCCAATTGTGAGAAAAAATGGATTTGTTAGCGAAGTCTCAGAGGAACTTATAGGTGGGTGCTGCAGGCTGCATTGACACATTAAGTTATTAAACCTGGTTTTTTACAAGTGTATTCCAAGACATTTACATCTGTGAATCACAAACATCACGCTGGGCGAGACTAAAGGCAGGGATTTACATTGTTTTGCTGTCCGCATTAGTGAATTGTTTCTCACTATTCCCTTGCTTAGTTTGTTGGGGGTTTTTATGACAATATTTGGGCACGTTAAAAAGCGTATTTTCCTCCTGGTGATTTGCTGCAAATAACTTTGCTTTAGTACTGTTTTGGTAGGAACAAATCCGTATGATCTCCGGCACAGAAATAATTTCTTGCATGAATATTTGAAATGTAATTAGAGAGCAGCAAAAAATACTGAAGTGCTATAGATACACACCTTGTACCTACAACAAATAAACTATTATGTTGGGGACTTAGAGAACTTTATAATCTTCCTGTTGATACTGCAGCTGTTGTGGGAACCACTGCAAAGCATCTGCTGCCTGAAGGAACTCCCCCTGAGGAGGAAACCGGAACCTTGGAGGTCACCTGTGTATAAAAATGGAATGTGCTCTGCCTCTGGCTCTAGCCTCTGTCTGAGGCTGAGCTATGGAAGCCTAATAAAATATTGGTGGATTTACTCATTTAGAGGTCTCTGATGATACCTGTGGAAGAAAAGAATGGTGTGATCAGGCTGGTGCTTCCTTTAACTATTAAGGGAGACAGTTGTGCCCTCATCCCCATTATGTAAGGGGCTGTAGCAGCCACTGGAGCCATGCATTAAGGGGGAAGAACAGACAAGATAGTTACATGATGACAGAAACACGCCTCTGGAATTTTTATTTCAGTAGTGAGATGTTGCATTACTACATATTTTTACTGTATCAGCTGAGAATAAAGCCTATCCAGTATTATTTATATAAATGCTTCCACAAGAGAGGCAGATGCTGGAGTACTCTAAGAAGCCTGGTTTTGCTTTCAGGACAAAGTGTTGGCCCAGAGCTGATGTGTGAGCATATGCTCAACATGCTCCACCAGTGGTTATTCAGTCTCTCTCAGTTGCAGGCAAGTGTGCAGAAGTATCCAGTGTTCTCCCGGGACAGAATGAGAACAAATGCAAAGATATTTTTAAGTCAAATTGAATTCTTGTTTTCCTACCAGCTAATCACATGTATTAGATGCTTGCTGAGTGTCTGCTGTCTGAAAAACAGACACAACATGGGCAAATATGTCTGGCACAAGCCAGATGGTTTGATTTTTGTCTTCATGGAAAGAGTAGGAAAAAATACATCTAGTGAGCAGAGAGGCTGTGGAGAATGTGGTGCTTCCAGGGAAAAATAAAAATTACTTCTCTATCCTGATCAATTACTAGACTATGCAGTTTTAATAAAGAGCTTTTCTTGATTGCCAAGTTGTGGCTTCTTTTCACTTGCTTCATCCATCTACTTGTAATGCTTTGAAAATGACTATTTTGGGACATGTTCTCTTGCTTTGATCCTTAGTCAAAAAGGGTTTTTTTTCCTCATGCTTTCTAACAGCTGTTTTTTATAAGTGTGTGTGTGGATAAATACTCATTTCCCCTGTGGTCTAGCTGGCTTTTCTGCACTGTTAATACTTCACCATAGCAAAAAGTGATTCTGCACACACACTTCGTTCTTGGTGTGTTTTGTATGCCAGCAGTTAAGTGTAGATTGTGAAGTTGAGTGGGTGATTAACTCTGAAAGTGTAAATTCACTGATTTTGCTTGTGTGTTTTACATGGGTTGCAGTTCTTAAGGACTCTCCAGTTTTTCTAGAGCAAAAAATGTCTGCTGTGCAGGAAAAATGAAATAGATTTCAAGTAATTTCTTCTTTTTTTGTATTTAATTAATGTGAATATTCAAAGATCCAGCAGTTCAGAACCAGAAATTCCCAGGAGTAAAAAATATTCCTGGAATGTGCGTTCCAAAGTAGGATAGTTCTGTGGCACAAGTGTGGAGTTTTGTTTGTTTGGGTTTTTTTGGTAAAGTTATTGTTTTGCTGTTCCTTTTTGATTGTAAAATGGAGCATTCTGCTGTTATATTCTTTTGAGTAATGTACAGATGGTGCTTGCACAAAAGAATTATCAGTGTACTTCTGAGTGCAGGGAACTGAAATGAAATACACGATTTCATATATGTAGTACTTATATACTGATGTATGCAGACAATGAAGAGTTTGTTTATGTAAATACAGTCTTGATTAGATAGACTTGTGGCCTCTGAGTTTGTAAGCAGTTTTCCGAAAGGTTGTGGAGAATATTTATAGGAATTTTTCTGAGTGCCTGTCCTAAGAGGGATCTGAGGTGAAGATCTATTTCTTAGGAAATAGCGAGTTTGAAGAATTAAGGAATTGTTGTTTCAAGTTATGTGCAAGTAACCTGAGATGGTCTCCCTTTTGAAATAGGTTTTAGTTTTCTCTTACACACTCTGTGATTGAAATGTGCTTGTTTTCTAGCTGCTGCTAGATCAGGGCTTGGTGGAGCTGTCTGTGTGTGTCGTGTGTCAGAGCACAGGGATTGACCCTCTTTGGGAAAGTTGGGGTGAAATTCTCTGGTGTTGTCCAGCCTTTCTTCCAGTAAAAGACTTGTGTGCCAATACTTGAAAGGAATGGAAAAAGCTTTAGTAAATACCAAGTTTTAGTTGAATTGTGGTAAGTAAAATACTTGCTCTTGATGCTACTTCCTAATGCAGAATTTTTTTGTTCCACTGTTTTTTGTTCGTCCAAGTGTAGATGAGAGACTTGAAAAAACTTAATCTTGTGAGAAAGAGAAGAGTATGTTTTTGAAAAACAGTACTGATGTATAAGGGCTACTTTCTGCTCTTTGTTTTTCTTATTTGTTTTTTTTCCTTTGTAGAATAAAATATCTTTCTAGTTCTATAATCTCTTTTAAGTGGCAAAGCCTAAGTAATTTTTTCCTTTTTCTAGCAGATACTTTGTGTGATTCAGTTTTGAAGTCAAATTCCTTCTATCTTTAATGGAGACATTTCTTTTTCTTTGTTTTGGTTGAAAGGAGTTAAGTAATGACACTTCCTAGAAAGATGAGACAGAAGTGTTACCAAAAAAAAAAGAGGGAAAGATTTTCTTGACCTTTAGTGCATATTATTTTTAAGTACCGGTTCAAAAGTCTGAATATCACTGATGTCCTGAGAAGGCATAAAAGTGTCAGTGTAAGAGATATATCTAAGTAATTTGGTTTTTCGGAATTGAAATAAATGTGATTTAAAGGGAAACTGTCAAGATACTTAGATCTTAAAACTACTTCAGTGGGAATTTGGTTTTTATTCTGTTAGAGGCTTGCGTTTATACTGTTGGTTCTAGAATAAATTAACTAAAAGCTGTAGAAGAACTTCAAGGATTATTATTACAGTGCTCTGTAGGCAATATTAATCCATTTATTGTTTATCTCTTGCCTTGGAGGAATTCCATCTAGAAACTTTTATTCAATTACCTTGTGCAATGTGAAGTATTCTTACCTGCTATATGACTGTAGCTCTCTTTAAATGATTGACTGCTGATTGACACAAAGTTATACTGGTTTGTGAGGAAAAGTGGAAAAAGAACAAAATTTTCTGTGAAACTGTATAGAGGAAATTGCCTTGCAGTGATTCGAGATATGGCTCACAAACTGCCTTAAAATGCACACTGACCCTTTTTCTGAACTGGAGTGGGAACTTGGGTAGATATTTCTCAAATAAAAAGCAATCTGGAAATGGATTAAACCTGAATTATTATTCACTGATGGAAAGCTAGATATAGGAGTCTCCTAGGGACATTCTGTATGCACCCAGAAGTTCCTGAATGTACAGAAGCTAATATAAATATTACCTCAGTCTTCCCTGGTAATCTTTTCTCAATCTGGGCTTTTCTTAAAACATAATTTCTGATAATCTGTAGGCACTGACTGTAACATGCAGGACAGTGTGTGTGATTTCAGTTTCAGAACTTTTCTTTTTTAACCTTGGCATATTAATCAGATTCTGCAGAGCTCTGTGCTGTCTGTTGTTAGTTATTGCAGCAGGTTAAAAATTGAAAGGAAGGGCCAATGAAAAATAATTTAATCAGGAGTACTTTGTGCAGCTCAGTCCTGAGTGTGGTTTATCAGGGCTTCATATAAGAACACCAGTATGAAGTAAAGAGGGATTCAGTGTTTATCTGAGATTCTGTTAAGATGAGAGATTTCTAGATCTTTTCCAGGGGACATTTTTGGAGACTCTTAGCATTTTTGTAGTACTTGTGTTTTTTATGTTCTCACTTTGCTGTGTCAGGTGGACTGGGCAGCAGGTTAGACTTGAACAAAATAAATATCCACAGCCTAAAATATGCAAGATTTTGCAATCGTTGTAATGAAGTTACATGATTTATTGGAACAATTGTGAGTTTTCGTTTTTTTTTTTCCTAAGATTGCCCTTCCTTTAAGGAATTCTAAATTAATACTGGATTATTGTTTATAATTTTAATTTTTTTTTACCCTGCTACTAAAATAAATTCCTTAATTTGAAAAATTTTAAACTGTTTTCACTAATAGCTTAGTGTCTTTCTAGGCAATATTTATTCCTCCTCCCAGGAACTAACCTTTGTTTCTTTCATTTATTCTTCTTCTGACATTGTTGTAAGCTCCGTGTTTCAGGGTGGGGATGTGTGGGTCTATTAGGCAAAATAAAAGACTTTACCTGGAGCATGTAGTGATCCATAATGAACCTGAGGTATCCGAGGTGCTGGGCTTTTGCAGTGACTGCTTTAATCAAGCTAATTTGGGGACAACGAAAGTTAGAGCTCTGGATTTACAGGGTGACCACCCAGTGCTTAAGTCAGAGCTCTTGCTCAGCAAAGCATTAATATTTGCGATTATATGCTTTCTTCTGCTAGTTCAACAAATTAATGAAGAATGTTTGCTGAAATCTCACAGACTTCACTTCCTTGTGAGGAGTTAATTACTTTTTTTCATGAATAAAGATCAGCAGTCACTGGCAGACTCAGGTGACTGTAAATGCTACACAAATGGCTGAAACAAAATATGGAATAGTCAGGGTAGTCCATTTAGTGCTTTACCAGTCTGGGCTGACTTTTGCTGGTTGAAGGTCAAGAGCTGATAGGAACAGCCCCAATTCTCCCAATGCCAGGGCCCCTTCCACATATTCCTTATGCATTTAGGGTGACCTGGGACGTGTGTTTGGATTCTTGCTGTGAGTCTGCCACACTGATGTGATAGCACAAAACTTGTGCTGTCCTGCATCAGCAGATATCAAAGAAATCTTCTTATTTAATAGTAAAAGATGCTCCGAGGAGAGAGTGGGGTCTTTGTCATCTTGTTACATAGCTAGAATATCAAATGCAGAATAGATTGTTGTGCAATAATGAGCACCTAAGAAAAGTCTGAGGTACTGAAACATGTTGCCATAGGGCAAAGCAGGGGTGGGATATGGTTGAAAAAAAAAATCCAGCAAAGGAAGCTGGAACACATTTATATTGCATTCTTTGCTTTCAGAGTAGCTTACTTTATTGGATTTCTTATGTATAAGTAACAAAGATTCATGAATAGTTTATTTGAGTTTGATTTTTCCTGATCTATGCACGAGTTTATTAGCTTTAGGCAGGTGCATAAAGATTCGAGGCCTTTTTTTCTAAAATTCAGCTCCTAGTACTACATCAAATTTTGTTTCCTTTGAACAAGCAGAGACCTTGCTTAGCAGAGGTTGCAGAGAGCTGTAGCTGCTCACATCTGAAATTCATGTCTGTTCCCATCCAGATGTGTCAGTTGTTGGACTTCAGTGGACCTGAGGTCAGACTTGATGCAAATTTGGTAATTTTAAGAGAATTAATTTGGTGGAAAGAAATGCATGGAATGACTTGAGTGTTCTGCATTGTTGTGTTGAGCAGTGCAGCCTTGACTAATACAACTCAGTTGTGTCCTTTTTTGTTTTGTCTCTCCATCACATGATATGCTTTGACTGGCACAAGTGGTCACTAACACAGCTAATTTAGTGTTAATCAGCTCATGGAACAAGTCCAGTTTGAGAGGTGAATGAAAAAATGTAAAACCCCAAGCCCCGAATAACCCTGCGTAAAAAGTAGCTTATAGTAACGTGTTTATATAGTACTGAAGTATAGATTCTCCAACCTAGTTCCAAGTTAAGTGAGGAAAAAATATTTTATTAGGATCAGAATTTTATCTGAGTGGAAGTCATATAGTTCTGCAAACTCTGTATGGTCACACTAGCATTGCATCTCTATGAAGTGAAGCAGGACTGGTGCTGTGCAGCCGTATTCCTTACCTGCTGCAGCTTCCCAGGAGGCTGCTGGATGCCCTGAGGATGGAGTTCCCTGTGCTTTCTGCTGATTTCGTGGTGTTACTGGATGTGTTAATGGACCAGCAGATGTTAAAAGCGACTTTCCATCGGTCGTAAGCCAGAAAACACAAAACTGGGAGCTCTTTCAAGGTTGGGAATAGGCTCTTGGGGAGCTCCTGAACATTATCTGTTGTTCTCTGGACTGTGTGGCTGCTGGAAATGCAGTCATGACTGAAGGGAAAATGTCTCGCTTTAAAGATTGAAGTTGTTTTTTGCTTTTTTTTTTTTCTTTCATTCTTTGTTTTTCTTTGATAGTTTTTATGTAAATACTTTCTGTTCACAAGGAAAGTGTCTAGAATATGAATATCTGAACACGAGGATTTTGAAGACTTGGTCACTATTCAAATACAGCTGCTGTTCCCCTGAATGGCCTTGGCCAAGGCTACTTTTCTTTCCTGTGCTTTTACTTCCCTGCCTATGGCTGATGTTATGCTGTCTTTCTAAAAATGTTTCAGAAAATGCAATTAAAAGCAGTGAATTAGATCTGAGTTATAGTTTTGTACAGTCATATGACTTTAGGAACCTTACTATGTCATTTTAGTTATCAGCCAAAACTTCAATCTCTTTGAATGAATGATGAAGCTTATTTTCAGTGGCGATCTTGCCATGTATTTCATTCTTGAATACAGTTGCTAGGATAATAAAGACTTCAAAATAAAGTTAAAAAAGACAAAGGCAAGATAAATACATGTGAGCTTGTTTCTCTGTGAACTGAGGTCAGTGATTGCACAGCCTCTGCTTCTTCGTACTTAATATGCATGGCTTGAGTAGGAAGGCTAAAAATGGATAATTAGGAAGGCAATGGCGTGTTTTTTCAGACTGTTTTAATACCCTTTGGGCTGTATCCAGTAGTAAAAACCTCATAGTGTCTCCAGTTTTGTGTGAACTGTGGTTTCTGATGGATGGTGATGCCTTGTGTGGTGACTGATGCTTCTGGTGTACGGCCTTTAATGTGTTCTTTGACTTCCCCTCGCAGTTCCCTTCTTGCACAAACTCTGACTGGGAGAGTAGTTAGAGAAACATCTTTTCTGATAATGAGGAAAGAACTGCAAATATTCACAGCATGTCATGGGCAATTCCTGGATCAGAGTTGCTGGAGGGACAGGTATTTTTAGTCAGAGAATTGTCACAAAATGGATCTTCTGGCAGGAGGATGCGTTTGGTTCACCACCGCAGGCAGAACAGCTTAATTGAAAGCAAATTTTTGGATCTGTTTATGTTCAGTCAGATATTTGTATTCTGGACATTTTCCTCATGAACAGAGCATATTTGGAATGAAAAAGGGAAAAAAAAAAACAAGCCACAAACACTGAAGAAATAGGAAGTGTTGTTCCAAGACGATCACTGGGAGGAGCTGTTTATTACAGTTTTTATGTATTAAATCAGTGGCAAGAAAATGATGGGAGAGTGGGAAGGTGATGTGGAGGCAAAGAAACTTTGTCATGAGTGGGGAATACTCTCCTTTAGTAGAAAGGGAGATTTTAATTTCATAAAAAAAATGAAATTAAAGGAAGTAGTGGGAGTGGTGACCTCAAGGGAAAATACTAATTCACGAAGATTTAAAAATGCTATTGTCTATTAACTGTTAAAGCAGAAGTGCAGTTGGGGCACATCATTGGTGATGGGAATGAACTGAACAGGTAGCAGTTGTCCAGCTGTGCATTAATGCACTGGAGAGCCCATGAGTTCCAAATGAGACAAGAACTGTTCCTGCCATTGGAATACTGACTGGATGTTTGTCAGTAATCCTGTTATAGAGGTAACCCACCTCAGAGAGACAATTTGTGTTTGAATCCTGATATGATAGAGTGAAAGGGGAAAAATCTTTGTAAAAATTCTCCACCACTATCTCCATAATCTCTACTTGAGTGAGCGTCAGCCAAGTGAGAAAATGAAAAATTATAACCTGCCAAGCATCACTGGCAGACTGAAATGAAAAAATTGCAAGTTAATAACAGTGATGCTTCCAAAAAATTTGCTGGCCAATTTAACATTGCTTTATCCAAGGTCACATCTTGCAACTGATTATTTTTAGTAATTTGCAGATGAGGATTTTCTACCTTTATTATGGGAAGTGAAGATCAGGGAAACACCAGGTACAGTTTTCAAACTCAAGGTTATTAATATCTTCATATCAAAAGTAAGTCGTGTTCCCTGCTTGTTTGCTTAAGACTAGACACAGAAATTTTTTCCACTGTAGTGAAATGGGATATTTTTGCTATACTTTGTGGCAGTGATGAAGTCAGTGTGACATGAAAACTCACAGTGGAGTGAGATTGGTGAAGGAATTGAAAATAGGAAAAAGTAGAACTTGCCTGAGTTTGTTCTGGAGCACTCTTGCTAATGTTCATGTGATAATTTTTATGTAATAGTGTTAAAAGAGATTATGTTGCCCATTTTTGAGGTTTAAGGATTGTGAAGTGAGTACACAAGACTTTATGTACTGTGTCCAGTGGAATAACCAAGGCACATTACTGGAATCCAAGGTGTGAAAACCATTAGTGAACTTTAGCAGCACTTAATTTCCTCCAGTACCATCTGCACCATCATCTTAATATTACAGGATAAACCTTGCTACAGCATTTACCCAGCATTGGCACACTGTCACCTGTTTAAAATAGACCATTCTTCAACTACTGGAATGTATTGTTGTGTGTGGAAACTCCTGCCCTAGGCTTACAATGAAAGGGGAAAGCCTCTGTGCTGTTGTGTTTGTGTGGTTCTGTGGTCCTTTTAATGAAGGATATGCAACATCCTGATAATGCTGAGTGTACACAGCGGTTCTAGGGAGACGTTGTGGTTCAGGAATTTTGGCTGTGGGTAATTGTTTTTAGCCACTCGGTGGTTGCTGTGCAGAAAAGACTGCAGCACTTCTGGCTGGCATGGAAAGTGAAGGGCATTTCTTGTTGGGGGATCGATGGAGCACTCTCTTTGTAACTGTTTTTAACCAAAAAGGTCTTACCTGTAACCAAAATAATAAAATTCCATGAGCAGCTCCACTCAAGAACTCCCCAAAACCATTTGGTTTTGTTCTGTCTGTGTGAGCTGTGCAGGCTGGAGCTGTTCTGTCTGGAGAGAGGATTAACGTGCAAAAGATGTTTGTTCTCCATCTCCATGGTCAGAAGCCTGGGTGAAGTCTCAGCCTCCAGAACCAGGTTTGCTGGGCATATGCTCAGTAGGAAGGGGAGCTGAATTCCCAGCTGTATTTCCCAGCTCTCTGTGGAAGTTCCTTATTAGATCACTCAAGTCCTACCAGCCTTCTGAGATCTGACAAGATCGCAGCTTGAACTGTTTAATTTTTCTTGCTGTCATGCAATGCATCATAGTGAGTTAGCTCAATAGCCCTAACCTAATGCTTACTGCAACGAAGCTGGCAATGGATCAATCAATACTTATTTCAGTAAGCAAAGCAAAATGAAGTATTCTTTTGACAACTTCTGTCCATTTCATTATCTCATTTTAAGTCACAAAACTATCTCATAAAGTTTTCATACTTCCTTAAACTTTGTAGCATGTCTGCTTTCATATACATCAGGCTGATGCCAGCAGCTCTCTCTTCTCCCAAACAGGGTTCCATCCATGCATTAGGGTAATCTGTTGCATTCCTGTAGCAGAAGGAAGCTGATTCTTTCCTGGTGTGTCCAGGCACCTCTGGCAGGCAGACCTCGGGACTTAGGAGCAAAAACTTCAGGGAGTACAAGACTTCAAGCTTGATGTTTTATTGCCTTGTTTTTTTTCCTTCTTCTTCAAAAGTAGTCTTGCTGTGGGATATTTGCAATGCAAGCAAAACTGAGCAGCTTTAGTATTGCCATTTCTAGTATCACTCAGATCACTCAGCCTTACCAGGCTCTGACAGGGTGTGCTCTGTCCCAGGCCAGATAGAGCTGCAGTTCTTGGATTATACTCATGTTCAAAGTGGAATTTCCTCCCTGGACTCTGTGATATTTTCCCCACTTATATTAAGGCTACTTTGTATTTCTGCAGGAAAGTGTGTCTGTATAATCTCTGTGAGTATACATGCCCTTTACACCATTTTTAGACCAGTATAGTGGAGATTAAATTCCTCCCCTTCTTCTGTAAAACTCAATTTTCCAGAGTAATAGTTTTCTTTAAATGTTGCAGACACAAAGAGATAAACATACACAGGTGAGATGAAGAAACAAAGCATAAAGACAGATACCTGTACACATCTAGGCATGAGTTTCTCTTCACACCTTCTGGGACAGAACTGGATGAGTTGTCCCTTTATTTACAGCACCTGTGTTGGTTTAGATGCTCTGTTCAGTGTCTGCCCCACGGGAATGAAATGTCAGGGCACAGCTTAGTGCTTACTTACATACAATCAGCTCTATGGATGCATGGCCCTCTGGGTGGAGGAGAGAGCATCCAAAGCTTGTGACATGCAGCTGTAAAGTTGCAGTTCATTGCCAGCTAAGAGGGTGCAGCGAGCTCTCCTCAAGATCAGGCCATTTTTCCTTGCTTTTGTGAAAAGCTAGAGCTTGACTCTCATTTTTGCTTTTCAGGAAGCTTATTACTTTTGGGCTGTCTCCAGCCAAATGCTGATAATAGGCTCTATAAGGGAACTTCTGTGCAATGATTCTTTTAGCAATGAAATTGCATGCAGCAAAAGTGGAACTGACCAAGAGAAAGGTAAGGTTAAAGCCAGCATTTAGACTTTTCCTTTTTAAAGAGCTAGTCAGAGTAGATTAAGGCCACTTGAACACACATTAGCTATTTAAAATAGAATGACAAAGCTGCACTTTTTTCCTGCAAAAGTCCTCTAGAATATTGTACATCTAATAATGAACACTTCTTTTAAAGTCTTTTTCCTGGGGCAGGTATTTATGTATGAGGCTTGATTTGTAATTGTGCTAGAAATCAAAATCCTTCATTTTAATTGATCTTCCTGACCATAAAAGAAATGTAAATACTTGCAGAGCATTGCATTTTGCTTTCTTCTGAAAACATTTTAAGGTAATGCACCTGTTTTTCATACTTTGAGAAGTATTTTTTCGGTAAGCCTATTTTTTTCAGAGGCTGATAGCGAAATGATGGTAGAGATTTGAAATAGATACCCCTTTCAAACGGGTGTGCTGATTATTGAAGTGTGTGGAGAGGAGTTCTCTGACCCATTATGAAATAATTCTTTTGCCAACACAAAGCATAATGCATTCCGATGACACTCACAATTGCAGTACTTCCAGAGTAATTACCCATTTTCAAATTGTTTGAATTCTTATTTGCATGTTGTATTTAATTGAAAACTGCATGCTTTGATCTGTGCACGTGTGGAAATACTCATTGGGTTTAAATTGACAGCAAATGTGTATTTACTTTGCAGGTAAGCAAACATTTGGGTGTCTTACAGGCAAATGCATTTTTATCTCACCTGTATGTGATACTACATCCCTGTACAGCTGCATTTTTCCAAGTTACAGCCAGCCCAAGTAGTGGTGGATACTGGCTGCTCAGGTGTTTATCCACCATGTCAGGTTCCAGAGTTTTGAATTGTGCCAGAAACAGTTCGTAGTCATACTTCGGCCTCTGTCCTCAGATTCATTTGCTGATGCTGCTTCTCTTTGGTGACCTGATATGTGTTTGTACCAGCTGAGGTTCTTCCAGAGAAAAAGGAAATGAATCTCTGAGCTTTGAATAACTTTAGTTTTTGCCACTCCTTACTCTGAGGAGTGATGGAACTCACTCTTTCTTTTGGCAAAGAGATGGTCGAACTTTTCATATGTGACTGAAAGCACATGGCTAATGAAGTGCTAAAGCCTATGAAGGACATCTCTGGACAGGATGAAGAGTAAATCTAATGTGGTAGTGCTTTGACACAGAATGAGAAGGCAGATTTGTGAGGAGAAGTAAGTAAATAAAACAACAAAAAAGTTCAAACAGTGATGGCTGTGTGGGTGTGATTTGCCTGTATTAAAATCAGGCTTGTAAGTTAAAACTAAAATAAATACAGCTTGCCCTGTAATGGACTCAGGCATTCTAGAAAAGTCTTTTTAATAGAGTTCATATTGTATTTTGAGGTTAAATTAC
The DNA here is from genome assembly GCA_026261815.1 of Monarcha castaneiventris obscurior. Taxonomy (NCBI): domain Eukaryota; kingdom Metazoa; phylum Chordata; class Aves; order Passeriformes; family Monarchidae; genus Monarcha; species Monarcha castaneiventris. Next base: position 5,595,669 of record JAMPIT010000437.1, read on the forward strand.
CCCAATAAAAATAATTCCTCTGTGTGCTTTCTGGATATGAAGTTTAATCAGACTGTCTTGGAAAGGAGCCTGGGACTAATATGAGCATTTTCTTGATGTGATGTCTGCACATTTTCACGAGAGGAGTAAAGGTCATTCCCCTGTTGGATGGGAAAGAGCTTCCTAAAGCCTGTTGGCAATGCTAGATTTTGCTGCATTTTCTTTACAGTGGTGATGTCATCAAGGTTAAACTTAGATTCACAGCTAAAAGTAGTATCTAGAATGTAAAACAATTGTTAAATTAGCTGTTATTCAGTGACTGTAAGTCAAAATTGGGCTGGGTGTGGAAGAATTCTTAGTGTTATCATCTGACCTCAGTTTTTCCCTATTTTTTTGATCTTCTAAAAGCCTTCTGCTTAACAGTTCTTATAATGGTATAAAGGAGTGAAGGTTTTCTTGTATGAGCAGATATGGGGACTGGAGTGAAACTGCAGCTTGTACATCCAGTGGGTGGTCACTGGATAGAAGCTCATTCTGGTTATTACCAAGCTGGGTGGCAGTCACTGAGCAGGTAGAACACCGAGCTAGCCAGTCATCCAAACCCGTTAATGTCCAGCATTTTAGGGTGTAAATATTTTAAAGGCAGCGTTTCTTACAGCAGTGCCTTCTGGGGGCTTTTTGCATGTTCAGAGTAAAAATGCATGTGACCTTGGTTTAGTTACAGTACAAGAACAAATTCCATTGAATAAAAACACATCTGAAAAGTTAAACAAAAAAAATCCTTTTCTACAGATTAAGCCTGCTGCCTTTCTCCTCCCTTTTAAACATTTAAACACACTCTTTACATGATGCTTAAGCTTTTAAGTCAAAGTTATGAGGTGCTGTAACCAGGCTTGAGCCTGAGAACAAGACCCAAACCAGGACAATAACAAAATGACACAAAGATTGACTCCACCGTGCTTGCTGGATGAAGTGAAAACTGCTGAAATATAAATCCTATATCCTGGGATTTCACTGCCTGCTGGAACTAATCTCATTAACTTAAAACCACCTGAGGCTTAAGAGACATATACACTGCTGTGAGAAATTATATTTATCTCATCCTAGGGGGAAATCCTTTCCCTCCCCCAGCTTACCTTACTTTTGACTTTGTCATTCTTGAATTACCAGGTCATTTCTCCCCCATGGGAAAGTCGTCATAGCTCACAGCAATGCAGTTACTGTATCTGAAGTTCACTGCTCTATGAATGCTGAGATCACTGTTTGAGGGTTTTCTCCTTAAATAATTTCCTAGAGAAAACAAAGACTGGAAAAATAATAGGTTAGCAGTTTACTTAAATGAAGTTCCTCCAGAGCTACAGGAAAAGATTCCAGAACTAAAAACACAGCATAAGGCAAACAGCTTACTGAAAGCATTAAGGTGTTTATTGCCTTTGTAAACCAAACACTGAGTTTTCTTTAACCATTAAAGTTTAAGAGATTGGTGGCCTCTGATAAGTGGTAATTGAATGCAGAAATTTCCAATGCAAGGTTGCAGTTTGAAATCCCATGAGTGTCACCAGGGAGAGCTCTGTAGTTGTGTGGTTGAGAGCTGCACTCCCATTTGGATTGAGACTCGATCCCAAATCTGCATTCAGTATTAAATCCAGCCAGTAGAAATATTTTGTTTGACATGGGAGGATTTTGGATAAGACTTTACCTGATAATCTTGCTGGACTTTGCAGAAAGGCAAGATGACCTTGTTCAAGTGTCTTTCAATGTTTGTCTACTTCTGAAAAAAATGAATAAATCAATTTTGAGTTACCCATTAAACAGCTCAAATATAAAAGGATATTAAGGGGAAAAAAAAATAGTGTTAAAACAGAGTGAGCTCTGAAAACTAAATCTTGAAGGCCTGATCTCCGAGATGGAATGCAGAAAGCCTTGTGCAGTGACAGCTTTTTGTGGTGAGCCTGGTCCTTGGGGTGCTGCTCCCAGAAGGGAGCCCAGAGAATGTTTGTGTTGTGGAGGTGAAAGTTACTTGCAGTGAAATGGAGGTGCCAGCTTCTGTGACTAAGAGAAATGACCACTGAGCCAAACTACACGTCATTTCTGCAAAACCCAGCTCAGAAGGTGATTTGTGGGTTTGAATGATGGGTCTGTCAAAGTTCACTCTTTACAGTGGTTTATTGGCCCTGAGTCACCATTTCACTGACCAGCCATTTAAATTGGTCTGAGTTGATAGACTGTGTATAGAGACAACAATAGATGCAGTTGTAATTGCAGACCACTTACATTAATTAAAAATGATAATATAAGCTTCTGCTTCTCTTTCATCTGCATGGGATGAAAGTGATCTGGCCTGTTGATGGGAATGCCCCATTAATCCTCCATTAATGCCCCATATTTAAGGGCCTGCAAAGAGGTGTGTATGAGTAAATAGTGAAGTGCATTAATGTCTCTGGATTAGAAGTCCATGTAATTATGATGCTAATTGTGTGTTGTTGTGATCTTGTCTAGATGTAGGTGAATTTGGTCAAGTGGTTTTGTTTAACTTTGTTGAGTAATGAATAAATCAGTGATGTTACAAATGGCTATTGCTATTGTATAGTTAAGAATAGAGTCTGAGGTGGTGAATGGTTGCTGAACTCTAGTGTACAATCCCTTTTCAGTCCTGCATAAATGAGTACAGCATATTCCAGTTTATTTAGTGATGGACAGGTGGTTAGTTCTTAAAATAGCTGAGGAGTAGGAACCTGACACCTTGAATGATTTATGTGTTTTCTTTGTAAGCTTGTTTCTGTTTTGTAACCTTTAAAATGTGGGTTTTATGAGTGATATCATTAAAATTTATACTCCCTCTAGTATGTGATGTTAGTCATTATTGCTCTGCTGGGCCTCCAGATCACCTGTCTGAATTATAAAGCAACCTTCCTTGGAGCTAAATAGTAATTTTTTTTTTTTCCAAATGCATGCTGACTTCATTATTTTTCATTGGTGCTCCCTTACCAGAACAGAGGCCAGAATCTGGCCTTTTCTGCTTTCCATCCAAGTGGGAAAGGTTGGTTGCTAGGAGTAACTGTGTATTTCTAGGAATGAGATATGACGGGTCATTTAACTTAGGAAATTTGATATCAATCAGAAGAAACTTCCAGAGAATTTGTTTTGAAATGTACTCTATTTTTTCTTCTTTGTTAACTGAGATTCATGTGCTCGGGAGGTGATTTAATGATGTGCTGGGCTTTGTTACGCTAATTTAAAAGAGTTTCAGCAAAGAGTGAATCTCAGAGAAAAAAATGCTGATACTGAAAGTGAAGCACAATCCTTGATTCCATCAATTGAGACTCTTAAAGATCTTACACACCAGGAAGGATTTTGTAAAAGGCTTCAAAGTTGTGCCTTTAGTCTGCATCCTCAGCTTGAAGGTGCTGAAAAGCTTTCTTCTGGAGAGTTCCACAATACTCTCAAAAAGCTTTGGGTGTTTTTTTTAGCTAATTAATCCAATGAAAAACAGAAGTTTTGCTGAGCCATGGACTACTCCTCTGGTTCTCTGAAGGCTGACAAGCAAACTGCTCTGTAACTCATGAAGATCACCCATCTCTCTCTCTTCTTTCAGAAATGAATGATTTGTTCAGTGTTAATGTTGTATATTGGTTAGCAGATTGTGGTATAGAGTAATTCATTGCAAACTTCCCAGACATGACTTACTAGCCAGCTTTCATCCAGAGGTCAGATGGAGTTGTTGTCTGACCAGTACAATTGCAGATGTTTTAGTTTTTTCAAAGCAAGCCTGTTTGCCTAGAATCAGATCATTGACTCAGCCATTAACCCAGCACTTCCCAGACCTCCACCACATCTTGTAAATACCTCTGGGCATGGAGATTCCCTGGGCACATGTGCCAGGGTGTGACACAGCTTTCAGTGAAGAAATTTGCCCTAATAGGCAGTCTAAAACTTGCCCTGGCATAACTTGTGGCAGTTTCCTCTTGTCCTTTTGCTTGTTACTGGGGAGACCAACCCCACTTGGCCCCAGCTTCCTTTTCAGGTGGTTGTAGAAAGTGATGAGGTTCCTTTTCTCCAGGTTGAACACCCCCAGCTCCCTCATCTGCTCCTCAAAGGACTTGTTCTCTTGTGCCTTCACCAGCTTCATCTCTCAGAAGATGCTACAGCATGCAAAAGAGCTGGGATTCAGGCTTCTTGTAGCAATGCCACTATGAGAGGTGGTTTTTGTGTGTGTGTGTTTGTGTTTTTCTTAACACAACCTTACCATTGTAATACAAATGATTTACTGATCTTAACAGAGGATAAAATACTAATTTCAGTGCAGCCTGAGGCTACCATGATATATTCCGTGCTGTCATCTAGTTTCATTGAAAGATATGTGATAGAGCACTAGAAAACAAGTTTGAACAACAAAATCTGTGTTATTGTTGGAAAACGTAAGAATGCAATGTGTCAGATAAGAGTTATGTCAGAATAAGTGCACTCAAGCACTGGATCCTCAAGCCAGTGGCCTCTTCCTGAAATATACTTGGTATCATGTTCCCTGTTGTTGCAGTTATTAAAATTCCCTGTCTGCTTCTGTTCCCTGTCTCTTGAGAGATTATTCTCTCAATATTTGCAAGGCAAGTTCCCTGTCATGTTACAGATTTCCCTATTTATTTTTGTAATAAAAAAAAATGTGAGCATCAGAAGTTCCTGCAATGAACGCTTCCAGCAGCATAATTCCTAGAGCTGGAAGGAAAGCTCTGTGTGTTTGCACTCCTAATATCAACTAAGGTCTGTTTCAAGATTCTTGTCCTCTCACCACACACACTGCAACTAGACTTTGATTAAAGTAATGCTATCAGGTTGAAGTTTAATTTGCTCTATGCTACTTATACGTATTTTAAATTGTGAATGGACTCCATACATAAATGTCAGGGAGATGGTGAAGGAGGTGGAAAGAAGAGCTGTGATGGTGATTAGAGGAGGCTGAGTTGAGTTTTTCATAGGGTTAATGCTTTCCAAATTGGAGGATATAAGATTGAAAGTGAAGGGCACACTCCTTGTTGAGGGAAAGTGGTGGAGTGATCCTAATGCAGAATCTCATTAAAGCAACTGTCAGGATTCCTCTATTTTACCATCACCTCCCCTATTCTATAAGAGTCAGCTGTCGTTTGGAGTGAGCATACTGCCAAAGAGGCATTTACAAATAAATGAAAAATGTCACATTTGATTTTGCTCCTTTCAGAGGACTCTGTGTCAGCTTTGTCACAAACCCTTTGTTATTCTCTCTTTTAGATCTTGTCTGGACTTTGGAAATAACTTTGGTTCTTGGGTTCCTTCTGTTGACCTGGGGTAAGCTCCCTGGATTATGACTTTTTATTAACATTTGTGCAACAGTTAAATAACATTGACTTTTCCGTGCCTATGAAGGATGAAATGCTAGAAGTTCTTACCAATTACCTTATGAGTGTGTATAGAAGCTGCATAATACAATCCACGCTTGAGAATACCACTAAAAAACAGATTTATTTCGTAGTTTCTCCTATAGAAGTATTTGCACATTATGGTAATTACTTTGCAAAATGTTGTGTGCTGTGGAAGTAGCCACATAAAATATGAATAGCTATGTGGTTTTATTTGTTTCTAAAGAATATGTACTTCTAAGTTGATAGTGTACTTTTTTTCCATATTTATAATTTCTCACTCTTCCACTGTATGTTAGATGGTTATAGTGCATTTTCCTTCTTGTAAGCATATCAAAAGGGAAGTTGTTTTTCTTACATATTTGCTGGCTGTGTAAGTGAACTTGATGTGCAATATCAGTCTACCCCTTTTAATGCAAAAGTATTACTGTAAGATTGGATATCTGTCGAAATGTCATTACAAAAAATAGTTGAGATGGTTTAGATAAGAAGTATCCAAACTACAATCACATCTAACAAAACTGGCTTAGTTATTTTTCCCTTGAGCTTCAGTTTTTGAGATTGCAATCAAAAATACAGTGTTTTAATAAAACTGCTGTGAAAGAAACTTCATTAGCATCCAGAGAAATACCTGTGATCCTTTAAATAGGAGTTGAAGATTTTTCAAGACAGACCTAGTGCCACATTTAAGAGTAATTTTCATCCTTGCTGCATTTTCTGTGATGTCCAGGAAGTGTAACCCACAAATAGAAATAGGACAAGAGATTACTACTTTCCACTAACTTCAACAAATAAACTCACACCATATAGAAAGAATTGGTTTGTGATGGTTTTATATTTCTGGAGGGATTCTTCATTAATGATTCACATGTGTTTTGCAATCTGGCAAACAGCCAAAAATCTTTTTCAACGCATGTTTTTTCATAGCATATTTAAAAAAAAAACTTGCTGCATTTTATCACTATTGCTATTACCAGATTTTTAAAAACGAGAACTGAAGAAAATTACTTTGCTGTCACTTCTGTACTCTGGAAACTCCTAGGAAATTGGTGAAGAATTGGACTCTGTAAGGAAAACAAGAACAATTTATGGTGTCGCCTGCCCTATGCGCAGGTTTTGCTTCTTTCCTCTTTCAGCTGGGATTTTAATGTAGCTTGGTGAGCTCTACTTTAGCACTGCAGAAATTTGCTTTCATTGGTGTATGCATATTTGTCAGCTGTTTAAGCATTGTCAATACATTATATTTCATATCTGGTTTTTGCTGTTCTGATATACCTTTCGCTTAATTAGTATGAAATGTGTTGAATTTGTTCTAAAAGAAAACTTAAAATGAATATTTGAAATAACTGTTGAATTTCCTGAAAGTTCAGACTTTTTATTTTTCTTCTTTTAACTAGAAATCAAAACTTGTTAACTAGAATTTCCAAAGAACACCCTTCGTTTGTACTTTGGACAGTTTTGTTTACTTGGTAGTACAAAGTTTGTGACAAAGCTCTCTAGGGCAGTCTCTAATACTGTGTTTTCAGCAGTGGGCTGCCCAACCTTGCTGTTCTTCTATTTGTATTAGAAGAATAAAAACAAAAATATCTAAGATGTGAGTCTGTAAAGACAGAAAATTAATTCTGGCAGTGTGGAAGATGATGGCATAGTTTCAAGGAATGAACCAGACAGTTCAAGGCTGTTATATTTCTGTAATTAATTAATATTACTGTAAGCAGAGATGGAAGGAAGTAAAACTGGGAGGAAAATAAAGAACTCATCATTATCAGTGCTATTCATTCCCCAAACTCTACCCTTCTGTCTGACTTAGACAGTAACTTGCTTTGAGGTAAATCTAAATGGAAATCTGTAGCACTTCACGTCTAAATGGGGCACACACTTAGTGGTAAAGCAGTGCTGCAAAGGCCAATCCAGAATTCTCCCAAAATGCCTTGGAACAAAAATATGTTTAAATATGACTTAGCAGATTTGCAGAAGCTTGGACTTTTACTCACCAAATTTTCACTTGACCACATTTGATCGTGTTACTGATGTTGATGTGTCCCAGCTTCTACAGAGCTGAGCTTACTCTGATCCATGGTTGTGCAGATGTAAATATGTGTCCCAGCTGTTGGCATATATGGGAATTAATTCCATATGTTAGTCTGAATCATGAGATTTCTCTCAAGTGCTGGGTGTCCCTACAAGTAGTAGATGAAATATCATAGCTGGCAACATTGCCATGAGTTAGAAAATAACTTTAGTGGGAGATTGTCTGAGATCTCCACCCAGCAAATAGCAAACAAATTAATAAAATAGAAGTGTGTGAACACCCCCATTGCTTATTCAGTTCACTACAGAACTTGCAGGCTGGGAATGAGCCTAGGAAGAGCTGCAGGGATACAGAGAGCATTTGTTCCCATGAGAACCCTTCATGGAACTGAACCAAAGGCACTCCTGTGCTGCTAATAAAGGTTTCCAGTAAACATATTTTCAGCCAGGAGGAAGGGAGTAGGGAAATGCTCTGAGCTGTATCTTTCTGCATCAGTTTCTGTTCTTAAACTGCAAGTGAAAATGTTAAATCTATTAAAATTTCATTTTCCCCAATGCACCCCCCCGGTAATTTAACTTTGCTGTTCATGCTGACAGTTGTTCAGCTCCTGGACCCAGAATATTCTTTCACCCTATTTCCATACACAAATTTCTCTCTTCCTTTTTAATTTAATAAAGGTCCTGTATTTCTAAGTCATGGAGATGCTGGTCTCATTTCAGTAGGATAAATCATAGACCCTTCCTAGTGCCCAAATACACGACTTTTCATGGAATAAGACAGCTTTTCTGTGTATAAAGAAAAAATAATTGACAAAGAGGGGAGGGTGGGGGAAGTATGGGATGATAACCTGGTCAAGTAGGAAAAGATAAAGTTTGGAGGATTTATTATTCACAAGTTTGTCAATTAAGTTATTACTATTTCATCTTAGAAGATGCACTTTAAAATCCTGAGTATCATTCCTGGTTGAAATCAGTCCAGTTTTTAGCACTGCTTCTGATTTGCACAATGTTATTTCTTAAATTAAATTCCATATTACTCCTTCGACTTCAGAGGGGTCACTCATGGAATAAAGAAATTGCTCCTCACCTCTTTGTATCTGAGGTTCTGCTCTGTGCTGCTGCCCCCTCTTAGCTGTTATTCAGCTGGTGACCACTGAAGTGTTTTGTGTTGCTGCTTTATAAATTGCAAGTGATGTAATAGAACTCACAATAGAAAGGACATGTGGAGAAGACAATGCTAACAAACAATTTGTTTGCTCCTCATTGCCATGCCTGAATGAGTTGGTTTTAGGTAATTTGCTATTCAAACAGGAATAACGAGGTAAAATGTGTTTTACGTGTTTTCATTGTGTCACAATGGTCAAGCCTGAACCACTTAATTTGAGGGATTTGGACAGGGCAACAAAAATTGCTAATCATGTGCTTAATTGATCATTCTCTCACAATTGCCTCTAGCTGTAATGTGGTAACGATGGTCTGAGAGATTAACCATCAGAAAATCACTGAGACCATACAGGAACATGCCACGGAGCAGCTTAATGGTGAAATGGTTCAATTGCTGCCAACTCAGCAGAGCAAAGGCAGGGGACAAAATTCATGTGCTGAACCCTAGAAACCTGAGTTTTTGGTCAGAACCTGACTTGAAATGCATGTGGTGTGATCATCTCTGCATAGTCATTTGGAGGGGCAGGGAAGTGTCTTTGACTACATTTCCTAGGGTCATTATTTTAGCAAGAGCATCTTGGGAATGTTTTCAGCACAGAAAAGCAGTAGCAGGACCTAATGCATTTTGAGCTTTCTCTATGAAATTGTAGTATTTGTTTTAGCAACGAATAATGATAATTACAGCTGGGGTTGGTGGTTTATTTTTTTTTACATTTCCGAGAACAAAAGTGTTTGAAATCTCATTCAGAATTGGTTTTCAAGTTCATATGCCTGCATATAGATTGGAATTACTGTAAGAAAGATCAATGAATTGCCATTGTGTTAATAGTATTGGCTGTATTTGATAAGTATGTCCTTGGGCTTTTTTCAGAATTATAGCTAAATTTATGAGTGCTGAATACAATTCCTGTGAGTCTTCTGTAGCTCTAGGAACAGGTTGTGCAAACTTGTCACCAGTAACAGTGGTCTCCAGTACAACGATGGTTTTGCTCAATGTCTTCATATAAAGGAAACAAATACAACCTTCCATCCCCCACCATCTGTTCTTAGGAGTATTCCCTTATTTTCTACTGTTTTGGGGAAGAATTTGGCTTAATGTTATTGAATTAAGTACAATAATTAAGATTTTTAACATTTGTAAAAGCTTGACTTGCATGCAGGAGGTAGATTGTGACAGCCTGACATGCTGTACTAAAATGATACACAAGTGGAGCAATGTTTTCATCAACAGAAATGTGTTGCTGTTCGAAGTTGATTCTCTCTGTAGGGTGCAATAAAGTAATTAGAAGACCATAACATAATCCGTCAGTATTGCATTAATTCCTTAGAGGGATGAATTCATCTTTTCTGACTGCAGTAGTGCACGAGTGGCCATGGAAATGCCACTGAACTATAAAATCATCTGTAAAACAAAGAATAGTTTTTCTAGACCAGCATGTTTATTTTAAAAAATTCGTAAAAGGCTCATGCTTTTAGTGATTTTTGCTTGTAGCAAACTGAAAGTGAAGGTATTTATCTTAAAATTAAAAATCGACATGGAGTGCTGTGTACTTTGCCTTAAAGAAAACTGCATGTGAGGTATTTGTCTTCTGTGAGGACTGAAGACTCTTAGAAGGTCTGTACCAACACAAGAAGAATCTCTTTTTACAGATGATGAGTTTTTTGCAGCTGGCGTGAACTTATCCAGTGATGGCTGCATACTGCAAATTTAAAGGATGAGAATTTTGAGCAGTTTTCTTTTTCCCAGCAGTGGGTGGTGAGCTGGGTTTGGATAGGGAGACAGTGTTACAAATTAGTCTTGATTGGGCTTTTCTTGGATTTTTATTTTTTTTTAACTGACCAATGCTCTAAGCAAGAGTTTGTAATAGAGGCTTGTGTTGGCTGGAAGGGGAGGGACACTGGCAGTGCACTTCTCAGATGGGAGGAAGACTGGAAATACTCAATGGGTTTGATCAGAAAAGATTCTGTGGGCAACTCTTCTGAGCTGACATGTTTCCCTGCTTACAGCAGGAATTCCAAAACCCACAAAGATATTATTTTACTGTAGTTTTATTATTCCCCTGTAGAACATCTTCCCGATTGTCCGGTGAAGCATGTTGCAACTGAGAGGTTCTTTCCAGCCCACCAGACTTGTGTGTTTCTGCTGTGGTTCAGTTTGGACTCAGCATTAATCCTTCCTGTAGCTAACATTTTCAGCTGCAGTGGTAGAAGTGGCTCTTGCTGCCATATCCCAAAATAAAGCCCTTTTCTTGAAGAAATCGGGCATTGAGGTCTAGTTCGCTGTGGTAGAGGCTTTGGGAATGTGCAACAAAAACTCAGAAGTCTAATTAAGAAAGCATTGAATTTAAGGCCTGCCCTGACTGTTTCACTCAGGTGAATAATTCCGTGCTTTGGCAGAGGCTGCATGCCTTAGCACAAAGAAAGGCATGAGTGCTTCCATATGTGCAAATTAGGACTAACACCTCTCTTGTATGACACATGAAGCAAGCCTTAGGTTTCAAGCAAGGGAGCATAGCCACTATTTGGTAGTTGCTAAATATCTAGTGTGCAAAACCAAATTTTCAGCCAAGGTATAGATCATTATTTCTCACATGACTATTGAAAAATTAAAGAAAATACAGAAGCTGAAATAGATGCTTCACACCCTGCTGTAGTTCAGGGCACAGGTGCAATATTTAGCATCCTCATGGTATTCTCAGTGTACTTAATAATTCTTTAAGACTATGCTGTTCTAGTTATAGCACATCTGAGTTCAAAAAGAGTGTTTCATATAGCCTTAAGGCCTATGAAGGAGAATAATCTTCCTGGGAGTTCTGACATTTGTTTTAATGGAAGCAGGATCAAGCGCAAATGCTAGGCTGGAGTGACATTTAAATGTGATCAGCAATACTGGTCAGCGATCAGGAAATCGAGCTGTTCCAGCTGTTAACTTAAGAGACCCCTTTATGTAACATACTGTCAATTGCAAGGATTTTTAAAATATTTTTCTTAGAAAGCATATGATTCTCCCTCTATGAATAAACCATCCCTATCCCGGTGATCAGACAAGGCTCTGATGGATTTCAGCAACATTATGAATCTTACCTGCTGGAGATTGAGTTTATATGCATGGATACAGAACTGCTCAAAGCAAAATGTTTCACCATCCTTGGATGAACACTTTCGGTGCTCCAAGGCGTCTCAGTGCGTTAGGGAAGAGAGCTCATCTCCACAGAGATAAATGTTTTACAATGGTTTTATTTTCACAAAAAGCTGAAGCCCATAACCAAGAAATGGAACAATTTTTGATGGAAAAAATCGTCCCAGCTCCCCTCCCCAGACAAAACACTTGCACAACAAATGTATCGTAATTAAAGTAACAGAGGTTTTGCCTTCAACAAGGAGACTGTCCAATATGTGAGGATTGCAGAAAATGGAACTGGGGAGCCTCAGGTTTCAGGGCATTGTTTAGAGACAGGATTGAGGGGTTTGAAGGGAGGCAGATTCAGCTTTTCAGGAGGCTTCTCTCTGAGGATTAGGTATTCATGTTGTTTTTACCTTGGCTCCTCCAAGTCCAGCTGTGCCCTCTGTCAAAACCAGCTATGCCTGATGTCCTAAAACACTGCTCTGGGAGTCACTGACTTTGTCACTGCAAACCTGGATTTGTTGTGAGTTCGCTGAGTAATATTTATTACAAGCTATGTATAGACAGTTATTTTTACAAAATATGACTTTTTTTGGATAACTATCCTTCAGCCTAGGTAGAACTATCACTGTTTTAGTCAACAGCTATATGGTGACTATCACTCAGAAAATGATAGATTTTGGTATTTTGGAAATATAATTTCATGAGCACAATTTACCTCATGTGAAAGACAATTTCATTGGTGAATCACTGTAGAATTTTTCCTTTAAAGCGTAAGTTGACACTTCTCCACATTCCCTCATTTACAAATGTGTCAAAAAACCAAATGCCCTGTATTTTCCCCCCCTTTACACCTTCCATTTCTTTTTGCACCCCCTAAATTCAATATTTTTTTTTAAAATTTTCTATATGTGTGCTCACATCTTCATTTATCCATTAGTTGTTTTCCTCATAACCCACAGGAAAATCTGTCTCACAGGTACATGTTGAGACACGAGTAGGAGTTAAACGAAGGCTGGGGCAGAACTGAAGCCTCTGGCAGAGACACAGCAGCTGACAGGGGATGTGGCACTTTGCATTTTAGTTTTGAATAGTTTGGTGTTTCTGCAATGTTTGTAGGAATGCATTTGCAGTAAGAAGTGAGAGCACCTTGTTTGATAGCTTTTATGGTGATATTAGTTCCTTCAACCCAATAGAAGCAGCCTGACATCTTTCTTTTTCCTGTTGTTTTTCATTTGGATTTTTCCTATATGGAATGGATATATTCAGAATCAGCTGAAGCTTGACAAATGCAGCTGTGAAGACTTGTCTTCAAGCTATACTGCAGATTTTTCTCTCGCCTTTCTTTGCTCCAAGAAATATCTGTTCAACTGTTTTTATAGTATTTTTATGATAGGCATTTCAGATACCTACTGCTGGAAAAATAAAACTGCCTTCCTAGCTTAAGGAGCCAGGGATGTTTTTTTCATTTGTTTCTCAAAATCTGTTGCAGTACAGAATGTAGTTGGATGTCATAGTAAAGAAGATGGCCTGGCATGGAAATGAGAACATAATTAAAATTATTTTTACTATTCTCAGGATTTGGAACAAACTGTTGCTTAAACCTTTTTCTTAGAGGTATTACACCTAACAAGCTCTCTTGAGAGAGATGGGGGTAGAGCAGCAAAGCTATCAACAAAAATATGGAACGGCTGCATTCCCTGGGGTTTGCTTAAATTTGAAAGTAGATAGGAACTGTGAAAAAATATAATGCAATCTGGTAAAGAAACTGCAGTATAACTCCAGTGGCCTCAGACACAGTAATGTACTAGTGTAAAGACCTCGTATTAACCTGAAAAATAGGTAACAACATAAAACACTCCAAAGTTGCTTAGTTTTGTCCTTGATGCATCGTCTTCAGTGTCTTGTGGTGTGGAGATCAGTTTATGCTGTTAACTCTGTGGAATGGAAATCAGGTCTTTTTACCTGCTGTGGAGAAGGCCCTGTGAACCTTTTCTGGGCTGCCTGTATTAGAGTATGACATGCTAAGCTCAAAATGACCACTGAGCTAAAACAGCAGTCAGATGGAGTTAAATGAAGACATTCTTGGTCTTCACGTCATGGCAGGTTGAGGTTTACTAAGTCACTGAAGCCACTTTTGTGAGATTTTCAGTTCTTGCCCATGTGAATGTACCTGATGGAGGCACAGCATTGGTGGTCTAGGATTTGAAGCAAAGGAAGGGGGAAACAGAAATTTTCGAGTGTTTCAAATGTTTCCTTTTTTTTTTTTCCTTTTTGAATGCTTGTTAATCCATGCAATATTTGTTTTATTATAATCCTTTCTCAGAATTTGTGAATGCCTTCCATACAGAATCAGCAGTAATGATTTTGCAGGGCCACAGACCTTCTCTTTTTACCTCAGAAATTCCAATTGAGAAGTAGCAATTCTTTTGTTTGTAGTTTTGAGGAGGAGCTTGGTACAGGGTTTGTAGTGAAAAGTGTGCTTGAATTTGAGCAGATCGATGCTTTCCAAGTCTGACATAGATTTTTATGAGAAATCCCACGAGTTACAGTCTCCATTGTTCTCCACTGTTCTCCATTCACACACATTTGAAAATCCGGGATCAGGTTATTGGTGTCTGACATATTGGACAATTATGAGAACTGTAACTTGCAAGAATAGATCTGCATTTTACATAAGGGTCCCTGAAGTCTTGGAGCCTACAGTTCAATGTGAACATAAAAATTCCTTCAGAAAATCGGTTGCGTTTTGTCATTATTATTATTGTTAAGGATTTATTATAATTTAGGGTTTTTTTAAGTGTTACGAAACATGTTCTTGTACCTTCTAATCGTGTTGGTATTTTCCATGGAGAAGAGATGGTTGGGTGTGAATGGGGTCACAGTACATCCCCCATTGACATTCTGCTCACATGGTTTGGTGTGCACATACCTGCAGCAGGGATCCTACTACAAACAATTCTGGCTTGTCAGAAAAGGTGTATCTACAACTTGGCTTGAAATGTCTCTGTGGTTCAGGGCCCCAAGCTGGTGAGGGATGTGCTCTGTTAGTCTGTGCATGTGTGTGTGCAAGAATGGTTGCTGCCTGCTTGTTTTGATCTGTTAAATATTAAAGTATCAGATGTGCCTCTTAAAAATAGTAGGTTATTATTGGCTCAAGAAAGTAACACCAAAGTGTTACAAAGCTCTCTTAGCAGTACTGTTACCTCCTTGAAAATAGGATTTCATAATTACCTAATGTGTACACGCCCTTGACAATGATCTGTTAATGTTTTTGTAAAAAGAAACAAAAACACACACACACAAATCAACATTAATGAAACAGCTTTAGCATCTGACTAAAATACAGAGAACAGTGAGTATCAGTGTACTCCTAAGGCTGTTGGTTTCTCCTTGTGTCTCCTGTTTAAAAGGAAGTAAACCAGGCTCAGTTAGTAGGGACAGAATGCTGGAAGAGCCCTCTGGCATTCAGCAGTCCAGGTAGGCACCCAGCTGGTAACTCCCAAGCTGCAGCCTAAATCTGTTTGCTGTGTTGCACCACCAAAAATGTAGGTTTAACCCTCGTGTGAAAGATGAGAAATTTGGATCAGATTTCATATGGTGCTTTTTCATTCCTCCTCTAATGGTAAATTGGTGAAATGAAGTTATTGTCTTGTTCCTTTGTAAGGAAAACTGTTGCCTGAGTGACAAGAAACAACTCCTAGAAATATGGATGACTTTATTGAGGAGGGCATATATGTATATACTGGAGTATTTTTCATGTTCATGTAGGAAAAGAACAAACAAAAAAACCCCTTCTTTTCTTTACAGGTGATTCTGGGATGATTAATTTAGGAAAGAAATAATCTGATTTCAGTATTACATACTGAAACAATGAAGCTTTATAGTCCATTGGTTTTGCATGTAAGACTCCTATAATTATCATGACTTTATTAAAATGTCATTAATGTCATTAGTGTGTTTAGTGACTACTCTTCTATGATCCATTAGTTATAAGAGATAAAATTAGATGTATTTGGAACTTACAGTCTGAATTCAAAAAGGCTGACTTTATTTCAAATAACTGTGTGTAAGCTTAATTTGATAATGTAACAAAATTCACAATTCCCATGTCTTAAAATGTTAGGATCAGTAAGGTTCAATGTGCGTTTGATGGTAAGGATTTTATTTCAGAACAACCCCCTTTGTTGGTGTAATATTGCATTAGTGTGCTGTGTTGAACAATTTAATCTGAACTTCCCTCTTGCACAGAGGATACAGCCAGAAGTTTCTTTTTCTCACTTTTTCTGTTGTATTTCATTAATATTAGGGGGATTAAATGGATGTTACAGTTTGTGGGAATCTGCATTAAAATCAGGTTTGTTTATGATTTATTTCTAAGGTTTTTTTTGCTTGTTTTTTTGTTTGTTTTATGATTTGACTGAAGCTTGAAAAAGTCATCCCAATAGAAGGCACACGGAAGATACAAGCAGAAAACGTGAAATTTTGTGTCAAAGCTCTCATGGCTTTGAAGCTCAGTAGAAGTAAACTGTAGAGGCAAGCTGTTACTTAATGGTATCTCTTGCATCTTAAGCATTTCAAATTAAGGTGTTGGTTTTCATCTTTCACAAAAACCCAGATCACAAATGTGCTGATATTACTGCTCTGAGTGTTAATTAACTCACAGTTTTAACGTAGTGGGGGTTGCACTGTTGGTTTGAATGAAGCTGTTGCTTTTTTTTGGTGTTGCTTTCCCGTGACAAAGCTCTTGGAGGTTTCTGTGGGAGATGCAGTTGGCCTGTGATGAACCTAATGGGTCTGTGGGTGCTGTGCTGCAGGAAGGTGGCCTGATGGGCAGTGCCCTGCCCCCTGCACAAACTGGGGGTTTCCATGGGCACATTGATTCTGCCAACTGCATCTTTCTGCTTTCACTGGAAGTGTTACTCTGGATGCTTTGCTCCAGCAGGTTTCCTCTTTTTCTCACAATCAGCACATTCTTTTTTTTTTTCCACTACACTTTCATATCCCTCGTGTTTCTAATTAACACTTCAAAATCGCTGCCTGTCCTTCATTCTGCATAATCTGTGCTTGTTTGCATTCCAGTAGCACACCTGTACTGCAAATGCAACACCAATTAATACTCTTTTCAGTAGTTTAAAGTAAACAGTGTCCATGTATGGGTTTATTCTCCAGCCATAATATATTCAATACTTTTTATCTGACAGGCCTTGAGTTCTAAAAGCTGGATTTAGCAAAAGTTTTAAACTCTATTTAGGCTGAGTAAGCAGATATCTTTTTCTAATCAGTTAAACACACCATGCTTCTTTATAGCTCTCTACAGGAGTAAAGAATTAAAAAAGTTAACCAGTGAATAATATCTCAAAAGATATCTCTTTTTCCTTGAAATGTGATTCACCTAGAAAAATATTCTTAATTTGCAGATCTCCTATTTGCTCTTAGGTTACTAAACCATATGTGAATACGAATTTCAAAAGCAGAGTTTAAATCACTGAAAATACTTAGCTGCCTTTTGTTTTGTTTTACTGTACTGCTTTTTTTTCTTCTTAAACTTGATCATGTAAAATAATTGCAATAATGAAGTAAGGGATAAGGTAAAGGCAAATTGTAGCCAAATGCTTTAAAATAATAAAAGCTTTATGGCTTGAAATTTACTTTTGAAGTTTTCAGAGCCATCTAATTTCTTCAAGAAAATAAAGGACATCTTTTCAGGTCAGTTCTTTTGCCTGTTTGTTAAGGACTTCCTTTGAATGTTAACTTAAGTTTTCTGATCCAAGAAAGATTTTTGGTAATATGATTTAAGTATTGTCTTCTTGCTCTCATGCTTGGTTAGATCATCTCTGACCGTGAGGAAGAAGATGAGAATTTACAGAGAGATGTGGCTCTCCCTGAGAGCCATGAAACAGGGAAATGTCCAAAGCTGCTGTGCTGGAAGTAAATGAACAGATCCCTGCAAGTAATTCTCACTATATGAGGGCAGTGTCACTTGGTTCCAAGACCTAAAGCACCTTTTATGTCCCAGCTGTGTGGTCGTGTGGCATAAGTACGGTGTCTGTAGTTTTATTTCAGAACATAAAACTGATTTTGTAACTTCAGACAAACCCCCAAATCCCTGCGCTTGGAATTTTACAAATGTATCAGTGGTTTTTTTCTTTTTTTAAGGAGAAGAAAAAAAAAGTTTTTCAACACACACTGTAGCTGATCTCTGAAAAATGTACTTCACAGCCCCCCCTTCATGAAAACTCTTCACAAGACTCTTGAAATTGTGTCTTCTTTGGTATCCCTCAGAAGTGATGCGTGAGATGCAATGTTATGACTTGACAAGCTTAAGCACAGAATTATTGATCTCTGAGCTCCCACAGAACTCCTCAGGATAATCTCCCAGGGTGTATTTGGCATTGAGTAGTGTCCAACACTTGTTGCTTTTGCAGCACGTTATTTCTTTGTGGATAATTTAGCCAGTTTCCAGAACTTTTTTGATAGCTGTGTCTTGCTGAGTTTCCTTTGGCATGGAAGGAAATTTGGGGCCATTAGTGGGCCTCAGAACTGACATGAAGTAATGATTGTCTTTTGAAATTGAGATGATTTATCAAATTCTTGAACCTTAGGGATAAGTTTGAAATTCAGCCTATTCACTTAAGTGTATGGAATAAATGAGTTCACTGGTTTTGTGACTCTGAAGGTCACAGCTATACACAGAGAGATCCAAAACAGTAATTAACCAATTTATAGTTCACTGTTGGTTTGAATATTTAAATCAAGGTTGTGTATCACTGTAAGAGATGTGATCTAGCTCAGCCAGATGCATGTGGGCTCAATGCAGAAATTGCTGAGTTAAATTCTTTGGCCTGTGCAGTGTACAAGGTCAGTCTGGGTGATCACTGTTGCCCTCTAAAAGTGCTGGTTGTCAAAAATGAAGAGGGGTGTATTTGAAAAAGCATGAAACGGGTTGTTAGGAATGAAATGTCAATAGATTAACACGGAATAAGCAGATAAGTGTCAATTTATGCAATTAGACTGGATGGATAAAATGAATGTGTTTAGAAAAACTGATGAAAAAATTGCTGTTTTCATGTAAGCATGAAAGTAACATTGGTTTATCTTATTGAACCAAAAAAAAGAAAACTTTTTAAACTTTAACACATACATGAAGTTGTCTGTTGCATCTCTGTGAGATTTGCAGAACTGGTGGACTATCTCTGTCCTTGGATAAATATTTAATATACAAAACAGCACTCCATAGATAAAGTTTTTGTTTGAGCTCCAATGTGCTTAAAGAATTTGGTCACCTGGGAAAGAGGAAAATTGATGGGATAGGAAAAGGAAGGTTAAGGATTTGGAAAACAGGCTCCCAAACACCACAAAGCCTGACTGTGCCTGTGTACACACCTGCACTTGGTTTGCTTTATGCATTGTTGCACTTGAATGGAGTCAAGTGGCAATAAAAGGAACCTTTATTTTGGCTGCTTATTTTCCAAAGAGTTTCAAATACCTGTGAATTCAGAACCTATGTGGTAATCAGCCTTAGCTAAAGAAAACTTAATTAGATCCTTAGCAATATTACAGTTACACAAGAAATGCTGAAATCAAGCAAATTGTCAGTGTCTCAATTGTCTTGATCAGGAAAAAATAATTTCAAGTAAGTGTAAATGCAAATGCCTTTAAATCAAATGGATTTTCTTTAACATGGGGCATAATTGTCTTACTTTCTGGATCCTTTTCCCCTTGTTGATATCTAGAGGAAAAAGGTGCTACTTGTCAGATAGGACATTACTTCTCTTCTCCCTCAAAATATCCATACAAAGAACAGGGAATGACTTAGGAAAATGTAATTTTATGCATTGGTTAGTAACCCTGAATAATGCAGTTTAACCTGGAAGTTTAGATTATGTTTTAAGAATATTTTAACTTTTTAATTAATGGCACACTTTTGCTGTTTGGCTTACAAACTGCTGGTCTTTGTCCTGGTCCTTTCCATGGAGCTCCATGTGGGAAGCAGCTGTCTGTTCAAAAACAAGCTTACAGAAGTAATGCATTGATTTGTATAGGAGATTTATTGGGTTGTCTGTCATGAGCCCTGATCCCCTTAAAATGCATCAGAATTTAGTGGTGACTCTTCCCATACCTGGAAATACTTAAACAGAGGCCCACACAAAGATTGAACAGAGTAAAGCAAATTGAATTTGGTTTAAGAATTCATCCCTTTTTGTCCTACATATCAAATTCATTTTTCTCAAATGCTGTTCATATTGTGTTGCATATTAATTGCATATTCTATGTTCTTTATTCATAATATACCACTGATAATAACAGAAAATTAAATTTTTAATTCCCAATGATACCTTAATTTAATGTTCCAGTTACTTCTCTTCTTTAACTAATCTTCTGTCCACTGAACAAATTTGATTAAAATCATTACATGTATTAAGAAGAAATGGGCTAAAATGTATCACTTTGGTCCCACAGGGTATTAAAAATTCCTTTCTAAAGCATGTCTTCTGGTGGATGGCAGATTTTAGGCAAGGAAATGGCTGATTAAAGCTCAAAAAAATCACTAGGATGTTTAAAAGTGGAAGAAATGACTTGATTTAGTTACTACTTTCTCATTTTACAGGTAAGCCATTCCTCCGTTCTCTTGTCTCCTGATGCTCTAGTAATTATGAATTTGTGAGATTTGGGATAGGATGTGGGACACTGAGGAGTGATTTCAGACTCTCACCTTTCCTAGTGCTGTTTGTTAGGGGACCTTGCAGGCAGGTACTGAGGAAAACTCACCCTGAGCTCTCTTCCCTTCTGTGCTGGGCTGAGCAGAGTCAGATCTTTAGGGTGGGATAATGCAGCCGTCGGGGTTTTGTGTTTGTACAAGACAAACATCTGCAGTTTGTGTTTACATTCAGATGTCTTGTAATTTGTAGCTCCATGCTGATTTTGTTACTTTGGTTTGGATTAAAGTGTTAATGGTTTAACCTTCTTAGTTTTCTATTGAATTATGCGATTATCTTGGCCCATTTGATGTTATGCATATCTGTGTAATTAGGATGTTGTAATTTTATTCTTTCTTGGTCTCTGATATTGAGTTAATGATATCTCCTTAGGAAGTCTGATATAACGTTGTTAACTGCTTGGGTAGGGAGGAGTTCACTTATCAGTGAACAGAACTTAAGCATAGGTCCTTTTCCAAACCAGAATTATAAAGGAATGCTTTTGAAATACTTGCATTTATTTTTGTGGTTGTCCCTCTCAGTTCTCATTGTATGGCTGATTAACTGCACTCAAAACACGATTTGCTGCCTGTATAGTAACAGAACTTTTTTGAAAGTGTGAGGTAATGAAATTTAATGCTGTCTGTGCTGGCTTTTTTAGGTCCTTTGAACACCCATTATGTAGGTTAGCTGCTCACTTGTAAAGCTCTTTCAGCTGTGAATTAGAAAGCATCTGTCTTTACTGTATGCACTGTTGTCTTGTAGTCATTCTAATTTTCTCATATTTATTTCTAATTTTATCTCTTCCTGCTCCCTGGGCCTTAATTCTGCAAATTCATGATATTAATTTTGTGATGCCACAGCTTAGCACACCTTCCACTATCCCAGGTTGCTCCAAGCCCTGTTGAACCTGGCCTTGGATGCTTCTGGGGATGGGCAGCCACAGCTTCTCTGGGCAGCCTGTGCCAGGGCCTCCCCACCCTCACAGAAAAGAATTTTTTCCTAATCTAAACCTACTCATTTTCAATTTGAAGAAGAAATATCGCAAACTAATAACATTTCTAGGTACCTCGTTATCTTCCCTATCAGACAATGAATTGACTGCAATGTTCCTTAATAATTATAGATGTATAGCCTACTTATATGCATTCTGAAAAACACTCCTTGACACTATATGCTTTCATAATAAAAGCTTAAATATTTTTAGGTAAAATCAAGAGTACTTGGTTTGGTCCAGTGTAGCCCCCTATTTTTACAAGGTGTTACACAAACAGAGGAGAAATTGCATCACCCATAGAGCTGATTTTATAAGTACACCAGGCAGGCAAAGGGACTGAACAGGAGCACAGAAGATACAGACCCACCTACGTTTTTCTGGCAGGCCCTTGAAAAACCCCAGATGTCTGAATGGGAATTCATTGGGCAGTGACGCTGGATGTGAATTAGTGAGGCTGCTATTGCATTATGTTAACATCAGGAGGCCTTTATTGAGAACCTGATCTCTACTGTGCTTTATTGCCAAGAATCATTGCATAAAAAGATATTTGTCCAAAATAACTCACATATTAGATTTGATAAGCTGCAGCAGGCTGATGAAACAAAAAATGATGTTGTGAAGTCTGTGGTAGCGCAATACAGTAGTAGTTAGAAATTAAATAAATTTATTTGAGGTTGCATAATAGATATTAGGACTAGATTAACACCTGTGCATCACACAGAACTGCCTGGCTTTGGCCAAAGTAGTTTGTATTGTAGTTCTTGACTGATAATTTTGAACAATTTTTATTTGCGTTTGAGATAATTGATGAGTTTATAGTGGAATCTGTACCTTTGTGGTTATAGCTGTTCAGTGTTAATGTGGTTTTGCAGGTTAAGTAAGTGAAAAAGATTGATTTCTCTCCTACTGTGAGGAATAGTAGAATTTTAAGGTCCCATTGCTATGTGTGGGAGGATCCTATACACCCTTAAGAAGCAGACTGCATACCTCCAGTGCTCTGGAAAATGAGAAGTTTGGTGAGTAAACACCAGCCAGGAAAGAATTAGCTTTTTGAGGTCTTTGTTAATGAGTACACATGTGCTGAAAGATAACAAATGATTGTCTTTTTGATAGAGTTAGAAGAAATATCCAGATGGAAGCTTTCATATTGTAGAAGAGATGCATCAGGTTAGTTTTTTAGCTGGTTAATACAACATATTGATGTCATGAATTTTGCTAGCTGATGACCTGGAGATTTTTCAGGGGCTTGCATTCTGTCAGAAAAAATGAAGAGGCTGCGTAATTAAGAGGTAAAACACTGAGCAAAAGGAAGGACCGTGTAGTTACATATAAGAATGACATTTTAGCCACACTGCCTTGTAGAAAGGTTCCATTATGCTGCCAGTGGATTGGAGGGAAGCACATGCCTGCACTCTGGGGCTGGAGTGTGGAGATGTATGGGAATCTCACCATACACCCCTTGACTGGTCTCTTATCTAGTCAAGTGTGACAAATAATTCTGCGCACTTGTCAGCACTGACAGCTGAGACTTTCTGCTTAGATGCCTTGACAGTGCTTGTATTAAGCACCCAGGGCCATACACTCCATTAAGTTTTTGTAAAATGAACTGTCTGTACTCACTGTCTGGCTGATCCTGGCAGTGCTTGGGAGCTGGGATCCTCTCCAGTGAGCCCCTTCAGCCACCTGACAGGTTGGGCTGGAATGGTTTTAGTGGAGTCTTCACAGCACAGTATTTCCTTGGATAGACAAGGTGGGACGTTTTAAGTCATGGTCAGAGTGTAATGTGGAAGACAGCCAAGTTCTCTGAAATGAAAATAGACAAAAACGTTGGGTTTTGGGTTTGGTTTTTTTTTTGGACATGCAATCAATGGCCATGTGGAGGGTGCTCTGTGGAGATGTGAGATGAGGTTTGTGTATAACTCAAATCTCCTGTTGGTGTTGCTCTCTGTTCCACCTACATCACACTAGCTAAGTTTGAAAATACAGTGACTTTTAGGGTTGGGATTTTAACTTTTATTGAAGAGAAATACTGATAGAATTATATCTATAATTTCATTTATAACCAAATGATCGATAGAATTGGAGGTTGATTATTGAACTGTCCATTAAATACATGGAAGAAATTGCAGAATGAGGTTCCCTACTGTGTCAGGGTACTGAGTTGTGGTTGAGCTCCTGCCTGCAGTGGATGGTACAGCATTACAGATTCTCCAGGAATGCAGTGGAATTACCTTGGCCTCTGGGTATATGGGGTGGTTCATCTGGGTCTCTAAGTGCCACTGTTGGAGACTTTTTAATTTCTGCTCACTTCCCAAAGGAGAAACATGACTAACACCTACTGTATGGAATAGCAGAGTATAAAATTTTCTGTGATTTTTCGGAAAATGTTATTAAAGTCTGGATTTAAAGGCATTTTCTGCATGTGTATATACACTTGTGCAAGCACACCAGTTAAATATACTAGAGAGCTTTCTGAGTATTGTACTAAATCAATATACCTCTGAAATCTGGATTGGGTTTTAAAACAGCTTCCCCATACAGTGTAAGTTATAAAAACAGAATAAGGATGTGGAAACTTAAAGAATTTAACTTGATATGTTTGAGTTGCACATATGACTTAAATCAGTATTTCTTATTCACTGCATGACGTCTGTGCTATTCTACTTGGGCATTGCAAGAATTTGAAATTAGAGCATGGTGCATGTGAACAGAAAAGCAGGAACACAGAGGTAAAACAAAGAAGTTGGAGTTCTAATGGAAATTCTGAGTTCTTTCAATTTCCTTATAAATCTCGGTCTGATTTTGCTGTGTTCATTCTTACATAATTATGTAGCTTATAGCGATATTATAAATATTAATGTAGGATATGGGTTATCTTACTGTGTATGATACTATTGTTAGCTGTGGTTCACACAAATCAACCTTGAGGATGTGAAGACAGTCAGTGATTCACAATTTTCACCAGGAAAAAAGTTGTTTTCACAGCTTTGTTAACGTAACTATAAAACTCTGTGCACCCTGTGTTAAATTTTGGCATGAAACTTCTCACCATAGGAGAATATACAACTTCTTAACACCTGATTTAACACTTTCCCCCACACACACACACACTTTAGAGGTTGAAAAATGTAACCTGGCAGACTTACAGTATAATATGTGGGTTAGAACATGCATCTTGGGCCATGTGCATGTGTTTGTCTATTTAAAATGTTGGGGGTGATGGAAACAATTTATTTATGTGTGGAACAAACATATACTGGATATTAAAAGAGTGAGTCTTGGGAAAGTCTGAAAGAATAGGGAGCCACAGGCAAATAACTGGCTTAACACAAGGAAACGTGCACTGAAAAGGAAGGATTTAGCAATTGAAGATGGGATTATCACATGATGAGTTGCAGCTGGTTCGGGAGAAGGACTGACAGTGAAACTAAGCCTGATTCTTCAGAGCCTGCCAGAGGGCAGAGGAACGGAAGCAAAACTTGTTGGCTGAAGTTATTGATGAGTTTTGTTGCAGCCCAGGTGTGTAATCCGGATGCCCTGCGTTTGGGGGCAGGCTGTGGTTTGTTTCCAGGATGTATTCCTGCAGCTCCCAGACTGGATTTATTTATGAGTGTCTCTGCTGCCTGGCATGACCAGCTTCACATGGACGTGAGGGAGGCTCCGGCTGCATCCGTGCGCTGCACAGGGGCTGCAGCACTGGTGTGATAACAGCACTGGTGTGATAACAGCACTGGTGTGATAACAGCATTGCTGCCTGAGCTGGAAAAGGCTTTGCTGGGGTAAGTCAGGTGTGAGAGCCATAATTCACAACAGATGCAGGTCCCAGTTCTGCACTGAAATCTGAGCGGGAGGAAACTCTGCCCACTCACGGCCATTTAGCCTGGGACACGAGTCACGGGATGGAGAGGGAACAAAGAGGGGCTCTCTGTGGGTCCCTGCCTCCTCTGCATCCCCCTGAGCATTAATTTGTAGCCTATTATCCATTACATGCTTCATGCCCTTCTTCTTTCATTTCTTCTTCAAAACTATCTGTTTGGATGAGCGTGGGTGTGCAAATGAGGTTTTGATCTCCTTTGCTCTCTGCAGAAGTAACTTTTGATGCCAGATTTTGTGAAATTCGGTTTTGTTCATACTGAGATACCTGCATGCCAATATCCTTCTTGAAAGAATATTTTCTTAACAAGCCCTGATAATGGAAATACCTGTAAAAGGTACCAGCCTACATCAATGTAATTAGAACTTGGATTAAGGGAAAAAAAATACAAACCACTTTCAAACTTAGATTTCAAACCATGAAATGAAAAGACCTGAATTTCATACTTTTGGCAGGGAAGGAATTTCAACAGTAATATAATATTCTGATCTTGAGAACAGAGATGCTTTATTTTAAATTGGAACCGGTGCTTTCCTATTGAGTGTGTAATTGGACTGTTTCAAATTTTTTTTTTTTTGCTATATTGTTAAATTGCACTTTTCAGGCTCATATTTTTATTCTTTATAGAATTATATTTATTTTTATTTTTGAAAGCAGGAGTCACATCACCTTTTTATACAGACTTATGGATGTTGATGATAATTTTAATCTGAAAATGGATGCTGACTATTGAAAGTCTATGAGTAAAAAGTAGTTTATGTTCCTAAAGCATTGCTGAATTGCCAGGTGGTTTGTAATTTTTGGCAATGAAGACTGGGTGCCACTATGTGATTAGAGTCCAGGTATTCAAAGCAAGGAAACCAGTGCATGGGACTAACTGGTGCCTGCCTCACATAGTCCTCAGAAAATACCTACCATATCCCAAAGAATTCTTGAGAGTGCCTTAAGTTTTGGTATTTAAGAAGGAGGTCATGTGTATATTGCATGAGATACAGTTTTTTGTACTTCTCTTATTTATTTTTTTAACCTTCCAGGTTCATCTGTCATACAAGCATAAATCTGAGATATCAAAAGATGTATAAAATCATAGAACTCCATAAATTGGAGTACAAAGAAAGATGGCCTGTTATTGTGACAAAGCTGCTGAAATACTGAAGCGTTGATGGCTCTTTCCCTTTGGCATAACTTCCATTTAAAAAATGAGAAAAAAAGACAATTTGGTTAACTGGGACACTTGACAGACAAGGTTGAAATTAGAGAGAAATGTGATTCTTTTATTTTGTCAGTCTCTGTAACCTTGTAGTCTCATAAATTAATTGTTCTAAAGTACTAATGACCTAGGAAAGGCAGATGTTGTATCCAGCTGTTAAATGTTTTTTTAATGCTTCCTTTTTTATAGAGGTAGTTAATTCCAGGGTAAAGCCTGAAACCATTTCAGGAAAGAAATTTCTAATGTAGCCTTCAGATGACTAACAAGAGCAATGGTAGTGTGTAAAAGCAGTATGAACATCTGATATTAACTACTGATTTTGAGCCATCCCCCTATCCAGAGGTGACAGGACCTCTATGTTTGTGTGGGGAAGGAGGAAAGGAAATTTGGGGCTTTGCTGCCTTGGGCTCTCCAGCAGGAGAATTGAGCATTGTGTCATCTGTTCCAGAAACTCGAGTTCACTTTGAGTCCTGTGTGTGGTTTTGGGCACTACAAAATAAGAAGGATACAGAGCTACGGGAGAGTGTCCAAAGGAGGCTGTGAAGAAGGCGAAGGGTCTGAAGGAGAAGCCAGACCAGGAATGGCTGAGGTCACTTGGTCTGTGCAGCCTGGAGAAGGGGAGACTGAGCTCAGACCTCATTGGGGTCTGCAGCTTCCTCATGAGGGGAAGTGGAGGGGCAGATACTGATCTCTGCTCTCTGGTGACCAGGGACAGGACCTGAGGGAATGGCCTGAAGTGGTGTCAGGGGAGGTTTAGGCTGGATATTAGGAAAAGGTTCTTCACCCAGAGAGTGGTTGGGCACTGAACAGGCTCCCCAGGGCAGTGGTCACAGCCCCAAGCCTGACAGAGCTCAAAAAGTGTTTGGACAAGGCACTCAGGCACAGGGTGGGATTGTTGGGCTGTCCTGTGCAGGGCCAGAGGTTGGACTTCAGTGATCCTTGTGGGTCCCTTCCAGCCCAGGACATTTATTCTATGATTAACTAAGTTTATCATCTCGAGGTGACTGAGTGCTCTTTCAGTGTCTCATGAGTGTCTCATCCTCACCGTGTTCTCGACTCCAAGCTCTTTCTATTACTCTTATTTCCTTCTACAGATTGAAAGTGCTTTGGATGGAGCTCTGAGCAGCCTGGTCTAATGAAAGGTGCTCCTGCCCATGGCAGGGGGGTTGGAATGAAATGAGCTTTAAGGTCCCTTCCAACCCAAACCATTCTGTGATCCTCTGACTGAAAGCATGGAAATGTATTATACTGAGCTACAATAGAACTACTTCCCTAAAAAAAAACCCTTTTTTTTTTCCACTTAGACATTTTTATTCTTTGTTGTGTTACTAAGGGACTGACAAAGAGAAAAAAAGCTGCAAATGGTCTTAAATTTAGCCTATGACAGACTGCAGGCACAGCAGATTTGAAATCTTTATTTCAGTACCACATAGTTTTGCAACTAGTTTTAAGTACACTGTACAAACTTTGTTGCTAATAAACCCAAAGGTATGTTTTTACATTGCTTTCATCTCTTACGGGCTTCTTCCCATCCTAGTGTCACATCATACACTCCACATATTTTCGTAATTCTTATGTTATTTTTTAGTCTGTGTCTTCTTTTATATTTCTCCTAACTATGTCAGAAAGCAATCATAAAAATGATTTATTTTTACTCCATATGGAAGTTCGTGGGTATTCAGAAAGATTATATGAGGGTTTTAGTGCTGACTTCATTAGCTGTGATCCTGTTTTTATTCAAATCCTCTCTGGCAGAACCGGTAAAATAACGTCACAGGGTTTTTATGTGTGTGGAATTATGTAATTTGTTTTGTAATTATACAATGAATATAGAAGCAGGAAAAAAAACCCCTTTTTCATTAATTATTATACAGGAAAACACAAGATTTAATCTTTTAAAAACTTTTAGGTTGTGGGGGAGCATTGGGAATGATGCCATGTCAAATATTTATCCATCCCTTCCGGACAAAGTGTCGTGTGAGGTAAGAAAGAAAATGCAGTTAGAACAGCAGAAAACATTTCTGGCCACGTTACACATCGATCATTCTTACAGGGAGGAAAAAAAATATGCCCTGCATTACTTAAAGGTGCTGGGAAGTAGGATGGAGCCCAATTCTGTTACGGGAACAAATAATTTTGCCCTTCCTGTAACAGGTCAGTGTTTTTGCAGCTGCTTTTTGTCCCTGAATATACTGGGCTTATGTGGCTGTCACTGGAAACTCGATTGCTACCAACAATAGAGTTTTGTATTTGTCACTCCTGAGAAAATGTGCAGCAGAGCTGGGCAGAGGCTTCCTCTGCTGAGAAAGGACCTCTGAAGGATCCTCATGCGTGGAGGTGTCCTTTGACTGGAGGAGAAGTGTTTCAGCCCTGCTGAATAGAACAAATTGAATTGTTCAGTGTTTGAAAATAGAAAAACGAGTTTGAATAGTCGGGGCCTTGATCTTGTGTATTTACCAGCAGCATGATTGAAATCACATGGAAAGTGATTTCTGTCATCAAATTCTACATTTCTGCTGCTATCACGTGTTCCTGGTAGTCTGAAGAGAGGAGTCAGGAGTGTTTAGCATGCAGTGATCAACTTACCTGAGCTCTGCAAGGGATTTTTTTTGGCTTGTGTCCCTGTGGTTGCACAGCTGATGTGAAGGCTGGCTGTGTGGCAGGTCAGAGTCCCCAAGGACAGGTTTCATGGCCCTCCCGTCCGTGTCACTCCAAGTGCCTCGGCCTCTTCCTGACCTGGGATTTTAGCCTGCAACTTGCTTCCAGAAATAAA
Source organism: Monarcha castaneiventris obscurior (assembly GCA_026261815.1). Lineage (NCBI taxonomy): Eukaryota > Metazoa > Chordata > Aves > Passeriformes > Monarchidae > Monarcha > Monarcha castaneiventris. The sequence goes on from JAMPIT010000437.1 coordinate 5,624,910, forward strand.
TGAATGAATACAAATGCAGCTGTGTGAAAACAAGACTGCAGCATGGTTCTCACTTACAGTAAATACACTGGGCTGATTAATTCTCTTGACAGTTTCCTTATGCCACTGATCAAAATAACATTGCTGTTACCTGTGTCAGTTGTTTCATCAAGCTTATCTCATATCAGGCAGTTCAACGCTGCCTAAATAAAATATTCTTAATGCTTATGGTTGCACTCAGAATTACTTTGGCAAATCAGTTAGAAATGATGACCTGTTTAACCAGGGGTAAGGTGAAAATCTCCTGTACTGTTTTACATTTAAAAAAAGAAAAGTCTGATAAAGTGGAGTGTGCATTAATGAGTGAGTGATACCAAAAGCTGCCAGACTTCTGAGCTGTGTCTGCCCCTGTTATCAATGACAGTAAAAGATTTGTGGATCTGCTTATGAAAGGGTGTTTTATTCACCAGGTAAGTCAGGTTCACTGCTAATTTATACTGGGGGTCTGCTCCAGGCCACCCACCCAGGAATACTGAGTGGATTGAGACCTTTTATAGACAGAGAAGAGTAGCCTCACATTCTCAAGCCTCATGGAATCCTGGTCTAGTGGGAGATATCCCTGCCCATGGCAGGGTGCTGGAACTCAATGAGCTTTAAGGACCCTTCCAACCCAACCGGGAAGTTATTTGAGTGTGCAGTGGCACACTTCCATTTGGAGGAAAAGGCTTCTGAAATGGTGTTATACTAAATGTTAACTGTGTGAATTATTTGCTTTGTGATTTTTTTTCCCCAGTGACATTGATCCAGTTTAAGCATGTGAAACTTCTGTGAAATTGCAGCAGTTTTACTTAGTTTTGCTGTAAAAACATCTCAAAGCAGGAGGCTGTGGATGGTTTTTGATCATATTAACTTGTATTTAGCTGCAATAAAAAAAGCTCTTTAAACAATGTTTAATTTTGAGCACAATGATCCTTGTGGTTGTCAGTGAAACTAAATACAAGTTATTCACCTGCTCAATGTCCAGTACACCTTGAGTGGTGTTTGTAAAGGGTTGTGTAATGCCCAGGTCCATACAGTTTTATTTCTGATATGCAGGAGGCTGGAAAAACTAGGCAGAGAAGTCATTGTCTAAGGTCTGAGGAAACTACTGAGAAAGCTCATGTTAAAAGTTGGAATATTGGAAGGGTTCTCTGTTGATTTCCTAAACCCTTCTCTGGGTAGGATCTGTTCTTCTATATGCAGTGGACTTCTGTGCCAGAATTTCTTGCTCTTGTGTGGCAGTCCAGCCCTTCCTTAAGTGAAGTCTTGTTTCACTGTGGTGGGACTGTGCTGTGCTGCTTGGGCTCTCTGCTTTTGTTAGTGGTGTTATTCCTATGATCCTTCTCTTTAAACTGAAGAATGATGGTATTTGTGAGTATTTATGCTGCTTTTTGATGTCAAAACCATGACTATCACCAGGACCACCCTTCCCTTCTGACAGGGAGAGTGAGTTGTGTCCTGTTCTAGAAACAGACAAATGGTTATGGAACGTGGTTTGAGCCACTCAGTTGCTATCAGGTAACTGGCAGCACATGCTGAAGCCAAGGGGCTGAAACAAAGTAAGTAAAAAAAAAAAGAGAGAGAAAAAACCCCAGAAAACTTATTTCTGGTAATGTGAAATTCACATCATCTCTCAGAACTTAGGTCTTATCTGGTTGAGTGCTGCAGATGTACTTGTATGTACAAAATGTGCTCTATTCAGCTGTTGAATAATGAAGAACTTGCTGTAGAATGAGTTAAACTGCCCTGTGTCAAGGGGAATTCAAAGAACTGACCTATATGAAAGCAATTTGTACAAAAGCCATCAGTTTCATAGAAATCTCTCTAAACAACCTCAAAATCTACAAGTGTTCTCTGAATTGACTAGTTTCCTTAAAAACACTACTGAATATTCATTGTGAGGATGTAAAAAAATGACTTTACTTGTTCCCAAGAGCCTAAATTTTAGACTAATAATAATTAGGAAAAAACCCACACCCAACCCTCAAGAGAAACCCACCGAAACCCCCCTATTAATCTTTAATTTGAACAGAATATTTCAGACAGACAGCATGTTACTTGACCGTTTTTAGTTATTGTATTTGTCCGTCATAAAGGTTTTTGCCAACATTACTGTTACATGAAGCTTGCAAAAAAAAGCTCTCTCTGCAAAGGAAAATATTTTTAAGAAAAAAGTATGTAAATCCACCCAATTCTGAGAAGGCTCAAAGGGTAAGACTGGTTGTTCCTCAGTCAGTGACCATAAACTTTGGCCTTTCAGTGTAACATTGCTCCCGCATAAAAAAAATAATTTAAAAAAAATTTACCTTGACAGTGCCTGATTAAGCTTGTTTACACCATCAAAGAAGTTTTAATTCTCTTGTGGTGATGGTATTAAAATCACAGTGCTTCACTCGCTCTGCAGTTCTTTGGAGAACTATTTAAATTAAAGTCATAATACTCATTTTATTGAGGAGTTGCATTAAAAATACAAGTATGAAAGCACTATCTTGCTGATGGAGGACTATATTGAAAGGCATCAAGTAAAATTTATATTGGAAGAACTGTCAGTGAAAAGGGTAATTAATCAAGATCCTTGCACATCCTATTTTTTATTTTTGTCTTTATTAGAATCCTATGAACATGACAATAGGTGTATTCTTCTGATTAATGACCAATCTGTGCAATTGATCCAGCAGATTCAGTTACTGTTTGTGATTGGCCTTCTGTCTAATAAAATACTGCTATTCATTTTCTATTCAAGGACATAAGTATTTCAGAACTTCTGAGATTTTAAGGGCTTTGGAGAGGTAAGTGGTTTTGTATGTCTTAGTGACCAAAGAACAATTAAAAAAAAAAAAAAAGAGGAAAAAAATCCAAGATTTAAAACAAAAAACATAAGCCATACATATATATATTTATCTCACATAAATATATACTCTGTACATATTGATAAATATACTACAAATACTTACATATTTTTATATACATTAAAACTGTGCACAATCTCTCCACAGCAGTTGGGCACTATTATGTGTGCCACAATATGTAAAGGTTATCTCTGACTCTGTTGTTTTATTCTTGATGTGAATTTGACACTTGAGCATCATGAAACACTTACATACTTTTCAGAATGCAGGATTCATTTGCAGATTGTGCAGTTTGCCTCACCACCCTCTTCCTTCCTTACTCCAAAGCTGGTAATACCAATTTCTTAAGGTTTTCATTTAAGTTTCTGCCTTGTTCAGCATCAATAAATTGGTCAATAAATGACATAAGTTGTGTGTCAAAAGACAAGATTCTCATGAACACCCTGGAGTGTTTAAGCTGATGGGACTCTGGCAGGGATGGTAATTGCAGTGGGAGTGACAGGCACTGTTCTCTGCTGACCCCTCACTGTGGTTTCTGTAAAAGACAGGACATGCTGTATGAGATTTTTCTCCCATGAATTTACTTTTTAGCATTTATGAAGCTATCTAGTCATCTTTTTGAACTATTGTGAATGTCAGTCCCCTGCTAGGCTGTCATTCAAAAATAAAGATGACCAAAAAATCAATTATTAAACCTATCAGGGTACAGATCTGCAGGCAGATGAATGGTGCAGGTGCACCTGATTGTTCCTGTTCTCTGGAACTCCTTATCCAAAGTCTAGGTGCTGCACTTTGAGCTGGGCTGCAGCAAGCTCATGGAAACTGTGCTGCTGACTCCAGTGGAATAAAGTTGGTGATTACAGTCCCATGTAGAAAACCTTTTTATTCTAGTGTTAATGTTTGAGTGGGCTTCTGACATTCCTGATTCTCGGCAGGGTATTAGACCAGAAGGTTGATTTCTACTTCCATAAAACACTCAGTGTATATACAGTTTTAAAAAATTTGAGGTCTCCATATTTCATTTCATAGGAAACAAATGGAATGTCATACATTACCACCTACAGCTTTTTCTTTTTTTTTTGCCAGTTTCCTGTTTAAATGACTTTTTCTGTTTTGATTTTCACATTAGCCTTCTCTTTGATGTAATAATTGAGTCTTGTTCAGAATAAAAGGAAAAAAACTCACTGAGGAGCATGTTTCAGAGATTTAAAAAGAGGTGATTTGTAAAATTGCATTATTTAATAAAACTCTGGATGATTTCTGGTACGGCTTTTGGCTCTTTAACATAGTGCTATTTATAAAGATAGCTGTCAAAGAGGTGACAATGCCTGGAAGATTTTATAGTATGAAGGGTCAAAACTCTGGCCTGTCCTTACAGAAGGACAGATCTGTTCTAGCTGCCATACTGATCATACTGGAGTTCAATAACTCATCTCCTTGGTGCAATTCATTTTCATTAATGACCTGCGATCAGCCTGAACATAACTCCTTAGTGCCTGATTAGTAGAACATTTAAATTTAACAGAACATGGCATTAAGCATCTTCTGCAGAGGGGCACAGGTGGGCCATAGATTTTTGGGTGAGGATGACTGGGAAAATTCCAAAGCAGATAAGGGAATGCTCTTGGTGAGCATCATCACCTGTGCTTGGGCAAAATGTGATCAGTCCAGGGGGGTGGCACAGGAGAGGATCAAAACTGTTCATACCCCAGGTAATTAGGAAGTCATTTGTTTAATTTAGATGTAGTAACCATTGCAAGTCATCAGATGGTGACATCAGGGTGCCAGAAGCCACCAGTGACTGGCTGGGTTATTTTCTAATTCTAATTTTCTATTACAAAATAACTCAACATCAGACTTTATGTCAGTGGGCTTATGCTCCTTGGTTTGTAGGTGTGACATGTGAATATAGCAACTCCCTGCAAGAGCCATGGCAGGGGGTTGGACTGGATGATGTCCAGAAGTCCCATCCAACCTTAATGAATCTGTGATTCATACCTGTAAAACAAGAACTGCATACAAGGAGGCAGAAGTGGTTTTGGTGTTTTTTGTTTTATTTGTTTGGTTTTGGTGGTTGTTTGGTTTTTTTGTGGTTTTTTTGTTTTGTGTTGCTTTTGTTTAATAATTAGGTGAAGGAAATTATGTTTCTCTTTCTCTAGAGGTGAAGGAAATTGTTTCTCTTTCTCTAGAGCTGCCCGTATAATAACCCTTGTGGTTAAATAAAGTGTAATTGGACTATGGATCTGTAGATAGTAGTAATCATTGTAACTGTTAGCCTGTAGAAGATGTATTTAGCCTTATGAGTGTGTTATTAATAGGGCAACATTATTTAGGGTTGTTGGGAAAATCAGTATTGAAATACAGTTGCCCCGAACATTAATATCATTAGAACAAAGTAATGCTTTCTGGTTGGTAGTGGAAAATGATCTATGACAAAGGAAAACTCCTGACTTGCAGAGAAGAGAGTGCTCTAGGGTACAGTGTGCCTCTGCTGAAAGGCTGGGCAGTGGGAAACGAAAAAAAACCTGGGAATAATTGACTGCTGTATCCAAGGTTACAGGAGTAGGGAAAGGGACAATGAAAAAGACATTTTGCAGTGACATTCTGACACTGATTTTCATAAATCTCTGGTTGTAGGTTAATGAAATGCTTTGTTTTGCACTCTGGGAGTGGTGCTCTGGCAGCCCATTGGATGTTTATTGTGGTTGGTGGTAAGGGAATGCTGAGAGCTTGGGATTTAGCAGGGGAAGTGCTGGGTACTACACAAGGGACAGTGTTGATTCTGGTGCTGCTTTAGAGTTTTAGAGTAGCATCAATTTACTGTCTCACTGGGCTGAATCATCCTGGTGTTAAACTAATGCAAATTGTAACTGCCTGATGGATAGATGGAACCAGAAATATCTCCCAAGTCTCCATTCTGCCACTTGAAAGCTTAAGGTGTAAAAATTTATGGCAGACTTGCCCAACTTGTGCCATCGTGGGGCATTCAATTACGGATCTATGAGGCTGGCTTGGTATTTTTCATTTTCTAAACTTCTACGCAGTTATTCATTCCAGGACAGATTCAAAGTGTAGTGTTCTGGAAATTGTGTGTCCCTTCTCTCTTAAACTGTTGACCTGCTGCTAAGAAGCCTCAAGGGGAATAAAAAAATAACTGAGCTGAATCAGATCACCCAGGCTGTGTTACCTGCTGCCACCTGCTCACAGGATGATGAGAACTTTGGGTAATGCCTGCTGGTTTAATGATGCTTATTTTCTGTGTGGTGATCGAAACAGCTGATAAGTTTTGTGTTCCAGGACTTCCACATTTTCTGCATGTATTAAAGTTACTTGAATTTGTGGTGATTTGTTGGAAACTTCAACAACACAGTATTCTAGCCTGGAACTGGTTCAGTGGTTGCTTGGCTTTACTCTGCTTCTTGCCCAGGGTTGTGCAATCCAGATGTGTTTGGTTGGGCAGTGGGGGATAGGACCAGTATTGAAAGGAAATTGGAGCCATTGGGGTCAGCAGGACTGAGTGCCAGTACGGTGCTTTTAAGTCTACATAGGTTAAAACTCTTGGTAGGTTGAATATTAGGACTTTCTTGAACCCCACATGTTATTTCTGAAGGTTTAAGATTCTCTTTTTATGTCATAGGGTGTAAAACACCTTCCTTTTCTTCCTGCTGGTGCCACTGAAACAGTAAGTTTTTGCTAGGATAGATAATGATTAACTTCAGTGCTATTTGTACACAGGGAAGGAGACAGCTGGCACACTGCCAGGTTTGCTTTGGCTGCCCAGGAAAACCAAGCAAAATCTTGGGGGAGAAAACCAGTTGGTCACTGGCAGGAGGCAGTGTCTGAGGACTTACCCAAATTTAAACCAAAGCCACTGCTGCTGTGTTGAGAAGACCTGCTCCAGGGCAGAGGGTGAGGAGATGGTGTCAGAGCACTTGCTCAGCATCTGGCAGGCAGATGTGTGATCCAAGTGGGAAAAGCTGTAACTGTCTTTGAGGCGGCAACAGGAGAGACTTTCCCACTTGCTGCATAGAACTGAGTCTTAGTTTGTATTTTAACTGACGCAGTATCCTCTGAAATATTTTTAAAAAGTGCATTGCGTGGCGATGCTGGTCAGTCTGCAGGTGTGATGTTTACAGAGGTTTACCTGAAGCCTTTATTCAGTGTCCCATCTGTATGTAACTCAGTATTTTGCAGAGAGGACGTGCAGTTAGAAAGCTTGCTGTAGGCTGGGAATTCCCAAACCTTGGACCTAGTTGCCACTCCTGGGGATAGGACTTCTGTTCTACAGTGACAGGGACAGCAGTTCAGGGCTCTGTGCTACATCTGGCAAGTTTTTTTGGGGGAGTGCAAGTCCCCAGCTTCCTTCCTGCCTGCCCACGAGGTGGTGCATGGGGCTGCCGCGTTGTGCTTGGCCATGGACGGGTTCTGGAGAGTCATTCCAGACTCCCGTTTTTCTCACATACTGCTAAATAATGGTTTGTGTGTCACCAGATGCATGAGGAACCTCGCAGGGGTTGGTGGTGAGGGTTGTGAGCTCTCTAGGTACTCTAATGAAGCCATATTATTTTCTAGCTAAAACTTGGTTATTTTTTCCTTAAATATCTCTGGTATTAAGTAACACTGGTGTAAGGTGGTGTAGATAAATGTACCCTGTGTCTCTCTAAATCTGTCTCTAATCTTGTCTAAAACCATATGCTTGGCAGCTTAAGAGCCATAAGTAGAGGATGCAAATGTGAAACATCAGGGATGTTTGTGTGGAGCGCTAAGGGATGATTCATACTGAAATAATTTTATGTTGTGTATTCCTAGCTAAATATTAGCAGAATTCATATGACTACCAGAACTTGATAATGTGTAAAAATTGTGACAAAGCCACTTGAGATGCACTTTAGTTATATATCAGGAAAAAAGTTAGAGAAGGCTCATACATCACTGTAAGAAATAAAACGCATAACGCTTCAGTTAAATGTATTTTAAGTATGTAAAAAGAATAAGAAAAAGCAAATAAATCTATTAGAAGTAGTTGAAAAAATGTTTTGTATGTGTTTGTTGTGTGAATGTTCTTTGTTTAAAATTATCTACATTTATTTCCTCATTTTGCCTCTTCATTTTTGCCCTTTCAGAAGCTTTCTTCTAGAATGGTCTAGAAAGTTTTCTTGCAAGGCTTTTCTTTTTCCTTGAAAGCCAAGCACTTGCCATTCTTTCCCCTAAGGAGCTTTTTGTTCAGTTGTAATACAATTTAGAACAGTGTTGGAGCATTGTTAATGGCAGGGAAAACAAGTACAAGGCAGGTACTGGGGAAGCCATCTATGGCAGGCAGGTCTCCATTCCTGCAAAATTAATGGCTTTTGCTTCAGTCATGGCTTAATTAATATGCAGATTATTTATACTACTGTTAAAAGTGTTTTGGCTTCAGTTGTTAGAAGTGTTTTGGTCTTTAATCACAGTTTAAATAAATTAATGGGAGAATGTAAGGTTAAGGGGTGGAGAGTTGGGAATGTTTTAGAAACTGTTCTGTTAACTGATGGTTCGGGTTGAGTGTTTGGATGTGTAGTTTATTTGGGCACGTGCGAGTCGTTCGGAAGTGGGAGGCTCCTGGGGAGGGGCTGAGATGGACGTCACTGCCCCCTGAAACGCACGACATCATCCTTAGCTCACAGCGAGAAGGCATTGATTGGACAAAGAGGACAACAACAGAATCATCCCCTGGATAAATGATGGACCAGGAATGAACAACAGAACGAGCCGATCACCTCAAACATGCAAACGAAGGATTGAAAGTGACCTGAGCAATCGTGAGCCGAGCCAGAGACTCTATAAACAGGACTGGTGCCCCGGGTTCTCCTGAGGTGACGCTCACTGAGGGAGCGCCCAGCATTGTGCCCACGCTGCTTGGATTGCTCTGCCTTGCTGTTTGTGGTGTCTGGGCTATTCCCTATACCCTGTCCCCAGTTGCTGTTGCAATAAACATTCAAAAACATAATTGGCCATGGTAAGAGACTGTTTGTAGCAATTTTTGGGGTCTTGTCCGGGAGAGCCATGCCCAGAAGTGGTCTCGCAGAAGGATGGCCAGAGGGAGGATGCGTCCAGCCGATTTCGGCTGCCTTGGTTCAGATTTCTTCAAGACCGTGGAGGGTTATGCTGGCTAGTACCCAGGAAGTAACTGAGGACCCGGCAACGCAGACCCTGAGAAGAAGGCCCCTCTGTGAGAGAGCGGGACTCACAAAGAGGGTAAGGGACTGCGAGAGGGGTGCGGTAAAAGGAGTGCGAGCGTCTGTTGAGTGAGTGAGACGGGGGCCAGCAGCCGGACTCCCGAAGCGAGTGTGGACCCCTGAGTATTGCAGTTCCAGTTTCCCGTGAGCCACTGTCTGGGAGATGGCCCTGGGTCCATTAGGGACATACAGGACGGTTAGACCTGCCATTTAGGATCTTTAGAATTTGTACCACAATGATTAGTTTGCAAGGGAAAGGTTAACGGTGGGTAGGGAAACAAGCTCTGCTAGAGCCCCTGGGACAGAAAGAGATAAGAGGAATAAAGAGCAGACTACTCATAAAGCATAAGGTGTGTGTGAATACAAGAGGGTCGAGTGAGGTTGTGAGGTGAAACTGAGATTCCTCAAACTACTCAATATGGAGGAAATTCATTGTACAGAATGTAAAAGGTGCAAGGTGTGGGTGTTGTTTAAGTGTGCGGCTTGTGGAGAAAGATGCTATTGTGCTGCCCACAGGAGAGAAAATTGGTGTCAGAATTGCAGGAACTCAGAGGCAAGAAGGAGAATTGCTGAGTTGAAGAGTGGTATGCTGAGATGGTGGGATTGGAAAATGTTAATAGAAGAACTAATGGATGTTGAGATAGTGGCAGTCGTATGTGGCAGGATGCATTTAATTCTGGAAATCTGGAGTGCGAGAGAGGAAAATTGGCTGAGTGCAATAGTTAAGTGTGAAAGAAGATATAAAGAAACAAAAAGAGAGAGACGAAGAATGAGTAAAGAATGATTAAAAAAATAAAATGCTAAGTTATATGAGAGCAAATGTCCTGAAGAGAAAGAGTTATTTTTAAAATGTTCTTCAAGAAAAGCTGTTTGTCCTATTTTCAAACTAATTTGTTATTTTTGTGAATTTCAGTAGGGGATTTCTTTACGATTCAGTTTCTTTTCTTGTTACGTGGATTTTAACTCCCCTCAGGGAATTCTGGTGGGGATGGCTTTGTGCTGTGTTGTTGTTTCTTTTGTTGTTTTAGCTATTTAAAATCTAGTAAGTTTTAAGTCTAATAGCAGACATATGTTTTATTCTCGTGTCTCAGTAAAAACGACTCACCTGTAGTCTTATTGCTTATTTGTCATTGATTCTTAATTTCCCTTGGAAAATCTGGTGAGAATGCCACTTTAGTTTCTTGCTCTCCTCGTAAGGATCTGATGGAAACGCCATTCTGGGGGGGTTTTGGTACTCCTCTGGGCAACAGCACCGCTTTTGGGCATTACTTTGTTTATTTGTTGTTTGGCTGTTCTTTTCCCCTTTCGATGGTCTTAGACAGCTTAGGAGTTTATGTTGTAGGGCTAGAATTTAAGTTCTTAGACGAGTGGCCATTTTGTTACTTGTTTTAGGAGATCTTGATGGGAAGTGACCCGTTAGTGAGGAGGCGTCATCCAGACACAAAGGCGAAGCTATGATAATCCCCAGTTACGTAGCTGAGGGAGGTGAGCCGGAAGCGGAACGGAGTGGGAGGGGATACCATTTTCCCACAGTTTCATATTTTCCCACAACGCCATTGTGGTTCCTACAATCTTCCACTATCATCAGTTTTCCCACGATCCCCTTGAACTAATTCCCAGGCTCTAACCTTGCTTCCCCCTTATTTGTGATTTAACTCCTATTCTCTTTTTATGTAAACCTCCGAGATTGCGTTGGTTTATACCTTGAATCTCTTTCGTCTCATACATTTTGTAGTTGCATTGTATGGTTTGTTATTTTACTATGATTGCAGTTGTTATTCGGAACATGGTTTGTAGCCGAAAATCGAGTTTTTAATAATAGTGAAAATTGGTGAAGGATATAAAAATTTGAGCACAGATAGAATCCCAGGTATCCTATCCCTTCCTCCACCAAAAACAAAAATGGACATTAGGAAGATTTTAGGTCTGATTTGGATACTGTAAGTTATGGATAGATGGGTATACAACCTCAGTGAAGTTTTTGTATGAGAAATAGGTAGGAGGGGATCTTCCAGAATGGGCAGTAGATGATGATAACAAATTTAGGGAACTGAAAGAAAAGTTAGTGAAAGCTCCAGTTTTAAACTTACTTGATTTAGAAAAACCCTTTGAACTGTTTACTAACGCAGAAGATGGGATAGCATATGGAGTCATTACCCAAAGGTGGTGTGAAATGAGGAAACCGGTGGCACATTGTGTCAAAAATGTTAGATCCAGTGGTCAGAGGGTGGCCCACGTGTTTGAGAGCAGTGGTGGCAACGCTAATGTTAGTCAAAGAGGCTCAGAAATTAACCCTAGGAGGAAGAATGAAAGTATACACACCCCATGATATTAAAGCAGTTCTGAGCCAAGGGGTCAGCAGATGGCTTACTGATAGTAGGCTGTTAAAGCATGAATTAGTGTTGTTAGATGCTAAAACAATTGAGCTGACCGCAACCAAGAGCCAAAATCCTGCTCAGTTTTTGTATGGAGAAGCCAGAGATGACTTAGAGCATAAGTGCTTCGATCTGATAGAATATCAAACCAGGGTAAGAGAAGACTTATGCAAACAGCCTCTATCAGGAGGAGACATCCTCTTTGTAGATGGGTCCTCACGAATGGTGCAAGGGAAGCGAGTCTCTGGCTATGCAATCGTAGATGGTGATAAAATGAAAACTCTAGAGAGGGGGAAATTACCTGGAAAGTGGTCAGCCCAGAGTTGTGAAGTTTATGCATTGAAGAGAGGGTTAGAGTTGTTAAAAGGGAAGAGAGGCACTATTTATACCGATTCAAAGTATGCATATGGGGTGGTACACACATACGGGAAAATTTGGCAAGAAAGAGGTTTTCTAAATTCAAAGGGAAAGGATCCGAGGCATGAGGGCATAGTGAGAGAAATTCTAGAGGCGGTGAAGGGTCCTGAGGAAATTGCAATAGTACATATCAGAGGGCACCAGAAAGGGACATCTAAAGAAATAATGGGGAATAATCTAGCAGATAAGGAAGCAAAAGAAGCAGCATTGGAAGATAAAGAAATAAAGATAATGGTAGTGAACCATAAAAAGCAGCAGGAAGCAGATGAGGAGGTGCTGAAATTTACTGAACAGGAGGAAGAAACATTCAAGGAAAATGGTGCTATAAAGGATGAAAAAGGGAACTGGAGAATGGAAGATGGGAGGCAGGTAGTAAATAAGGCTCTAGCCAGGAAAATCTTAGAAGAAATGCATACTTCTACCCACTGGGGAACGCAGACATTGTGCGATGCTTTCCTCAGGAATTGTATGTGTGTAGGAATCTATGAAATTGCAAAAACAATTACCAGAGGTTGCAAAATATGCTTGAAAGTAAACAGAAAAAAATGAGAACCTTCAGGAGGGAGGCAATTGGTGATCAGCCCTTTCCAGAAGGTACAAATCGATTTCACAAAACTCCCCCGAATTAAAAGATTCAAAGACAGGATTTTTCCAGAGTCTGGAATGGATTCGGTAATTCGGAAAACCCGGACTGGACTTTTCCTGGAGTCTGGAATGGATTCGGTAATTTGGAAAACCCGGACTGGACTTTTCCTGGAGTCTGGAATGGATTCGGTAATTAGGAAAACCCGGACTGGACTTTTCCTGGAGTCTGGAATGGATTCGGTAATTTGGAAAACCCGGACTGGATTTTCCCAGACACTGGAATGGAGTCGGTAATTTGGAAAACCCGGACTGGATTGCTCCTGGACACTGGAATGGAGTCGGTAATTTGGAAAACCCGGACTGGATTTTCCCAGACACTGGAATGGAGTCGGTAATTTGGAAAACCCGGACTGGATTGCTCCAGGACACTGGAATGGAGTCGGTAATTTGGAAAACCCGGACTGGATTTTCCCAGACACTGGAATGGAGTTGGTAATTTGGAAAACCCGGACTGGATTGCTCCTGGACACTGGAATGGAGTCGGTAATTTGGAAAACCCGGACTGGATTTTCCCAGACACTGGAATGGAGTCGGTAATTTGGAAAACCTGGACTGGATTTTCCCTGGAGTACGGAATGGATTGTGGGGGGAAACCAAGACTGGATTTTTCCTGGAGAAAAAATTTTTTTAATGTTCTCTGCTCAGCTCCAAAAAGTAATGCTAAAGGCTGGAAAAAAAAAGAAAAAGGTTAAAAAAAAAAAGAGGAAAGAAAAAAATATAAAAGAGGAAAGTGTATGCATGCATAGAGCATTCTCCTCCAATATTTGTGATCTGGCAAAGAGAAAGTGAAATAGAGTGTGAGGCGGTATGGGCTGTGGATATAGAATTTCTAGTTAAGACAAAAAGAAATACAGAGAATCGCATTACAGGGGAAAAGATCGGGTCAATCCCTGCCGGACCCCTGACAGTGTGGTGGCTAATAAGTATCTGCATCTGGATCCAAGAAGCAGAATGGGGTGCATGTGACAAATGCTATTATCCCCTATATTCTGGAGAAATTCGGAGTGCTGTAGTAAGGATCCATGTGAGCCCGAACCAGAGTTGCTTGGATTACTCAAATCTTCAAACATGTGAAGAAGAAGGCACAACCTACTGCTGTATTGGCTTGAAAACCTGACACCCTGTTAGGGTGGTGGTAGCAGTCCAGATGAAGTAGTTCACTTGAAGTGGGGATCCTATGGAAGGTCTGGTCTCCAGCTGAAGGTCCAGGGTAGCTCTTGTCCTCTGGGAATCCAGTAGACAGGGCTCCCTTAGGCAGTTCCAAGGCCAGGTTATATCCAGGTGGGAATGCTTGGCTCCTCCCTCCTGGGCGGAGCCTCTTACAATAGGCTGAGATAAGTCCATGAGTCATGCAGTGGTTTCTTGATGGCCCATTGTCTGTTATCAGGGGTGGGGCACAGCAGGAGGTAACAGCTAATTGCCCACAGCTGGTGGTAATACAATAGGATAAGTCCCTGAGTCATGTGATCTCTTGATGGCCCATTGTCTGTTATCAGGGGTGGGGCACAGCAGAAGATAACAGCTGATTGCCCACAGCTGGTGGTAATAGAATAGGATAAGTCCCTGAGTCATGTGATCTCTTGATGGCCCATTGTTTGTTATCAGGGCTGGGTCATAGCAGGAGATAACAGCTAATTGCCCACAGCTGGTGATAATAGAATAGGATAAGTCCCTGAGTCATGTGATCTCTTGATGGCCCATTGTCTGTTATCAGGGGTGGGGCACAGCAGGAGATAACAGCTAATTGCCCACAGCTGGTGGTAATAGAATACATCTATATTGTAACCCAGGACAATAAGTGAAACATTTAATATCACCAACTGTTGGATGTGTGGAGATCCCCAAATGGCTGAAGTATGGCCCTAGGAGGGCACAGCCCTAAGTCCACAGGAACTTCTAAAATGGGTGAAAACAAGAACCAAGACCTCGGTTAGAAGGAATCTGGAGGAGACCTGGGCCTTGTGATCCAAACCAATAGGGGAAGAGTGCATAAGGAGGAAGGGACTGCGATACACCTCCAAGGTTCGGAGATCTCCCCTGCAAACGTTATTGTACAGTTAATGACACCCATGGGAAATGGATACCAAAGGCTCCAACATTATATTAGGCCAGATCGCAAAGGGCGGGATGCACATGCGTGAAACATCAAAATTTGTATGAGTGCATGACCCGAGATCCTAATCCATTTGTTGACACCCACAGATATATAAATTTTGGAGTCAGGTGGGAATTAAGTCTACAGCTTCAAGTTTCTGGGTGGCCCCTGAAGACTTACTCTGCTTATGTGGAGAAAGAGCTTATGCCACACTGCCGGGAGACTGGGGAGGAAGTTGCACTTTAGGAGTAATAAGGCCCTCCTTCTTTTTGTTACCTGGGGATGATAGCCATGACCTGAGCATCCCCCTGTACGATTAAAAGGCGAAAATGAGACCTAGCAGGTGGTTCACAAAAATGGGGAGAAGATGAGTGGCCCCCAGAGAGGATCGTTCAAACTCATGGTCCAGCTACATGGGCTCAGGATGGGAGTTGGGGATATCGAACCCTGAGCTATATATTAAATCGGATAATCCGACTGCAGGTAGTCGTGGAGATAATAACCAACCAAACCACCTTAGCCCTAGATCTAATTACATCACAAGAGATGAGATCAGCCATTTATCAGAACAGACTGGCTTTAGACTACCTTTTAGCAGAAGAAGGAGGGGTATGTGGCAAATTTAATTCCTCAGAATGCTATGAATGTATAGAAATTGACGACCATGGAGAGGCTATCAAAAACATAACCAAAAATATAAGGAAACTAGCTCATGTCCCAGTTCAAAGGTGGACCCCTCTGCTAAAAACCAATTGGTGGGAGGGTTGGTTGAATGGTAAATGGTGGAAAAAGCTGAGGTTCTTTGGATTGTGTGCACTAACTAGTATCATTTTCCTTCCATGTTTATTGCCTTGCCTCATTCGAATGATTATGAGTATTACTAAAAACTCTATGGAAAAATTATCTGAGGAGAAATTAACAATGCTGAAAGCAGATCCACAAAAGGATCCCAAAGAGGAGGAGAACCTCGAGATGGCAGCTGAAGTGTATAAGAAATATCAAAAGCTGAGAAAGATACATGGTGAAAAAGTGTGATAGCAGCGTTGTTGATGCAGGGAAAACCCCGATCAAAGATTAGAAGGCAGGGAATTGTTAAAAGTGTTTTGGCTTCAGTTGTCAGAAGTGTTTTGGTCTTTAATCACAATTTAAATAAATTAATGGGAGAATGTAAGGTTAAGGGGTGGAGAGTTGGGAATGTTTTAGAAAATGTTCTGTTAACTGATGGTTCGGGTTGAGTGTTTGGATGTGTAGTTTATTTGGGCACATGCGAGTTGTTCGGAAGTGGGAGGCTCCTGGGGAGGGGCTGAGATGGACGTCACTGCCCCCTGAAACGCACGGCATCATCCTTAGCTCACAGCGAGAAGGCATTGATTGGACAAAGAGGACAACAACAGAATCATCCCCTGGACAAATGATGGGTCAGGAATGAACAACAGAACGAGCCGATCACATCAAACATGCCAATGAAGGATTGAAAGTGACCTGAGCAATCGTGAGCCGAGCCAGAGACTCTATAAACGGGACTGGTGCCCAGCACTGCGTTCTCCTGAGGTGACGCTCACTGAAGGAGCCCAGCATTGTGCCCACGCTGCTTGGATTGCTCTGCCTTGCTGTTTGTGGTGTCTGGGCTATTCCCTATACCCTGTCCCCAGTTGCTGTTGCAATAAACATTTGGAAAGGTAATTGGCCGTGGTAGGAGACTGTTTGTAACAGCTACTACTAGAGGAAATGGGCATTGTGCAGTCACCAGTTATTCAGTTTTCTCCCTTTTTAAATCAGATTTCGTGTCCCTCCTTGATCCATGCTACCTTGTATTCTTTTAAAAAATACAGCACATATATAATAGGTATATGTATAAATAAATGTAAATACATGTTAATTAACAGAAGCCAAACTGCCTGCTTACCTTGCTTGGAGTGGCACTTTGGGATGCTTTATAGTGGGTGTACAAAGCAAACCTGGCACTGCTTCCCTCGGTGTGAGGATTTGGCTGCACTGGAGCTGTGTTTTATGTCACTTGAAAGTGATACGGACTAATTATTTCTATGGGTTGTTTCCCAAATGGTAAAATAATGTCAGTAATGTTCCCAAATAGCAACAAACTTGGTAATTATTAAAAAAAAAAAAAAAGGGGAGAGAGTGACTAATTTGTTTCTGAGAGAGAGGAAAAGTCAAGTAGGGCAATACATGGTGTGTCAAGCAAGTGTGTAATTACAGGAATGGAAAGACAAAAAATATTTGAAATAAATTTATTTCTATTTATCTTATATCTGAAAATCAGAAGCTGATGAAAAGCTTCTCCTGCTTTGCAAAAGGAAGAGCAACTTGCATCATCTGTCTCTTATCTCCTGTGTTATTTTTCCCAGTGTTGTCATTCCTGCTAATATTTCCTGTCAGTGCTCTCCCAGCTCTCTTAAATCTCATGTTTTTCAGGCTTGCTTGAAGCTTAGAGGTACACTAAGATCCTTCTCCCAGAGGTTTACTTCTGGCTGCTTCTGCTGGAGGGTAGAGGTTAGAGATGGAGCCTGCTTCATGTATTTGTAGTTTTTCTTTGACATGATTAGTGCTTGAGTTTACTGAAAGTATGAATCCCAAACTTGCTTTAAAATAAAGCCGGGAGTAAGTGGTGGTTGTCAACTTAAGGCTGTTTTTGTTCTGTAGCTGGTGGAAACCTGAAAGACTTGATGTTTATTACATGAATTTGCACTTTCTTTTACGTGTAAGCTTTCTATACAAGCAGCAGATTATGAAAACATACATTTTAAAAAGTGGCAAAATGGTTTTAAATGGCTGCTAAAGTGTTTCTTTTTTCGAGATGAACTATCTTTATATGTTTATCATGTCTTTTCCAAGTGGAGAGGGATGCTTGATTCTTTGGGCTTTTTCTCTGCAAAAGAGCTAAGCAAGCTTTTATTCAAATGGAAAGATTGCTATTGAAATCAATTTAAAGATAAAATGCAGAAGTAACTCTTGACATGCTGGCTAAATTTTTTAGGACTGTTTGCCACTCTTAAAAGTGTGCTACAGAGACACACGTGAATAGCAGAAGAAAGTGGTAAAGGAATGGGGAATATAAACCTTCAGGCTTTCTTATTAGCTAAAGGGGAAAAATAGAAGTCCCAATTTTTGTCCTTTTTCTTCAGATTTTTATTTTCCCCCCTAAAACCAGAATTTCTACACAAGAATCCATACTGAGCAGCTGACAGCAGCTTGGGAAGCTAGCACTGAAGCAAACAAATCCTTTCCTGTATCACACACTTCTGTGATCTCTGTCTTAAAGAAAAGAAATCTCATTTCTTGAGCATTTGTGTGATAATCTGCAGTGTAATAAGTGTAAAGTTTTAGCTGGTTTGTTTTTTTTTTTTTTTTCTGAGTGCCCAGCACTTCCCAGTTTTTGTATTCAGAATGAGTTTTTCAAAGCAGTGTAAGTAGAAACAGAACTTTAAGGGGCTTTACAAGTGCACACAGTATTTGCTTTACAGATGGACAAAGAAGAATGTGCTACATTGACAAATGAATCTCGAATTTCCTGAGTTGGCTGTAAAGATGTGTACAGCGTGACTCGGACTAAAGATGTTCTAACAAGTTGGACTGACTGGTGCGAATGTTTTTTGTGATGGCTCCACTAAGTTCAGCATCTTTGCATTATTTATAGCCATCTGCTTGATGTGTTGAAGGCTCTGGCTCAATTAGATTACCTTTTAGCAGGAACAGCTCTCGGGAACAGTGCAAACAGGCATGTGTCTGGCTGCTGCACAATAAATAAGAAAGTAAATAAAGTCAGCGGTGTCTTCCTGCAGGGCTCTTTAACTGCTTTACTTATGGAATAAAAAGGACACAAAATGAAAGTATTTCAGGACAAAACATGTGATGACCTTTGCTCCTACAGTGTGAAAAGGGGGTGTTAAGGAATGGAATTATCCATGTATTTACAGTGGATTACAAAAAAAGCCCAAGAGCAGTCCATGTACCAATGAGTTATAAATGCCTCTGAGATGCTGAAATTTCAAAAATCTTTTTGTTTTTTTTGTAGGATGGAGTTATTTATAAACTTAATTGGGGTGAGATGTGCAAGTGACATTTTAAACAAGGTATTTAGAAAGACCAGCCAAGATTGATGGAAACCACAACATACTGTGGTGCTGTGACCACAGGCAAGTCCTTCAGTCCTATTTCAGTCTGTTTCTAACAGCAGCACTGGGAGAACAGCATTCCTCTTCTGCATGATCTGGTTTGGAGAAAAAATTTGCTCTCAAATGAGTCATTTCAGTGTGGGAATATGGGATGAGTGAGGTAAATTGCATTGACTCCCTCTTAATTGTGGGTGAAGGAAGGAAAAGGACATCTCTGATGCTTATAGAGAACTGTAAGCTGTAAACAAGAGTGTGCAACCCCAGAATTTCCCTGTGTGCCGAGTAATCAGGGTGAGATTGAGAGGCAAAATAGTCTATGACCTTTTCTGCTTTTCATAGCAGGGGTGAAAGTGAAAAGATGAGCAAGATCTTCTGGAGGTCAGCAGTGGTGTAAGATCAAGGAGAGTTCAAGCATTCATTCATCTGGGCTGAATAAACCCTATCAGTAATGCAAATGAGGATGTTAATTAAGAGATCTGAATGGAGGGTGACAGTGTTGGTATGGAAGAGGAATGCTGAGGAGTAGGCTGGTAAGCTTTTTATTGCACCTGGGTGTAAGAATGCCTGTGTCAGCCATTCCTGAGAGCCAGCACCTCAAGGGTGATGGGAAAACTTGAGTTCCACAGTCAGTCACGAAAATTTCTCTGGGAATACTGTGGAAACTTAGTGGAAATGATGGGTCAGTATAGTCCTAATTTTTTAATAATTATTTTTTTTCTCGTGAATGTAACTTTTCTTAACCGCTCAAGAAAATTGTATACCAAGAGTCAGCATTATTAACATTGACACAATGGAGCAGTTTCAGTAGTTTGGAGCTTTTTTTGCATGCTGATTAGAGTTTGTTTATGGGGAAAAATATTAGAAGGATGTGGAATTCTGCCTGCACAGAAGTGAAGCTGTCCACTCTAAGGACCACGGCTAACTGGAGCACACACATCAGTGACACTCTTACTTGTAATTATGTAATTTGGATTTTAGCATCTGCCTCTTTCTTAATTGGACAAATTGCAACCAATACAAATTATTATGACAATGACAGTAATTACAGATTGATGAATTAGAGAAACAAAGATGCTGCAAATAATTCGTTCTCTCTCCGAAATCATCTCGGTCTGCAGTTGTATGGAAACGCTGCCATTTCTTCATCCTCTGGAAGTTGTTTTTCACTTTCAAGCTGCTTCTCAATATTCTGAAATCAGCCTGTTATTATCTTAGCATGACATTTGGCCTGCAGTTCCCAGCTAGGGATGGAAAAGGCTATCATTGGGCCTCTCTGCACAAAATAGCTGGGCAGAACATTTCTGTACACAGGGACTGTTATTCTCACCTTTTGAAGAGCAATTTCTTTGATGACTTGGAGAATATTTGACCTTCAAAGTAAAAGCTGCAGGCAGTACAATCTGCCTTTGTAGTAGTTGTGTAGAGGGTTGGATTTTGTGTGTGTGTCTTCCTTGTTAGTTTTGAGAATAATCTCTTCACTTTTCTGTAAATTGCAGTGATCTTTGTTGAACTGGTTAGTCCCATTCAGACTTAGAACTGAGTTACCAATAGCGGAGAACAGGTAATATTTAAGAAAACATCCTTTCTTGAAAAGCTCATGGAATTCTTTAAAACCTCTTCAGCTATATATGAGAAAATCAGGTTTCTTGTATTTTCTATATAAGGTGTACGGTGATTTTCTTTTTCCCCTGACAAAAAACTCTCTCGTGTTGTCTCTTCAAGATAAAGGAAAAGAAGATGTGATGTGTGGATGGAAAACCTCTCTCGAAAGTACCTGTACCCCAAACAATTGCAGGTCTTGCACGCTTGCCAACTAGCAAAAACATGTAACCTTTCCTTAATTTGAGGATGAGGTGAGAGGCTGATAAGTAGAGAGGTCAGAGCAGATCCTCAGCTCTTTTAAAATTCTTACATTTATTTAATCTCTTATCAGAGGAGCTTCAAGAATTACTTCAAGAGAATATATGTATATATATATATATATATATATATGTGGATACATATTTTTAAGTAACACAACATTGTTCTTAAGTTTAATCTGGAACTCGTGCTTCTAACTTCTTGAGCAAATTTTTTAAACATTTGCACTAATTTTTAAAAACTTGGATGTGTTCTGGAATATGGTAGCACAAATAAACACTGCCAGCAATTGACGGTCCCACAGTTAGCAAAGAAAGAATTGTTTTCCTATTGAAAAGATTTTTGCACTAACATTTAAAGATTTTGCTGAAAGAATAAATATTTAAACTTTGCTCTGTCCACTTTTCTGCCAGCTGTGGAGATTACTGATGTGTTCTCTACTTTTGACCAGAAAATCCAATACATGGGACTGACAGAATTCAAGTGTTGCAGGTGCACACCCAGGGGCAGGATCTGATTACATATTGAAGTAATAACTGGTTTCTTACTTGGGACCATAGTATTTTCTAAAAAGAGCTATTTCTATTGAGGCATGAGAGTATTGATTAAAAAAGGTTAAGGCAGAAGGTCCATGCTGAATAGTGATTGGTTACTGTGAAACACTTGTCTGTATTAATATCTGCTGTGTTGCAGTAGGTGTTAATATCTTAAATTTAATAGTAAGGTTTAAATTTCAAATTTAATCAAAATAATATGGTTTCTCTTAGGATTGCCTTTTCTGTCTGAATACTGTGTACTAACAAATAATACAGTTTTGGTTAGTGATTTTTTCCAAAATTTTTACAAATATTTGTATCAGAATAAGTAAACAGATTTTCCTTTCCATTCCAGTAGAGTGGTTTCATTCATCATAATGTACTTTTTCCACCTTTCCCTTTATGTTTTCCCAACTGGACATATCTGTAGGAGACTTGGGCTAGAGGCTCAAAGCTACATTTTATGGAGCATGTGTCTGGCTTCCTGTGACACGGGGATACATCTGTGGACAAGGAGCTGAATTAGTTATGTGTGTTATTTGTATTGGTTTATGGAGCACTGCTGCACTCTGTGGACAAACAGAGTGGATAATCTGGCGTGTGTTAATGCACTGTGGGTTTTGATGTGCTCTTCTAATACTTAATGCAGAAAACCCTTCAGCTTTGCTTTTCATCGTGGGAATAATGGATCAAACTAATCAACAGGTTAGAAGAGCTGACCTTTGTAGCAGCTGGGCAACAAATTCCTGAAAAGCGTTTCTGGTTTTACCCAGTCCCTCCTGAATTGTTTCCATGAATTATTTTTTTTTCCAGTGAATTATGTATAACCAGAGGACCGCAAGCACTTGTTAAAAGAGTGCTGGGATCATTCCCCTCTGCTCACATATGGACTTGATGAGAGCCCAATATTCCAAAGTACTGCATGTGCTCCTCTCTTTGGATGGGGGAAGATGCTTGTTAGCTTCTGTAAGATTAGGGACTGTAAGAGCGTGTAACCACACACAGTTGTTTACTGCTAAATAAAAACACATGTAAATTCTTTCCTGGTACAGAAAAATCCATTTTCATGTGGCCTTGTCTTTGAAAAGGACACTTTACAGGAGATTAGGAAGGGACCGTGCAGGGGAGGGTGTCCATGGTATAAACTCAACCTAAAAATCTGAGAAATCGTGTCTTTCACAGGCACTAAGCAGGTGAATTTGTGAGTGCCAGAGTAGAGGACAAAAGATGGGCTTCAGAGAAAAGAAAACTGTTTATTAATTTAGGACTATTTGAGTTGTTTCCTAAATCAAAGAATATCCTGAGTTGGAAGGGATTATCAGTGACCACAGAGTCCAGCTCCTGGCCCTGCACAGAACACCCCAGGAAATACACCATGTGTCTGAGAGCATTGGCCAAATGATTCTTGAGCTCTGTCAGGCTTGGGGCTGTGACCCCTACTCTGGGGAGCCTGTTCCAGTGCCCAGCCACCCTCTGGGGGAACAACCTTTTCCAAATATCCACCCTGAACCCCCCTGACTCAGCTCCATGCCATTCCCTTGGGTCCTGTCGCTGGTCACCCAAGAGCAGAGATCAGTGTCTGCCCCTCTGCTTCCCCTTGTGAGGAAGCTGCAGACTGCGTTTAGTTAGAGAAGACACAGTTCACAAGTAAGACAATACTAAAATTTCTTGGAGATTACTTGCTTAGAATAATTTTTAACGCTTTTGTTCTGCCGTGTCTTTTTTTTTCAGGCAAGACATCATTTAACTTGTAAAACACTAGGATGGTATTTATAGAACAGTCTCTTAACCTGAAGTCTGGTGATGTATTGGTATTTAAAGCAGTGATAATGCTGTTAGCGAGGAGCTTTAATTGCATGATTATAGACCAACAAAATTAGGCACAGCAACGTGCAGTCATGATAACCCAGTGATATGCTAAATTTTTAGATAAGACTTCCTCTCTCTGCATCCCTATGCTTTCAGTATACAAAAATGTTCCTAAAAGCATTTCCTTCAGGGAATTTGGTGCTTGCTCCTGCACAGTGCTTCGCCAGCCAGTTTGGTGATGGTCTGTGTGGATTTCAGCTCATCCATAAGGTTCAATGTCACAAAGATGGTTATTCACCTGACGCCTTTGGAAAAATCCCTCTCCATGTGCAAGTTTCTTACCTTCAAAAGGTTAATCTTGGAGGATATTGTGTGAAATCCATCAGGAGCCCAATGTACACAAGGGCTATTTTATGGGATCCCAGCTGTACCTGCGGAGTTGGCTTCACTCATGAGCTGCACTGGGAACCCCCCCGAGCCATCTGTTTTGCAACCCATTTTGAAAAAACACCACAGCAAAGCACTCAGATTGCCTGTTAACAGAAGACTGAAGTTTATGATGACAGGTCAGCTTGTAAACATGGATTTACTGTTCTCTTTTACTGTGTGTCTATGCTAATCCATAGTAACATGCTATAAACTGAGACCTCCTATGAAATTCTACATGCAAATCAGACATTATTCTGTGTTATTGTGATAGGGGTTTTCTTGGGATGTGATCTTTGGGATGCATGAGTTTCCAGGAGGTGTATGTGACAGGAATAATACTGATTATAACTGTCCCTTTTCTTCAGTGAAGTGTTACACAGTCCATGGCACTGCCTGCTCTAGAGCAACATCCTAGTTTTGTGCAAGGACGAGGCAAAATGTGTCTTATTACTGACAGCATGCTCAGCAGCACAGTTGGGAATGGTTAAATGCTGCTCAGAGCAACATCTTTGCTCATGACACAGTGGTTCAGCACTTCATGTTTCTGAGCAAGGAACAGGACTGCAGCCATCCCCTAATTGCTGTCAGCCTCATGTACAACCAGTGTTTTCTGCTTGGGTCCTGTGTTTTGTCCATTTTCTGCACGCAAATTCTCGTAGTTAAACCATGGCAAGTTAACTTGCAGAGGTGTTACACCCTGGAGATAACAGTTGAATAGCATCATTCATTAAAACAAAACAAAACAACCTATATGGTCTCTGCTGCTTTTCATTTTGAAATAGGAGAATGATCTTGGCACAGGGCATTTCCTGGGGATTAATGACTGGCTGGGGTTAATGGCCCTTGGCTGCGCTGTGGGCCATCAACTCCTCCCTGCTGGTCATTAATCTGCAGGAAATGCCCTGTGCCAAGATCATTATTGTTGTATTTGGGTTCTTTGAGAGCTGAATTCGGGAGCCCACACTGCTCTAATGTGTGAGAACCTGCTGGGTGTTCTTACATTTAGACCCTACACATTATTATTTTTTTTTCCTGAGCTTATCTGAAGTTTCCAAACGTTTCTCCTAATGGAAAGTGTCTGTAACGCTTGAGGTCCTTTGAAAATACTTCACTGAGCAGCAACCAAGGTAATGCTAAACTTTGTGGTGAAAGTAAAAGTTCTCTGTAGCAAACATTTTTGAAAAGAGTGTGTACTTGGGGGCAGTCTGTGCCTTTTAGTGTGGCCTAGAGCATTGGACCTGGCATGGGAACCTGACAGGCAGAGTGTCTGGGCTGTCTGCTCTAGGGTGGCATTGCAGGACTCAGGGTCTGCACAAGCTGTAAACCCCTTCTTGAAGCAAAGAGGGTTCCCATTTTAAAGAGATTTTTGCTCTACCGGAAAATTAAGAGGAAGAAGAGAAACTGCTTTTCTCCTCTACCACCTGCCAGCAGTATGCACAAAGTGAAGTTCTGTTCATTCTCCCCGTATGATTTCAAGTTCAGAATGCACAACTTTTTAATGTAGATTTTATGTAGTAGGTTTATCATGTCTTCTTGTACTCTGTACTGGAATTGGTTTAGGGTTGAATACAAAATTCCAGAACGTAAAAAAAAAAAAAAAAAAAAAAAAAATTCCTTCAAGTCGGTCAGTTTAGTGTTGTGGCCTGGAAGTGGCAATTCATGACTATTGGCATATTTCTTTATGTAGGAAAGTCAACCAAACCATACAAAAACACCACCCACATAACAGCTACCAGACTTCTACTGATTAAACTACTAGATCATATTAGACCATATTGGAAGTAAGGTTATGAGGAAGTGAAGCTCATATAGCAAGCAGTAAATGCAGTTTTGAGGGGTTCAGCTGGGGAGTAAAGTTGGTACTGTGAATTCATCTGACATTCCTAGATGACTGTTTTAATGTCAGTGAATTAATGAATTCAGTGAGAAGAGTAAATCTTGTGCCTTGATTTCTTTTTTTTTCCTTCTTAAATGTTTTTTTCCCTTGCTCCTTCCTTTCTCTCTATGACTCAGACAGGTCTGTGAAGTGTCCCGCTCTTTCCTGCAGAGGCTTTGCAAATAGGCAGCCTGTTGCTGTCCTCCTCCCAGTCCTCAGATGTACCATGCTGTGAAGCTGCCTTGGGTCAACAGGAAACCTTCAAAATGTGCATTTCAGATCTTGAAAATGCCACAGTGTTCATGAGATTTGAAGACAGCTGCAAGCTTAGTAGAGACTGTCACATCTCTGTAGACCTTTGTGAGGGATTTAGTAGCATTTCATCAAGGAGAGGGAGAGATGTTTCATCAGGAGAAAAGGTCCTGGTTCAGGGTGACATCAAGACTTTTACAGATCTTCAGATTAAGTGTGAGATTTGGATTTTTTAGGATGAAAGTATATTCATAACCCAGTCTTCGTGTCTACAAGTCAAGGATTATTTCTGCTGTTGTAGAAGAAACACTCTGAAGTCATTCTCTGTAGTAGTGATTACGAACTGTCAGTCTGAAAGGTTTACTTAAAAAATGTGATATGACAAGAAATAAGCATTACTAATATTTTATAAGTAAACAATACTATTATAGCAGCATTTTTGTTCCAGATGGAGTGGTAATTCCTACTCTGACAATAAGCCTGTAACAAGGAGAAGACAGCCTGCCATTACTAGGTTACCATGTGCATTTTAAAAATAGATTTTCATGTTCTGTCACTTAGCTACTGAATATCAGACATGATGTAGGTAAGCCAGGAAGTTGATATTGTTGTCGATGCATTTGAGAGACTTTGTTAGTGAAAGCAAAGAAAAATGCAGTGAATAGCAGGGGAGAAATGACAAGCCTGACTTTGCCTAATCTGGGAAGATGTAAAGGAATGGGGAAAAAAAATTGCCTGTAAAGAAACCTTGCTTAAATTCCAAAGTATCTTTGTTTTGCTGCTAGTCTGGTAAAAGAATTTTTTATTGCTTTCAGACTATAAACTCGAAACAGAAAATATCTAGTGTATCCTGCAGCCTTTTGAGTTAGAAGGCATCCATTTACTTTGCAAACCTTTGCCTGCTTTCTCACAAAGACCATGGGGTTTTTTTTCCTTTGGATGAAGGGAGCAGGGGGGAAAAGAGCTCCTAGGGAAAGGGCAATAAGTCATGAGAAATGGATTTTCCAGCTGCTTCTTTCTCTGCACCCAGCCTTGATAAGGACTGGTCAGGATGGATCCCTGGTACCAAGAAGTGGGGGATCCCTTTTGGCTACATTGACCTCACTGAGAGATGAGCATCAATCCTGATGACTTGTATATGTGTAAATAATTTCCTGAAGTACATACAAAGACAAACCAGGCTTTGTGTCTATGCTGGTTTTGGCTGAGGTAGTGTTAATTTCCTTCACAGTGGATAGTACTGTTGTTGTTGTCAGGCATACCCAATTATTTTACTTTGTTAGTTTCAGGATGTGAAGTGAAAGGTGGTTTTTATTGGTTTTGTGCTCTTAACATCACTGGCTTTACATACGGTTAACCAGCTAACAGTTATTATGTAGTCAGCAACAAAAACAAGGCTGAAGAGTTCAGTATGGTCTTTATCTCAGGTAGGGGTCAGTGCTGTCTTTACTGTATGGTTGAAAAACCTGTGAGAAATTGAGTAAATGTTAATTAAAAAATGTTGTGGGCTGCAGACAACATTTCCATTAAAATTAAATTTAAATGGAGAGTTCTGAAGCAGTTTTGCTGGAGCTAGAGCCATCAGATCAGAATGATGCTGAGTAGTTTAGATGGTCTGATGTACACAGCAGAATGCCAATATTTGATTGTTATATACCACACTTGTTTGACCTACTGTGGCTTTGTGTCTGTTTCCAGAAATTATCCCAGTTTTATCTTAACGTAATGTTTTTCTAACTGCCCTAATGTTTACAGAGCAATATTTAGAACATGGCAAAAAACATGGAAGCAGAATGATGCCCATATTTTATCTGATGCATGTAATATTCATTCTGAAGAAGGATGATTTTGTTAGCTGCTATTTTTCATTGTAAAAATTAACGGGTGGTTGTGTACATTTCTTGGCTAAATTTTAGCTAGTATTTGTCTTTGCTTCTCATTTCCTACCTGGCAAACATTTGAATGTGTTATCCCAAGAAAGAGATGGAGCCTGTGATCGTGATTATTAATTGTGGAAAAGTAAGTAACTGTCAGTAACACTTTAAAAACTTGTTAGCCAGATACTTGTCTATATGTATGTGTTGCTTGGTTTTGTTGGCTTCAGCAGAAATTTATCATTCTCTTTGAAATGTGGAACATCTTAAAGGAAAGACAGACTCTTAGCATTTGCAAACCCCAAGATACCAGAACTTGGTTTGCAATCATAAAGAGAAGCAGTCATACCCAAGAGACATCACTGCTGGACTAAGAAAAATGTTTGCCAATCAGCAATATATGATGAATAATGAAAAATATTTGTCATCTCCCCGAAATTGGGGCATTGCAATACAAGTTGTACAGCTGTTATTGTTTAATTGCAGCTGGATTAATAAAATGTAATTTTTACAGCCCATTTGCAATATACCACTGGGGAATACCTTTTATTACCACTTTGGGTGTCTTTTAGTTAATAATTTGTGCCTTTTGAGCATAAGTGTTTGGCTTCAAATCCCAGATACAAGTTTATTAAAAATTGTAATAGTTCTTAGAGACTATAAAATGAAATGAAGTGCACAAAATGTGCATTTCCAGTGCTTGAGTTTAAAATCATTTTTTTACTTGACTAATTTCAGTATTTCCAAGATTAGAAAGTATTGAATTTAAATAATTATTAAATATTTAATTTGCTAGACATACAGCATTATTTTCAATAGATTATTTATATTTGTTAGTAATTAAAGATTCAGAATGGCACTGAGAGGATGTTGTCATAATATGTGATTTTTAAAACTTGCCCAATATTTATGCAAAGCAGTGGCAGTGAAGGGAAACAGAACTGATATTTGAAGTCAGAAACAAGAACGAGACAGTAGTTAAATGATCTGATTTACAGAATAAGGCTGACCTGGTCAAAAATAATTGACAAGCCTTTTACAGATAAACTGGGCCTTGTTGCTGGTTGAATGGGATCTCCTGTTAAAGTCAAGGGTGAATCAGTTCTTGGCTGATTTCCCTTTCCTTATTACTGACAAATTCTCTAAGCAAGTGTCAGAGATGCAAAGCTACCTCTGGACAAAAACACTTCCTTACAAATTCCCTCAGACAACTGGAGTGATTTCTCAGTTACCTGTGAAAAGCAGCACCTCTCCAGCCTCTGTGCTCCACATTCAGGTGCTTGTATCTCTTTGCCCTCCACATCCAGCCATCGCTCCCATTCAATTATTCTGAAATACAAAGAAACAAAACCCTCTCTTACTTTTGGGATGTGGGACCTTTGCCTCCACTTGGATTATTTTCAAGTTTTAAGCTGGTGGTACACAAAGGTGAGAAGGTGCCACGGTGCAGATGTTGCTGCTTGATGCTGTGAATGTGCTGCTCTTTCTGCTGTTCTCTTGGCAGTCTATCTCAGCAGACACAAGTAAAAATTGATATTTTTGGGATGGAAAATGTTGAACATGCTCTTCTCCAAGTGGGACAAGGTTTTTTGACTGGTTAAACAAGCATGATACCTGGTGATTCCAGTCCTGTTCCTTTTACAGCAGAGTATTATAACTCAGTTGGTTAAATTGAGCAAATATTCCTAGAATGAGAGGTAAACAAATAGTTCTACTATGAGCATTTAAAGGAGCTTACTAAAACCATGTTCACTGTTCTCTCTGCTTAAACAAAAAAAAAAAAAAAAAAACCACCCCAAAAATAATGCTTTAGTAAATGCTTGGAAAAAGAGTCACAGAACCCTTAATCCAAATTCTGTCAGTGTCAGGGGGAAGGCTGAAGAGGAGGAGGCCTAAGAAAGATGATACTCTGCAATATTCAGAGAAACTCAATATCAGAATTAGATTTTTCCAAGAAAATTGATTCTGTTCCTTGTTACAGCAGTGCTTAGAGCACAGGTGAGTTAAGCGTGTGCAGCAACCAACCCCACCTCGTAAAAGGTGCACTGTGGTCTTGCAGTCATTGTCCAGCACTTGTACATAATTACAAGCAACTAACCCTACCTTTTTAAAAGTGGTGATATTTATCATGATTATCTGAGCAGAGAAATGGAAAAGCAGCTTTGCTGTAGTGTTACCATAGTGGCCAGCCATATTTTAGATTGAATACATGCCTGTTATTCCTTCATTCTAAGATTTTACTCTGAATATTGAAATTGGTCTGTGTCAGGGAAGCCCTCCCCCATCTTTAGTTCATTCCATTATCCAAGGTAATGGGTCACAGGACAGGATTAACACAGCCCTTCTATGGATGAATGTACAATTTAGAACAAGACTAAGGTGAGAATAGACAAAGGTGGAGAGCTTGCTCTAGGCAAACACTAAATGTGATGCCTCTCCTACCCTCTGAGATAAATCCTCTTATCACTGAGCATTGTGTGGAAGGGAGGGATAAAAGATGAACCTATTCCTCACTGAAACAGGAATTTGCTTAAAGTGAGGGCACAGAGTAAAAGGAACTATGTTAAACTTGAACTGTAATTGCTGCATCTGTGTCAGGGTTTGAAGGATCATGCACTGCACAAAGCTTCAATAGTAGAGCAGTCCAGCTGTAGTCCTGCTTTTTTTGTTCCTATTTTACTTGCTGTGTAATGAGTGAACTTGACTGGGTTGCTTTACATGGGATGATAGTACTTGTGTGAAGAGAATTAATTTTGTGTTTTTTAGGTCTTTAAAGAATTTGATCTTGAAAACAAAAGCAATAAATATGAGCTTGCTGTATCTCCCGCCAGATAATTTTGTCTGAATTTAATATTTGAAAGAGTCAGAGTGAAGAAGGGAATGACCCAACCTTCAGATATTCCCACATGTCATGTGACTGTCAGTAAAACAAGATTTGCCTTGTATGGGCACTTGTTATTAAAGCTTGACCATGGGAATCCTGGCTGAATCTGGGTTTCTGTTAGACAGCTTGACACATGACTCGCTCGGTACTCGCAAAAAATCTATAAGGTTTGATTTTTAATCACAGGAGGTAGTACAGACAGATGCTCGCCGCTTGTGTTCAGTAATACCCCAGTGGAAAAGCTGCTGCATGATCTCCTGTGAATTAATTTTTCCTGGTAATTAATTGTCTGAAAGCATGGGGGGGTAAGCTAGGAGAAATTCTTCATGACTGTAGCAGCACCTGGAGGAGAAGGTTAAGGTGTAGAAAGTCCATTAAGCTGCTGACTCTTGTTTGTGCCTTCTGAAAATTCTCCTGTTTCTTTATTTTCACAGGCATATGACAATGAGGGGCACTGATTTAAAGCACATTAGTAATTTAGATTTGCTTGTGGTGTTAGCAGTCAGATGTGTATTTTTATTATCTCGAGGCACTGAGGAAATTGGCTGTGAGCATTTATATTAAGCATTGTTCTGGCTCCACATTTTCCGGTGTGTTCGTGGCCATGCCATTGTACACCCTTGGTGAATACAAAGATGCTTATGAAATGTTAAGGCTGAGTGTATTTAATTTCATGTCAAGAAGGACTCCCTGCCATAGTGTTCAGCTGAGCTATTGTGAATAACTGTCAGTCTCAACACTGACATAAAGCACTTTGTGTGTGTGTGTGATGTGAGTTTTTGTGGATTCCAAGCCCCTTTTTTAATGTATTTTAAAATTCTAGAACAACCGGGCTTTCAGATTTTCAGAACGTGTGGAGCAGTTTGGCTTTGTGGCTCTTTGGGCCTACTAAAGTGGCCTTCAGTTTGGGGAGTGGATATCTTTGGACCTTAACAGTTTCATATCTTTTTAAATTTATATATTACTACTTATTACAAAATGTGTATATGTTTATTCCAAAATCATGTGGCAGTCTTCTTTCATTGAGCTTTCATATGAATTTCTTGTGTCACTGTCAAAGCTGGAATATACGTGAACAAGTTTTTCATAGAAACCTTTTGATATTAATAGCGTTTTGTAATTGTGGAGCCTGTAGCAAGATAAAATTCAGGAAATGATTCAGTCACAATTAAATGGGAGGGAAAAGTACCATCCTGATGACAAAAAATGAACTCTTGTTCAAAACACATGGGGTAGGAGTTTGCCAGTCTTCAGGAAGCATAAAATGCCATTAACCAGCATTTAGTCACTTGCTAATACTGGATGTGATTTCTAATTGCTTCTGTACTTTGTCATTGTTTAACACAATCAAATCAAATTGGCCAGAAAATTTTTCTTGGATCGTCATAGTCTATGACTATGTTTTTACTGTTATTGTTCCAGCTTCTTTTTCATCACCCAACCTTTACTGCTTCATTAAGTCTAAAATTAGACTTTGACAATCAGCCTATTTTATTGGAATTATCAAAAGAAAGAAATATACATGGCAAAGTCGAAGGGGAGGCTCCAGTATCGTATTTTATTTCATGCTTAGCAGTTCCTTGAGAGTTATCAAAGTCAGGGATCCTTTATTTGTAATTAAATACTCCTCACTTTAAAATCATGACTAATAAATGTCAAGTGCAAGAAGAGGCACTATTATTCAGTGAAGGTTCTTGGGGATGTTTTAGGGTGAAAATGTGTAGGCACGAAGGTTGTTAATTTTTAAAATGTTGTAGGGTTGGTTTCGTTGCAAAATCCTAAAGTTAACCACTTCAGATAAAGCTCAAAAATCATTGAAACATTTGGGGAGCTCTTATCCTACAGGAAGCTCTTGACATTTATGGTAATTAAAAGTGAAGGTATCTATTAAATACTTAAGTTATTCATATAAACACGAAGCTGGTGTGCAACTGTAAGAGTTTATATATCTTAATTAGAGATGGTCAGAACTGTTCAGGGAAACTGTTTTCTGTGTTTGGTGGTGGCTGGGGTTTTACGTTTTAATGAGACCCAAAACCTTTGAGGAAACATTGACATAAATGCTTTGGGAATCACCTGGAATGAGATTTATTATCTTGCAATTGGCAGATCCAGTTTGGTTTCAGCAAGGCAAGGATTTACAGTGCCCGGAACATCTCTTTATGAGACAGGCTGAGAGAGTTGGGGTTGTTCAGCCTGGAGAAGAGAAGGCTCTGGGGAGGCCTCAGAGCCCCTTCCAGTGCCTCAAGGAGCTCCAAGAGAGTTGGAGAAAGGCATGGAGTGATGGACAAGAAGGAATAGCTTCAAACTGAAGGAGAGTAGGTTTAGGTTGGGTATTAGGAAGAAATTATTCCATGTGAGGGTGGGGAGGCCCTTGGCACAGGGTGCCCAGAGAAGCTGTGGCTGCCCCTGGATCCCTGGCAGTGTCCAAGGCCAGGTTGGACGGGGCTTGGAGCAAACTGGGTCAGTGGAAGGTGACCCTGCCCATGGTGGGGGGTTGGAATGATGTTGGCTTTAAGGTCCCTTCCAGCCCAGAACATTCTGTGATTCTCTGATGATTCTCCCTCCCTTGCTCTTGTGTACGTGTCTTGTAGTCTGTTTTGGCATGGGTGCTCTGTGCCCTATGTGGGTTTTTTGTTTCTGATGAAGAATAAGAAAATACAAATCTTTCATTTCTCTGTGGGGTAGCCCAGTTGATCTTGGCCCCAGTGACCTGGCTGTTTGTCCTGATTCTGACTTATAAGCATTAACTCAAGTTTTAGGATTTAAGAGTATCTAGAGATGTGTTTAGAACCAAATTTTGGAAAGTTACTGTTTCTATTCGGTAGCATCAGCAAAATATTGTTAGTTCTCAGTACTGTTTTAAAAGTTGCAGGAATTAGGTCGAAACTGCAGAGAAAAACATTATTATCACCTCTTCTTTGATTGTAAATCCCTTTTAATAAAACTTTCAGGGTGCACCCAAAATATATTTCTGTCTATTCTTTTCTGTTACTATAACATTTGGGGGCTTTCCTGCCATACAGTGAGATAATTCCATCTCTAGGATGGGCTTTTTTGCTTCTTTTTTTCCTTTCTTCTGCTTGAAGAAAAAACACTGTCTGCATTTGGATTTGTGCAACAATTAAGGATGCATCAAAAATGTCTCTGGTTGAACTAACGTTGCACTGAGCACTGTGTTATGTAGTAATAGCTCTGTAATTGAAGCACAGCCATAGAAATAGCATTGTGATTGGAAAGGCATTTTCTTTCCAGTCATGAAGAGCTCTCCTCTAAAATGGTGAAATCTCTTCCCAGTTTGTAGGGTTTTTTTGCACTGGACAGTGGTGATGGAAACAACCAGAATGAAATACTGGGTAGCTGATTGGCACTTCATTATAACCTCTTAAACATAATAATAAAAATTACTTTTTGGGTACCGTATTAATTCAGCTGAGAAATATATATATACTTTAAAGGATGTTGTAGAAACATGTTTCAGTGCATTTCAGGAGAGATTTTGAGCATGCTGTTTTCAAATTTGATAAATGTGCCACTCACCTCCATTTGTAAATGCAAGTCTTTTCAATGTACTTTTTCATGCATTAGGTTTTTAATACTTACTTTTCCACATGTGCCCTGGAGAACAGCATGCAATCCACTGTTACTCTGAGGTAAACTGGATTTCAGTGTAGTCTGTTTCAAATTAAATGAAATTGTTTATTAGTTTTGCAGTTCTGGAGAGCAGAGGCACCCTTGGGTTTTTATTGAGCTGATGAGGGATATGTTAGCCTATACATCCAAAGAGGACTGATGCTAATTGGGTTTTTCACTTTGATAAAGTCCTTGGTTTCAATGATGATACGCAGGTTAGCCACATCTTTTAATTAACAAAAAAAAATTAAATTCCTCTGCTGGAATTCCCTAACTGGTGAGTGTTTTCTGTATGCAAGTATGCTCTCTTGTGGTAAGCCATTTTATTGAATCCTCCACCAGTTTGAAATGGTAACAAATTCTGTTTCAAACGATGATATTTGTAATCTATTATTTTTTATCGTGCCATTATTTCCAGGGTTTACAGTGTGCCATACAATGGCAGAGCTCTGGATATGGAGTATGACTGTATGTATTTTGCAATTCTCTTTATAACAGTGAGTTACATTCAGTGCTTGAGCAGCACGTGGCTTTCCTGGTAGCATCCATTGCTGTGGAATAAAGTGCTGTGTGACTTACCACGATTGTGTGATTCAGGGTGTGATACTTGTACAGCCTCTAAATGTCAGGTAGCAAAGACAGAGAGGATTCTAGTGCTGAAGCACCTTTATCGAGTTCTAGTAACTGCATTTGTGCTTGTTGCATCAGCTGAGATGCTGTTTAATTGGATCTGAGTCTCGGAAATGCAGTCTCTCTGGTTTTGTCCAATAACCAAGAGCAGGGTGGAAAAAAAAGGGCAAAACAACCCAGACTTTGCTGTGATGTGGGTAATCCTGGGTGGTATTGACTGCCAAGGTGCATTTCATTGCTCAGCCTTGCAGTAGGACTATCACAAGTATACATACAAATTCAGTAATCATAAAATCAACTACATCTCAGTTGGCTCCACTTAAAAACTTCAGCAAGGCTGTTTTCATCTTTGTGATTAGCTTAATATCAGGGAAGTATAACTTAATAAATGGCTGAGATAACCATAATCCGCTATATATTTCTCATATGACAGCTGGGATTTCTATCCAGATTATTTACCAGCTGAGTAATTTCCATATAAATTTCTGTAGTGTTTTGCCTGGGGGTGAGGATAGCCAAATGTCAGCAAAAACATGAGGTTATGTTCAAATGATCTCAGTCATGCAAGTCGTGGATGCTTCCCTTCAAGGGAAATGAGGGTGTAAAGAAGAATTTCAGAGCATGTTTTTTGAGGGCCATGAAATTCATGGAATCATCTTAAACCCAGAAACACTGGGCACATTTCATGTGAGCACAACTGCTGTTGACTTTTGTGGAAGTTTTGGCAGGCTGGCAACTCAAAGATCACATTCCCATGGTCGCAGAGATGATGTGATGTGTCCCATTGTGCATGAACATTTAATGTCAAAACAATCAATTATGCAGCAGGTGTGAGCTATAGTAGAATGATCTCATTTGGCACAGAACTTGGATAATGTGCAGAAGAGTAGGAGATGGATGGGATAAGAGCATGCTGGAGTAATACCTTCCATTTGCTGAAGCTTAATTTAGTTGAGGAGATGAACAGCGTTTAAAAAAAAAAAGTTTCTGATGCATGCATGTTCTTTCATTTGTTTTCTTTAATATCAGTTACAGCTTCATTCAGTGAGAACTGAGAAGTGCGACCCTGTATTCCCATTTTCTTCTGTTTTTATGTAACCTGGAAGAAACAGGGAGTTTAAAAGGTTCAGCACGTGACACGTTGACTCAGCTCATCATGAGAGCTTAACAGACCCTGAGCCGAAACCTGTGCTAGAAGCTTAATATAAATCTTTTATGGAGAAATGGAGTATTATTTTAAGGGCAGAAGTTGGTGAAACAGCATCAGCAGTTTCAAACTATAGAAGGCAGACAGTAAACTGCACTGTTTACAGTGATAATGGTAGGAAGGTGTGAGGTATGAATCTAGAGTTTAAGATGATGCTGTCACTGTGTTCAGACACAACCATGTGCTCGTGGTGCTTTACCCCATCTTGTTGCACGTAACAGTCCTGTGCAGTCTGTGTGACCTGGAGCACAGGATTAGTGTCAGTTGAAGCTTTTTTCCATGGGACTAGTTTGCTGCCTTTTGCAGTCACCATCTCTCTTGCAGTGGGTTTCAACTTCCAAGTTGTTTTTGTTTCCTGCTGTCCTTCACATTTCTCTTTTCCTCCATGTCCTCACCCACACTTCTCTTTCCCCTCTAATACTTAAGAATCCAAAGAGTTTCAAAACAAAGAAATGTTTTCATTTGAAGTTTCAGTTATCAGCTACTCAATTCAGAAACACTTCATCCATCTTTGATATTGATTCAGCTTTCTGTGGTGTATGTCTGTGTTAAATATAAGATGCCATAGTTTTTATTCTGGTTCAGGAGGCTCTCTTCAAGCTTTTATATAGTTGCTTTTCTGCTGGGTGAGATTTTCTGTTCCTTTTTCTCACTGGACAGTACTGATAATGTAATTAAAGAACAAGGCAACTACACCTTCCATTTTACCCCCACTTATATCAATGTAGAGCACAGAATGATGCATGGATTAAATAAGAATAATAACAAATACATCTCTGTTTAAAATTCACGGCTGTTCAGTGCTTGATTCTGCAATAATATTCTTTTTTTTTTTTCCTCATTTTTTGGTTTTCCAGGCAGGCTGAATAATTCTAATCAGCCATGCAATGCCCACAGAAATGACCCACCAGCACCTCGCAGTGAGCCTGAGACCTAGAGATGTGTAAAGAGGCTCTTCTGGTTACCTTTGAAAGAGCAAGACGAGCAGTTTGCATTCAATAAGGATGAGGGATGCACAGCTGGTTAGGATGGTGCCCCCTGCTTCCAGAGAAAGAGAAATCGGTAGTTTGGAGTATTTTAGGCTCTGCAGTAAGACTTTTGGAGAACACTGTTGACCACAAGTCTCGCTGCTCTCTGGGTCTATTTCTGCTCTTTTCTTTGGCCTTTCCATGTTTTCTCTGCTGCTTCTCCCCAGCCCTTCTTGTCCCAGTTGCTGAGCTCTGAACTCCATTTCCCCTAAATCAATCAGCCATGCTGTGGGCAGATTTCTTGTTTGTTATTGGTGAGGTAATGAAATCACATTTCAGAAATCTGTAGAAACATCTGCTCCTGGATTGAGAAATTTGGAATTTTAACCCACAGGGTCAAAATCTGGCAGTTGGAGGCATTTGCAGCCAGATGCCGTGCAGTGATAGTTCAGCAATCCAGCCTATAGAGTGAACTGGCTGCCATGGAAGCTGTGTGAAAATAACTGTTACTTTATTCCACTCTTTTCTATTGTGTCTTGTTGCCAGTTCTTCCTTTAGTGTCCAGTTTACAGAACCTGTGTTGCTTTTTTATTTTATTGTTTTGTCTTTTTTTTTTTTCCTGGTATGATTTCAAGCTCAACTCCTTATAGTGTGCATTCTTCTGTATCTAGAAGAATAAATCCAAGAGCATGGAGGAAAAACCCCTTTCTGTAGTAGGTTAATATATGAATTAATAGTAAGGATCACTTAACTTTGGGCAGAAGGTGAATCATATGGGAGTTGCATTGGTGTTGCAACTGAAAAGGTTTTAAGGTCTGAAGACCTGTTTTAAACGAGTGATTTATCTTTACTCTCCATACTTATTTCTGTCCTTCAAAAAGTGCAAAGAATCCATTATCCTTCTTTGCCATAATGAATAAAGTCATTTCTGTGCTGGAAATAAACAGGCAGTAAGCAAAGCTGGAGAGAGTTTTTCTTCTGGGTGGGTGATTTTCAAATAATTAACTAATTCATTCATATGCAGAATACTGTTGTTCTTAAAAGCCTTCTGAATTCTGTGTGACTGTTGGTGAGGTTTTCTGTACATGAACCTTGAAACAAATTTCAAAGCTATCAATTTTCATAGCCACATTTGTCAGTTTGGCAGCAGTTCATTCTGAGCTTGATGCTAAGCATGATTATTGTAAGTTATTAACTATGCTTACCGTAAATCACCCGAATCTGCCCAGCTCTGTTGGCAAAGTGGTGTGAGGCTCAGAGTGGTGCTCGTACATGTATTTATGACACATGCTACTGTTCAGAAATTACCTTTATCTTCAGGTTTTCAAGAAAAAGGATACTATTTGGTAGTGAGGATAATATTAGCAGTATTCCTGTCTTGCGAGGAAAATTACTGAGCATCTGGAGCTCCTAATATTTTATTTTTTATTCTTCAAAAATGAGCTATTTCTGTTCTCTGATCCTTAAAATCAATGCCTCAGCTGAAAAACATGTCGAAATAACAGGTTCCTTTTGGTGATCAGAGTAATGTTTAGAGGCTGCAGCAGGAGTCTGGCACCTTTTGCATTTGGTTGCTGCCTGAAAACAAGCCCATCTCCCAGCCCAGCCTCTGCCCCAAAATGCTTAAATTGAAATTTAATGGCAGTGGGTGTAGCTGGAGGAGCACAAGTCAAGGTGTGATGGCTTGAATTTTAGTAGGC
This sequence comes from Monarcha castaneiventris obscurior, assembly GCA_026261815.1. NCBI lineage: Eukaryota > Metazoa > Chordata > Aves > Passeriformes > Monarchidae > Monarcha > Monarcha castaneiventris. The sequence continues at coordinate 5,663,312 of JAMPIT010000437.1, forward strand.
ACCAAAAAAAAAAAAAACCAAAAAAAGGAAGAGGGGAAGAAGGTAAGGTAGAGGAGGAGGGAAGCCACGTGTGACCTTCCTGAAGGAAGATGTGCCATGGTTGTGTCAGGTTATACAGTGCAGAGTCCCCGGCCACGGGGCTTCAGCAACCAGCTCCCACAGCTTGCTCCTGTGTCTGCAGAAGGTGAAATCACACGTGCAGTGCATCTTAGCGGCCCCTGGAGGTTTCTCTATTGATCTGTGTCTTAATAATGCATAATAGGCAATCAGAGCTTTCCTGATCTTTTCAGAGACACGCCGTCAGCGAGAGTCGTAAATCAGCCTGCTGCTGGTGGCTGTGTCTGACCTGCCCTCCACAGCACCTCAGTAGCTTTCACTTCCACTGGGATTGCTCCTGACTTACCTGGCAGTCAGGCTTGGGGTTTGGAACAATTACAAGTCACCGTTCCATGGCCTTTCAACAAGGCAAGATAATTCTGCAATTGGTTAAAAAAAATATTTCAGAATAAAGTTGGTACACGTATTAGGATTATTTTATGTTTCTGCAGGCATGAACAAGAACGTTGGTTTCGCATTATTGGCCAATTTATGAGTTCAGCCCTGTTTAGGCTTTGCTCTCCTTTTGAAGATCATTCTTTTGTGGAATGGCTTAGGATTGGATTTTTGGTTTAGATGCTTCACTAATCAGGATTTTGCAATTCTGATGTCACTTCTGTTCCACCTATTGGAACATTGACTTTTAGCAATGCATACTCTTAAATCAATAGGATCTTTATTGATACTTGCTGGTGACATAGCTAAGTTTGGCAGCAAACTGCAAGCATACATTGCAGTAGTGCAGTGGGTTTACTTAGAAAGCAAGAAAATGAGATTTCAGAATTATTTATTGTTGTTGGACACCACCTGCAATACTTGTCAACTGAGCTACAGGAATTCATAATCACTGCTGTAAAATAAGTCTTTTACCCTTGGCCTTTGAGAGTATTTAACAGCATAGGCTAATAGAAATTGGTATAATTGTGTTACTTCTGTGTGTAAGTACACATTGTGCAAATCCATTCTGATTTTACATTTGACAACATCAGAAGTTAATTGGATTACCAAAATAATGTGACAGCAACAATGGCACAGAATTCAGCTTACAGCACTAGTGTAAGTTTGTCTGTTTGTATCATCTCATGGCTATTCCCTTTTCCCCCCACCCTTTTTTTTTTTTTCCTCCCTAGAAAGGGCATAGTTTGTCATGGCTTTTCTCTGTGTTGGTTCTTTAATAATAATAATAAAAAAAAAGTGAAAGCTACTGGGGTGAAAACTCATTTAATTTGCTCAGGAAGTAGGAGAATTGCAGGCTATTTTGGATATTTTGAGTACAATGTTTAATGTTTTATTTATATCTAGCATAATAAATATGCTGACCAGTAATAAGTCAGCAAAACTCAGTGTAGCTGAACTGTTCAAAATGAATCAGCTCCTGCTTTTCCTCTAACCTTGGACAGATGGCAGGCTGCTAGTGCTGTGGCTGACCTGGTGGATATCCCTAAACCAGGATTATCTAAGGAGGATGAAGAGCAGAAGATGCCAATGGACTGAAGCTGAGAAGCCCAGAGACCTGTCTGGGCAGGGGTAGATGTGGGTTTTAGGTCCCACATCCATGGCATGTCCTAGCCATGAAATTCCAGGCAGGATGAGGTCATGCATCTTCTCTCGTGGAGAATCCAGGGCAGGATTGAGTGCTCCTGATCCTGAGCAGTGAGGAAGGGGAGGGTCAGCCTGGTGAGGCTTTGTCTCAGGAGTGCTTCATTGGTTCTCAGGGGAAGAAGAGGCTCTTCCACCTGTCCATCCCCTTTGTGAAAACATGGGATGACTTAACTGCGGTGTCTCGTGAAGGGTGGGATGAGGGAGCACAATTTAGGGCTGGGCAGGAATACCCAACATAATTCAGGGTAAGTGTCTTGAGTGCAGTCTGGTTTCATTAGCTCTGAGTTACTGCTGCGTGTAAGCTGTCTGAATGAGCTCCCTGATTCCTGCTTGGTGCCATCTCTATGCCACAAAACATTTTATTAGATAAAAAACTATCCAAAACTCTCTCTGTACTCTTTGTTGGCGTGGGGGCTGCATCACCTTATCCTGGGCTCACACACCTCTGTGATTCCCTGGACACAGGAGGTTTTAAACTTGCTGAGTGCCCAAAGCCACCTTTTCCCATAGAGCCCCTGAAGCCCCTGAGCTCTCCCATCCCAGCCAGGACAGGACTGGCAGATTGAGGCTGAAGATTCCACAGTGGTGAGCACATTTCACACAGCAGCTCAGCCTTTGCTGGTGGGCCAAGAATTGTTTTAATTTTTGAAATTTGGCTGGCTGTGTGCTGGGGCAAGATGGAGATGTGTGGTCTGTTTTTTTCTCCTTACTTAAAAAAAAAAAAACCTTGGGCCCCACAAAGTTTCTGTTAGAATTATATATATACATATAAAATTTCCAATTTATGAAGTCTTCTGATATAAGGAATTTAATAAAAATGCTGGCAGATTATTATCTACAGTCATGCTATATAAGCCTGGTTTTCGGGAGGTCTAGGTCTTAACAGTTGCAAAATACAACAAATTATTAGATGGAAATAGTTATAAAGTCTGGAAATTGACTTCTTGCTTCTTTTATGATTTAATCTATTTATATAGAGAGACATACCTTCTCTTCAAACTGGGATGAATCTTGATGAGACTACAAGTAAAAATAAAATGTATATTATCTGTATTTTTTTAAAAATTATGCTGAGAGAGAAAATACAAACCATTTTGAAGATGAACCTGTTGTCTTTGTTCTCCCACTGAGAAATCTGCCTTCCCTCTCATTTGCTTTATTTCTTGTGTCTGAATTCCCTGAGCATGTGAACCTTCCTTTTCCTTAAAGCAGAGAGGCTTAAAGATAAAATGTGTTGTGTGTGCCCACTAAACCTGATAAACTGATGCTCCTTTCCTGATAGGATTTCAGAGGGCACAAGGGACATATTCCCAAACCTGCTTAAATCAACAGAAGTTCTGCAAACTTTAGTGCATTTTGGACCAGGCTGAAAGTGAAATGCGCCACTGGGTATATCATGGCAAGTTATTTTGTTCTCCTGCAGAATGTTTCCTTCCCTTGGTCATCTTGTGTTATGCACTTGCTGCTTTGAAACCCTGCAGTGGGGCTTCTTCGCAGTTTGTGGTGGTCTCAGCCAGCAGATACTTCTTTTATCTTGGGATCAAAGAGCAGAGTGTGGCTTTAACATTGACAAGAAGCACTTTGGAGACAAAGACTGACCTTTTAAAACTGATGAAAAGGAGACCCCAGGGAATCCCATTAGGAGCAGGGAAGGTAGATAACAACTCCTTCCACCCAACAAAGGTACAACATTCTGCTTATTCTTAGGGGACTTTGTAACTGAAGCCAGTTTCTTTGGCCTTTTTTTTCAGTTCAAAGCAGCCATCTGTGTCCTTTAATTGGAGTGGTAGATATTCAGTTATTTTTATCTGAATATATAAAGGCAAACCGTTGGAGTTCTTATCTCAAAAGACAAAGCAAAAGGCTAACATGAGTTCCATGTTTCTCCTGATGTAGTGGCTTGTACTGGCTCTTCTTTCTTCCAGCCCTTCTCCAAGGCCCAGAGATGCAGAGTGGATCCTCAGGTGCCTCAAGGGTTGCTGGCAGCACTGACATTTCTTTCCCAGCTGTCTCCTGGCACTCCCCAGAGCAGTGTATCCATCAAACTGCATGTGCTGCTGAGATCTCAATTGCATCTATTGATTTTTCTGGTGCATATAATATGAATATATGCTGCTCTACCCCTAACAGAAGATGTGAGAACTACTGTGGCTAGATGTTTTCTGGAAGGCTTAGATGAAAGAAATAGGAAGAGGGAGATAGACTGGGTTGTTTTAACAGCGTTATTCCTCCACAGAAATATTTAATTGTATTTTCCTCAGTTTTTATTTCTGTTCTAATTGGCCAGAATTTTCTGACTGTAAGATGTTGGGATTCTTGGAGACGCTTCCCTCTTTTCCAGCTCAGTCTAACATATGTTTAGGTCTTTTAATTTAACTTCAAAATGATAAAATAGAAAACCATGTATTGTGTCCTTTAGATATGAGCTTTCAATAGCAGGACTGGAGATTTGTTGTACTTATTTTGCCTGATCTAAAAAGTATGGGTTTTGGGAGACCTTATGAAAATTAGAAAGACACAACAGTTTCTCTGTCATGCCATGGCTCAAGAACTTGATGGTGATCATAACATTCACTTTTTCTGTTTACTCAGGGTTCCTGATTTCAGAGCATACAGATGTGGCAATTGGGAATCCGGGGTTGGAGGTTTATAAATCTTATTGAATCTACCTCTAACTTTCAGTCTTCTAGTAAATAAAGTAGTGAAAGCACAAAGGAAGGAGAACCTTTCAGTATTAACTACTGGATCTGAATGCAAGTCAGAGATCTTGCTATGCATCTTTAATAAAATACCAAGAATTAGAGCAGTGATAAAATAGCATTATTTGGATAACATTTTAGTTACTTCAAACATTAATATAATAAGTAATATTATCTATAAACAAATATATGAAAATGTGTTACATAAATATTATTTGAAAAGTAATAAAATGGAGTTTTCTTAGGTTTGAGGGTATTAACTTCAAATTATTGAAATGTAGCAGGTTGTAAAGTTGATACTTTTCTTTCTTCATCAAGATGTAAAGACAGAAAAATATCATTCGTACAGTCGTTTTGCTTTCAGGTTCTGTGTCCAGACTTGAGATTGAGAAAGTCCTCTTTTCAGGGGTTGAAAAATGTTGCGTGAAAATTATGGTTTCCTTTAAATTCTTCTTTTCATCATCCAGTGTAATGGGTGCATGCTATTGCCGACATGGGATTGTGCAGAAATTGAAAAGATAAATTTGGATGGAAGGTTTTTCTGAAATACTTTCCTTCATTGAGAGAGTGGGAGAAATCTGTGGTAGTTATCAAAATTTACTGCAATCATGCTTCTGTGTTTTATGTGTCTCAAAAGAAGAAAAGTAAATGAAAGGAGTCAAAAAGGATTTTTAAAACTGTTGAAAATCTTTGCTCTCAGTGATGCCTTGGCTATTGTTTTAATTTGCTTTAGTTCTATGGTAGATCGTAACAGTGGGTGAGTAATTTACAAGAGCAACAAAGCCATCCTATTACTTCTTGGAAATAACAGAAAGGAGCTTTTATATTTAGACAAAGACAGTTTAATTGCAGTAAGCTCTCCTGCGAAATAGTAAAAAAAAAGTCAATCCAAGAAAAAAATGTTATTTCTGTGGTCTTAAAGTGGAACATAGCTCTGTGTTCTTTACCTGCAGCTGGATGTGCAAATTGTACTTTTAATGAAGATGCTTTGAATGCTGATCCTAATAGCAGGAAATATAGGGGAGAAGCTTACACTTGCCTGATCTTCTTGATTTGTGAACTGTCTGCTTTTACAAAGGCTGGGATGGCTGCACAGCTGGCTTGGGTTCATATTTTAGGCCACTGAAGGTGTTTTCTTGGCAGGGATGAGGCTGCCAGAAATCATATCTGTTGTTGTACTCCCTCAAGGGTTTTCACATCACACACCACCTGCCTGACCACATGGACGTGCCTGCTCAGAGCAGCCTGGCTGGGCCAAGAGCAGATCAGGGGAGACAGTAAGAAAGAGATACCTGGTGCTGATGTATTTGAAAAGTGACTGTCACCAGCTGGAGCCCTTCTGATCCTGGGAATGTGCATTCCTGGAAAGCAACTGAATGGGATCCTGGCTGCTGCCAATAATTACCAACTGCTTTTAAACTTTGCCCTAAACCTTCTCCTCGAATGCACTCTGTGTGTGTGCAGTATTTAACTGGCAGGGTGGAGTGTCTGGCTGAAATATTAAATGGCTTGAGATGCCAATGCAGAAAGCTTAAAAAAAAAATAAAAAGAGGAAAAAATCTTATTTGGTTGCTCTGGTACTCCCTAGTATTCACTCCTGCATCACTGTGACTGACAGGTCTTGATCTGGGCCATGGGTTGCTCTCCTTTCTTCAAGGGCAGAGAAAGGAGAGAAGTTCACTGCAGGGGTGTGTGAACTGTGACCATATTTTGATGAGGTGTAGGATTTACTAGAGGGGAAATCTTCAAAGTCCTGGGACAGCAAATGGTGACATTAGTTTCAGTTGGTACCTGTTCTGTGTCCAACGCTGTGCACAGTGTTTTGGACTAGGACAGGCTCCCTGCAGGAGGCAGAGCTCTGCATCTGACAGTGGGCACTTTGCACTTGGGAGGCTTGGATCTTGAAAATGCTGTCATTTCCTGGCAATTCAGGGACCTGTTTGGGAGTTTACCTCTCTAAAGAGTCGAGAATAAAAGCCTGTAACTCTGCTGCTTGACTCTAGTCCCTTATCTTTGGGACTAGATCCTCTTGTACTGCACAACCTGACCGTGCATGCAGACCCTTCTCATGCTGCAGCAACTCCAAGGTTACACACAGTGATGTCTTTCACATCTGTGGATACCTTGATCTCTCCTCTGCAGTGGTAGGTTTGAAAGACCACTGTAACCCCTCTTTCTATTTGTCAGCCTTTCAAGGAAACACTTTTGGTTTCCCCACATAACTTGTGAGATGCCTTAGGTTTCTGCATCAACACTGCACTATAAGACAGCGGGTGTAAATAAGATGGTGAGAATAGGAGCAGTTTCTGTAGTGTGTCCTTAAGAACCAGCAGAACTACTGACACCTCAAGTACCATTAATTCTTGATTGGGGCATGCCGGGCTTGTCGGAGGAGCCATCTGCCACCTCATTCTGTGTGTATTTATTTATTTATTAGTAACGGGAATCCCGACGCCTCACATGGAAGAACTGTAAGGGGAACGATGTTTTTTATGCAGCTTCCTGCAGAAGATCTTACTGAGAAGGATGGTTTAGCTTTTCTTGTTGATTATTTCTCCTGATACTCTGCATCATGATGAGTTCCTTTTTATATTGTGTTCACTGACTGGTTTCTGACTAATATGTCTTGATATTTGCTACACGAAGTGACATACAAAGAAGCTGTCATCACCAGCTGTGCAGAAGACATCTGAGAAAACCAACACTAAGAAGGAAATGAAAATGTCTTTTCTGCCCTGCTGAATTTGACTTTTGGTAGTGTTTTCTTGCCATCTTTCTCACTTGGCTCAACATGCTTGGCTACTCCGAAAGAGAAACATTTTGCTGGCTGCCTCTTGCATGATCTCCAAGTGCACAGGCCAATGCCCAGTTTCCTGCAATGCAGAAATAAGTCAGCTGATTGCATTTGTCATGCCTTTCTGAAACCTGTAATCTTCAGGCTCTCCTCAAATTTAAGGCATATCAGGATAGGTTACTTCTGTGTGTCTAAATGGTTTAGATTGAAAAATAAATGTTCATGCCCTATCACGAATAATTTACTGTTCTCTTAAGAGGGGAGAATAGGAAGTAAGCTATTACCATAAAAGATTTTACTGCAATTTTCTTTTGCATAAGCTTAAATTCTGTGTAGAGAGGTTGTCAATTAGTGTGCAGATTTTTTTAATTGGCTATAATAAAAAGCTAATTGGTGTTTTGCTTAAAGAGTGAATTAAGAAAGTGTTGCTATAGAAACTTTACATGTGTATAGTGCTGCTCTACATAACAGTGGATATAATAGTCTAATGACCTTTCTGAGCCAGCTGTAAAGTCAAAGAAAATGTGTTAAATTCAGGCTGGCTGCAGAGATCATTAAGGAGTTTGTGACTTCACCCATTTCATTGCCAGAAAGTGTTTCTGGCATTGTCTCATAGAATGTTTCTCTTGACTCATGTCAAACCATATAACAAATGCTGGTCTCAAAAGACCTGAACTTTTGTAAAATCCGAGTGCTCCAATTGTGAATGTGTAAACCGATCTGTAATCTGTCAAGCATAAAATGTACTACTGGGAAAAATTCATTTTCATAATCTGAGAAAATGTGATGATGGATTGAAAGTGGCAACATCTAATCCATGAGCTGTTGTATCCTTGTATCCCTTCCTCCTCCCCTGCCTTCTGTACCCACTGAATTCTGAGCTCCTGTGGAACACAGGAATTTTAAGTGAAATGGGATTTCTGCTCTAATTTGCAATATTCTCTCCCAGCAAAAAATACTTACCTTCTCAAATATAAACTTTGCTGAGGAGTGAATAATTTCTTCAGGATTTGTAAACAGGAATCTTTTTCCTTGGGCTAATGCTTCCCTACTGAAATTACTTCAGAGTCATTATCTGTATCTTTGCTAGCTGCATAAAAGTTATATATAGGCAGCATGGACAAAAATTTCAAAGCATATGGTGAACATAGTCATTCCTGCCAAGGAAGGTGGTCACTAATGAAATAAATGGCTCTAGCTGGTAAAACTGAAACATGACCTTTTGTTTTCAGGTCCCTGATCCTGAATCGTGTTGTTACTATGTCAATAGACAAATTATTTCTCCCCTTTGTAACTGTGTATGTAGAAGGTGTAGGGGTCTGAGAGCCTGCAGTTATTATTCATGGTGGCAGAAAAAGACTTAAAATGTTCTGCATGTCGAAATGTGAGAGGCAGGAAAAAACTATAATCTGTTGACATTTTGTGGAATCGTTCACTGTGGGTTTTTCCACTGGTTTTCAATTAAACAAACAGAAAAACCCCCATTCCGTGTCTGCTAAATTTGCCCAGCACTTGTTCTTCAAACTGGTAAAACACAGCCACGTTTGAGTGATTAGTGTATGATCTGATCTTTTTTTTTCCCCCCTCCCTTCTTTTCCTCTCAGTAAATGCTTAAAAAAAAAAAAATCAGCCTTCTAAGTGGGTGAATTTAGGAGAATCTCTCAGAATTCTGTGGAATTATACAGACAGCTTCTTTCTGCACCTCTGGGTCAGGACTGAGTAGTGTCATAATTTAGCAGCTATTCTTCCCTTGATACACATATGTAAGCCCTATTAGTGTTAATGCCTTTTTGAAATGCTTCCCTCATATATTCAATATCTACTACTGTGTCCAAACTCTGAAGTCTTACGAGTTGCATGGCATGCGACTGTCTCTAGAGCTTAATAGAAAGTTGGATTTAATCTCATAGTTCATCTTTTGAGCAGTAAAACTGTAAGAAAGATAAAATGTTTGAACGTGAAGCTTTTATCTGGGACCTGTGAGCAAATAACTTTTTTTTCTGGTCCAGGGAAAGGACTGGGTTTTTTTTGTGTTTTTTTTTTTTTTTTTTTTTTTTTTTTTTTTTTTTTTTTTTTTTTTTTTTTTTTTTTTTTTTTTTTTTTTTGTTATTTTTTTCAGCTTCCTTTTATCTTGCCCAGTAAGACCATGAATGTAATATGTGCTTACAGCAGCTGTACAGTGTAGAGACGTTGTTTTGCAGAAGAGTAGTACAATATTGTATTTATGATTGTCAAGGAAATGTGATTTTTGGAACTCAGTAGATCCATCCTTCAGTTTAAATTTTTGCTGCTTTGCTGCAGTTCATTTTCAACTGTCTTTGCGTACAGGGGCTGGGTTTTTGAAGGGCAAAACATGAATTGTTTTTTAGGACTGGTATTCTTCTCTCAGTTTTACTTGACTGTACAAAGCTCTGAGCATCCCAGTCTAACATTGCTATTCCTGCTTTAACTGTACTGCCAGTAAAATTTATATTAAATCCAAGTGTCCGGAAGATGGAACTTCTGCTAGCTCAGTGTGTTACTTGTTTATTTGGATTAGTGCTGGTTGTGGTCCAACAAAATGGAGTAATGGAAGAGCTGGGTGGGTTCTGCATTTTGGACATTGAAAAGAAATCACAGAATCAATGAGGTTAGAAAAGACCTCTGAGGTCCAACACCACCGTGTCAGCCACACCATGGCACTGAGTGCCACAGTCTTTCCTTAAACAGTCATGGTGCATTTCTCTTTTTTTTATTTTTTTTTTTTGGTAATTGCTTCTTTACTTATATGGTTGTGTTTACAGAAAGTTATGACAAAACTTGGCTGCTATTGGTCCTTTTCCCCCTTTGTTTTATAATTTATATAGTGCAGGAATGGAAGCTTATTAGTGGAGCAATCTGTGGAATCTTTATAATAAGCCTTGATTACAACTGAACTTCAGTGATATGCACAGGGACTCTTTAAATATGCACTCAACTACCTTGTTTTGCTCGGGGAAGGAACACACTGACAACTTCTGAATTTCATTAAAAGAAGGAGGGAGATTTATATGGGTGATAATGAGGTTGCTCCTGCGAAATAGGTGAAAAACCAAAATTATGATAATATCAGTGGTTTTGGGGTTTTTTTTGTTATAAGAACACTTCCAGTTTACTGATGGGTAACCAAAGCAATTGTTTATTGTCCAGTGTTTTGTAGTATAGCAGAAGTGCCGCCACAAATTCCTGGCTGAGGAATCAGCTGGTTTTGTGAAACAGACCTTGCTGGATACAAGGACATTGATTTTAACATTTTAGGCAGTCATTTGGTTTCTTTAAGCAAGAAAAATATATCCTAAGTACCATCATGCTTCAAAATATGTTCTACTTTGCTGCTGTGTCAGGAAAATGCATCTTCTATTTATATTTACAGTTTGCATCATTGCAAATGGTCAGTTTTCTGTTTCCATGAGTAGTATTATAAAATGTGATGTGTTCCTCTTTTGCAGGGAATTAGTGTAGAGGCCAGATTGAAAATATGCCTTTGTGACAAAGTCTCTACAAAGCTGATCCCATCTTGGCTTTAAGGTAAATGAAAAAAAAAAAACCTATCAAACACCTCTTCTAACTTTTCTTCTCATCATGGTTGTTATTCAGCTTGGAAGAAATGTGAGCATATCACATGCTCAGAATAAAGAAAGTATTTTAAGGAGTTTAGTTGCAAAACTTAAATTTGAGTCAAAATAAAGTGTTAGCATAAGCCAATAATTTGGGTTTGGCTTCAGTAATTAAAAGAAATAACAGGCAGTGGCATGAATGCTTGTGTGTCTTACATACTGCCTTGGCAACCGTCTGGTTTTGTCTGAAAACTGAATATGCATATGAAGGAGAGATCATTCTAATTGAATGGAAAATATGAAATTAAAAAGGCAACAAAGTATAAATAATTGAAAATCAGGTTGCAACTCTGAGCTTCTGTATGTTGGGAGCTTGGTTGCAAACAGAATTGGTAGAATGGGAATTCACATTTTTCTTCCTCTTAATTTTACTTTCATGGTACCATACTCCTGGTGTAGGGAGCAAGGCAGTGAAAATGATGAAGGTGTAATTAAATATCTGTAGGAAAGTAAGAGCCAAACCAGAGACTAATTTTCAGCACTCTACAGCTTTCATTATATATGTATATGCTTTGATTTCTCATGTATATGGAAAATGTATCCTCTAACTGCATATTTTTAGTCTTTCTCCTCCAGAATTATTTAACTTGCTGTGTTCCATAGTAGGATGTGGCAAGCTTGTTTTGTTTGTGAAATCATTGCAGAAAAGAATTATTTTGAAAACTTTGTGAACAGTTAGCTACCTGTGAGTACAGCTAAGTATTCTTAATCTCAGCTAAATGTTCTTTATAATGGTTTTACCTCATTGGAATGTTTAGCATGTCTTGTTCATTCATTGAAATCACTCAGAATGGGTAATTTTTAGTGTTTGAAATTTTCGATTCTTCATACCCTGCTGTGTCTGTGGATGAAGGCACCACTGAGGTTGCTGTACTCAAAAAGCTTTATTTTCCCCAAATTTAACCAATGCAAGTAGACATAAAAGAAGCTACCTACTACTTCATATCCCAGTATTAGGGTTGTGATACTGGCATGTGCCCTAGACCCAGGTTCCAGGAGCACAATAAATTGGAAATATTCACTGTCAAAGTATGTTCAGTTGTAAATTTGGCTCAGGATTTGCCTGTAAGTTTCAGGTACTTCTAGAGCCGAATCAGATTCAATAATTGTTGGTTATTTGATGGCAGCATTAAGGTGATACACAAGTGGACTTCAGCTGAAAGAGCTGTGTCCTCTCCTCTGTCCTCAGCGTGGCCCTGCCACTTGCCCTGTGCCACTGGGGACACTTGGGCTGCCGTGTGAGGAGCTGGATGAGAGCTGCTCTGGCTGAGGGCTCAACCTGGGGCTGGGAGGGGAGAAATCTTCACCTTCATTTGCACTGCCCAGCTCTGTTCAGGCTGCAGGACTGCCCTGCTAGTGCCTGCAAGTGGAATGGAACCTGTGGCTTGAGGATGACAGAGAGACAACTGCTTCAGAGGTGGGGTGTGTTTACGTTGATAGTAAGAACTGGATCAGTACTTCCAGTGGTTGAAGTACTGCTTTGTTTCCCTGGGATAATTTAATGGTAACAGATTTCTGCTTCTGAGATCAATTGGTTTTTATTTACCTTGGCTTGGTTTAGAACAGCACTTCCTCATATTGAATGCCATTCTTTTGGATTTAAAAAAACGGTCATCTGTTGCTTTTTTTTTTACAAATTCAAAGGACACTTTAGTACTGCCTGATAATATTAGAAGATGTCCATTAATGCCAACTTTTAACAGAACCCTCTTCCTAACACAACCATACCTTGCAGTCATGCTGTACCTTTCAGTACGAAGCAATTACCTGAGTTGTGTGAATTGGCTAAAATCTATCAGCTGTTAAAACTCAGAATGTTGCTTCTGCTTGGAAAGAAAGTCATGTTGTTAAACTTCCCCCTCCCTTTCATCCATCTCTGAGAGTGGGAGCCTGTGTGAGGGAGAAAAGAAAAGGAGCCTGATGGTGCTTAATGGCTGATGAATACAGTCAAGGATACAGGAATGGTTGCCTGGCAACCTGGGAGGATGGGCTGAGGTCCCTTGTCACTACATAGGAGTTGACACTGGCTCATCTCCTGAGCTCATGAAGACTGACTTCTGAGGGTTTGCAAGCTTTATCCTCAATATGTATCGTGGCTGGGTTAGATTTGTACCTTACATGTTGTGTCTGTGTGTATTTCATACTTCTAAAAAGAAACACAAGAAGGACAGAAGCAAATCAAGCATTTTACTTGAAGGAAGAAAATGTGTGTTTCCTGTCCCATGCAGTTATTGTGCTTTCGAGATGAGAGCTGTGTTTAGGGAGAGATTTGCCTAAAATTGAGAGCTCTTAGGCCTAATTCCAGGTAAAGTTCTGTTTTTGGAGTCCGAGAGCCCTCTGAAAATTATCATTAGTTCTGGAAGATGATGAGCTGGGGTTTGTGTTATAATTGCAGCCTGGAGAAGAAGCCTTTTTGTAGTTAAACACAGCTCTGAAGTGACACATCTGCTTTGTTTCCCTTCTTGCACAGAAATAATGTCAGGCCGTGAACACACTGAGGACTGTGACAGACTTGACCTTGTACAAATTGTTCTGAAACAATTCAAATGGGTTTTGAACACGGGTGTCAGCATGAGGGGTGGATCTCTGTGCTGCAGTAGAGTTGTACATAGGTGGTGCTTCCTTAGGGAGGTGGTGTTAATTTGGTGTTCCCTAGAAGACTTTTTAGGGAAAGTACATGGATATTACCACGCAAAGGTTGTTGTCATCAAGTGAATATTGATCCAGTAACTATTTTTCTTTTCTGTGGAGATAATTATTAAGGAAAAAGATGTGCAACAGGCTTGCAGAGGCTGTGCAATCTGGTGTGTTTTGGACATAGCCGGAGACAGTAATTTTCTTTGCCCTTTTGGTTCTCAGAACCAACTTTGGTGCCTAATGATGTGCTTTGATGCCAAAGTTGTAGGAAACTGGTTGGGTTCTTGTTTTGAACTGTTGGATAAAAGATCTTCCTGCCAATTTTGTGCCTGTTTCTTACACCAGGAAAAAGTGAGGTTAAAGTGTGTATATATCTACAATTGTATCATCTTGGGGATTCTTAAACAAAAAAGTCAAATACCTCCCTCTTACTGGTAAGAGCAATTGCCATTTGCCAAATGCTTGCTTCCCTTTTGGATTGTTGAATTCAAGCTTTTTGTTAATGGTGGTTGTTGTTAAGGCTGAAACTTTAGAGCATTTTGGCATATTCTGAAACCTGACCAGCTGTCAAAATACAGTGTGTTTGCATGGTAATGTATTGATGGAATTTGCAAAGAAATCCATTAAATTTACTGCAGGCTTTGTAATTATCAGACTTGGAATAAAAATCAGATTTTTATCAGTGTTTTAATCTAATTTTTTTTTCTGCACAGTCTGTTCTCTCTCTCTCTGTCCCCGTGCAAACACACAGGGGCCAGACAGCAGCAGCCAGCTGTGTGAAACTAGTTCCTTGTACCCGGAGATCCTCAGGAAAGCAGGTGAAAGGCTTGAAATGTTTAAATTTGGACAGCCAAAGCCTTGAGGCCATTGTCATTAACAAAATGGTCTTTTTTCTTCCTCCTCTTGTAAGCTGTAGCTTCTGACTTACTATTTATCTTTTTAATGGTTTATACTTATATTACAAGCCCTGAGCTTGCTACAGGGTATTGAGAAATGTTTTGTAGCTTATGATGATTCATGGGAAAGTTTGGATAAACTGCTTTGGACTGTATTTTGTGGCAACTTGTATTCTTTAGGGCAACCTTGGTCTGGGGCAAGATTGCTCTTTCTCATCATCTGCACGTGTAATTGTCTGTGGATAGAACTGTATTAACTCAAATGTAACCACCAGGACTGAAGGAGCTGCCACTGCACTGGTGTTACAGAAACTTTGGATCCAAGGATTTGAAGTCGTGCTTTAATCTGCTGTATCTGTGAAGGAGAAGATTAACATTGTAAGATGAATCTGTGTTCATGTCCAAGGTGTCCAAACTGTTGGCTCCTTACTCCCCTATAGCAGATTCTAAGACAGAAAAATAACTTAAAAATACTTAAAATTGAACCAAGACAATAAGTAAGCTTTTTTTTTTTTCCTAATTGTGGGCAGTCTGTATTATTCTGTCTGTACAGTTCATTTCTGTTGAAAAAAGCCTGACAAACTTCTATAATGTTACCAGAAATGTTCTTTTATTTGCAATCAAATGGAATAATTTTAAACTTTAAATCATTGTTGTCCAGCTTTACTAAGGAACACGAGTGGAGTATATTAAATGCTTTCAGTATTCTATTGGAATGCCTGCTGCTGTCTTAGGAAATGTCAGTATTACTGATCTGTTAAAACACTGGTTACATTGAAACATTGGTTAAGGAAACTTACACTATGATGCTTTAAATCAGCCAGTTTTGAAACTTTCAACTGACTTTTGCATGGGTTTTGATCTTCTTTTTCTGACTCATATTGTAGTAATTTCTGTTGGGCTGCTGCATTTCCTATGGGACTGAAACATAGAAAGTCATGGAAAGATCAAGCCAGAGCAGACAAGAGTTAAAAGATTTTAATTTTTTTGTGTGTACCATGAGCGCTGTGTGAAAGTGAGATTCTGATTCCTTTTCTTAATTATGGACACAAAATTAACTTCTCATCCTTCATTTTGGCTTCTGTGCTGCTTTGTGTTACATAATATTCCATCCATTTGAGATATGGAGAGAATTTGTTGATTAAAGCATATGATACAACAGGAAAAAAGGGTCATGGCTGATGCATTTTAGATTTAATTTCCTATGTTGCTTCTGTATTTAAAAAAGCCATGTGAAAATATAGTAAGCAATGCAATAACTGCACACAAGCAAATACCAAGCCAACAGCTGTGTTTTCTAAGAGTACAGCACTACAACTGGAATTGGGAAAAATAAAACTTTATTGTGGATTTGGGGCGAAATGGAGAACAGTGCTAATCTAAAAATAATTTGTCTTTTTTTTCCCCCCCCTCAGTTAGGGAGAATAAGATTTTGCTACCTTTACTCTCTCTGGAAAAATAGAGCTCCTTTTGTTTTTTAGCAGTACTGCAAAGCTGATATGCAGAGATGCAAACAACAATGAAGTGTTATTCTATGCTAGAAAGGCTTTGTATGGGGAGTTACTTAGGTAAATAATTGATCTAACAACTAGTTTGGAAAAAAGGAGGAATTTATTCAGTCTGGAGCACAACTCTGGTGTGGAGATTGTGCTGGGCCAGAACCTCGGTTTGTGTAGTCCCAGTGCCTGCCCATCTGATTTTGCAGAGTAGTTAAAAACAAATGAAATGTGCTTTACTACATCCTAACGAGCTGTGCTTTATCTGCAGAGGGCTGTAAGCAGGTGTGATGTGCAAGGCTGTCACTGGAGAGGAGGGGATGGGGAGTTGGGCTGTGCTGAGCTGAACGCGTGTCCTGCACACAGCACCTGGGTCAGGGAGGCTGTGCTCACCTTACAGCCTGCCAGCAGCAAGGAAAGCTGCTTGTTCCCCTGGGTGTGCTCCTGCAGGGGCTGATCAACGTTGTTTAGGTAGCAGGGAACAGAGATATGGTAGGAAATAGTGGGACTAGTGAAGGGAATGGCTCACCAGAGCTTCAGGAGACAACCACGCCTGGCACAAGAGGGCAGCAAGTCTGCCGGCTGGAAAAGTAATAAATGGGTGTGGGAATATCAGGTTAGAGGCTTTTCTGGCCAATATGCACCCTCATTTGCCCATAGGTGGGATCAGAAGTGTTTGTCAGACACCCCAAGCAGACAGGCACCCTGTCTGGCCTGATGGATGATGTGATGAGGCAGAGTTTGGTTGCTTTGCTCGAGTCTGGAGAGAGCTTGGTGGCATGGATGGATTGCAGCTCATGGCATTGCAGGAGCTGCCTGTCCTGCTGTGCAGGCCCACACAGTGAGGCTGTTTGTAGCATGGTATTGCTTCTCTGTAGGATATACATAGATATGTGTCTTTATATATACATAGATATGTGTTTTACAGCTCTTCTGTTGTAACAGTCTTCAGTGATTGAAGATTCACACATAAGATTCTTCCTGGCTCTTCTATATTTGCTGGGGTAGAAGATATTTCAGCATTCAAGTCTTCATTGGCTTGAAAATCCATCTCCATATTAAATCACTGTATTTCATACAGTAAATTTGTTTTAAAAGCTTACATGTGTGCCTGGAATGCAAGCTGACCTACTTAAACCACAGCCCTTCCCAGCTGTGCTAGATGGATCTGGAGATGTGTGTTCATCTTGCCAAAATCTGAACCCATTTTGGAAGAGATGCTTTTTCTAAAAGAACAGACTAAGGATAAAATGGTGATAGTTAATTTTTTTTTTTTTTAATTTAGAGCTGATCTTCTTTTGATTTCCTGTATTAGGTTTCTAGACTCTGTGCTTCCTAATGTGATCTTAGAATAGTAAGATTTACTTCTTAGTCATGCAAGATGGAGTTAGTATTAGCATTTATAACGTGAGCTCTCTTGCTGACAAACTTTCTTCATTCCCTCACTCTTCCATTCTCCTTTTTTAAAGCTGCTTACTTTTTTCATGCAATTCTTCCTTTGCTTTCAGTTATAACTACAAGATTCATCAAAAGTAGGGGTGGTAGAAATAAATTGTGAAGAGATTTTTAACTCAAACAAACAGCATCTTTAAAAAGCACTCGTTTAGTTCTGCTGTTTTCCTAAATAATCAAGAGGATCAAAGGGCAGGGAAATTGTTTTATCACATTTTGTATACTCCGCATTACTATAATTTATAGCCCTAGATTAAAAACTATCAGCTTCTGTGCATCAGACCTTTATAGTAGTTTAATTTTGTTGAATACAGAAAAGACCAAATTAGAATGAAACAGGAGAAACGAATCCTTCTGTTTTCTTCCTTCTGCAGACCAACTTCGCAGTAATGTGTCTCTAGCTTTGGCTTCTGTGCACTCATCCTTCAGCCACTGAAGTCTGAAGCTTGAGTTGCTATTTATTTTCTACAGACTTATATTTTCATTAACTAGGAAGTATAAAACATTAGAAGTGAATCAGGAGGTCATTGCTGATTTTGATTGCTAACTTTTTTTTTTTTTTTTTGAGGTTTGGTTGCTAAAGCTCTGGGAGTGAAAACTGAGGCGCAGGAACTAATTAGAAAACAGAATTTAAAGGAACTTAAAAAATTGCGTTTTGATAAAGCACCTGTTTTCTCTGGAGGGAAAAATACACTGTGAGAGGAAAGTGGTCTTGTTTCAGCCTTCCAAATCAGGATTTTGAGAGTGAAGAAGAGATGCTGAGTTTTCTCATGGTCATAAAGGTAAAACAGGTCACAAATTGTGTTACATTTGTCAATCATGTTAGGACTGATAAGTCTCAGAGAGACAGAACAATTACCCATAATTCAGGTATTGTGAAAATAATGTATGCATTATTAACAAAACAACAAAAAACAATGAAGCTGCCTTCTTTCTACATAGTAATAAATTCCCTTGGCATGTGATTTTCTCACTCAGCAAGGGATTAGGGAAAGCTTGAACAACATGTCAGTCACTTTGCTGGATGTGCTTTTGAAAAAGGAGTCTGCTCTTCTGTGCAACCATCCCCCAGCCAAGTGGCCAAGTGGAAAAACACCTCCTCTGGGGTCTGGAAGACCTAAATCTTAATTCTGTTCAGTCCACGTCAGTGAGTTGCAGGTCAGAGCAGTGTTTTGGAGCCTTTAGTAGTTAGCTGTGATGAATGCTTAGAAATAAACAGGAACAAATACATTTTGTTTCTCACCAAGTTCCAAAGTGGTGATATTTGCATCTGAATGAAGTTTTATATCACAGTATCCTTGTAACTGGTGAAAAAGTGGTTAGCACAACTAGACTTGGAAATAAAACTTGGACAAGACGAGGAAAATGGGATGAGCTTCTCATCCCTGATGGAGCAACTCTTTCTTGGGCTTTGCTCACTGCTCAGTGCTGTTTGTGCAAGGTATCTGCTGCTGGAGCTCACTCATTTTTTTCGTGCATCATTTGCATAGATACTGAAAACCTTTTTCACTGTGCTTTTTGAGACTGGTTATCCTTGCCTTTGTGTTTAGTCTGTTTTAATTGTGGAAGAAAATATTTCTCCGTCCCCTCTCCTGTTTTAATTGAGGTTGTAGCTTAAACAACTGCTTGTAATTTAGAGGCAAACCAAGTCAGGCTGTTCCTTTTGCTGTACCATTTTTCATGAGATAAATGAAATAGCCACGTTGCTTTTAAAAACAAACAACCAGCACTAACAACAAGAAACCCTGAGCACCAGCAATATACAAATATCAGAATCTGTGTCCCTCTGGTTAAAGAGGCAGACAGGATTGGCACTGTCCCTTTTCTCCCAGCACTCCTACCATTGTTGAAGGTGAAATATTTGTTATTATTATCTTGTCAAAACTGTCAGCCCCATGATGCCAGAAACTTTGTGGGCTGCTTCTCTCCTGTGATACACTTTAAAACCTGGTTATCAAGGAGCAAGTGTTCACAGAGCCTGGATCAGAGTCATCTTAGCAACTTTGTAAAAGAATTCTGCATATTCACAGTTCTTATGTTTCAGTTCTAGGTATTATTTTTATTACCTGTACAATTTCACATGTAATAAGAGAGTCTCATTATTCATGTTTTGGAAACATTGGAACAATACTCTTTAGAAAAAACCAAAACAAACCCCAAAACATGTATTTCTGTTCCCTTTGTGGAGTATGTAGAGTAACACAACATGTTACCCATAAAGACTGACACCAGCAGTTAGCTGTTGGTGATATTGCTTTGTTTGCATTAATTCCATAAAATAGCAATATTCTTGAGTGAAAGTGACAGCCCTGAAAGCCATTGGGCCAGCACATAGAGGAAACCTTTGCTTTTCTGAAGGTTTTCAGCTGTGAGGGCCTCTCTCTAGCTTTGCAGAGCTACTCTAGGAAACTTGTGACAAAATGAATACTCTCTGCCAATTCTAAGCACTCTTAGTGGAGTGTGCTCTGTTTCTAATGACATCGAATTTAGGCTTAGAGTCACCCATGGTGTCAGCAGGATGATGCAGTGATCTGCTTGCCATGGCTTCATGCACAGCATAACAACTGAATTTTCTCTTTTTTAGCCCTGATCACTACAATCATCAAATTATGTTTCTGTTCACTGACTGTCAAATGCACTCTTTAGACTGAGAAATACTGTATTTGATGTGCAGTAAATACAGAATCACTTTCTCTGTTTTTTTTTTTTTTTCTCTGGGAGCAGAACAAAGCCACTGCATTTTCACATTTGGGTCTTTCTGGAGAGGGTGAATGAATTAAGAGTTCCTCCTTTGGAAAACACTCAGTTTAAATCATTGCACGCAACTGAGCACAACAAACAGTTTTAGGAGAACATAAAAGCAAGAAAGCCACTTCTCACCATCAGTCATTGTTGGGAGAGGGAGTGTGAAAAATCTTGAGTTTCTGTCCTTTTTGCGCTATTCCCACTTGTAGGCTTCATTTCAAGGGAAGAAGTATTTTCAGTACTATCACTCTCATCTCTTGAATTCTTAAAAATATTTAAGAGTTAACAGAAGGTGATGTGAGAAAATGCTAGAACTTAAACTACAAAATCCTTCTGTAGGTGCTAAAAGCCTAAAATCAAAATCTTACTCTTGGAGGAAAGTGCTGGTACTCAGTAGCTAAGGAGAAAAGTTATTTTTGTTGCCTTACACTTCAGTTTTCTTTGGAATGAGTAGCTCTCTTTATGGGGGTGGGGGGGACACCTCACAGAATACAGTAGTGATGGTAAAAACTAATCATGGTGTTTTTTCCCATGCTTAGAAATAATGCTTATGTTATAAACAAATAAATATAAATAAATAACATAGGTTATTTAAGGATTTCTCTTCCAAGAGATGGACAGTTTGTGTTTGGAGAGGGCAGTAATGCTTTAGATGTTTGTCTCATCAGTTAATTACTAAATGTATTTTGTTTTGCACTGCACAACTTCATTGACAAATAAACTTGTTTTTCTTAAACATGTCTTTTAAAAATAGAGCAACTCAAACTTGTTTATAGAAACTCAGCATCAAATCTTTGACTTCCCTGAGTTAGGTGGTCAAGGAGGAGTTTCTGTATGTGCTCCTCTGCTGTGCCCAGGAAAGGATTGTGCAACTTAGGTTATCTCTTTTCTTACCAGGGACCTGGTTGAAAAGCAGGAATAGACTTAGACCCTTTAATAAAGGCTCTTGCACAATTGTTTCAGTAACTGCCCTAACAGAAGCTTTCAGGAAAGACCACTTTGCTTTTTCACTCAAGAAGTAAACAGAAAGCCACTAAATTTCTTACTCACTCATTTCTCTGCACACAAAAATAACTTCATTTAGTCTCTGTCCTTAAGCAGAGGAAGCTGCACTAGAACTGAGCTGAAAACCTCCACCCACTAAACGGATGTTTGAGTGGAATGTTTCACTGGTACTTTCCAGTGAAAACTCAGTAAATTAACTCAAGATGATGTTCAGCATTGGAACTGGACGTCACAGCTGGGGAGATTCCCCAGCTGTCTGCTGGAGTTTTACCCCTTGCTCTGACCCTGAGCTGGCCAGGGGCAGCTTCAGCTCATTGGCGATAAATGACAGTAGGATGGACGTGCCTGGTGAATTGTAGGAACCACTGACTGCAAAGTTTGGGCCATGAGCTGGTTATGGGGGAAAACGTAGCAATAGCTCAGCTAAGCTAACAAAAATAAAACAATAAAAGGCCCAATTTCAAACCTTAGTTCATTTTTCTTCTCTCTTTGCCTTCTTGGCAAAGATTCTTTTCTGACTGTGGAATGGTCGGTTTAACCCATCTAATTTAATAATCAGGCAAGAATAAAGCATGAACATTTTCTTTTAAACTCCATTTCTGCGAGCCAAGTGAAAACTTCTTTTGGAATTCACTGTTCAGATGATTGAGGTTTGGGGGATGTCCGATTTACTTTCTATAGCAAAACTCAGGACATAAATATGTTTTTACTTCTGCTTGCATGATGCTTACCTTGAGGGGTGTTAATTGCCTGTGTGGATATTCTTACTTCTAAATGAGATTTTTGTGTGAATTAACATAGTTTGTTTCAGAAATTTTACCTGAAAGGTACACCTTACCTAGCCTGAATTATGTTGAAAAACTCATCTTCCATATTTTTACCCTCTGTGTTTCTGTTTCAGTACTTTAAAAAGGGAAGAAAATACATTTTAGTTTTAAAAGCAAACTTATTTGCTTTTGGATTAAAAAAAATTCTAACGCTGTTGATTAGACCATTTTGAGTGTAATCCAGATGGAGATTAACATGGTAAGAGCTAATTACCTCTTTTAAGTTGCAATTGTTTGTTCCTTTACAATAATGCGGTATTTTCTCTTTGATTTTTGTCATTGGCAGTTGCAAATGTAAATGTTGAAATAAAACTGACTTTGAAGGCAGAGAGACAAGTGTACTTTTTCAACAAATTGATTACAAATGTATCAGGCACCTGTTATTTGATTTACGTGGCAGAAAAGAGCAAATATTTTCTTGGAACTCAGCTGGGAGTGTGGCTGGATAAGATTATCTCCTCGTGCTGGAGAGGGAGGATAAGACAAGCAAAACAATTTTTGTTTTGTTTAGAAGCCCTTTTTATTAAACAGTCAAAACAATATTGAAATTGCAGTGTTGAAGGAAAGCATTTTCCTTGGGGATAATCCCTGGGAAAGGCAGGGCAAGGGTGGGCTGGCTTTGAGGTTCTTGGCAAAGATTCTGCCAAGGGGCAGCAGTCATTGTCCTCTGCGGTGGAGAGCTGCAAAGTTCCCATCCCAGACACTGGTTTGATCGTTAACATTTAGTTTTCCTACGAAACGCAGATTTAGAGGTTCTTGCAAAGCAGTTGCAAACTTTCTGTGGCCTTTGGCATTTTGTCCAAAACACCTGCAGTGAAAACAGAGATACGCTTCATCTTGCTGCCTGTGTGAAAGTGAAAGGAGAGGGTGGGGAGCGAAGGAGCAGGAGAGCCCAAGAGGAGACAAAGCAGCCCTGCCCGAAGCACATGTTAATCAAATCAGATCAAAGGATATGATGTCAGTTTATAGAGAAACAGGTCAGGCAGGCCCAGGTAGCTCAGGAAGCAGGCTACTAATTATTCCCAGAAGAAAGTCAGGTATAGGGTTACCGCACCACAGTTGGGAAGTCGGGAGGTCAGAATTTGCACAGCAACCAGGTCCACTGGCTGGAACGGCTCGGGAGTTTATAATTTTGTGGGAATGGGAGAGAATGAGCCCAGTGCAGCGAGTGCAGCCCAGCCAGGTAAGCACAGGCAGCCTGTGGAATGCTGTGCTGTCGGGAGCTCTGGGGCATCCTTGCTCTGCGTGTGGGAGCTTGTTCTGCTGTGGCAGCGTGTCCACGCGAGGGGACGTGTCCTTGCATGTGTTTTGGGGAAAGGAGGAAATCTACATCACTCATTTCTGCAATACATTATTAAAAAAAAAAAAAAAACAAAAAAACCCACTGCTTGGATTTAGGAGGGCGAGGAAAGGTCTGATAAGATCGTGTAAACATTTGGAACTGTATTGTCAGTAAGGGTTGCTTTAAACTTAGGGTGATCTGTGGATGTTGGGGTTACTGTTCTGTGGCTTGGTTAAACCTTCTGCAAATGGTTTTGGGTAGGAAGTGCTTCGCTCAAGTGTTCTGCACAAATTTCGTGCCTGTTGCATGTGAGCAGGGCATGGCAGATGCAGGGAGATGAAGGATATTGTTTCTGTTTAGCATTCGTGGCTTATTCCAGGTTGTTGCCTTTATTTTTTTCTTCTTTTTGTGGGCTGTGCTGAGGTTACACCAACACATGCATGCAAAATAGCCCTTGTGGGCACTTGTGTGACTAACTGTAAGAACAGAGTATTCTGTCCTAGGTATTTTAAATTTTCAGTAGAATCCTGAACACAACACTTCATAAATCTTGCTTAGTCCTTCTTTTGCAACATTAATGTCAAATTTTTGCTTTGAGAAAGAATGTTTTCCCAGTAGCCCTTTTTCCTTTCAACAGGCTGTTTTAACATCCCAGAAAATAGTATCTTCCTGAGGAATTATTCCATTATTTTATCTTCTTAGCATTCAGTGGGTTTTTTTCCCCTGACATTCAACCCATGCTTTTCTTTTGCTTGACTTACCAGTTTCTTCCTGGTCTCTTTCTCATGCTTTGACTACAAGGGATAAAGCTATGTGTCTGTTTTTTGTTTGCAAGAATCCTTAAACTATTGTAAAATTTGCAAAAGGTTTTCTGAGAGCTGGAGGGGTAACTTTCTAGTCAATGACAAGATGTGTTACTATTTTCCACTTGAAGTTATTTTTTATATGCACGCACACATGTAATCCAGGGGTTCAAATGTGTGCCTCAGATTCTGTATTTAATAGGGAGTAGCTCCGTTAATGCTGGAGCAGGTTTAGTTCACAGACAACTTTTATTCCACTGCCTTTTTTTTTCCTCTCTCTCTCTTTTTTTTTTTTTCTATATGTTAATAATTATGTAGGAGCTATCCAGAAAACATATGGTGGCAAATTAGATTTTGATCCAGATTTTAATATTGAATAAAGCACCAGGAATATTCAATGCTGTGCAGGTTTAAACACCATTTCAGGCATGGTAATGAAAGAATGGGTGTTGTTTCTTTCTCTCCTTCTTCATTCGGGACCTGACTTGTGGTTACAGGGGTTTGCTGCTCAGAAGGTTATCCAGTCTAATGCCAATCTTATTTTTTGTGCTGTAAGTGAGGAGCTATTTCACTTCTGCCAATATAATCTAAGAATAATACTGATGGAAAATATTTTCAAGCACGTTGTATTTTATACAGGTCTTTTGGGAACTGTGATTGTGATTCTGGCTTAATTCGTGCCTTTCCTCTATTAGTCTAAGTGAGCTTAGTCAAATGGAATTCCTCTTGATTTGCATTAGTGGAACTGGGAAAAGAATTAGGGCTGCACAGTAATTCTGGTTTTTAAATCAAAATATTCTGTGTGCACACATGCAAACACACATGCACACCCCCAGTTTCATTTTTTCAGTTGCCATCAACCTTATTTCCTTGTGTGCTTGTTTTTAGAAACTGTCCCAAATAATTGGTGATTCAGCTGGTATTTTTTAAGGAAAGAAAGGTGCAAAGATTAACATTACTCAAGATACCTGTCAAAACCACTGCTAGCGAGACAACTTGGGTTCCTTTTCATGTTATTTATTTTTAGAGAACTTTGAGGCTTGTATGAATTACTAAAAGTGCCAGATTGACAGCCCTGGAGGCTGGCTTCACTTATTCATTAGCAAAAGAGATATGGCCTGGGCAGCAGGTGCACAAACCTTCTTGCTGTGCTGTACCCACGGCTTCAATTCTGCTGTGAAAGAAAACCTGGGTTTGAGGATCCAGGGTTTCAGTCCGGCTCCCTCCTTGCCTTTCCCTGCAGCATTTTCTTCTAATGGTGTTGTGATGATTAGGCTGGAGCACTAAAGACTGTGCAGAGCCCTTTATTTGATTTCCCCCAGCAGCCGTCAGATGGGGAAGGAGGCTCGGGGCTTACATAAGTCAGTAATTCTCGCCATCTGGTCAATCAGTAAATATAAGGTCACTCTGCCGTCACAGCATTTTTGTTTTGCACCAAGTACAGTAAGCCCAGAGAATAAATTAACCCTTGGTTCTGTTCCGTGGTTGTTTTGCTGCTTCTGGAAAGGGTTCAGAGCCCCGTTCCCGCAGCCTGGGTGTGACAAGTGAAAAGAGCAAAGCTCTGCACAATGGGGCTTTGACTGCCAGCCACAGATGGATTCGTCGTTCAGGCAGCTCACTGAGAGCCCTTCAGAAGTGCGCTGAGACTCGCTGAGAATACCTTGTATTTTTGTGGTGCTTTGGGGTTTTTTCCTTTTTTGTCATTGTTGGGATTTTGGCTTTTAGAATCAAGATCCATTGCCTTCACATGAGTTGTTGTTTTCAGTCTTCCCATGAATTAAGTACTGTTTACTGGAGAATGTGACAATATAAGCCCCACAAGATGCAATTACTGTAAATTTTAATTTGATGATATTGTACATGAGCTGTAATTGTTTATGCACTGTATTGTGCTGCTAGATGATGGTAGCAACTTTGCTGGCTTGCTAAGTGTATGTAATCCATGCTTGCCTCTGGCCCACAGAGGAGAGAGATGAGTTCAAGTTAAAGCAGCTTGTTCTTTTGGTTTTTGAGAGGCACAAGTAAATGAGCAAGAATGAGAGGAGTCATATGAGCATTATTAATAAAACACCCTGAAAAATGTGGGTTTTCTTCAGGGCTCCCTTACGTGCTGTTTAATAGCATAACTTAAGCATCTTTATAACTGGTTTCATTATATATATATTTAATATAAACATATGATTAAACAACTGCATCATTTCTAAAAGCAGTTTCCAGCAAGTTCAGATTCCCTCCATAATTAATCTGGGCTTTGGATCAGCTCCGAGTGTGTGTTCCTTAGGGTTTGTTCTTGTGTTCTGATGTTGATTTTTAGATCAATATATATGTAGTCTCATGAAATATTTACAGACCAGGTCTAAAAGAAGCAGCTACTACTTTTTTGCTGAGAAAGGTGATAGGAAAATAGAGAAAGGTGATAGGAAAATATCAAGAGCCTACATAAAGATCCTGGCATGCTTGCGTGGAGCAGTGGGAATTGAGAAGGGAATGTCCCAGAAAGCAAATTTCCATCTCAAATGTCTTTCTTGCTGAGAGGGCTTCTTGGCCACCAGGTCTACCCAGCCTGCTAGGCTATGTGAACAATTTTCTTTCAGGTTTGTGTTTTTGAGCAGGATTCTGTAATGCTAATGAATGCTGTAATCAGCTGCAGTTATTAACTGGGGGGGTCTCTAACAAAAAGTTGTAGTTCTGAAGGTGCATTGTAAAAGTGCTTCCTCTCCCCTTGGCGTTGGATGACCTCAGCCCTGCAAATCAAGGTTTGCTCTCTGGACAGTTATTCACAGAACATCATTGGGTCCCTTTTTGGCTCTTTTTGAATGATAATAGCAAGGGTTTCCTGTGACAGCATTTCTTGCACAGCTTGGCTCTATTCCCCAACCAGGTACAGTAACAATGGGTAATTTAAAATAATTCATTTTATTGCTACCTCCTGTAGATTTTTGACTTTCATTTCAAAGAGGTGAATCCATAGAGCTGGAGAAGTATGTTCTGATCACTATCCTGGTGCTGTGAAAAATACAAGATTTAAATAGTCCCGCAGAGCCATCAGTAGCTGGAACAGCACAGAGCACTCTTTTTACTTCAGCTGAAGTCATTCTAGCATTTTCAGGGTGCTTTTAACTCTTTTATCACAGGAATATCTGGGGGGTTTTAGCTTTCATTTCCCAGTTTATATATGCTCACAAATCAGGATTTGAGATTTCAGTTCTACAGAAGTATTATCACTAATATAAGCATATTAAATCTGAGAAAGCTGCATAAACTGAAGCATGATAAGACTGAATCTGCCTGCAGTGGTGAGAATTGACCACAAAACTGGGTATCAAGCCCAGGACTTTTAGCTCCTAATCTGCTTGGTATTATTGTTGTTTTGCTGTTATGATCCTTTCCAGTTCTTAGAGGTATGTTGCAGATGATTGCATCCTAATATGTGTGCCTGAAAATGAAACAAGATAGCAACATCTTGCTGCAAGAAGTAAAACTGAAATTGAAAACGTAGTAGATGTACAGCAAGAGGATGATGTTTGCAAAGTGTCTGAAAACTTTTCCTCATAAAGCTGCTTTAAACTTTGAAATTCTACCAAATGTAGGAATAAGCCCTTGTCAGTAGTAGGCTTTGTCAGGTTCAGTGTTTGCGACTCTAGGGAAGTGATCCAAGGGCGGTTGTTGGTTTTCCCCCCCAATACATCATTGTTCAGTGTGTGTGGTAAGGGTTATGTTTATTTTGGCTGCTCCTGTACCTCTTTTTCTGAAAGTCAGTCACTTACTGGGGAAAAGTAAAGAGTGGAGTTTGGTGTGGAGGGAGTATCAGTGTGGTCCGAGCAGTTCAGGCAAAGGGAATGTAGTTTTATGTAAACTTCTTATGCAGATATGAACTAGTTCATAAACTAAAGAGTGTTCTGTATTCATAGCAGGTCCTGACAAGCTCTCTTTTTTCCTCCTCCTTGAAGTACTGGAAGTTTTCTGGAAGTGGCTGAAAATTTTTCCATCTCTATACAGGAGTTTCATTCCATAGTCCTAGTGGAAAAGGTGGTGATGGTGAGAGGTTTTATTTTATTTGTGTTTTACCTTTTTTTGAAAAAACAGCATCCCCACTGATGACCACCACAGTGTCCTAAATGCCATCGTGTCTTGCAGTGAGTTCTTGAGAGGTGTTTTGCAAAGACAAGCAAGGTTGGGTTTTTATTGCAATGTCATTCTGATATAGGGCTTTAGAATATTTTTTTCCTGAGTGTTTGGTTTTGTGTTGGGTGGTTTGCTCGTTTGGTTCTGTTTCCCCACTGCCCCCCTCAAGGCCTGGTCTCTTAATTAATCTCCTGGTTGTGGGATATATAGAGCTGAGACTAATAACTGCAAAACTGTTCATTTTGCATTTAGTCAGCAATCAGAGAAGTAACAAAGATTGACTTCATGTATACCAGGCAAGTAGCTAGAATCCGCTGCAAACCAAGGGTGAGAGAGTCTCTTCAAAGAGACTTGTTATCGTCTTCCCTCTTGAGAAAAATGTACATGTTCTGTGTGGTGTTGGAGCTTTTCAGTCACATTTTTAAATTCTGGGGTTTTTAGAGTCCACTCATGTTTCAGCTGGTGGAGAGCCACAGGGTACCTTTGGGCCTGCCTAGTCCCAAGGGTCAGCTCTCTTGGAGTGTTGCTGCAGCTGCCTCTGCCTTTTCCCTGTTTCATGTTTCTGGTTATATTTTGGTCATATCCTGAAGCTCTTCTTAGCATTCAGGAGAATAAAAAGCATAAGCTAAAGTTACTAAATCCATCCCTGTAGAAACAGTTACAAAAAGTGGAGCTGTGGTTTTTAGCCTGAATACTACTGTGAATCCATAGTGCTAGGCATAATAGCTGGCTTTGTCAATTTGGATATATATTCATCTTTTTCTTCAAATAGTGCTTTTAAAAGTGGCATTTCTGCTGTCTGTGTAAGCTCAGATTTTCTGTGCCTTCATAACACAATTAAGTTTACCACATTTTATTCCTGCTAGCCTTGCAAAGAGGGACTGAGTCAGACTGTATTTGTTCTTGTGCTTCATCAGCAGAAATGTTTACCAACTTTCTAGTTTTGTTTTATTTGTGAAAATGCAGTGAAAGTAATGGGGTTGCACTGGTATCAAGAGGGTTTAATTTGGTTTGTTATTAGCACTGATTGAGAAATGAGCAAGAAATAATCCGGTTGTTCTTCCACTGCCCAGGGATGAGTTTTTACGGCTGACAGCAAACAAATACATATCTTTTCACTTATAAACTGATTCTATTTGACTATCAAAATCTGAAGTTACAGCAAACCCAAGTCATGGCAGTGATGGTTGTGCAGAAGGATTGTTGTTTCTCCTTCCTTATGGAGGTGATGTGTCGTTGTCCTTGGTCAGCTCTGCTCTCTTCTTTGCTGTCTGTAATCCTCGGGTAGAGGAAAGCATAGGCAGACTCTTTGGGTTATAAACATAAAGCCATTCCCATATGGCAGTAAATTTAATTTAAATTGCCATATATTGCTCCTGCTCCTGGCAGCACCAGTGACTCTGGCATCCCTTCCCTGGGATGCTGCCTCCATGGGCAAATGCACTGTGAGCATTGAGGGATTGGAAATTCAGTTCCCTGGTAGCTCACGGGCATTGTGGCCACTCCCTGTAAATTGTAGCAGAGCTTAACTAGCAGATAATTATATAAACCCATGTCTTCTGAATACCTGAACAACAAAATGTTTATAACACCTGCTTTCCTGATACAGAGAATTCTTTCCTAGTTACCGTGTCTATGCTTACCAGATTACATGTAAAAAGCGTAAAATCCTTTATATTATCCATAAACATAATAACAAATGCTACACTACATAACTTAGACTTAGTCAATAATTCTAGACTTCGCCTGAGGGGCTGAAGAGAAAATTATTCCTGTTACAAATTTTAATTATGCCATAAACTCTGGGAAATAGCTATTGATCTTCAGCATCTGGCATCAGAAATGTTGCCTGCTTTTTTTGGTTATTTAGTTTGTCAGTAGCATTGTCATATAAGATAAAAATAAAAAATGTCACAGGAGATGAAGATGTACCATATGCAAATGAGAATATTTTGGTTTGTTTATGTACTAAAAATATTTTATTGCTGAAGAGTTTTTTGTTTCTTACCAGATTTTTTTAGCTATCTCCAGAGAAATTTGCATTTGAGATGCAAGAAAGCAAATTCTAATTCTATCAAAGACTCTTTCTCACTGTGGGATGCTGTAATGTGTACAGTGTGTTTCTTGTCTTAGAGGTACATTTAAATTTGGAATTCAATTAACTTCTCTGTTGTGGAAGAATTATAATTTCAAGGGCCAGATGAGACAAAGGCTGGAACATTATTTCTGCATTTTTTTCCTTAAACCAGGGTGTTAGATGATGATTGTCAGTGTAAAAATTTTAAGTCCGGCTTAAAATAGTAACCTTGAAATTATGATCTGCTCTGAAATCAGTGGCTCCTCAGCACAGTGAGCTCTTACTCAGATGTTTCAGAGTAGAAGGAAAAGCTTTTCAAGAAGTTTGAATTTCAGAGCAGGATGTGCTGAGAACAGAACTAGAAATGCAGACCACCTTCACAATTCACATAAAGCCTAGAACCAAGTGTGTTGTTAGGTGGCATGTCTGCTTGTGGTTCATGAGGTTTGAATGTAGGTGACCCCCAAAAATAGCTGTTTTAGGTGACTGGAAATACATGCTGTACTTGGTAACACCCGAGTGCAGGTGTCCTTGTAGGCAAAGTAGCATAAAGCTCCCTTTCTTTTCCCATATCCAGAATGGTCTTTGAGGCAGATGAAAGAGAGTCTTCCCTGTCCAAGAGAATTGGAACTACACAGGTAAAAATGGGTTGGAGAGCTCCAAAGAACTGGCCCTTGGAAGGACAATCAAGGGCAGCTCACCACGGTGACAGAAATAACAGAGGCTCTCTGAGTGCTGAGCAGGTGCCTGGGGGACCAAAAGCACTTTGTGCTTTCCCTCCAAATGTCTGAAGCAAGGAGGGAATTTGTGTGGTCCTGAGACAAAGGAGTGCTGTTGGCTCGATGCAGAGATGCCGTGAACCCAGTGTTAGTGCCAAGCACTGTGTTGATACATCGATATTAAAAGGAAGGATGTCTGTAAAGCTCTACCATGGGCATAGGCTGCTCTGTGAAGGAGACTCCCGTGAACACCCTTGAGAAATGCTGTACTTTTCTCCCAGTTTCAGCAAGGGATGGAAGCACTTCTGTCCCTTCCTGCTTGGTAGTTTTACTTAAATTCTCATCTTCTTACCTTCACCCTGTGGTGAGCCATGTGCCACCACACACGGCATCTGAAGTTTCTCTAACTTTGTGCACAGGACTATGACCTCTTATTGAAGAAGTAAACTAAGCAAAGTAGGACAGAGCTGACTTCAGAGGGGCAGCTTGTGGTGGCTTTTGCCAACTCTTCGGCAGGAAATTGCTCCCCCTAAGAGTATCTGCCAGTGGCGTATTGATGCTTGAACCCTCCTGGCTGACTTTACTCAGCCTGGCTTTGAACAAAAGGGATAGAAACAAATACCACTGAGGCTTGCAGGCATTTGAGGTGGCCAAGCTGACAGGTTGCACTCCAGCAGGTAAACGGAAGCCTATTAAGAGCACACAGAGACAAAATGTGTTGTGTGAGCGTCAATTTTTTTTTGGGTTGGACCTCAGTGAGGCAGACAGCTGTGGCTGTTTCAAGGGCACGGAGCAATCATGCGGTTTCTGAAGGATTTCGCTGGCAAGTTCTGTCTTACATGTTTTCATGTAGGACTGAACGTCTAAATCAAAGCTTGCATCTGCATTCATTTACAGAGCAGGACCGATGTGGCATCTCCATCTGACTGCAGAGCCCTCTCAGCAAAATTTAAAACACTGCACCATCCCCAATTTTGTGTTCTCTGAAGAGCTCTAGCACTACTTGAATAATACTTTTTGTCTGCTTTCATTTTCTAAAAAAAGAGTGAAATGTATGAAATGTGTGCAGTTTTCCCAGGGAAAAATGATCATTGAAATGCCCAGTTCTCCCTCTCTAAAAGCTTCCAACAGCTTCTGAACCCAGACCTGCAGTTACCCTTTAGCCGTTTAATTTAGGCCTTGTACTCCAGGAAAGTTCTGCCATTTATGTGTTCTACCATTTATTTTGGTGACAAAGGGAAGCTCAATACCTTGAAAAATGTAAGCTCTAATTTTTATATACTTGGACTTTTTTGTCTATTGTTTCTGGCTGGCAGGTCAGATTTGTACTGCTGCTGTACGCAGCAACTTAAAATTCATGTTGGTGTGTCACTGCAGTTACTACACTCCAGCCACTACACCAGAAAACTATTAACTTTCAGTTAATGATAACAGAAAATGTTTTATAATAAACTGTGAAATAACCTAATCATCTGCAAAAAGTGTAAAGATTTTATATTAAAAAGCAATTAAACTTTGGGGTTTTTGTTTGTTTGTTTCTTTTAAACAAATTGTAAGACATGCAATTAATTGGCTTTTGCTTTGGAGGGAATCTGTGCTTGCTATAGCGTGGTGTTTGCTATAACAATAGATGTCTGCCACTGAATTTTGGGATGTTTATATGCAGGGAGAGGCTCTTTTTGGTAGGAAGAGAGAGGAAAGTGGCAGCTTGCACCCGTTAAAGCTCGATGCTGTGTTGTACTCTGAAGACTCAAAGCCAGAGACGGGCTAAGAAAGAAGGACTTACCTCAGTTTTTGGTTGAACAACAGATTTCCTCTGTGGCCTTGGGTTGCCCCTTATCTTGCTTTGTGCAAATAACTTGCTTCACTTTTTACCTTCAAGTCTCATTTGAGATCAGCAGCAGGAGCTGCCCGTGCTCTGCAGGCAGCGCAGGGTTAAACTCCGTCAATAGTTCTCAAGTGCCTTTATCTTGGGAAGGTAAATACGATAGGCAAGGACTACTGACAAGTGCCTTTGTGGGTTTAATTGGCTCATTTTTAACAGTAGAAGAGAGTGTTCAAATGAAATGGAAAAAACAAGGTCTTCTGTGCAAAAGGAAGCTTTTCTAAACTGTGGGGTTTGAAGGAGCTGAGCTAAAAATCAAAAGGATGAATAAAACTCTGACTATGAAGGATGGGAAGTGAAACGTTGGGAAAGAATGAGGAGCAAAATGAACGTGATAATTTGCCCAGAAAACATTTTGTGCTGCAGTTGTGGTCAGTTGGGAAACCTGGCAGCACCAGCCCCTTCCCTTTGCACTGATAGAAGCCTCAAATCAGCGAGTCGGTTTCCACCTTCCCCAGGGGGTTCCTTGTCTCAGGACAGCCTTTTCCAACACCCAGTTGGCCATACATCCAAAACACTCTAGGCACTGTACTAATAACAGGATTATAAAACAGGTTGGAATGCGAGTCTGGGTGTAATTATTTATGTTCCCTCCATCCCTTGCCATGTGGAAGATTCGGGGCAGGTTTCTGGGTGAGGGAGGGATTAGTTCCTCCAGTGCCCTCTGTACAGCAGTGAAGTGAACAGTTCTCCTTTTATCTTGTACTTTAAAGTTCCGTGTCAGACCAAGTAGCTCTAAGCACCCTCCAGAGGAGATCCAGAAGTGAAAGGTTCCCTGTATATCACTTCAGTATTGTTTCTTACTCTGCTTTATGACATTTCCAACTCCTTTTATAATGCAAATACCTTGTTTCCTTTGTGCATGAATTCTTGAGTATTTGCAGGAATTGTTTTGGGGGGTGGGGTTGGTTTGTGGTTTTGTTTGTTTTCCTTTGTTTTTCTTTTTTTTTTTTAATCGAAGATGGAAATTTATCTAGCATAATAATTAGGTGTTTGTTTGACTAATGGAAATGCTAAGTATTTGAAGATTTCAGCTATCTTGGGGAAAAAATCTAGCCCCCTAAATTTACTTTAGTCAAATATTATCCCAAATGCAGTCTTTCTTAAGTGTGAAAGCTGAAATTTGGCTAGGAAATGCAGTGTATTGTTTTGTTTATTCTGATATAGTTGCATTTTGTATTTTTAAAGTAAGCTGTATCCTTCAGTGTTGACATGGATGTCTTGGAGTCAGAAAACAGCAGGTGCTGACATCTGTCTCTGCTGAAGGTGGCTCTTGACATCCTTTAGGGACATCTCAAGGTTCCATAAACCAGTCTTTCACTTCCCACTGCACTCTTCAGCTGAAGATCAGAGATTACAGGTTACACATCTGGAAATCCTGTCCCAGAGTTGCATGGTGGTGCAAGCACAGGAATTAATTGGTCTGTGACCTGAAACCCATCACACGTGGAGGCCTGGTGGCGGGTGGGAATGTGTGTGGGCACAGGCAGTACAGTGATCCTGCTTTGCCTGCAGCCATTCTCCAGAAATCAGGAGCACTCAGAACACACTCTCTGCCCACCCTGGGCCCTTCCCAGGGATCAGGACAGAGACAAATGAGCAGAGCAGTGAGGGAGGGTTGTGCAACACCTTGTTGCTCATGTTCTGTGGTTACAAACACAGGAGCACTGGTTAAAGTTCACCGTTGTTTACACACTTAGCTTATTACTGAATTCACCTTTAAAAAACTTAGGGTTTATACTTTTTGCCTTTCCAGTACATGGTTGTACTCCTAACCTGGGAAGTTAGTGGTACATCCACCAGCGATAATCATATTATTTCTCCTACCTGGTCAACAAACCTTTCCTGAGCAGAGTCTGCAAAGGTGGAAGAGGTGTGTTGTGTTGTGGTTTTTTGTTTTTTTTTTTTTTTTTTCTTTAGATCTACCCAAAAGCAAGAGAAAAATCAAACTGGTTCTGAGACCAGAAGGAGTCTTAGTGTCTAGATACACGTAGCCTCAGGGTACTGTGTTCCCTGGTTTCTTTTATTTATGTAAAATTGTAGCTTTATTTCTGTCTCTTCCTTTGTCTTTAATGCAGACCAAAAGGAAACATTTTTCTGGGTTTAAGGTCTGTGTCCCAGTTCTGCAGCGTGGATGATTCCTGCTGTGCTCCAAATGAATGAGGATGAGGTCCAATAAAACCTGGCTTTTGTCTGGTTGTCAGCTGTTGGGTTTAAGAAACTTGGATTGTTCCTTCCCCCCCCACCCCTAGTTTAGTGTCAGCTGCAGCCATTTGAACTGGATTGCAACTTTTATTGCAATTACAGCAAAGCTAAAAGATGCAGGAAAGAAAAATCACCTTCATATTTCAGAAGAGATGTTTTTAAAAAAAAAAAAGTTTTTTTGTTGTCTCAGAAACAGATGTTTGTTTAAACCCAATCATGAAATTGTACTCAGATTTAATTTATTGTTTAATTTTGTACCAGCCTTTAGTAAATAAACTGCCTTGGGAGCAAGTGAATCAGAATTTCGTATATGCTGAAGTCTTGGAATGAGGCTTCTTTCAGCAGAGTTCAGCATCCCAGGAAAAGAAACAAAATTGCTGATGAAGCAGGCTCATGTATATAGATATTTGTCAGGGTTTTAAAAATGCAGCAACCTCAGTTTGCAGCACAGCTCTGGTAAAGTCTGAGTAGTTGAGTTCAGTCCAAATCAAATCTCAGTCTTCGGAACTCAGGCTTTTAAAAAGTGGAGTTTGTGTCGTTTTCTCTTGTTTTGGCTGTGGGACTCTGGCTGTGTTCAGGCATTTCATCCTCACTGCCTCTGAGTGCAGACAGGTCCTAAGTGGAGGGGATGAAACCCAGCTGGTATCTTTAAATTATTTCTGACCAGATGTGAAATAGCCCACTGAAATTTTGTGATGGTCATCTTGTTTTCCTTTATGGAAATTCTTAGCTGATAAGCAAACACAAATCTTTGAGAATGAGGGTTTGAACTGAACCCAAGCTTTAAAACTTTTCCTGACTTGCAGTAATATGCTTCAACAGATTACAGGCATTATGAGCACAAACAGACGTGTTTGTTTTTGCTAAATCTATTTAACAAGTTTGTCCTGACAATCATAGTCTATTTGAATTCTTCCTCTTAAAGACTGCAGTAAAATTCTCTGCATTTCATTTAATTCACTTTATCTAGTGTATATTTCTCATTTGGAATCGGAAGAGGGAGTATCCAGTCCACCCAGTGACCCACGTCTAGCTTTCCAGGGAAAAAAAAACAAAAAAAACCAATGAAATTGACTGTTTCAATCCTGAAATACATTAATAATACAAAATTTAGGTCTGAAAAATGCATTTGAAAAAGGGAAGTTGCAGTTGATTGTGTACGTTTAAAAAAGGGTCATGTTTATCCTATTGGAATGCTTTTGTTTGACAGGCTGTTTATAGCAAACATTTTTTCTTGTTTTCTGTTTTTTTTATGGCATTTCTGGGCTAAAAGTCGTAATTGGTCATATTTTTTGTTTTGTCTTGGTTTGACTTTGGTATTTGTTTTGGGAAGTGAACGTTTAGGTCTTTGAATATGCACATCTGTTGTGAAGATGGAAAACTGATAGAGGCATGATTGCTTACTGTAATAGGAGAAAATTAAAATCCTATATTCCATGGAGCAGAATAGGAGCAGAATGCTGAGATAGGCCATTTGAAAAAGCAGAATTTTAAATGT
This sequence comes from Monarcha castaneiventris obscurior, assembly GCA_026261815.1. Lineage (NCBI taxonomy): Eukaryota > Metazoa > Chordata > Aves > Passeriformes > Monarchidae > Monarcha > Monarcha castaneiventris. The sequence goes on from JAMPIT010000437.1 coordinate 5,699,790, forward strand.
TCCTGGGTTGTTCAGTTACCATTTGTAAACCCCGTAACCGTGAGGCATTGCAGCCATTTTAAATTACTAGTGTATAAATGTTTAAATTATGCCAAGTATAAAGATAAGCATTTCTATTATGCTTCCGAATTTGAAGATCATCAGTAGCTTCCTATTCTTCATAAAGTTCAATTTCATGCAAGAGTAACTGATGCTTTCAGCTGCAGTCAGTGATGCTGGGGCTCTGCAGAGCTGTTGGGTGGTAAGGGAGAAGGAGTCAAAGAGAAATAATTTAGAATAGCCTATGGTTGATTTACTAAGGCTGTTGTGACAGTGTATCCATATCGTGTTATTAAACACAAACATTATCATATTAGTCATTTTATGTATCATTATGTCTGTATAATTACTGTAGTTTATATACCCAGCTTTGTGTCCATTAGCTTTTAGTCTTAAATCATCAAAGGCAGATTTTAACTTCCACATGAATATGAATGCACTTTTTTTCTTAATAAGGTCAGTCTTTTTTAAAAAAACTCAACATCCTGCAGATGTTGCCTTTTCCCATTGTTAAAGTTTCCCTTTCTCCAATCAAAACTTAACATTTCTAGACAGTTTGTTGTCTTTTTATAATTAACTGAAATTAGGACATAGTGAAAATGTGTTTTTAACTACTTTAATAGTCCTATTTGAAATTATTGTCTTCTTTCCCGTAATGAATCGAATTTCTAATGATTCTTCCTGCTTACTAATTTGCATTGCTGTCTGGCTGCCTTGCATTTAATCAGCCAGAGTAAACTGCTAATAGATCACCAGGAATCTGTCAGGAGTATCCGTGTGAGTGCTGACAGGGTATGGAAATACCCTGGAAATGATGGGCTCAGTCCATTGGGGATTTCATCCCTTGTCAGAAACACAGTGACTGGCATCACAAAATCCTCCAGCAGAAGATGCAGTGGCCCAGATCTGTTGTGGGGCATTGTGCTTACCTAGGAGCCCCCCTGCTTTTTGCCTGGCTTAGTATGCTGTTCTTGTCCTGCTGTCTACCAGCAAGCAGCAGAAATATGTTTATTTTGGTAGTAAGTGTTTACAGAAACGCCTGGTTTTATACTGCTGTTGGTTTCCATTCACTGTGCTAAGAGAGGGCTGTGAGTTGAGTTGCAAAGCTTGCATGGTTAACTGCAAAAATTACATTTGCAGCTAGTTCTGAAAAAACCCAGCTGGGAGTTGGACCCTTCCTTTGGTAAGGACTTTCTACTTACAGAAATAGTAGTTTGGGGGTATTAAATATTAGACAAAAGATCAGTGGTGAAATGCTGTATTCTTAACTTCCTGTTCTCATTGCCAAAGACCTGGTCCAGTGTAAGGTGTCCTTGCCCATGGCAGGTTGTTGGAACTAGATGGTCTTTAACATCCCTTCCCACCCAAACTATTGTACAATTCCGTGGTTCTATGATTAATAATAGTTCATGCATTAAAAAAATAAAATAAGATGTGTTAAAATAATTTAATTTTTTTGGTAGAAGCCCAGAGACTGCTCAAACATTAGAGGGATGATTCAGTCTTCATCTGATACAGTAATTAAACCCAAATTTAAAACAATAATTGATCATTAATCTTGGAAAAGACAATTAAAATTCTGAAAGAAACAACGACAGGATGTTTTTTCTGGAGTAAGGATTCCCATCCTCTCTATGCATTTCCGATAAAGAAGGAAAGGCTTAATGGATGTGGAGAAAAGAGAAAGAAGAAAAATTGATGATAACTATGGTCTCTGTGTAATTCCATGGCATTTTCTGTCCAGTTGAGCTCATATAGCTGTGGAACATGGTAAACTATAAATACTTGGAATAGTCTGAGGTTTCCAAGTTCAATACTACAAGGGAAAAAAATATTAAGAGCTGCTAATCCTTATTTAGCTGGTTTGTTTTCCAAAATGGAATACTTGGAGTAGAAGAGATTGTAGCATTCCAATGATCATAGAACCATGGACAGGTTTGGGTTGAAAGGGACCTTAAAGCTCATCCCATTCCACCCCCTGCCCTGGAACACCATCACCAGACCAGACTGCTCCAAGCGTGTCAAATGTGGCTTTGAACACTTCACTCCATCCCATTGAGGTCTGTGCCAGTCTCTTTGGCTGCCATGCCACCAGTGAAGAGAGAAATTTGAGTGTTTTCACCCATCTGGTTTTATCCTCTTAACTAAGTCATAGACAATAGGATGAAAAATGACTCCTTTGCTATTTCCGTTGTTGCACATATTACAAAAATGACAAAGCCCTAGCTTGTCATTATTTCTTACAGTTTAATCTTGCTGTTGGCAATATCAGGGTGTAAAAAATATGAAAGCATATTGCAGTCTTACTCTTTGATTTTTTTTCCCCCCATTTTTTTCTAGCCGATCCCCAGCACTATTTGAAGTTTGAAATATGTTTTTTAAATCTGTCTGATAGGGATGTTTGTGTGTCCTTTCTTTCCTAACTTTTGAGCCAGCTTGGCTGTGTGTTGTGTTGGAGGGAGGGAAGAGAGAGGGGACTTTGTCAAAGAAGCTTCATAACCTGATTATAAAATGATTGTGGTATGCTGCCTGCATTAGGGAAGCATTTAACACTCATTAGGCCTCTGAAATGTTACTCATTATGAACCTGGCTGCAGTTGGCATACAACTTTTATCTTGCATGTTTTGATACAGTAATAAAAGTGTAAATTACAAATGGGAAGATCCTAAGAGCAAAAATAACAAACAAATCAGTATTTTACACTCCCTTTCCCAGGCAAAATATTTTTGTTCTCTTCCCCTGTTCAGAGACAGACAGCTAATCCTACCTAAGGCACTTCTTAAAGTGCTCATGGAACAGATTATTCCTTGGGGACTCAACCTGCAGTTACAGCTCAGAGCTAATGTGACACCATATATTAAAGTGGTGAAGCTCCACTGAGCCGCAGCCGAGTGGCACCTGTCTGTGGGGAGGACAGGTGCATGATTGAGAGGATTTTTTTCTAAATCTGAGCCTGAAGTGACACATCTGGATCCTAACAGGGATGTCAGTGATCTGTTGTCACGTTAGTAATGCATCAGGGCCCTGGAGCCCTGCTCTGCCATGTCCCTGCAGGATCCCACGCTCCTCTGACTCCCAGGATGTTGCACGCTTGTGGCTGGATTGAAACCTGGCGAGTCTGTGAAAATGAAAACCCTTTTTTCACCCTTCTCCAGTTTTTCCCCTTGAGTTGTGCTTCCTGTCAGGCTCAAGATTATTTCAGGTTCTGTAAGTACTGTAAGGAGTGAACTGCTCCATGTTATTTTAACAATGCAGGGATCTACTAAGCCTCCTAAAATGCTGCCAGTGCTGACTTGTAAATGTAAAGTTACTACAAACCCCAGCATCTCAAGGCTGTTTTTATTCTAACACCTACTTGGCTGTTCAAAGGTCACTATGGGCTGTGCCTCTCTTGAGAAAAGCGTTTCATGCTGGGTACACAACATTACACAGAGTTTTATTCAAGAGGTGCTGATAACAGACTTGATTTGCTGGTTTGCTGGATGCTGGATCATGTTTCCTGCTTTGCAGGCCCTTCAGAGTAGAAATTGGTCTCATTTACTTCAATTTAGATGTTAATGATCCTCTTTTTCTCAAAGCAAAGGGAAATATGCACAATCACTCTGAAAATAGAGATCTATTCTCCTGACAGTCCCAGTAATAACTTTTTGTCTAAAAATCCCTTTAAATACTTGTTTTACTACTTGGCATTAAACTATTTCTTATGTAGAAAATTTTTGAGAGGCATTGATCAGAGTTTAAGATTTCAGACACAATTTGATAATATATGTACTTATATGAAGACAATAAAATGAATAAAAATTGTTTGCTTTTGTTGTTGGCAGGTTCTTTTTCTAGCTCTGCAATAATTCCCAAGTGGTTTTCAAATTTTCGGTGTGGAAATGTCAATATTTTATGAAATGTTCAGTGAAGTTTTATTATCTGCTTTATTTTGAAAACTTTATCCATCTGGGTCTATATAATAGCACGTTTTAGAACACTTACTTAAAATAACGTGCCAAATCTGCTTAAAACCCATGTGCCACTACAGCAGTAAGCAATGGCTAAACTTGATTTCCAACTAAGTATGTCTGTGGAGCAGAATCAGGCATATGTGGTACAAACTGGTGGGTAGAGAAGAAGAAATGTGTGTTTGGGGGAGCACAGGGACCCTGGGCATTGTGGCTCGTTCCTCAGCACTGCTTGGGAGTGAAACCAGTGTGGGGATACTGCTGCTGTGAAAACATGACAGGGACCTGCAGAGCTCTGTGTTCTGCCACACCTTGAGCAGGGGAGACAGATTTTGACTGGTCCTTGTGACTTGCAGTGATTACCAGGCTCTGTCCAGTGCATGAGAACAAAATACATTTGCAGAGGTGGTGCTGGAGAGGAATGCTGATGGGCACCAGGGATGTGTTAAAACCTTCATAGCAGGCTGGACAGGCTCTTTACATTAACGGAGCTGATGAGAAATTAACTATTGTGTTCTTCAAAGTATTCAGAAAAATAGTGCTTTTCTATTTCAGGTGGCTGTTAGTGCCTGCTCTGTTATTTCACTTTTTCTTTTCCTCCCCTGTTCCCCAGAAAACAGGGTGAGGGTCAGCTCGTGGTCTCCAAAGCTGCATTCCCAGCATCCACCTCCTCTTGTCCCATTTGTGTAATGAGGAACAGAAAAGATAATCAAGAATTAATGATGGATAAATTTAGATGAATGTTAATATGAATACAAATAGTTTACCCTGTCAGGGTGCTCCTGTGCCTTTCATTTCTCTCCTAATTTTTATGTTGGAACTTTGTGTTTATTTTGCAAGACAGAGGGAGGATTTCCCTCTCTCTGATGAAGTGGTTTGTAAAGTTCAGGCATTTTAAGTTGTGTGCTAATTCACTAAACAGTCTCATGTCTACCATCTCACATACAGCAGTGTAAGGAAAGTTGATTGCTCTAAAAAAAGGTGATGTGGATATTACAGGAAATGTTTTGTGCATTTGAACTTAAGAAAATAGATCTGCTTTCTTTTAATAGGAAAGTTGTTTCTCTTTATGTTAACAGCTGAGGTTGCCATTAATTTCTATTTTGTTGTTCAAATATTCTTAATAGGCAAAGGTGCTAAAACAGCTATAATTACATCACCACATTTGCTGCTTGGAATATTGTTTATTGGCTTTGGATTAGGTGTCTTAATTACTTGATTGCTGTATTTTGGATTTGGATAAATGTCTCTTCATTTTTGTGACATTCCAAGTATGATTAATATCTGCAAAACATATTGAAGTCATTAGGCTTTAATGTTCAAAATTGTCCTTTTTTTTGTCAAGACGGAAGAAAGTGTCAATAAGAAAATAATTTTCATTTCAAATGAGTGCTCATAAATATGTAAAAATTAAAAAGCGATGAATTGTTTTTATGAATTTTAATGGCTGGCATGGTGCTGCATTTTGCCAAGGGGGAACGAGTGGCATAAATTACAGTAGTCTATTAATTCATATCATTTTTGTAACTCATTTCATATGTGCTGGTTGTGCCTGTGTGCAGCCTAGACAAGTTGTTGTCGCACATGTTGTGAATCTTTTCCCACAATATTGAAACTCATCCACACTAAACTGGAATGTGGTGGCAATTTTAATAGCACTGATCAAAGCTGCAGCACTTTTTCGTAGAGCTCAAGGAGGGGAGGTTTGCTCTGTCTGCTAAGTGGTGTAAGAGAAAGGAGGTAACAAGCACTGATAAATTTTAATGCTGCATTGGCATTACTGTGGTTTCCTTCTACCTTTTAGCTACGCCAAATTATTCACTAAGTTAAATAAATATTAATGTAGAAAGTAACCGAGTAAATTTATACGTTTCATTCTGCATCTCCCTTGCTGAAAGGGATGTTAGGTAAAGGATAAATTGACTAGAGTGGTATTAATGCTCTATATAGTTATTTCACATCTGTGATAGGGGCAGAGCATTGTAATGGTAACAGGGTGAATTAGGGGATGATTCAAAGTGTATAACACCATTTGTAATAGATGCCAGCAGACAGGAATTCAGTGTCTTCCTCTAAAATCTCTGATCAGAGCAAATCATGGTGTTCAGGGCAGAACAGGACGATGGGTATAGGAAGGAATGTGTTAAATGGAAAGGTCACAGTTGTATCTGTTATTTAAAAAAAAAAATTATAAATCCTCATTCAAGAGTAGCTGTGGTTTCAGAAATAGTCAGAAGGCTTTGGGAAGCCCCACGTGCTGAGCTGGGGAGGTAATTGTGGCTGGTCAGCTTCAGTGACTTTCTCCAGCACTGCAGAACGTGCAGGTTCAAAGCAGAGTCATGCTGAGCTTCAGCTGCAGAGGTGCTCGTGGGGGAGAGAGCAGAGAGGGGGCAGAGCTGCAAGGAGGCAGTGACTTACAGCTGGCAGAGGTGTCTGCAACCTGCTGGCCACACACTCCATCAGTGGAACCTTCCAGGGATTTTTGAGGGTAATAAATAAAAAAACCCACCTGTCAGATGGCCTGAATTTGCTATACTGGGGTCTGAACTGGCAGGAGAAAACTTGTAGGGTCAATAAAATGGAAAAACACTTAGAGCTTAAGTGTCCAGACCCATCCTCGGTGAGATTTGCAGGAAGATGAATTACTAATAACCAATTGGATGCTAGATTACTTCCCTACCTAACACTTTAATTAACTGCAATTAAAATTGTCACTTTGGATTGAACTTGGTACTGGTGGCTTCCTGCAAAGTTTTAGCACTTTGTAAAGATACTGTGCCTTTTGATTAAAAAAAATAACTTCCTGTTAAAAAGAAAGACCAGAAAATTTCTCTTTCCAGCTGCTTTTTATTTTATCTATCTTTAATGGGAAAATTAACCTTTGAAAGGTGTCCAACTTTTGCAGAAAGCAGAATCTCCATTCTCTGGTGTATTCAAATATGCACAAATGGGCACTGTAGAGCAGGGAGCTGGAAATCAAACATCCAGTCACAGCTATAAAAGGTTATCCCACACTGTTGTACAAGACCTTTGCAGAAGTTATTTTATTAAAGTATTAACTCAAGACCACATTTAAGATTATTCCTAACTGCAAAGGTAGTTAAAATAATATATTAGAAATTGAGTCTAAGCAGTGATCTATGGATTTAAATCAGTAAGTTGCTGAAATCAGAAGACTCAACAAGTTCACTAACTTTAGTTATCCCTGAAGATAAACCTTAATAATCTTTTACAGCTCTGCGAAAATGTAGTCTGTGAGTTTTGGCTGATTTAAATATAACAAAATGATGTCCCCAAAAATATATTCCTTTTGGAAAAAACTCTTCATTTCCCTCCCCTCCTGCCTGTGCAATGCAGTGTTGGGCCGTGACTCAGGAGCATTTCAAGAAGTGAAAGTCACATCTAGATCTGAGGCTGGTTCATCTGGCAGCGGGCAGCATGAAGGTCCCAGGTTACTCAATGTTTGTGTACGTGTCTCCACATCATTTCACATGACATGATGGCAACATGACTCTCAAAACAAATTTGTTTCACTGGAATGCAAATTCACGTGGTGCAGGAAACTGTGGTGCCCAGGAGCAATGCTGGTACGGAACCAACTGCAAATATTTTCCAAGTATAATTATTCTTTCTTTTAGATACATTCATAGAGAAACATGTCTTTCACTTCAGAAAAACTTTCAACATTCTGTTGGTTGGTCATACAAGAATAAATGTGTTTTCATTCTAGATGTCCATTCAACAAAGACACTTAAAGTCACTGGCCTAAAGGCATTTGTTTCTTCCTGCAGCAATTTTCAGATATGCCCTTGATTCTTTAATACACCTTCCAGGATTCCAGCTCACTCCTTATACCAAAACAGCTCTTCCTCCTTGTCCACCTAATTTCCTTTATGCAAATTGTAACCCATAGAAAAATAGCAAACACACAGAAGAGTCAAATAAAACAAATCTGTAAAGAAAATCTGTTCATAAATGGAAAACTTGAATAGATTATAGAAATGAGACTGTTATTTTCATTACATTTGTGTCTATTTTTGTTTCCTGAAATGCATAGGACTAATATCAAAGGTTACATGCACTATCAGTAGGCTTGTGGGGTTTGTTTTTAGGAAAGAAAAAGCTCTGCAGCTTGGAGATAAAATATAATGTAGTAGTTGCTAAGGTAACTGCATGCTTTTGTGAATAGTGGAACAAATTAGGTGAGCAAAACACCAGTAAATTGTCAATAGGTAGGTTAGAGCAGCCCTCAGCTGCTGAGGTTTAACCTCTTCGGACCAGCTGGGGAAGTCAAGGGTTGAGGAGGAGGATGATCCTGAGCTCCCTGTGATGCTCATACTCCAGAGGAAACTGTCACCTCCCCGGGAAGCACAGGTTGGTGCTGGGTCTTCAAAGGGCCTGTGAGCAGGGATGAGCCTGGCTTGTGTGTGAGAATAAAAGCTGTTTGCTTTTGTTTCATCCGGAGTGCTGGAATGGGTGCGTTTGCCAGTTGCCATCAATGCGCTGCTGTGTTGTCTGCCTCCAGCAAGGACTGCTCTGGCTCCAGGGAGAGTTCTGAAGAAAGAGGAGCTGAGTGATCCTGCTGCCAGGGATGGGACCCCACGTGCTGTCACACCAGCTGCCCAAGGACTGCTGTGTGCCCTGACTCCTGCGTGAGGGGTGCCCAGGGCTCATTTTCAGCTCATCCTGGAGGTGGTTCTTGATCAAGTGCACTCCTAACAAAGAAACAGAGCTGGTTCCCCATAGAGGCTGAGCAATCCCAGCCCCACACATCCCATACTCTGAGAGCCCAGAGCAGCTGGGTGTGTGTGCAATTCCCTTTGCTTAACCTCACACCCAGGCAGCTCTAAGGAGATGGAGCCCAGGCTGCTTTCTGGCTTTCACCAGCTGCCTCCCTGCCAACTGCTGGTGACCAGTTGGGCATGTTTTGAATAGGTCTGAAACATAAATTCTACGGAATGAAAGCCTGATGCTGTTACGTGATTACTTTAAAAAGTGATGGCTCCAGTCAAACTGGGGCCTGCATCTACAGAGAGGTAGATAAGATTTTATTTGGGAGAAGCTTGCTCAATTTCTTGTGGCATACTAGAGGCTAAAGACTAAAAATGAGAGCAGTAAGAATAGCAAATACCTTAATGGCTCCAAATCCTTTAACAGTAAAAATGATTGTCCTCATTGCCATTCAGAGCAGGGATTATTTTCCCAGGAGAAAGTCAAACAGTCCAGGTATGTCCAGATGTCAGTGATTTTATGTGCCCATATTTCAGAGCATCCATTTCTGGGCTGAAAAAAGATCTTTTTATTTCCTTACTCTTGACTTCCTGTTGTTTGGTACTTTCCTCCTACTGCCAGAAGGTTTGAGTAAGCTGTTGCTCTAGCACCAAACACAGCCCTTGGCTTGTCACGTGAAACAATTTCTGGATGTGAAACTAGGGCCAGTACACACCTGTAGAGCTGTTCCTGTTTTGAGTTAGTTTTAACCCAGCTGGAACACAAAATATCTTTACTCAGTAGATCAGACACAGCAGTGGGTCAGATTCACAGTTTAAAAAAAAAAAAAAAGTATGGAGCTACTTAATTTTAAATCCATAGCAGTATTTACCAATTAGCCATGAGTAACCAGTTGAAGGATTTTATTTGGCTTGTTACAGTTTTGATTCCCAGCTGGAAAAACAAATGTAGCCTCTAATTTTCTAGGGGGTTTAGTTGGTTGGTGGCTTTTTGGTTTATATTTTTTGTGGGGTTTTTTGTGTGGTTTTTTTTCCCCCCTAGGAAACTCCTGCAATTGCTCTTACTTGAATAATTTTAATGAGTAATTTTTCCAGCATGTGGAAATTTTGACTATTAGGTTTTGTGTTTAATTGTGTAAATTAACCTTCAAAATAAGACTTAGTGCTGTGGACATTATTTGTTGAATCTGCCTAATCAATTGAGGAGGTTGGAATAAATAAAAATGAACTTTAAATTGGGAAATGAGGCATAGACAGCACTACACAGAGTTTGGGTTTGCTGGTGTGCATACAGGATCTAAAATATTCTGCAGAGTGCAACCCCACAGACAGGAAGAAATATATTTTAGAATTAGGCAGGTAGCATTTTATAGGGAATTATTTGGTCTTTGAGTGTAGACTGTCCAGATGAATGAAATCTATTTGTCCCAGCTCAGAAATCTCCTCCATTTCATTCCTTCTAGCTCAGTGATTACCAGAATCTCATTTTGGAGACACTTTCAAATCCAACCACCTGTGCTCAGAATTGGACCAGGGGATTCTTAAAGATTTTATAAAAGCGACAATTACATTGGTCTGACATTGCTTGCATCCTTTCCCATGGTGTTTTCTACTTCACCTAACTAACTTTCCATGTCTCTTCAAGCTACTTGCAGTCAGAATTGCTTTTTACAGTGACATTTGAGACCATATGAGAAGGAGTAATTTATTAGTGTGGGGCCTCATGCAGCCCCATCAATTTTCATCCTCACTTTCCCAAAAGTGAGAAGAGATGCTGAGAGCTTTCCCTCGGAGGGCAGGGCTTTGGGCACTGCATTAGAAATACAGGCAGATAAAGGAGCAAAACCCAGTTCCCTGCATCTCTCACGTTTTGGGTTTTTAGGTGGCAAATGCTAATTATGTACTCTTCAAAATTGCACATCCTGTGTCTCTGTGCTTTGTAGCACACACTTCCAAACAGCGTGATCAGACTGGAGAGATAAACGTCATCATAAAATATGCATCTTTATAAATATATTATTGTTTGCTCTCTCTTTTAAAATACATTTATCTGGAGAATTTATTTTCATGACATTCCTCTTCTCCCAGCACGAACATTGATTTCTGCTCTCTAGGCCTCCCTCAACAGTGATGGTTTTCTTTCTTTGCAGTCCTTGCTTCCCCCAGTTGTTTTGCTGTTCAGAATTTCTCAATTTCTTTCTGGAGATATCTTAATTATAAGCCACGAGCCTTTAGTTATTCTACAATTCCAGCAAGGTCTCTTGAGAGGATAAATGGTGTCAGTTCATGGCAAACACTGACACCTGCATAAGTTCTGCCACCTTTTGGATGAATGGTGATTATTTCTCAGAAGAAATCACAAAGATTTATTGAAAAATTGTTCTTGTTCTTGGCTTCTGCCAGGAATATCCAGAGTGCTAATAGCTGTCAATCAGAAACAAATTTAGGGCCTATCCATAAGCCACACTTTTGACCCTTTAAACAGAATGATTTTATGTATTAAAAAAATTCCTCTTTGTAGACAGCAAATTTTATTCCAAAAATTGAACTAAAATAAGAATTTCCCTTTTTTTTCTTTTCAGCCTTAAAGTCTGTTTGCAGTCTGTCAGTGGGAGAAGTGAAGGAGCTGACCAAACATTGGAGTTTAGACACGATAACTAAAACTAGTATTCTGGTTTCCATCCACTTTGTTGGATCAAGGAAATCAAACAGGTGGAGCAAACCCACCACCACTGAAAGTGTGACAGAAAGCTCTTATACTGTGGCGATAAATATAAAATATGTGGGTGTGGGATGGATGGAACGAGAAAGTTTTTCCATGCCTGATGACAAGAGGCTGCCATGGTGAGGAGAGAGTGTGACAGAGGTGTGTATCCCTCCCTGTGTGTGCAGTTCCTAAAACTGCAGCAAGGTGTTGCCTCTCTGTCTGGTTTGGTTTTCCCATGCAGAAGGTTTCAACTCCACAAGTCTTTGACATTCTTTGGATCAGGCAGATTTTTTTTTTTTGCTTGTAGAACATAAAAGAAGATTGAAAAAAAAAGTCATTCTTGTAACCATAGACATGATAATCATAGTCACAAACAAAAAAAATATCAATTGTAAGTGAATTCAGACTAGTTGTGGATTTTAATCACAAAGAGAATCATGGCTGGTTTTGACAAATGATAAAAATAAATTCAACAGGCAATTTTGTGTTGCTATCAAATGGAACAAATTCTGGGAAAAAATCTCAGCCTATTACCTCTGTTTCTGAAATTCATAACAGTAATTATAGTTACAAGGGTTTTGATGCAGTGATAAGTGTACAATGGATTTTAACACGTTTGTCCGGGGCATTCAGCTGGCTGAATACTGGATGTGTCACTGAAATACACCTCTAATGTGAGGCCACTTCTTACAATGAGAAACTGAAGTTTTCTTTCTGATGTATAGAAAATCAGTGTGGTATTTTGTGTGGTTCTTATAAATAAGAACATAATACTGGAGGAAGAACTTCTTTGTAATATGGGCAGTGGGCAGGATTTCAGAGGATTTAACAGTAACTGTGTCATTTCACACTTAGCTATAAAAATGGTATTTTCTAACAAAACGTTTTACATGGAGCCATAGTATTTTTGAAAGGTTGGAACATGGGGTAAGTTGAATTTGTGCTGAATATAATGTACAGAAAAAGGGATGCTCTTGATGTCTAAATTGGCTGCTAGTTAGTTTTAGATTAAAGCGCATAAACTCGTTCTCTCTTCATAAGGAGGTTCACAGGCATTAAAAGAAGTTCTGTTTCTGGAGTGATATTAATAAGTACAATGGATTCCTTGGAATAAACAGATAATGGGAATAATTTGGCAGTACTGAATTATTTACAGGCTGCTATTCTCAGTCAGGGATATACTACTAAGATATATTTAAAAACAGCCAAATAGCTTGTGCTGGTAATAAATGCCATAACTGAAAGCAGAGTCCAGGAGATGTTAAGTGTTTGCAAACAAGGGTTGGCTCTCGTTTCCCACACCTTATGAATTGGAATCTGAAGCTGGATTCAGGTGGACATGTGCTTTGAATGCAAGAGTGGAGTGCTTGAGAAAAAGCTGTTGTAGAGTGATTGTTACTGTGGGCACATGTCGAAGATTTGTGATGCAAATGTGTGGAGTGTGGGGCTGAGATTAGAATCAAACCCATGACTAAAAGGCCAAAAGCTGAGATACTGTAGATCTAAGGGTCATGAACCTGCTGTCTTATGGGGCTTTTATTTGCTTACAGTCCTGGGATTTTAAAGCTGCTCTCGTACCTGTGAATCACTGGCTGGAAAGCTGAAAGCATGGAGCTAAATGTGGAGCAGGGCAGGACTGCAAGGCTTTGGGGAGTGGGGACGACAGATTGAAGATGCAACTGTGATGCTGCTTGTGTTAATGTTGGTGTATTGCTGATATTGTGGGTTAAGTATGAAACTCAGAGAGGTTTTGGTTGGTAATAGAAGCCCAACAGATCTGACGGGCAGAGAGTATTAACTGTTAGGATATCCAGCACATACACTTAATATGGTTGTACAAAGGGAACAGCTCTTCTAAAGAAAAATCCTGTGGATAATTTAAAGCAGAACAATCTTAGGATAAAAGGATTGTATTATTATTTAAAATGCTTTATTAAATTCAGGATCTTCTCTTACTGCTAAAATTCAGAGAAGCCCTTTTGACCTTCCACTGTTTAACAGCTGTCAGTGGCAGAGCCATTGCATTCATAAGCAGTTTTGCAGTGCATCTCACAATACCTCACCTATTTATACCAATACCTTCGTACCCCAACCTGAGTGGCAGCTCTTATCCAGTCAAACATTCAATTATGGGTGGCCTAGAGAAGAGTTAATGAAATGCAGATTTCATTAGCCACAGTGGAAGGTGTAATTTGACTACTGAAATTAATGCTATTGCTCACTTAAACCCACACCTCTGGCCACAGGAATTGAATGTGTTTGATCTCTGAGAGTGCTTCAGGAGGATAATTGGCTGATGCATTGGAGGGAGCATCCTGAGCTGGGTGGCACTGTGGGTACCAGGTGAGAGGAGAACCTGCCTGTGGACTCAGATTCCTTCCCTCTTCCTGTTGGGATTCCTTCCCTCTTCCTTGGGACTGGGTCACACAGAATGGTTTGGATTGGAAAGGAGCTTAAAGATCATCTTATTCCAACCCTCTGATCCCAGCAGGGCTGCACACCCAGCAGTGCCCACCCAGGAGCACACAGTTATGTGTCAGGTGGACACAGGTGCTGCAAAACAGGATTTAAAGGGCTTAGAGGAAAAGCAAAGTCACGCTGATTTTGGTTTTCCTTTACAAAATATTTAAGAATAACCTAAATATGGCCTTCTGGTAGGAATAGCAATCACTCTATAAATACTGATCCAGGTAAGAAATAGTTGCATTGTAGAATATGTTCTTTTGTAGCATTATTTTTTTATTGTTCTCTGGACAATGCAGATCTCCTTCAAAGATGCATCTAAGCCCATGTGGCAATCGCTCATTTGTCTTTTATATTTCTAAATCCCAATGAAAAGAGGCTTAAGACATAAATCAGTGTTCTGTCTCCTTCAGATTTGTGCATTTTTAGTCCATTTAGTTCTTTTTAATGAAATGGATTCGTGTGGTGAGGCTCTCTGTAGGTACAATGTTTTTGTGTTTGGCATTAGCCATGGAGAATGTGCAATTTGCAGAGGAAAAGGAGCCCAACAGCAGGTGGAGCAATGAACTATTTACAGCACTGGATCATGATAGCACACGTGCTTCTTTATTTTGTACTTGGTCCTTCTCCTTTTCCTCATTTTGTTCAGATCACTTGTCAAACACCTGCCTGTCAAAAAAAAAAAAAAAAAGGTTGCCTTTCTATTTGGAAGATTAATTGGGTTATTTCAGTCACAGGAAAGTTGCCAGCTCGTGTAAAAATGGGAGGAGAGGGGACACAAATTCTAACAGCTATTGATTAATAACAGATGTATATTCAATGGGATGGAAGAGAAACTGCTCTTCGCAGGGATTTGATGGATAGGTGCTTGCTTCTCCTCAGTTTCCTGGGGAACTCTGCAGGCTCCTCTGTTGGGCTGCAGAGGGTGTTACCTAATGAATTTCCATTGATTGCATGATAGCAAGCATTGATCAGGTCTCTGCTGCCAGTCAGGTCCCTGCTCCTGCTGCTGCCTCTGCCAGCCTTCCTCCAGTAGCACATTACAGCTTCCAAAGACTGTTTTTCCCCGTTTCTTTTCTTTTATGTTATTTCTTTCTGCTATTAAGGACTGACTTGAAATGATGTACATTCCTAGAAAAGATCAAATCCTAGAAAAATCAGCCCAAAGAGCATGCTGTCTTTATCAATTACTCTGTTTAATGTGTAAAGTGTCCAGCAGAGTGTATAATCCAGTGTTTTGGTCAATTAGTAAATCAATATAATCCAAAGCAGATTCATAAACTGCACACAGACAACCTGGGGAACGGGGTTTTAAAGCCGATAGCATCAGCCAGCATGTCTGAAGTTATAATGACAAAAGGACTGGGAAGAGAGTAACTAAATGCTGGATTGCTTTGTAATGCCAGTGTGAATAAAAGGCTGCTTTTGTACCCAACGTGAGGAAAAAGCATCCTGGCCTGCTGTAGGGCTTTTGTGCCTCTGTGTGTGTTAGCTGTGTGTGGATAAATGGCTGCCTCTGCTAGAGAGAGGACAGCGAAAACAGAAAGAAGCCAAAGAAGAGGTTGATCGAGGGAGTAGTAGGGAACTTCATGAAACAGTAATTCCTAATCCCCTTGCAGAGGTATCCTGAAGTGTTGCAAATGCTCTCTGCACATCATGCACCATAGAAGTGGTTCAGGTTTTTGTTCTCTTCTGTCATTTGCATTGTGCTTTATGTCTTGTAAAATTAATGGTTCACATTGTTTTGCATGGATTTGAGCTGTGTTGGTCTTTGGATGAAATCTGGATTTAAAGATTCCCCATCACCTTTTATCCCTGTAAGTGTCTCTTGAATTTCACACTGGGGCTCATATACAACTGCATTTCAGTCCTGCTGCAGACTTACTCATGTGAAGGCCACAGCACTTGCAGTTTACTCAACTATAACTGTACAGTATTGTCCAGCTGGAGATTAATTTTTTGGTGGATTGACGGGCATTTTTCTGGTTGTTATCAACAGCAGTCAGACTAAAATGAGAGTCTCCCTCTGCCCAAAGAAAGTACTGTGCTTTTTTGGTTTGGTGAGCATCACCAGCAATACCTAGTGGCCTACCCTTTTAATTTGAAAAGAATGTATAAAAGATAAATTTTATCCAGATAGCAAATAGCTGTTTGAAATCCAGCTCTTTTCCCTTTGGTGTGGATTGTGTGTGGTGTTTTTGGTTCATCCTTTGGAGCTTTTTGCTGTTGCACACATGAAAACTGTGCTGCTGGGTCACTGCACCCCAGGCATTAAAAAAAGCACCTGCTCAACCTCTAATTAAATTTTTGACCAAAATCCCACCAGCATCACTTCTGCCAATTGTCTTTCACCATGTATTGTTACAGCAGGTGACTGAATTGCATTGCTCCCTAAGTGAAGGGTGCCTGGATAAAGGGAAAAGACCACAGGACAGTGTGAAAGGGAATCTGTTGTATGATAAATTATACTTTTCTTTCTTTCATCATGTCAGTCAAATTAAAATTGCATAAGCATTGATATTAGTTTCTAAATTTTAGCAGCTGTACAGCTGAAGGAAATGCCTGCAAGCAGAGGGAAGTTAATTTAATGAAATATTTGAACATATTCCTTATCCTCCTTACAATGCCCCTTAGAGACCTTACTGGGTGCTTGTTGCTGGGAGTGGACTTCTGCTGCCAGAGAGAAGTTGGCTACAATAAACGTAACCATCAAATTCCTGAAAATTTCCTCCTAGTGAAAGTCTGGAACTTCTCCTTCTGTGTGAAAATTATATATGGAATTACATATAATCCGTTGTTTTAATTTATGATACATCACAACCTGTGTGGGATTCCTTTTTTTTTCTCTGAGCACAGAATCATTTAGGCTGGAAAAGGTCTCTAAAACCATCAAGTGCAGCCATTGACCCAGCACAGCCAAGCCCACACTAAACCATGTCCCTGAGTGTCACCATGCTGCCAAATACAGCAGGGTACCAACTGAAGGAATCTCCTTTTTAGCTAGAAGCTGAGGAAATAATGGTTGTCAGAGTTGAGTCACAGAGATAAATATTAATGAAAGATCTCCTGTAAGCCATTGTAAAGCCTCCTTGGAAATTCAGTCATCATTTCCCTCATTAGCTGGGAGCTCCTTTGTCATTTGTGCAGTAACTCGCAATTCTGGAGGAATGTAACTGTTTTTCATTGACAGTTTCAGGAATCTCTGGGTCATGTGCTCTTCTGTAACTCATTTCTTAAGGATATATCTCTCTCAGTCAGTCCCCAAATTCTTAACTATATTTAAGATATATTAGTCTCACACATCATCATGTTCTAGAAAACGCTGTGGTTCTTTTAAAACTTCTGGGCCATTTTCAGGCATGTACAGAGAAGTAGCATTTTTCATGTGAGAAAATCACTGGTTTAATCACCTTGTGTTTTGGGGCTTAGCTCTCTTTGGATGCCTGCTGAGAGCTTTCCTGTAAGAGCATCCTCCTGGCCGGTGGCTGCAGCCTCTGCTGGATCTGCTGGCAGTCCTGGAGGTTCTCTGCACTGTTTTCTCCTCCTCAGCACAACCATACCTGCACTTTGAAGTTACATCGTGTTAACTCAAGACATTGTCTTCTGATCTCTTACAAAGAAATAATAATGAAAATACAAAGGTCTTCCTGATTCCAGCTCCTCGGGCTAAACCACCTGCTCGCTGCAATTACCCGAGGCTTTCCATCACTGGGATTTTCCCATACCAATGCACTTCAAAGGAAAGATATTAAATGTTGCTCTGTTTTAATGATTCATCGTAACATTGTATAATGAAGTTTCTGGCTTTTCTTGTCTTGCTCAGAGCTTCGTGTAACTTTGCCTGTTAAATCGTTAAGAAGTTTTCATTTGAGTCAAGTTTTTCAGAAAATGCCAAGGTAACAAAGGCCAAGTAAGGGTTTTCATCTGGTTTGAACAAAAATCTGACCTGAATTTGAGTGTTTTCTAAAGGGATTTTTTTTTAATCCTGTGAGATGTCTTGTCTTTTAACAAATAATCTGTAGTATTTCTTCTACTTTTTGGAGAAGAAATTTAAGCAGAATTTAGTTGCTCACAGTTCAAACTCTCCTTCAGTGTGCTTAACCAAAATGCACTTTGTGGGCTGCTTGTAGGGGCATTGGACAAGACCTCTCAGGGTTCCTTCCAACCCAAACTGTTCTGTGATTCTGTTCTGCCTGTATCCTTCACCCTTTGTTTTATTCACACATGATAAGGGACAACCTCTAGGCTTAGAAAAGTCAGGGTTGTGGTTTTTTTCCACTCTGCAACTTCTGAAATAACATTAAAGAAAGGAATAAAACCGTTGTATTTGATTGGTACAAGTAAACACAGAAAAGAAAAAAAAAGGAAGGGTGACAATAACAATATAGAGAGAAGGCAGTAGAAAAATTACAGGTTCATAAAATCCCCAGACCCTATCAGTGTTAGCAAGTGAAACTCCACGTCAAAAACTATGTGGTGTTTTTACATCATAAAATCTCGTTCTAAGAGGATTAAGTAGAGATAAGATCAGCCATAGAATAACTGCGTGCAGACCTGGATCCTGCTGACTGCATTTGTGCCTTTCAGTCACTCATCACCAAGAAACGGGTCCAACTTTCACTTAGTCATAGCAAATTCAGATTTTAGAGATAATTTTTCCACCATTCAGGAGAAGGGACTTACTGGTGAAATGCAACAGGAAATCCAGACATAGATAGTAACCTGCCTTGCCACCAAATGCCACAAATATATGGACAAAAGACAAATGTGCGGTTTTTACAAATCTGCAGTGCAACTTTATCTCAAAAATAACTTAAATCTGAGTGCTGAATAACAAAGAACTGACAGGTTCTTGGGTTTGTTTTTCTTGGTGTACTTATATTTTCATTTTAATTCTTCTGTTAAAACAACCTCCAACTCAAATTTTTAATTCTTATGATTAAAGCTTTTTTTATTTAATAGATAATTTTGATATGCAACGTTTTTTAAGCAATTTGTAACCATCTTAGTGATATACTATAAAGTTTGACTTTTTAAAAAAGTGATTCAGGATGTCTTTTGTAGCTCTAAAATAGCGTGGCTTAATTAAAAAAAAATTAAAAAGCCTCTGGAGATATAAAGGTAGAACTTTTTTTTAACGTTGACATAAACATGTTTTTCATTTGCCTATAGATTTTAGTATTAATTTTGACAGCAGGAAACTAAACCCAAATATTTCTGCTAATACATTGAATCTGTGCAAAGCAAAAGGCTGCCTGTTAGAATATTTCAGATTATCCCATTCAGTTCTGCCACTGTCCATTGTAGCAGCATTTTGCAGCACGCAAGGCTTTCACTCTAAGCAAGCATTCTCCTGATGTGAAGTGCAGCACTTTGGGATGCTTTGTGGAGCTTTGTGTTTCCAGGATTTACATTCTGCTTCAGTCTCCTCTCTTTAGCCATGATGAGAGAGGTTACCATCTTCATGCTGATGATGCTAAGGCTTATGTGTACGTAGTTTCCTGTGGCACTCACAACTTTGAGAGAACAGCTTACTTCTGGAAGGTTGAGTTTGTTGTCTTTAGGATAATTTTGTGTGTGTCTATGTTTAAATTATCTGGCCATGCTGGCCCTACCTGGTGCTTCAAAACCCTCATAATTTCTCCTAGAACTATTTTCCAGTAATACAGCATAAGAGGAGCACTCTACACCACAAACCCAGCAGCAATTAGGCCAGATTTGCAATTTTTTTCCCAAACTGATGTTATGTGGTAGCCTTAATTATTGCAGGAGTGACACAGTGAACCTGAGCTGAGCCTGAGCACCTCCTCACTGGTGGGAGATTTGCAGGAGATTTTGGTAGTTTATGACTTGATGAGCTTTCACTTTTCCCTCTGTTTTTGTCAGTGTGGAGTCTTTCTTATTTGAATAACCTCATTACACTCTTTGTGACAAATTAAATTAAGAATTTTTGCCTACGCCAGGCTTCTAATGGTGCCTAAAAATAATTTCAAGACCAACAGCATAATGTCTTTCAATAATTGTTAAATACAAGTGAACTGACAAAGCTAAAATAAGAATCAGGCCAATTAAACCTCTCTTTGAGGATAGTGGTGCCTGTAATTAGAGATGCTCAGGAAATGTTTCTCCCTTGCTCCCCACCAGTCCCCACCCTTTTTCTCCCCAGGATGATGGAAGGGAGAGAGAGCACCCACCTCGAGCATTATAGTGCTCACATGGGAATCTTCAGCAGCTTCCCTAGAATGTGAAACCTTGTAGTGGGCTTTTTAGAATGCGTTTCTGAGAAATGTCTTGCTTTTTTTTTTTCCTTAAGAACCAGTGCTTTCTGAGAAAAAAAAACAAAACCTCAAAAAAATCTCAATAATGCACTATTTGTGGTGGTGGAGAGGGGATATTAAAGTGTCCTATTCAGTGAATTGAAGACCTCTGATAGTGTGGCAATAACAATGCTGCAGGACTTCCAATATATGGTCTCAGCAGTCTGTAGGAGCCTTACTTTAAAAATGGGTGATTTACCTCTTTCAAAAATGTTTATTTCTCAATAACTAGGTGAGAATATATTATAATATAGATTATAGGTGTATATATATATATATATATAGATATATATAGATATAGATATTACAGAGCTTCATTGTAGGTAGACCATAATATTCACCTGCTGGTCAGGGGGCTACTTAAAATAGAGAAATAAAGTAAATAAGTGCAATAAATAGAGAACCTGAGAAAGCTGTGCATAGCAAGAGGGAGATACCTGCAAGGAACTTTTGTGTCTGTGTGGTCCTCAGTTCACCAACTTTTTCTAATAGGTAAAAATCTACTACATGCCATAAGGTGGTTGTAAAACAATTAGTTGTTATTCTTTTAAAATATATCTACATTACTCTGTAATCTAGTTTCTCAGAACAGCAGCCTCTTGTTTTAATGAGACTTCAAATGAATACAGATTTATAAAATGCAGATTACGACCACCAAGGAGATATTTCTTACTCTTTACTAGGTCTTTCAATCCTTCACTATTTGCATCCTTTATCTAACCAATTTCTACCTTAAGGATTGTAATTTTCTCTCTGCATGGAGAATTGCAAACCTTGTCCATTTCAAAGATATTTGGCTTTTGTCTGTTTTGGTGTTGCTTCCTTTCATCCTGACTTCAGGACACCTAAGGTGTGTGTTTTAAAACTCTGAATATGATGTTGAAAGTAGGAAATAATATAAGACTTTGTCTTAAAATAAATTCCTATTTGTGAAGCGTTGAAGCTTGCACTGGGCATTTGTCAGCTCTCATTGTTCAGCAGCGTGGTACAGTTGTATAATGTAAATTTAGCAGGTGTTTTTTGTTTTTTTTTTTTTTTTAAAGAAACTTTGCGCTGACTTTTCTCAGTGTGAACAGATTCCAAAGTCTTCAAGGTTTTGTTCATCCTAGACTTTGTATGTCACAGCAGTTTCTAGTGTCTTGAATGTGGCTTAATTGGCTCCCAGATGTGAGAACAAAATGGACCCGTTTTTCATTTATCTGTAGAGAACATGGACATGTGCAATTACATCGTTGGAGTGTATTGATTGGGAACCCTATAGATTGGCTCTTTTTTTTTTCTTTTATTAGGGTTTTCTTTTCACAATCAGTGAGAATTTTGTATGGAATCCAGTGGGAATGTGTATTTCCTATTCACTCAGAGGTCCAAAAGCCTGTGTGACATTGTCTTTGCAGTAAATTGTATTTTCCCTGAATTCTCTCTGTTACAGGCTGAGGAGTCACATCAAAACCTGGTGCTCACAGCAGCAATGCCTGATTGATACATTGTCATCTATTGATAATAGTTTTGAGCATGGCACCTAAACAAGGGCAATGCCTTACAGAAGATTGCAAAATAAAAAAGAAGGGGGTTTTGGTATGACTAAATTAGTAACACTAAAGTTTATTGATCTAAATAGGTTTCTCAGCATTTGTATGCTTTTCCCTTTAAACTCCTGTTCCATATTCCCTCAATTTAATTGCTAATGGGAGATTTAGCTCTGGGGACAATTTTTAACAGCCATCACGAGCAAGAATGTCATTCCAGAAGTGGTGCCTGATATTACTCTCTTTTCACGGTGGCATTAGTAAAATAGTCCTAATGGGGCAAATACATTTGCAACTCAAGATCCTCTTCACCCAATCAGCTGCTACTAAAATTCTCCTTACATGTTTGAATCATCTCCCCTTAATGAAAATTCATGGGAACAGAGGAGAGGTGAGTGGTAGTGATATAAAATAATAGGTGCCATCAGGCACAAGTGTGTTTTATGAACTTGTGTCACATGAAGCGTTGGGAAACCCTATACACATGAACACCCTCACAAATTATATTTATCTTATACATGCACAGAAGCAAACTACAATTTTCTGGTCTTCAGGGTATCTTCAAGTGGGTCTGTTTATTCTTGCTGATTCAGTCTGAGCTAAGAAATGCATCAGTAACCTTCTAGACTTGGCAGGGTTACTTTGGGTAGATAGAATTGTATGAAATTTCTTGTTGAGACATGAAAGCAGATGAAATTCAGGTGGTTTTACTCTTCAGTGTGATGTGAATTTCTTACTTGTTCAGGAAAAGTAAGTGAAAGGACTAGTCAGTGTCACAGAAGTGATTAAACTGTTCTTCCAGGTTGTGATGATACTGTAAGGGAAGGAAACCATAGTTTCAGAAAGGAAGTAAAGCCCAAAGCTGAGTAAAACTGGTAATTTCCTTTTTACCTCTTTCCCCAGAGGAAAGGTGTTACAATTGTGTTTTGTAGAATGAATCAGTCAAAAAAAAGGAGATTTAAATATTTAAGTTGCTTATATGAAGCTTAATTACAGCATTATATTAGATACTTTCCAGCATTAGAAGCCAACAACCCGCATGCCCCCTCTCACCTCTGCAACTCAGGAACCTGCAGAGAGCAATATCCCATCACTTTGAATTGCAGTTTTATTTTCTAGTTATGGATATAATGCAGTTCCTTCACTTAAAGGAATTTTTGTTCACTTTTCATCTTCACATTTCATCTCACAGAGGGGTGATCACAGTGCAGTAGTGTCTGGGGTGCATTTGGTGAGGCTTTCAGATATCAGAAGTAGTTTTGAGATTTTTCAGGTTAGTTACAAGCTCTGGCATTTCAAGCAAGGAAACAGAAGGAAAACCACGCAGCAATGAGTAACTTGCCATTTCCCAATAACCTTCCAAGCAGAACTGAGTGGGTTTTGCATGACTTTCACAATTGCTTTGAAGAGAATTCAAACGTACCTCTCATGTTGAAACAATCTTGTCCTTTGGTTTCCCACACACCAGCCAGTGGTGTGTGCTAAGCAGTCCTCTGCAGGGCATTCCCAGACTCACATGTGAGAATTTAATGGTTGAACCACTCCTGTTTCTTCCATGCAGCTGCCAAACCAGTTGTTTTAGCTATTGGCTTTCCCTTTTAATCTTTGCTGCCTTGGTTACGCACATGTGCTAAAGAATGAATGTTATTAACTCGGATGATGACAGAAGCAATGAACACAAAACTTGTTTAAACTGGGCATGTAATTTGAAATTTTTAAGAGGAATCTTCAAGTGGGAGCAGGTTCTTCACCAACAGTGTTGAAGGTTCTGTTAGCTCCTCAATCCTTATTTGAAAGTAGCACTTCTGTATTTTCTTCTCAATCCTGTGTCAGAGAAAGGCTCCTCTGAATTAATAGAAATTTACTACGAACAGGGAAACAGGACCTGCAGGGACCATGAAATACTTGGCGTCTGCCTCTGGACAATGCTGTGGAGGGATGCAGTCAATGTCTGGTTCAGGAGGATCTGCTGAATAAATACTGCAAGTTTTCCCATGTGCCATAGCCCACAAAAATTCCCAGTGGAAATGTGAGACCTGTAGTAGAAGACCAACTGCCACAATGGTATTGCACATTATAATGCCGTAAGACAAGAGCAGGAGAAATAAAAAACATGGACATTATGCTGGTTATTTGCAATAGAAGCACATTGTGAAATAATATTCCAGTGGTCCTAGGAATGGACTGTGATGAGGAAGGACAAGGTAGAAACATCAGTTCTCTTTGCCACTCTTGAGACACACATTTCATCCCCATGGCAATGACCATATCTATACAGTTTGAAGTCTAATTCTTAATGAAAAATCCCTTAGGCTCCCTGCAGCTGTGGGAAAGTTTCTCATTATGTTCTGCAGGGCTTAATTTTCCATGCAGGGACGTTCATGTTTTTAGTTCACAGGAAAAAAAAAAAAAATCCTTACTGATGAGAGACGTTGGAGAAAAAAGACTGCTGGTGAAAATACACTGAGCAAGAGCGATCAATCCTTGTTTGGGAGAGAAGACACGGAAGTTTCAGTGTGTCTTAGATGGCAAAGGAAACTGCCATTCAATTGAATGTTATTGAAGGGCTTTCTTTTCTTCTTAGTCCTCACACTGTGTCTTGGTGCTTAGGGGGCTTATTGTCTTCCTATGTGGAAATCAGTGTAGTAGATGTGGTCCTTACTGGATGCTTTATGTTTAAGCAGTGGGAGAAACTTTTTTTTAGTTTGAAGATGGTAAAGGATGAGCTTACCATTATTTCCTTGTTTTCAGCATCTTTTCTCTAATTGTATTTGTGAGTTGACTTTAGCTCATCTGTCTTCAATGATGGCTGGGTAGAACTGCCAGTGTAGCAAACCAAATGTCAGGGTCTCAGAAATTAAAATACTTGATACTTTTGGGTTTGATAAGACTCTCCTTACAGCCTCTCCCTCATGTAAATGATATAATTAACTTATGATCAGCATTGCATTATCAGATCTGAGCATGATCAGATAGCTTTAACATTCTTTAAAATTCCCTGTAAAATAACAGACTTTGTTAGTAGTAATCACATAAGTAATTCCTATAGTATTATCTTTTAAAATTTGTTCATTAATTTTGAGTGTTGGACACTGTTTTGCAAACCTTAGGTATTAAATGGGGAACCTGTCCTTTGAAAATTAGTATTGGTGAATAGTAAGAGTAGTAATAAAGAAAAAGAAATATAGTACAACCTCTGGATACCAAGATAAAAAGAATAAGGCCAAGGCAGTCAGCTCTTGAAGATCTATTTCTGCTGTGTTAACATAAGCATGAGACAGAGTTTTAGTGCAATTTAAAAATAATTAATCTTAAATAAGCACATAATGGCAGCATAATCAATGCAAATCTACATAAATAGGTAGTCATGGTGAATTAGAATGTAGTACTACTGAATGGACTGCTCAAGATTTCATTAACTAGAAAGACTAAATAACCTGTTTTTTAAGAAAAAAATCCTTTATCCTATACCAGTTGCTTTAGATTGTTAATTTGAGAAGCTGATCATTTTGCATCATTAATCATAATAATTAGAGACAGATTTAGTGAGCTTTAGTTCACTTCTCAACTAGATTAATAGTTGTGTAATCCAGTGTTTATTAATATAAATGAAGTAAATTAGAAGCATGACATTATGAAGAGGAGGAAGAAACTTCAGGAACTTTCCTGGATCGTCCCAAAACTCCATTAATTTACCATGACAGGTTGTTCTTCGGTAGTTTGCTTTGCTTCATTTCAGTCTTTTTCCTCCTGCACTAATAATGCTGCCATTCACCCTGGAGAAGAATGTGTGTAATGATCTCTAAAGCATGTTTACAGTTACTGAATATCCATAGATTCTGGTATTTGGGTGGAGATGGGAGTAGGGAACGTACCAGCCACGGGAAGTTGTGCCTTTTTATTTAATACATATTCTTATCTGTAAGATCGTGTTCTTCATTCACCTGGAGGCTCTGAGCCAGCACTGCCAACACAGGCAGGATTTCGTGCATCAGGAGACTCCCACCCCAGCGTGGTGGTGGCAGCAGTTTGTGTGTGAGCGCTGCCATGCCGGAGTTCCAAACAAGGAATCCCGTGGACAGCGATGTCCCCTTGCTGCTTCTCTCAGGTAGGGAGGAGGGAATGTTCCTTCTGCTGCCTCTGACTCTGTGTTGCTTTGCTTCAGAGAGGAGCTGTGTGTGATGGAGTGGAGCGTAGGGGCGAGAGGTTTTTCCCCAGCTCTGAATTTTTTATTCCTTTCCCGAGCCAGGCACCTTCAGGAGCCTGTGTTTTCCCACTGTGGGATTCACAGGGCAGATTAATGCTGGGTTTAACAAAATGTCCCACTGGTGCTGACCCCTCCCTGGGGTTCTGGCATTGGTCAGGGGTCTGTGAGTGCTCCTGTGCCTGGGAAATGCAAATTTCCAGGGGCTTTATTGAACTTGTGTGCTGAAGCACCTCCTTTTTGAGCCATGTGTGTAGTTAAGGGTGAAACCTCAGATTTATTTAGGGTTGGCATCAGTTTCTCATTATAAACCTAATGTTTCAGCACTTTCAGAAATGAGAGGTTCTTCTTATGGTCTCCTTCAGCCTTGTTGATTCCATTCCAGCTTCTCTCTTTTAAAATAACTTTTTAAAAATTAGGAAGAAAATAATGAGAATTTCAGAGGGTTAGAAGATTCCTCATAGCTGAAAACATCTATGAATTAAAAATCTCCATGTACTTTTAGCAGCTGGAGGAAATCTGCACGCGTTCATGTCTTTTCTTATGTCCTCCACCAAAACCCACTAACCAAACTGATCCACAGATTGCCAAGAGTCACCAGCATTTTCTTCCTGAGAGACTTTTTTCCTTTTGAAAGTAACCCCTCTTTCCTCCTGAAATGGAAGGCTTGTTTTTAACAGGGCAGTTCTTGACCTTCTTTCACCTTTTTGTTTTGGATACACAGGCTTAGCTTTGTATTGAAAATCACATTGCAAATCTAAATAGTCATGGAAAACTTCAGAGCTCCCCACGAGGAAAGCACCAGTTGCTGTATTCCTGTATTTTGAACGGCAGCTCCTTACAATGCAAAACACCAGGCAGCAGTTGTAAAGGAGGTAATTTCCTATCCAATCCAGGCTCCAGCTTACAAATCACCTGACAAAAAGATCATGAAGAAGTAGTTGTGTGACATGTGCTCAGCCGTCACTCCGGTTATTCCACAGCACCTTTCCAGCGTGCAAGTTGAGAAATAGGACCTGGTATCCAGTGGAAGCTCCTTAGGGTAGGTGGTTTCAGTTTTGCCTCCCTTGGTTTGAGTAAGACAAGCCTGTTTGCATCTGGGAAGGGAATTCTCTCAGAGCATGCCTTCACATGCAATTTCTCATACCTTTTTGGATCATCTTAAAAGAAATCTATACCTGTAGTTGACCTACTTAATCTGTGCAATTATTCCACTTTGCTTGGGTGTATGCACATCGTGTTCTTGTCTCCGTTTTTTTTTTTCCCCTGGTTTTTGGCAGTCGTTTTATTCCTCGTTAAAAATACCATTTGGTTGTTAATGGGGACTTGAGTTGAGTATTTCTATTGTTAAAATTACTGGCCCGAAGAATGGAGGCAGGAACCAGACAGGGCTTTGCAAAATCACAGCCCATTCACCGCTTTCTCAGAAATCCTGCTGGATTCATTTAGGTGATTTTAATAGCGATGAGTAAGGCTACTGGAGCCCTGCTGAAAGCAAGTGAAATGTCAGGGATTGTTGGTTCTAGTTAAAAATGCACCCATTTCTCAACAGAGCTGATGCTGCAACATCTCTTTATCTATGAATCTGCTGAGAGATTTCCAAGAGCTGATGGGTATCTTGTGCCTAATTGTCATCTTTTGTGTGATGCCAAATTTGCTCATGTGTTCCTTCCTTCCTGGCTGTAAAGCTACAATAATCTTTAACGCTCCACAGTCTGCAGCCTACATAAATTAAGTGTTTCTGGGTCAAATTGCCTCTGAGTGGGGTGTATGTAGAGAGGATTCAGCCCTGTAAAACCGTTTTTGCTCTGTGATCCAGCAGAACTTAGTTACCAGCTGAAATTGAGGGATGGAAGTAGTTTTCCTGGAGACACTGAGTCATTTGGTGTTTCTTTCTGGCTTAGTACTGGTACTCTGAACATACTGTGTTATCTGTTCCTTAATCAATATAATTAAACATCAGCAAATCTCTTTAACTTTAATCAGACTTTAATTTAACTTAATCAGACTTAGTTTTGTTGAAATTTACTCTTCTCAGTTGTGGTGAAATGCTTACTAACACTGGAAAGAACGACACTTTACTTGCCTCATGTTACTAAGGCTATACAGGTCACTATGCTAGTGGAACGACAGTAAATTACAGATAAAATCAAAATTAAATACAGAAGTTTTTAGGCTAGATATGGTTAATTTTTGGCAATATTAACATATGCAGATTACTATACAGCATCCGATACTATTTAGTGCTTTGGTTATAATACTTTCGACCCTGATGTTTTGCTTTACATTTTTCTTGTAAATGTTGCTTTTGTGGAGTTGCTCTCATAAATTCTTTCCTGTGTTTTCCAAAGTATTGCCTTGCCCCTTGGCTATCATGGGGAAACAGCTGTGATTTAAGACATCAGCTTTGCTATTAACATCAAGTGGCTGCATAGCAGCCATGAATCATCTTTATGGATGTGTTCTGACTAAATCATAGGACTCATTAGGTGTGGATGGATGGATATCTGAGAAAGTGATATAGGTAATAGGCTGTCTTCTAAGATAATGAAAAAGTTTTCACCTTCACTTTTCTTTATATTCTTGCCTTGGAAACGGTGGCTTCAAAGCAAAGCTTGCAAACATGCAGCTGACAGTGAGTCCATCCCTGTAAATCCATACACAAAGGACTGATTCATGTGGTTGAATGGTGATTATTCACAGCTGGGACTTCTGTAGCAGAGTATTTTATCAGACAAGAACAAATTAAGTTTGGGTTCTTTTTCAAGCTGGAAGTTCTCTGGCATCGGATGGCCGAGAAAGGATTGTCCCTGGTGTTCTCAGAGGAAGGTGGGGCAATTTACTGGAATGAATCGCACAGGAATGTGCAGAAAACAAATTTTCCAAATTTCTGTTTTGCCAAAACAGCCATTTAAATAGCAAGCATTCCTTCCACACATGGCCTCTGTGGGAGGGTATTTAATCTTTCCTGTATAATTTATTTATTTCAAGGAAATTATTTTATTCTTCTACAGAAGAAGCAAAGATATAAGAAAATTGCCTCTTGGCCAAGTCATATCTCTTAACCCAGAAAATACAATTCACCCTCCCAAACGAGCTGGGTTAATCTGCTCTTCTTGATAATGTTTTGCTATAATCAGATTTTTCATAGTTGCTCTCTAAATACTAATTTTTTTTTGATCAAGCTTTCAATTTATTTGCTGCAAAGAATGGTTATTTAACTACAAAAACCCACCAAAAAATTGTCTGAACATTAACTGCCCTAAGACACGAACTCATTAGAAGCACACAGTCAGATTGATTGGACTGATAGTGATGGTGATGATAATAATAATAATTGCATTACAGCAGTGCCTTAGGATCCTAGCTGTAAATGAGGTTCTCATTCTGGTAGGTACAAAACTAAGATCCTCTCCAGCTGAACAGGAAGTGAAATGAGAAGCAGTGAGATCTTGAATACAAATCTTCCCTTCCTTTTTGTTTACTAAAAAATTAATTAAAAAAAAGAAAAAGAAAAAAAAGGAGACCTGAATTGGTCCCAGCCAGATATAGAATCATTTAAATAATGACCTCTATGATCATTGAATCCAGCCATTAACCCAGTCCTGGAAAGTCCACCAATATGCCAAATTCTGTTCTTCACCTCCTGCAAAAAAAGCAAAACATCTGTTGAGCATTTGTATGAAACAGTGGCATACAGGAATTTGGCACATTCTCACCTCTGTTTGTGGTAAGCAGTTAATAAAGAAATGAAATAATGAATGATGCAGGTTGCAGCTGCAGTAATGCAGGTAGTGGTGGTAATAAGCAGGGAGCACAAATGCCTGTTTGAAGGATGAATTGGGGTTTATACCGAGCTATTGCTTTTACAGTCAAGCA
The DNA here is from genome assembly GCA_026261815.1 of Monarcha castaneiventris obscurior. NCBI lineage: Eukaryota > Metazoa > Chordata > Aves > Passeriformes > Monarchidae > Monarcha > Monarcha castaneiventris. The sequence goes on from JAMPIT010000437.1 coordinate 5,729,606, forward strand.
GATGTCATGGGCTTGCTTTACAGGATATTATGATATATGAAACCAAAGGCTTCTGAGCAGTAAAAATTACTCCTGTCAATTCATCTTTGTGTATGGCACTTTGATATACCGTTCACAGCTTAATTATATTGTCATAGTCGAGAGATTAAAACAAAAGTCAGGTTGACTCTTGCTTAAACCTCTCTCTGAAATAATGCTTGTAGGTGAAGGGGGAAAAAATCCATAAGATCTATATAAAATTCCATTATAATGTATTGTGCCATCAATAACAGGTTCCTTCCACCCAGTTTCACATTGTGCAGTTAGGGAGATATTCATCAGCTATCACTCACTCCACGAGCACAAACAGCCAACACTGGACATCCACAGGGAAAAGCCAGAGAGTGGGAACTGTCCTTTGGACAAGCCTTGGAGTGCCTGGGCTGTGGAATGTGCCAAACCACACTGGAATTTAGGGCAGTGGTACCACGACAAAACACTTTGGTGCAGGTCTGTGGGTCTGATTGTGGGAAGTGTCTGATCATTCCCTCTGGGAAGGCCTGGCTGTCCATGCACTGACACAGAGACAGTCATTGGGTGGTGGCACCCAGGGCCCCTTCAGCTGCCATCTCTGACCCAGGGACAGGACGGGGTGAAGAGCTTTTCAGATCTCGAGCTGGGCTCAGTTTGTTACCAAGGAGATGTATGGTTTTTGGGCTTGCCTATTAACTGGCAAGTTACACACGACAAATAAACTCTGTAATCAAAATAAATTGCACGATGTTGTTTAGGCATGCAGCTTCTGAGGTTTAATTGTTACCAGCTACACTGATAAAAGCAAAACCCAAAGGAGAATTTTCTGTGTTCTCAGACTCTGTGTTACTCTTTGTATATTTCACCTTCATCTAATAAGTTCCTCTTGTGTGAAGCTGTTGGTTAAAATGAATTCCATATAGGTTCCTAATAGAGATCCACACAGCATCCAAAAAATCAGTGTGGTTAAAGTAGGCTGAAATTTTTCAAGGTGTTTTGTTTGGCATATTGCTCCTGCACCTTGTGTTTCTGGATGATGCTGTAATGCATATACAAATTAAATATAATATTAATGATTACTGCCAGGTGCTGCAAAAAAAAAAAAAAGTAATTTAAATACTAGACAAGTAAATGTAAATTGAGATGAAGGTGCTAATACAGTTTATTGCATTATTTGCTGCCCATGTTTTATATACATTGATTCAAATGATGGGTGGAGGCATGCACTTAATTTATTTAACGACTTCCTGCAGTAGCTGTGATTTTGCCCATGGGTGGCTTTCAGAGTGGCAGCTTGGAAGGCAGAGAAAGGTTGTTTATCTTTTAACTCCAGGATGAGAAGCCAGAGGTGTGGACAGGAAGAGATGCTGATGATGCCACGTGGTGTCTGCTCAGGAAAAATGGCTAATGAGGGATTCTTTCATTGCAAGTGATCACTTTCAAACACTGTGGAATTTTTTCTGTGGGTGCAAAGGTAGGGCTGCTCCCATATTCATCTGCCTGGGGATGTGGCACATGCTGACAGCACGATTTAGATATATGTGAGCAAGTAGATTAATGAGGCATCAGGAAAAAGTTCAGACATACAATCTTCTGTACTTACTTTGCCACTAAAAGATTGGATTGGCTGTCATAAATTACTAATCTGAGCCTTCTAACTGTACCAATTTGGTGCTTCTGCTTTTCTCTTCACTAGTTTAATGAAATCGTGCTTGCTTGCCTCACATATTAAAGAATCTATGTAATAAAACAACAGAAAAGAAAGAAAACCATATGTGATTCCCTGGATACCTGGATGTAAAGAAATGGGTTGGAATCTGATGTTTGCAGATACTTGCTTTGCTAAAACAAATTCTTTCCATGTATGCAAAATGGTTGTATGATTTATGTAAACACGTTTTTTTCCCAGTTTTACATGTTTGGGAAAAAAACAAATGTTTAGTATGCTATAATTTTGTAAGAATGCTGCAAAAAAAAATGGTGGAGAGCTACAAATTGTTTGTAGAGTGCATGGCACATATATATATGAGAAAATTTTAGGAAAGCCTCTGATCTAAGTCAGAAAACAAATCTTCAACATTCAAACATTTTCAACATTCTAGGAAAATGAGGATTTTCTTTTTTTCCCATGCTGAGGCCCCAGCTTCAATGAAGTCAGATCTGTGACCTGATACTTAAATGTGTAATTTGAGGCCCTTGCCCTGGGTGGAAATCCTGTTGTTATTTAGCAGTAACCTGCTGCCCCTGAGGCACAGTGTCAATTCATGTACAATGTATTTAGTGATGTGTTCTGGGTGCACTAAATAAGAATTTGATTTTCCATTAAGGACTTGTTGAGAACAGCTATCTTTCTGAAGAGCTTTTCACATCTGTTCTTATCTCACTATTTTAATTGTCTAGAGCTGTATCTGTGTGCCAAGATTCCTTTTTCTTTTCTGCAATAAATTCCTTTATGGTGCTGCCGAATGCTGTTGTTAATGTGGAATTTCCTGGCTTCAGTTGGTGATTCTAATGCCTTTCGGGTGAGCTTTGTCCATCTGATTGAGACTTAATAAAATTAGTAAATATCTCTATTTTAGTGTGTGGGTAATTTGCTTTTTAAAAAAGGATGAGGTGGAGTCCAATGCTGTGTAGTGATGGTTGGCATAGTAATATTGTTTCTTTAGAAAAGCATTCACTGGGCAGGAGACCAGAAGCAATAGTTTAGCTATTATTAATCTCTGGAATATTTAGGCTTCTCTTTTTGGCGTGATTTGCTAATAAGAGTGTTTCGCTTGAGTAAACAATGTCTTCTGAAGGAAAAAATAAACAGATTTGTTTATCTGTAGCAGCTTGTTGTGATTTTTCACTTCCTTTCTCTGTTTATATTTATTATATTTTGTATGTAATGTATAAATATTGATATCTTGGAGAATAATTTTTACAAATAATCTTTTTTTTTTTTTTTTTTTTTTTTTTTTTGGCCAGGTGATATTTTGGTGCTTAGCAGAATCCTCATGCTTTCCTTTTGTATCATAAATGAACATCACAGATATACAATTTAAAAATATATTCTTTTCCCAGCAGTTAGGGGTATGGTATTCTTAAAGTAATGCAGGGAACCTGGAACTTGCCAAGATGATGAGAACACAAGTGTAGCCCTTGCTGGTGTAACTGAGTTAATGCTCCAGAGATGTCTGAAAGGTGTGTGTGTGTCTCTTCAAGGTCCTGATTCCAGTCCGTGGCCCTTGGTTTTTCCCTTGTGTATCCCACAATGACAATTCTGCCTGCCCTGGTGAAGCACAGCTCGTGTCCCACCTTGGAAGCTTTGCCAGCTCTTGTGTGCTCCTTGGGAAGGAGGCTGAACTCGTGGGGATCTCCTTGGCACTTGTCTCAGCTCTTCCCAGGAGTGAAAAGTAACAGGCTGGAAGGATTTGGGAAGGTGGGGCATTCTGTTAGCTACAGGTGAAGGAATTTTGAGGCTAACTCAGCCTGACAGAGTGATCTAATCTTTCTGTATTTCTCCCCATGCTACACTGATTTCTGCAGGTTTGACTAGTCCAGTGTGTGAAAATAATTTTAAATGTCTCCGTATATGTAAGTTAATAATGAAATAATTCCCTAAAATGTTTCTATTCCTATTCTATGTTGAATATTTTAAGTAGTTCCTGGTTTTAATTTTGTTTTTTAGCTGTACTTAGTATATGATTGTGTTGAGTTACTTGTTGAAAGTCTTATTGATTTCCTTAGAGTTCCTGCTAGTTTCTAAATGTTAGTGTTAATCTTTTTGATGGTAGGAGCTCCTTGCTCTGCAGCTCCTTAGATTTTTGTTCAGGTAAGATAAATTCCTAAAGTAATAAGAAGAGTTGATGTGTTACTGCATAAGAAATGGATTTAGTTACTTTAATGATGGATGAAGTATTTCTCCTACTGTACATGGTTTCAGCAGAAAAGATTAGAACTGGACTAAACTACAAGCCACTGCTCTTAAATATTTCTTTGGAGATAATGCAGGTTCTTGATGTTGTGGTTTATTTGATAGAGAATCTGGACTCATTCCTAAGTAGGCCCTGAAAGTTTCTTGTGAGCAAATAATCTCTCCTAATTTCCCTTTTCTAAAGAAACTGAAAAATAATAATCTTCTCTTGGATAGAACCTGGTATTTAGCAATATTTTCAGATCTTGAGAAGAAAAATAGATTTTTGTTGTCTGCTCACACTTTAAAATTACTGTGCTTGTAAATTACTGTGCAATTGCTACAGTAAATTACTGCACTATAAAATACTGCTTCTTGGTGGCTCAGGAAGATTTTTTTAGTGTACATGCCACACTTAAAAGATACTGTAACATAAATCAAATTTATTTGAAAGGTATTATTAGGTTTTGTGTACTCTGTACTGAATAGTAGTGTATCCTTAGCAGTGATTACTCATAAATCCCACAATTATTCAAAGAATAGCCACACGATTAGAGTAGCATTGACTGTGTTATCCTGTGTTATTACAACAGTGTGGAAGCATTTTAATAATAACAAGGGATTTAATTGGTATAAAGACTTATTTGCAGAATGCTAAACACTTTGGTAAGCAAGGCATTTGAATTGTGCATTACAGGCACCCGGAGTATTATCAGCTAATTAGGAACCGAAAGGGCAAATGCAGTGTTAGCAAAGGCTGTTCGACTTCTGCACAGTTGTTTTTCACTATTAAAATGGCTGGAACAATGGTTATAAGTTTTATGTGACTTTGAGTATGGTTTATTACCTCCTGTGAACACTTCCTAAAACACAGTTTTCAGGGAGCAGTGTGCGATTCAGTTTTGCAATGAAGGTACTGATCTACAGCTAGAAAGTAATGTGGAAGTGTTTACGTCGTAATAGAACGGCATAAATGTTTAATTTGTTTCTAGGAAAAGCTGTTTGTTTATCAGCAGATGTATTTTGTCAGGTGGTGGGAAACTATGAATTCAGGTTGACTGGTCCAGGTAAAGGAGGAGAAGCATTAATGGGAGTCTGGTACCCTGGGGAGTTCTTCATTATTAACCTGCCAGTTTTAAATTCCATCTGTAACATACTAATCAAATGCTTGTGACAGTTTAAGCTTTATTGTCACCTTTAAACCTCTACAGAAGAAGGATTTCCTCTGAAATCTGGCTGTTTCTTGCCTAGCTGTTAATTATGCCTAGTGACATATCCTGCTAGTTCCTCCTTCCTTTCAGGCCACTGTTGTCTGCAGACTTCTTTTGCTTCAAGGCTACAGTATTTTATCCTCTCTCTTTGCTGTTCCTCACTTTTCATTGAAATTCCTGGCAGAAATGGTGGCCCACAGAAGTATTTTATCTTTTGTTCAAACCTTTGGTTGTTTATGACCAGTCAGCTGTCAAAACCCTGTGTCTGGTGATGAGCCACAAACTTATCCTCGCTGGAGGCTGAGTTTATTTTTCTAAAGAATTAAATATGTTATCATATAGGTGTGGTGGTGTTGAAAGTAGCTAAAAATATACTATTAATGCTTCACAGAGGAGGAAGACTGTTGCTAAGCAGACCAGGGTGGATTGTCATTTTGTGAATAAATACCTTTTTTCCTTGCCAGAGTTTGTGTGAGGCTCAGAGGTGACTGTCCTCACCCAGGGCAGCACAGGGTGACACAGAGTCCTTGTCCTCACCCTTTCAGGGGTGCAGAAGGGACACTTGTGAATGGACTGGCTGGAGAGATGTGCTCCACTCTCTACTCAGAACTTGGCTTGCTGGAGCCAGCTGCCTAAAATCAGGTTCCAGCTGTGCCCAAGGGGTGACTGTTAAGGAGTCAGAGGGGAGAGCACATCCCTTCTCCCTGCTTTCCAAACCAGATGTGGCTTTTTGGGGAAAGGCCCCAAAATCTCTCAGGGTCTGAAAAGCTGTGGGGTTGTACTGGGGCTGATGGCTGGGGTTGAAATCCTGTACTGGTTGCCTCAGTACCTGTTGTGGTGCTTGAGCCTCACATTAAAATGTGCATTTACCCTAAATGAAGTAGATATTAATGTAACAGACCGATTTTGTCCTCCAGGATGTTTATTGCACCTTTACACCAAACAAATGAACTCCAAATGGCAGAATTCCCTCTTGCTGTGCTGCTGGCAGGTTATTTACTGGTTTGTCCAAGAGCAGTGTCAGGAGCCCCTGAATTCCCCATGCTTCACCCAAAAAACTCCTTCACCTATTGGACTGAGTTGGAATGCATAAAGTGCTTCTGGGGGGAAATATTTCACAAGTACAGCTGAAGGTAAAGGCCTGGCAGTGTGATGTTGTGAAATCACGCTGCTGGCAGACCTGGCAGGGAAAGGATCTCACCATTTAATGGTTTTTTTTGCTCTTCCAGCTGTTGGAGTGCCAGCCTTCCAGGGCATCAGGATACAATTTGCTTATCTAATATCTGTAATTAATGCGTGAGCGCAGTAGCATTGTAAAGGTGGAAAATGATGAATGACAATAAGGCATTTTATTTCAGTTACTTATTGTACTCTCCAGCCAGATTATTGTTAACCCCAGATGTTTTATGACTTTTTGATAATAGCACAGAGTGTTTTATTCTGGGTATTAGTTGGGGTTACATTTTCTAATGTAGAAATTCATTCTGTCCTTCATTAAATAGGCTAAAATTGCACTATTTGTCAGTTTATGGTTCCAAGAGCTCTTTATTTTTTAAGAGTTGTGTAGGAGGAAATTCAGATTTATTGTCCTATATGCTGCTAGTCTGGGACAGGCACAATCTCACAGCTCAGCATAAAGCTAGAAAATAACTCCAAGACCAGTGATTTTCTCCTGTTTTGGTTGAAGAATCTATTAAATGGAAGTACATGAGAGAGTTTTAAAAGAAATTGATTTCCTTACTAACAATGTTTTTGTGCCTGAATAAGAGTTTAATCATATTGGTGGGAAACAAAATTGATGAACCTTTAACATCAGATGGTACAGAAATAGTGATTAGAAACCATTTGCCTACAGCTTAGAAGACAAAAATTTAGATTAAGCACAACTGAAACATTAATTTAATCTAATTCTGTTGAAGTCATGGGGAAAATCTGCTGCTGTAAAATTAATCTTACTCCTCATTTCCAGTTATGAAAAGAGTGAAATAATGTCAGTATAATTCTAGTTTAAAAGTCATCAATATACATTCTTGTCCTTTGTACCTGATGCAAGCATACCTCTCATTTAGGAAATGTCATCCTCCTCCTGTCACATTGCTTGCTTTCTGCCATTTCTTATCAACAAAACTGTCTAGATTTAGCTTCCCAAAGCCAACAAAGTGAGATCCCAGCAGTCAGAAGCCTGCTTAGAAGAGGATTTTTTAAAAAGACAAAAAAGGTATCTCAGCTGCTCTATGACTTGAGCAGGAAAGCAGCCGTGGCCTTGGAGCTGTTTCCTGAAAGAAATGCCAAAAAAAAGGAGCTCAGTTTCTGCACGGGTGTTTTGCTTTCCAGCCAGGATTCAGCTCTGGGCGTACATAGAGTTTGGACTTGAGTCAGGTTGCCTTTTCCCCCTTGTCCCTTTCCCACTGATCTCCATAAACCATGGCTAAAGGAATCATTTGGGGAGTATGTCTCCTCTGCTGGTGCTCCTGTGCGTTGTACAACTACCTCAGTACTCACTGTTCTGTTAAAGGAAGTGCTTTGGGGTTTTGCTGGGGGGTTTATTTTGAGAGGTTCTTGCCCATTGAATCAAGCACTTACTGGATAGGAAGGGCACTCTCATTTAATAAAGAATTCATTTCTAATTCTGTTCCTGGCTTCCGAAAGCAACAACAAATTAATTAATTCAGTCTTTGAACTCAAATTCTGTTACTGCCTCCTTCACTCTGCAGTGCCAAAATGGGAACTGTTGGCTCACAGGTTCCAACAGTGTCCTTCCCAAGCTGTTTAGAGGCACCCTAACTGAGCTTGGCCACTAATTAGTGACCTTTCCTAGGAGAGGTCCAAGGAGATGTGGTGCCTGATAAGCCCACCAAGCTGAATTTAGTACCAGAAAGACCAAATACCACAGTTAAATCTTTGTACTTCTCTCTTCTGTCAGCACCAGGGATCAGGCTGGTTGGTTGATCCCTCTTCCCTACTTATAATTAGTTATAATCTATAATTAGAGCAATAAACTGCTTCCATTTAGGCCAGATTGACTGAGGTAGGTGGGTATTTCTCTTCTGTTTCAGCTCCCCACTTCCAGTCCCAGTTCTGTTTCAACTCTCCACGGCCAGTCCCAGTTCAGCAGCATCCTGCTTGTGTGCATCTGGGCTGAGCCTCCTGCAGTCGTTACCAGAATTGCTGATTTGCTGAGAAAAACATCATCTACTGGGGTTTTAGAAACTTCATCATTTAACTGTGTCATCCTTCTAACACCTAATTTTGTATTCATTTAGGAGGGTGTTTTGGGGTAGGCTGAAGTATTGCCACGGAGCCTTAACATTTAAGAGGTCCTGTTAGTGATAGCTTAGTGACAGATGTGGCAACAGCTGGAGTGTCACCTTACGTTAGATACAAGGCCACGAAGTCTTGGTGTAGCCTCTCAAAGAACTGTCCATTGTCTGTAGAGGACAGTTCTGGTGCTGTAGGAAGGAGGTTCTGACTGTGTGATTCAGCCCTTATTTGCTTAAGGACCTGAGGAGCAATCCCTGAGGTGGGCAGAGTGTGGTGGGTTATAAACACCCCCAGCCCCGAGGCCTGCTGGGTTCCTGTGGGCTTGCAGGACAAAGGAACTGCCCGTGTCTGCACAAACGAGAAGTTTGACTTGGCTGAAGTGTGAGAGGTCTTTGCTGACACCCTGTGCTTGGTTACCTTGAGTTCCAGGAGCCCAGGCCAGGTGCCTGGGGAGCTGCCATGGCTCAGGTGCTGTGGGTGACACCCGAGTCTGTGACAGCTCTATCACGTATCACAGGTCTGGCAGCGCTGCCTCGGTGTCTTCATTAGCGGCTGCAGGGCGTGCTGCAGTGCCAGCCTGTGACTTCTGAAGGTCACACTTGGGAAAGGTTGTTATGCCTACGTTCACAGATGCTATTACAAGTAAAATCCAAGCAACGTGAGCGGTTTCAGCAGTGCTGGCATTTCACAGAGTCAGTGCTGTGGCGTTTGTGTGGAAGCTGCATGGCAGCAGCAGTGGTGCCAGGCAGTAATGCAGCTCTGAGATGTGCTGTAGCTCGCTAATACCAAGGCTTTCTGTTGATGACATCTATTATCCTGTGATCATCATCCTCTTTGTTATGTATCTGGTTTGGTGCTTTGGAGATGTAAATCCATGGAGGACTTGCTGTCTGAAAAAGCTGTGCCACAGAATGCTGCCAGCTAACTTACCCAAATGGATGCTTTTCTTTTTTTTGAGATACATTTTTTAACATAAAACAAATATATTGCTTATAATAGAGCAGTGCAGTTATTCATCGGTGGATTGCATTTATTACATAATTCCTTCAAAAGGAAACCAATTATTTGATTGTTCTCACCTACCAAAAAAATATCAATTAGCATGCCAGACTAATTAATCTTCTAAAAGGTAACAATCAAATACAACACATTTCCTCCCATAGGAAGACAGTACTTCTAAAGGTCACCATTTAGCTGTGCACCTCCTTTTATTGCACTTTCTCAAAAAAAAAAAAGGGGGGGGGAAGGAGGGGGTTGAATGATGAGAACTCAGTTCTCTCTAATGCTTAATAAACTTAACCTTTATCATGGTATTGAACTTGATGATCCTGCATGAAAGAGGAGTGCATGCTGCTTTAGAGGCATTTGTGCTGACTGTTAGTTAATCATTTTTATTTGCTTTATGGATACGACATGGAATATTTATTAAAATTCTTCAGAGCATAGTAAATATGAAGAGAGGTTAAAGCAGCAGAGGAAGAAGGATGGTTCCTCTGAGAAGAGGGGTATGTGAGTACCAGTGACTGTAGGGGATGCATGGTGACTACAAAAAGATCTCCTCCTGAGCAGTCATCCTGCTGTCTGATTCTGGACATAACTTCTTGAGGTGCAGATAGTGCAAAATACGTGATTTATACAATTTTTTTCACCTAGGTTTCTCCACTGTAATAAATGGTTAAAGAAATTTGTCGTAACTGAAAAGAAATAGTGAATATTTTCTGCTCGTATGGTCCTATTAGAAAGTGTGTGCGAAAACAATCATTTTGAAAAGGAAAAAAAGGAATAAAAATATAATACTTTGCATAGGGGTATTCTGAAAGCCCATCAAATTCAAAGCTTTCAAATTTCATCTCTGATCAGGCATCTTTTATGGTAAGGAGTTAAGTATCTTTTCTCAAGTAGGCTATAATTCTTCATCATACATGGTATGCTAAGTTGCTTTAGGAGGTAACTAGAGAATGAATTTTTTTTATTGCTGATCCCGAAGTAGTGCCCAGAAATTCATAGGTTCCATAAGCGTTTCTAAAGATCCATTAAAATCATCCTAACCATGATGGATGGCAGGATGCTCTGTTTTACGTCATGCTCCTCATCTGTACTAAAATTAAGCTCTCGTTTCCTTAATTGAATATTAAATTTATTTTATTCCTCGGTAGACTAGACTTTTAGCACGTATAAATCTCACTTTTATTTGCAACAGGTGCTAATCTCGCTCAAAATACACACCCTTACTGTGGTTCTTTTCCCAAGGGATTTAAGCACCTTTGCCACATGGTGCTGATTGTGCCATAAATAGGATCTCTGTAGATTGAACTGAAATGTAAAAAACCTGAGTTCCTGCTGGCAGGTTGGCTGTGGGATGGTGCTGTCTGTGCAACATGAGGGGTTAGGGTTCTGCAGACAGTTCCTCATGGCTGGACCATCACTTGGAACGGAGAAGAATATAAAAAATGTGAAACAACTTTTTTCTCATCTCTTGCTTGTGTGTTTTTCTCAGAGAAGGCAAAGCCAAGTGCTGCTCAGAAAGCAGAGAGAAGGCACGGGAGGTGACAAATATGTTTCCCAGGCAGGGATGGAAATAGGACATGAGAAAGATAATGAATCCCCTACAATTTTGTGCTTTTTCTGTTCTGCCTCTGGTTTCAGATCAATTTTTATCTTTTTCCCAACTTGTTTTTCTTTTCCATGATGCTGGTAAGTGTAGCAATCAACATTCTAGATCAAGAATGTCTGTTCACTTCCTCGGGGATCCATGCCAGCATCACTATTTTTGGTCTGCTTGGGCTGGGAAGTGAGGGCAGGGCTGGTGCCAGCAGTGAAGAGGAGCCCTTTGTCCCCTCAGCTGTGCAGCAAAGCCAGATGCTGCACCAAGAGCTGAAATGGCTCCCACCAGCAGCTCTTTGAAGACGCCCCACCTCTGAAGTTGTTTCAGGGATGTCAATCATTTGTAATATTTGACTTGCTTGTCAGTCAGTGCCAGCCTTCCCTGAAAATGTGATGTGGGGCTGGAAAGGCTCCTTCACATTAAAGCCTCTTTAGTCACTGACAGTTTTGGTACAGAAAACATCCATCAGAGTCACTAGTGGGAGGAAGCTGTGCTGTCTCTGTCAAATTCCAGTGCTCCTGATTAGTGGATTTCGTTGTTGTTGTTGTTGCTGTGTTGGTATACTCCCCCAGGAAACCCACAGGATCACTTGTCTGACACTGTGTTGGCTTCCAGGGACATAATGTATGGTTTATTCCCAAAGCTGCAAAACCTGATGTTTGCTCTCCAGGAACAGCAAGTGTCCTCAGAAGTCAGAAAGCTGCTTTCGGGCTGAGTTTATTTCCCTGAGAAATATACGTACAAAACTTTTTGCTACCTTGTGTGCACCTTTATAGATGAAGTGAAGTGTGCTGGCAATCGCTGCTTTAATTTTTGTGTGGGCAGCTGTTACATTTATGTAAGTATTACTCCTTTGGAGAAATTGCTAGGAGATATAAAAGTTTAAGTTCTCTGCTGGAACATAATTCTGGCTTTCACAAAAGCATCTCCCAGCCCATCAGTGTGCTTGGCCTGCCACATGCTTGAGCCTGTCTTGTGCTCCTCTTACAACTCCAACTCTTCTGCAGCCACCAGCTGACAGCAAGGAGTCGATTACTAACAGAATAAATTTAAAATAAAACCAAAATGCAAAGCCTCCATCAACTGGGCCTTTTCCTAGAAACCAGGGAGATTAAATGGTAATGACTGTCTTCAGTGAGGTCATCTGTTAAATCCCAAACAACCTGCTAAAAAAAAACTTAGTGTTTCTGGCCAGAGGGATAAAAGGAAACATGGAAATGTCTCAGTTTGGGATATTTGAATGTGAGCAAGACTGCCAGCCCTGAGGAGTGTCCTGTGGCTATGAGGGACTGCCTGAGGTAGCCACCAACTCTCCTGCTCTGAGAAAACTCCTTTTTTTGTAGTTTGGAGCCTGTTTGATGGGTTATAATTGCTCTGTGTCCTGCCCGGGTGCTGGGAAAGGGCTTCTCCAGTGGCACAGCTCAGGGCTGCTGCCCTACAAGGTTGGTCTGGATTCCCCATATAGATGTGCTGGGAGCTGCTGAGACCCTCTCCTTGTGCCTCAGTCTGCCATTCCTTGCTCTGGGCAGCAAATCCCCCCTTCTGAGACTCAAAGAAAGAAAGAAAACAACCCTCCTCACCAAAAACCCACCAAACCAAACAAAAATAATAATTAAAAACCAAAACAAAATCAACCAAACCAAAAGCAGCACAAACTCACCATTTCCAAAGCAGTGGGAGAGCCTTACAGAGTCCCAGTTTCCACCATTCCACTTCTTTATATGCTGAAGAGACTTTTTAAGGACACAGTAGACTGTTCTCACTGTACAGCACTCCTGTAGCACTGCCCAGCTCCCTTGGATGTTTTGGAAATTTTCCAGATAATTTCCAGAAATTGTGGGGGACCTTATTACTCTCTATAACTTCTGAAAGGAGATTGTTGGGGGTTGGTCTCCTCTCACAGGTAACAAGTGGTGGGGCCAGAGGAAATGGCCTCAAGTTGCAGCAGGGGAGGTTTAGGTTGGATATTAGGAAACTTTCTTCACAAAAGAGGTTGTCAGGCACTGGAACAGGTCAGTCTGGGGAAGTGGTGGAATCACTGTTCCTGGAAGTGTTCAAAAGGGGTGTGGATGTGGCACCTGGGGATGTTTCAGTGTTGGTTTAATGGTTGGACTTGATGATCTTCGAGTTCTTTTCTTGGAGTTCTTAATGATTGTATGGCCCATGATTCTATAAATTTATTAAGAGTTAATGTAAATAAACCCATCTGGGCCTGATCCAGCTGTATAAATTTCTGTCTTCTACACAACATTTATGCAGACTGTGTTTTTGCTGTGGTGTCTAAAGCAACTTTGGTCAAGCTTTCTGAATGACAGAAGTGTGTGACTTCTTGTGGATGTGTTAAGATTGAAGCCCTCTGTATTAAAAGGAGATTTAGAGGTTTAGTGTTGAGGTTGCCTCCATTAACTAAGAAGGCAATTTTATTGAATGTGTGAAAGAGTTAAAATGTTAATTGTGATGCTTGAAATGTTGGGTTTTGCCTATAAGATATTTGGATATTCAGTTAAGTGGCTGTATAGTAAATATTAAATGTGTGTTGTTAAACTTGGCTTAACTCACCGTGTCCAGGTTTTCTGTAAGAAGACTCACATTTTTTGCTAGAAAAGGCACATATTTTTCAGAGAGAAAACTCTGTAAAATATGAAGAATTTCTTTGTGACTTTGTAATAAGGAGAGGTAAAGCTGTTTGTATGCAGGATGTCCTTTCTCATCTGCTGCAAGTATTTTATACACCTCTAGCTGTAAGATCAACAATACCTTCCCATGACTTTCTACTTCTGTGAATAATCAGGGAACAGTCTCTTTTGCAGTGGGTTTGCTTTGATAAGATTTGGTACTGGCATAATATTACAGCTTGCAAATATTTCAGTCAGCTTTAATATAAGTTGTTATACTATGCTAGAATGAAGCCACACTCTGAAATAATTTTACATCATAAGTGGTTCTAAATGAAAGTACTTGCAGATTATTTCCATCACATATGTGCAGGATAGAATCTGTTTCTGCCTAAATAATATTTAAATCCATTACCTTTGGAGAAAACAGTCATTTCAAACTTTAGCACCTGAGTGGTGCTGAACCTTAGTGATGGTGATAGGGATTGTTATCAAAGTGCTGTCTTCTCAGGAGAAACCTCCCTCCAAACAAAGCTTGGGAGGCTCACTAATAGGTCCTGGATGGGCACAGTCCAGCACACTGAAGGCTGATGATGCAGCATCTTGGCTTGCCCAACTTTTGGAAGCGGATATAAATTTATTTAAATATATTTTTGTATGTATATATGTGCACTCATCTATTTCTTATATATATATATACACACACACACATACATATACACATACATGCATTTATAAATTTATAAACATGCAATATCCCTTCTTACAAAGGTGGCCATAGTGTTTTTGTGCTTTTGAAATCATAAATTTCTGCCAAATTGCTGCCTTTGGGGGATTTGCTGATCTGGGAGCTTCCCTTCTCCACATGCTGCTCCTGCAATGCAAAACAGCCCAGTTTGGAATAGCTTTCCTGTGTGTCGCCTTGCAGATCTGATGTGTTTTGTTTTTATGGGTCAGACAATTTGTGAGTGAAAGAAGTGCTGGGCAAATACCAATCCTTTAAATATCTTGGGATTGACACTGCCAGTGTTCAGAGGAAGTTGATTGAATCCTGATTATAGTCTTTGGAAAAATGAGCAAACAATGCAGCCCCCAGTTATAAAATTATCTAAGTTCATGTGAACATGTCTGAGTTGAGATGAAAAAAGATAGTGTTTGTGTGTGTGCTTAAGTCTTTATTGCTGTGGAATTAATAAGGTTATTGGCCTCAGGATCTTCAGCCACTGAGTTTTGAGACTGGGGTTTTTGCCTGAGTAGGTCAAGGAAAATAAATATCTATTTACATTTATAAAATTTTAAATGTCATTTGATTTATGTAACAATTACTGGGAGAAAAACAATACTTTTTTCTTAGAGTTATTTCTTTGTTTTCTTCTGTGAAAACTGAGTACACAGAAAAAAATTCAACGTACAGCATTAGGAATATCCTGGTTTCCAGGCTCTTTCTTTTAACATTTACTGTTTGCTTCTGCAGAAACATTTCATGCATGTTCTGGGAAGTTGTCTTTGAACTTGGTGTACTGATAGCCCTGAAAGGATTTAGTGTGGTGAAAGGCTGCTGGATAACTTGGACTGCCACTTGCAGCAATAGCAAATTGCATCTGTCTCTCCAAGGCTTCTGTTCCACAGGGTTGGTACTGGTACAAGAACTGAACAAATCTTAAGTCACATCAAGTGTAGAGAAACTTAATTTGGCAGTGCAGTTTTGATTTGACATGGCTCTGGAAATGTGGCTTTCTTTACTTGCTCTTGTATTAGATCTTTGGGCCAGGTCTTCAGATGTTAACCTAGATTTTGTCTCCGCCCATTGTTTCTGAAGTGCCAAGTCACCTTTTCGAAGAACACCAAGATCTGAGAGGTAAAGAATGGCAGATTTAGCACATCTTGGGTGGTGGGGTTGTGTGAGCAGTCCTGTCAGCTCCTCTGTGCATCCTCTCACAGCCCTCACATCACACACCAAACCCCTGGGAGCTGCTCAGGGTGTGTGTGCACGGTGTAACAGCATCCCCTGGCCAGGTGCTCTGGGTGAGCTGTAGCAGCACAGTATATGGCCCTGTAAACCTGATTTAGTATCTCACCATGGACCTGTGAGCTGTAACCTTGGTGCTGTGCTCCCCAGGGACAGCAGGAGCTCTCTGCAGAAAATGCTCTTTGCATTTTGCTGTAAGATCAGCGCTTTTATGTCACCAAAGCTTTTGTATCTCTGAAGTACTTGCGTTTTTAAAATCAAAGATAAAGATGTACCTACAGCAACCTTTTGTTGTTAAATTTATTCACGGCACCTAAACCAAGCTGTGTTTTCAGTACTTTAGAGGAAACAGAGAAGCACTGTTTTTCCCTTATTTATTCTTGACCTCTGGCTGCCTGAAATGCAGAGTCCATTGAGTCTAACTCTCCTGCAGAACAGAGATTAGTAAAATAGTATGATTAATAGGATCAAAATCAGACGTTTTCTTGTACTGAAACCTATGTTTGTATACAGGAAAAACAATAACCCTTCAATCGTCTACCAGCATGTAAAATTACCTGTCAAGGTAACATATGCGTATGTATTTTGTTGAGATACAGTAGGTGCACATGAAATCTGCCAAGAAACTTGTGCTTTTTAGGATGCTTAACTTTTTGTCCCTCTCTACGGATGGATATTTATCAGTTTCAGGTTTGTAATATGTAATATATATATTGGGTAATAATAGAAGTAGGAAAGTTACATGAAACTATGAACAATGTAGTTTTAAAAAATATGATACTTTTGTTCTTCATTGAAGTTTATGGGAATTCTTGGACTTCTGTTAAGGATCCCAGTATTTTGCAGTGCTTGAAAATTAGATTTTAAGCAAGAAAAGGTGCTTATTTGAATTCCCTAAACCAGAGTAACCTTTACTTTTTCAGAGCCCTTAAGAGTGGTATTAGCTACTCAGCTTCTGTATTAAAAAAATAAACTCAAGAAAAACAACCCCCCAAAAAAGCTGCTACTGACTTGAACATGCCCTGAGTTATTCAAAGCTAAAATACTGAAAGAAAATATTTTTTCTTGTGTTTCTCATTACAGCATGAGTATTTTCTTAAGATAAGATGTGAACAACTGTAATACTATTGTACATCTACATTTTATGAGGAGGTGTCTTCTCAATTCATGCTAGATCAACACAAAGTCCTTATTTTAATAACAAAATGGCAGGTAGAGAAGATATATTGATTTTTTTTTTCCCCTTGTCTTGTCTAAACTCATTTTTATGAGTTACTTGGACCATTTTTCAGCAGAAGCCAAGGCTGGGAGGAAATTGGTATGTTAAGGTATACTGTTTAAGGTATAATGTTTCTATATTTTGACTTTAGAAGTCCATGCTGTTCACAGAAAATGTAGGGAATTTTTATATTCCGAATCAAAGTGCTGACAAAGGATTGAACAGTCAGACATTAAGTAATCTCAGACCTCTCAGGAGTTCGTGTGAATGCTGAATGTTATTAGTTTGGGCATGTGGAAATCTCAGACCTGCGAATTTCTTCCTGGACTAGTGACACTTGGGAGAGAGGTTGGTTTAGTTTTGTTTGTTTGTACAAGGGCAGAGTGCTTCATGAAATCCATCTGCTGGCTCAGCACAAATTTCAAGCTCTGGATCTGTAGACATATTGCCAAAAATCGCAACCCGTCTTGCTCAAATATTCCCTTTCATGAAAGTGGGTATGGGTTTATTACTCCAGCAGCTCTTTTGAAGAGGATCAGTCAGATCAATTCAAAAATGTCTGTACAAAGTTGGAAGGGCACATGCAGGTGTATAAATCTCATGTTTTGGTGTGTTTTCTTTAACCCCTTCACTCCTAATTAATAAAGTGAAGGACTAATGAGATATTTTGTGATTTTAGTACCGTGGCACATTCTGGTTGCTGGTTCATTGTTGACATGGACAATGCAGGTATCATTATGAAGGAATTTTTGGATATGAGATGCAGGAAAGTCATAGCTTTGCTCCCAGGGCTGTGCAGGAATTCCTGTACGAGCATGAGGCACTAGGAGTTCATAGTGTAGCCACAGTTCTGTTTGCATCAGTTACAAATGGGGGTGCTGCTGCTCCTATTTGCCCATTAAAAACCAAATCTGTCTTTCTGCAGTGTAAGAAGGGAAACTAGATGGGATCTAATAGTCTTCTAGTCTGAACATTTGACCAAGTAACTGCGAAAATGTCAAATGCTACTCAGCCATGTTCTGCAGGAATGTGGCATTTTTGGATGTTTGTGTTAGTGCATTGTAAATACGAATAAAAGCAATCATGATGAGACACTGAAATTTCTTGCACACAACTAAAAAATTCAAAATAATGCAAGTAACTAAAATACTTTTGAAGAAGTTTTTACATATTATTTTTAATATTAGCAGGGTTTAAAAAAAAAAAAGTCTCAAACAATTATCTCTTTACACTGTACTGTGTCCCTTTAAATTCTGAGCCTCTCTGCTGGGGTACTGCTCCTTCTCCTCCTAAACATGGTGCTGCCTTCATTGTGCTTCATCTCACTGTGCCACCTCTGACCATTAATGCAAATTGGAGGCCAGATAAGAGTTGCTCTGGATTTAAATTGGTGCAACTCACAGCAGAATCTGTCTCCAGTTCATATTAATGACTGCAAGTGGGAGAAGCTGCCTGAACAGAGAGGAAGCTCTAATGAGACCATGTTCCTTCACCCGTAGCCATATCTCTGCCACCTAATCTCTTTTCCAGACTGTCGAATCAAGTTCATTTAATTGTATTTTCAGTTAAAGTCTGCAAAGTGCAAATATGGGAATAAACAAGGAATCATGTTTGCATGTTCAAATGTCTTTCTCTTTAAATTCAGTGCTTACATTTTTCTTGGTAATTGCACTGGAATTGCTCTGTGCACGCATAGCTGCTCTAGGGGGTGGGGGAAGGCTTTTTAGTCCTTCCTCTTGGAGCACCTGGGGCATTGCAAGAGCCCACACTCGCTTGGGCCTTTTCCTTTAGATGAAGTTCAAATAAAAGCCAAGAGAATATTTGTTTGTGCTGCTGTTAATAACAGAGTGAGATTTCTGTGCGAAGGCACTGTCTGTCAGCAGAGCAAACACAGCATATTGTGATGTTTGTGTGCCTGACTAAGGGCAGTATTTATTTCATCCTTGGAGAGCCTGTATGGAGGACAGAATTCCCACTGTGCCAAAAAGGATCTGCAGCAGATACCCTAAACTCCCTTCTTTGATAAAGTACCTTTTGTCAGCAAGTGTGTATGTTGAAAATTAGCAGTTCCTTCAGCACAAAAACCTTGACATTGAATATAATTGAGGAGGTTAGTGTCGGCATGTTCATAAGTATTACCTGTCATTTGAAATATGACAGTGCTGTAACTGCAGGACCTTGGGGACTTCACTGTGCTGGCACTGCCATCTGACTGCCTTGGAGTCTGCGAGACAGCTTCCGAGCCACTTCGACCCTGAGATAATTAACATGGCCCTGGAGGCTTCTGCCTTTTGCTTTTCTGCACTTGTTGTTTAATAAGATGTTTGTTGCTCTGCTTGTCTTTGATGCAGTGGTGTGCCATTAGGGACACAAGGTCCTTCACATGCTGTCACAGTTAGTGGGTTTAGGTAATGCTGTCTGTGCAGCCTTCCTTTCAATCCCAGCAAATTAAAATATTATCATCAATTAGCCAGCTATGCTGGGTGGCTCGCTCCGTTTGTGAGGGGCTGCACGTATTTATGGTGCAAGGTGACGGGGAGGAGAATATTATACAACTCAATTGCCAGGAAAAAAGTCATGTTTTAAACAATGTCAAATGCTAAAATGATATCATAGGATGCAGAGATGAAAGGCAGCATGCAGCACTTCAGGGGAGGGAGGGGTTGTTGCTGTCTGGGAGGTGCTGCCTCGGGGTGGAAGGTTATCAGCTGTCTGTGGTCAGAGAGACACTTGTTTTAATCACTTGCATTAATCAAGATCATGGTGGGTTAGTCCATAAAGTCTTTTTGGTGTGTTGCTAAAAGCAAAATGTGTTTTTAAGGAGATAGGAGAGAAAACAGAGACCCTAAAAGTTTGGAGGATCTTTGTGTAGACAAGCTGAACACAGCTGGTGTTACTTTTCCACTCTGTGATTTAAAGGGTTGTGAAAAATTCAGCTGTGCTGCTCCAGAGAGGTTCATGCTAATACTTTGACAGCTCACGTGGCTCAGCTGCTTTTTTAATATTGTAAGAACTCAAGCAACACTAAATCTAGATAATCAGCTCCAGTGGATGGTATGATTGAGCTAGGGTGCTTCCACAGAAGGACATTTTTAGCCACAACAAAAGCTTCACAAAGTCATCTTGTTTCTAGGGAATTGTCTGTTTCAAGGAAAAAAGCCCTTAAGATAGTCTCCTTCAGGGTGTTTTTCCTTTTTATTAATAGTTGCCCTCTTTTGTGTGTGTTTATTTCTGAAGGAAACAACAAATGAGCATAACCTGGAATGTGCAACATTGGAGAGCTATGGTTATAGCATTTAACTTTTCATTTCATCATGTAAGAACAAATGGAACTGGGAAGTTACCTCACTGCACCCATTTAGTTTGAGATACTTCTAATCTGTCTTGCTTCTGGAGAGTATAATTTAAAATTAGAACTGTGAAACAGTGCTAGATAGTATTGAACAGCGAGTTTGGCTGGTTTAGAGGAATGCTTTGAGTGGAGAAGCTTGGAAAATGCCATCAGATAAAGTTGCAGATATCAAAAAGATTAATTTATACACCACAATCCACCCATAAGGACTCACAGTGCAATAACATCTTTCCTTAGTGTATTATTTCCACTGTCATGCTAATACAGAATGAAAGAGGGAAATACAGCAGTTTCCTTCTAATAATCCAGCATTAGTTTGGGAGTTAAAGCCAAGATGACTGAAAGCTACAGTATTCTAAAGACTCGTTCTCCTGTTCTTTTACATTATGAATATAAATACCTGCTCAGTTGTAGACATTAGGCTTTCATTGTATAGCCCACCATTAGGCATAAACCACACAAGAAAGCTGTCTGCATTAGGCTATTGAAAGAGCCCTGATTTACAGCTCTTCTGTACCCTCACTCTGCAAATATTAATGGAGCAGTAAAGGAAAAAAGGTATTGCAAATTCTACATAAATACATTCATCTTTGACTTTCATGTACAAGTTTGGCTGGCATGGACCTTTTTATTTTTTTTTTTTGTTCTAAAGTACAACTAAAACATTTGTTGTTTAGTCATAACCTGACAGAAAAATCACAGGAGTATTCAAACAATTCCTAGTTGATCCTTTTTAAAAACCTGTTATTGGATGGGAAGAATCATTTTCTCAATAAAAATAATTAAATGCAAGATGTTGTTGCTTATATTATACTAATTCTTGCTTGAATTTCAGTCAGCAGTGGCAGAAGACTTGAGCAAGAGATGTGATCCAAAGCCTTGTAGGAGTGGGGAGGGCTGTTCCCTGGGTCACAGCCAGCAGGGCCTCTCGAGTGCTGCTTTTGTTCTGCCTTGGCCTCTGCTCTAGGGCTGCAGGATTTTTTTATCTGCAATTGTGGAGATTATTATTGTAGGATGTCAGAAGGCTTCCAGTGGTGGAAAAAAGCATGCTGTACACATAAATACCCTTTTTCACAAAGCCATTTAACTTTTATTTATCAGAAACCTATGAAGTTCTGTCAATTTTCCTAGTGAATGGTAGAAAATAGATAGAATTAAGTGAGTAAAATTAACAGTAATAAAGTTAGGGAAGCATGAAATTAAAAAAGTGATTGCAGTAATAAGGTATAAAAGTTTTTCAGGAAAAATAATACCCTTTTGATTTGGTGAAAAACAATATTAGTAGTACTTATTAAAGAAGAATATATTTGTATGATCAGTATCACATCAATGAGGTCTACTCTACTTCTTGGTTTTACCTACTCTATTTTATTTGATTATCTCAAATTAATGTACTTTACAACAGCTAATCAATTTGTTCTTCTCAATTTAACGATAGGTAAGTATTACCAGCTTGCTTTTGAAAAAGAAGAAGAAAAAAAAAGATTGAAGCAGAGGCTTATGAGATAAGTGGTAAAAATCCATTAAAAAAGGGCTTTACTTTCAGGTTCTTGAAGTTGTGTAGCTTAACAAAAGGTGTAGAGCTCAGTGTTTGCCCATACCTCAAGTAGCATTTAGGTGCTTCAGTTTGTAAGTTTATACAGTGGCAACTCAATGCAAAGCATGCATGCAGCCCCTCAAAGAGCAGCTCATCCCTCCAAAGGAGAGGAAGCTTCCAAGGATGAAGAAAATAATTACTTTTGCCTTTTTTCTCTTTTGCCTCGCAAATTTTCATGCATTCTGCACAAAGACAAATTTCTCCAACAAGGGAATGGAAGAGGAGGGAGTGTGAAGGAATATGAGTCAGGAGGAAGATTGAGGTTACACATTGCAACATCATCATTATTCTAAGAGATGGATTTGGATTTGAATTGTCTTGGGAATGGAGGCTCTGTGAAATTGCTGAGATGATGGACTCGTGCTTAGGTCAAGAGAGAAGTGGACAGACTGAGGGAGATCAACTTCTCCATCAGTTCTAGGGCTCTTCCATTCAACATTTGGCATAGTGCAGTTTTCTCTTTACAAGGTCTTGCATGTGAATCCTGCCTTGACAGATTTCTCTATTTTCTTGCCCTCCACAAATTTTCATAGTCTACAAGTGCAAGGATCAATATACCCCAGTAGAATCTTGGTGTAAGACCGAACATCAGAACAGCAAGAAAATTCTGGTTTGTGCTGCACAAACACAATGTTGTGGCAGTGTTAGGTTTTTGTATACAGATGTGATTAATACCATTTCACCAAAATAATATATTTGAATAACTGGTGAGATTCTTTCTCCCAAAGATCTTCATTAAAACACGGATAGATCTTCAAAAATTTAGAGAGGAGATATTCAAGGGAGTGTCATTTTAATACACTGTTTTTACAGCAATAATATTTCCTGGCAAATTGGTAGTCAAGTTCCTGTGAGATGCTTTGCTTTCACAGTTCTCCAGTGGGTTGGGTCTTTTGGTGTAATACAGCTCGAACAGACCTGGATAAGCTGAAAAGCTTGATAAGGTCAGAAGAGTGAATGACTGCTGCAGACATATCTTATTCACAAAACATGCATTTAGTTCTCTGAATTCTTCTCTATTCATCTTTTCATCTCTGTTTTAGTTTCACATCTTATATAGAAATGTCAGCACATTATTGTATTTTATTTTTCTTTATTACTGAGCTTTGCAAAGCTGATCTTTATTATTTTCCTGATTCTTGCCCTTTTAATAACCTTTAAATATAGGTCCACTTCTTGCTGGCAGACCAGCTACTTTGCCGTGAGGGTTTGAAAAGGGACTCTTGTAGAAAGAAGAGTGTGTGCTGGGAAGCGTTAAATTTCCCTGCGTGTTATTGTCTGAGTCGCATCAGCTCAGTGGCACATTAAGTAATGGGCTGTCATGGTCTGTTGTTATGGAACAGTTCCCATGAACTAGCATTGGGTGTATCTTATGTAACAAGCCTATCTTTAGGCTGATGTACAGGATTTCACATTCAGCGCCGGGCAGGGATGGAGCTGATGTTTCCTTTCTGCCACTGTGTCCATATTTTTTAATGCACATAAGTAGCACGTGGAAAGTGGAGGTTGTTGCTTTTTGTGCCTGCTGAAAGGAGATAACGTTCCTTCAAATAGCTGTGTTCTGGAAAGAATAAAAGATTCTGGATCTCTGACTGAAATGCTGTGGCTTCCTGCCTTGCAAGGGAGAAGGAATTTGTCCTGTGGCACAAAAAAGTGCATCTGGGGAGAGGTTGTTTCAGTTTTAGTGACATTTTTAAGACTGGCTTCAGGGCCCAGATCAGATGTTTCTTAGATACCTATTGGCGAATGCCTCATTTTTAACAGAATTGTTTAGGCTGGAAAAGACATTTTTAATATTGTCAAGTCCAACCATTAACCCAGCACTGCCAAGGCCACCACGAATCCGTGTCCCTAAGTGCCACAGCTACATGTCTTTTAAATCCCTCCACGTGTGGCACGGCACCACTTCCCTGGGCAGCCTGTTCCAGTGCTTAACAGCCCTTTCCATGAAGAAATTTTTCCCATATCCCATCTGAACCCCCTGGCACAACTTTAGGCTGTTTGCTCTTGTCTTGTTGTTTGTGACATGGAAGAAGAGACCGACCCCCACTTGGCTGTAACCTCCTTTCAGGTGGTTGCAGAGTGTGAGAAGGTCTCCCCTGAGCCTTCTCTTCTCCAGGCTCAGCCCCTCCTGGTGCTCCAGCCCCTTCCCAGCTCAGTCCCCTTCACTGGACATGCTCCAGCCCCACAATTTCTTGGAGTGGCCCAAAACTGAACACAGGATTTGAGCACTAGAGCTGCTCGCCTCAGCAGCAGAGAAATATCACACTCATGGGGTGACCTTTGAGGAAAATCACTAATTTCTTTGTTTAGAGTGCAGGGGGCACAGATCTCATAGAGCAGTTGCTGGTAAATGGAGTATGTTATTTCTATATCAGTGTCACACTGTCAGAAAGTGGCACTTTGTTAAGATAATGTGACCTTTAGAATCATCTTTTGGTCTTTTATTCTTTCTCTGGTACCCTGAATCTCTACTTTTAATTCTTAATGTTTTTCGATGAAGTAGAAATAACACAAAATCCAGTTATTCACGTTCTTTCCTTTCAGCTATATTAGTTGGTTTTTCATAAATGGCATAGGTGCCATTTTATCCGTGAAGAACTTCTGTTTGCTGACTGTAAAATGTACATCTGTTCTAAAATGTAAGTTTGGTAAGCATTTACATATTTTATAAAGGAAAGAAACTGATACAAGAATGGGTATCAGCTGCTTTCCAATGGCTTCTGTGGGGAAGAAAGTGGATTAAAAAAAGGGCCCCGTGAGCTTTGTGCTAGGTTGTCTGTTGCAGAAGCAGAATGCCACAGTGCTGGAGAAATTGTTATTTAAAAGGGAGAATATGAGACTAGGTTAGATAATAACAATTAGGTTTGAATATTTGCAATACTTCCTGCTAGTGCTTTTTTGCATTAAGTTCTTGATATATTTTTTTTTGAGGAGATTCCCCAGCTTCAAAATTCCTCTGCTCAGTCTGATCATCCTTATTAAGCACTCGTTGAATCAGAGGTTCAGTTTGGTCTCCTTACAATCTCTCTTGGAGCTGCTCCATGAAATATGAGTCATGCAGTATGCTTTGGGTCAAGGAAACAGACTTCCCTTCTTCCATAAATATGTCCCAGTTTTAGAAAGGAAGTTTGGTGATTTGCTTGTTTGTTTTTTTTTTTTTTAACTACTGAAGGATTTAGCTGAAAGCTTTCTATCCTACAATGCTGGTTTCCAGCAATTGCTCCTTTTGCTTTCATGTCATGAAGCCTGTGGTCACAGAAAAAGATCCTGCTACTTGGAATAGGAACTGGAGGTCTGCTTGATTATTTTTAAACCCCAGTATTGTCATATGAGTAGAAATACAGTAGCAAAATACAGCTCAGTAGCTTCATGTGCATATTTTTTTATTGAAGAAATGTTGATTTCCCTGGAGACAAAAGCATTTTTAGAAATAGAGGCTGCCTGTTAAAAAAAAACACATTAATGTAGCAATGTTACAGCACTTTGTTTGTTCTAATTGTACAGAAGTCATATGTTTTAAATACTTAAAGTATGTGTAAGTATACACTTAATTACCAGTCTGAATTATACTTGAACTTCCATAAAAAATCTCGGCATTGTTGCTGTACTTGGGCAACCGAAGAAAAATCTGTGCTAATATAACAAATGTAATGTATATTAATATTTCTGAGAAAAAGAAGGAAATACTGTTTTATTTTGTTTGTGCTTAAAATTTGGAAGTTGGATTCTGTGTTTAACAGCAGCTGTTTGAGTCTTGGGTTACTTGGAATGAAAAAACCCTGTTAATAGAAACACTTAGCAAGAATTCTGAGAGGAAGGAGTTTAGTTTCTAAGCCCTGTTCAGTTTTAAAACTGTGAAAGGTTATTAAAAAGTCAGTTTTACGGGAATTACTTTTGATATGGTTTTTGAGAATGATCTATTTCTGGAATCAGGAACCTTGATTCTTTGGTATACTTTTTCCAGGAGGAAGGGTCATCATATAATCCAGTTGAAATAAAGCCCAATTTTTCCTAACATTTTTATATGACTATTGCTATTAGCAAACTTCACGCCTTCCAAATTGTCCAAAAAAAAAAAAAAAAAAAGAACAAGCCCAAAACCACTTAATTTCTGCTAATGTTTCCTACTATGATGTGTTACAGGACCTTGGAAACTGCTGGAGGAGAAGCAAGCACAAATATGGAGAGCTTCTTCCCATAAACTTTTTAATAGTATTTTAAGCAGATACTAGACAGATTGTAGATGTGTCAGGTTTGTTAAAGCTAATACTTCAGCTCAGGGAACCCATTTGGCACTACAAGTGAATCTCCCAGATGGAACAATATCATTAAAAATTAATTGTATAACCACTGGACCTGCCTTTAAAGACTTTTGAACTGCTGAGGCTTTCTAATCAGATATTGTTGCTCCAGTTCACCAGTGAAGCGAATCCAATGACTTTTCCGGCGTATGGCCTACTTCTGTTAATGAAAGTACAATTTATTCACTTCAACATATAGGCTGTAAAACTAATCTCCTGGTTGACACATTATTCTCTTCTGCGTGTTTAACTTCTCTTCACTGAACCAAAAGAAAGTATATAGTAAATCAGAAGGGACACATCAATCAACTTGGAACTGTTTAAAAGACAATTAGAGCTGGGGAGGGTGGCTGCTGGTGGTGTTTGATGCTGAGCCTGGCTCTTCCCTGGCCTGCCCTCTCTGGGTGAGTTACATCAGGCATGTCTGGCCCATTATTCTTTGAGGATCTTTAGCGTTCAACAGAGCTTTAAGAAAACCCCAAAAGAACACCTTTTGTTTAAGGACCTTGCTTAGTATTTTCATCTTTTCCTCTTCTCTCTGGGCTTTCTCATGGGTACTTACTTGTCACTGTTATGACATAACTTTCGGATGATAATATTCATCAGAAAACTTTACCAGCACGTTCATTTGCACTAGACCTGTCACTGTTGATGGTGGACCAAACAGATCAGCTGGCTCTTGTTTTACTTTGAGACAAACCCAGACAAGTTTGGACACCATTTGGTGTCCAGTAAGGGGCAAGGGGGCCTTGAGGCAGCCACTGAGCTGCCACCAGTCCTGTTCTGGCTGCTGTAGGGATGGCTGTGTCCTACTGGATACCTTCATCTACCGTGTCTGTCTCTACATTCATATGAACATGGACACCTCCTTTAGGTGAGACTCTTGCACTTCAGGTTGGTTTGTTTTTTCTGGGGGACAGAGCAGGTTGTTTCTCAGCTGGCTTCCCTTCTAGCAAAAGCTTCCCCCAGTCCATTCCTCACACGTCCAGCTTCAACAGCTTGAGGGCTGTTTGGAGTCATTTTAATAGTCAGAAGCCTGATATTTGCCACTAAACATTTAAATCTGATAGTTCTTACTGCCACTTTTATTTTCTAATAAGGTGTTTGTTGCCACAGAAGTAGTTCAGTGGTTGTGTAGCTTTCTAAGAAAATACCAGATAATAACTTCCATTTATTCTGTATATAGCTATAGAAAATGCAGGCACATACATAGTTGTGTGCACATATACTTGTGTATACTTAATAAAGTGGATAATTTGTGGACAAAACACCAGCCATTCCTAAAAAAAAAACCCAAAAGCAACCAAAAAACCCCGAACAACAACAGCAGAGGTGCCGTAGGACACGCAGAGGATTTTAATTATACTCCGACTTCAGACTCTTTTTCCAAAACACTCTGATGTCAGTAGTCTGAAAAGTTAGGTAAAGCTTCATTAAACAGCATTCAATTAAAAAAAAAAAAAAGTAATTGTCTTATGTGGTAAATGCACCATTACACTCTGAACTCATATTTATTAAAATTTGATTTGAACTCCCTTTTCAAGTGACAAGCACAGCACAGAATTATATGGTATTTATATATTGTTTTTATTATGAGGTTTATTTTAATATATTCTTCTGAGTTTATCTAGCATTTCAAGCTATACATCATAAACCTAGCTGGAGTGATGTTGGGGATTTTGATATTTCTACATCCAAGTGACCTTTTGTGGTGTTTCTGTTCTGATTTGTTAACTTATTGAGGAATAAATTGTGAGAATCAAAAAATGAAATTATAGGAAACAGTTGTAAATGCTTCACCTCTCTTCTTTTAGCCATTTACCTACTCAATAAAAACTAGGAAAAAATAAGTCTGTTACAAAGGCAAGGTGACACTCCAGGAAGCTGTGCTGGCTTTTCTTTTGCTGTGCATTCCAAGAGAGAAGTTGATCCCAAGTTGGAACTGACTAGATGTACAATTTGGAGAGAGCTTATCTTATTTGTTTACAAAATCTAATGCTAAATAATATTTCAAATGTTAGTTTATAGTTTCATAAAATCCAGAACTCAACTTCCTTAATCCATTCCGTACAGAGTTTGATAAGAAATGGAACTAATAAAAAAATAATACCATGAAAGTTTGCATTATGAGCTGCCTAAATCATAAGCCTAGGTTTTTTACTTCTAATTAGGCAGCCAATTATGCCATTGTAGACAGGATGAAAATAACCCAAAAGATTCAATTAGTGATTTTAATGATGTTTCTTTTATACATGTCTGTATGCACATATATATAAATTACTATTTACACTTTGTGATTCAGATATTGTGACTCTTAAAGCAATCTGACCTTTCCATAAGGACAAAAGATACTGCTCTATGCCAAAATTAAATTTTATGTATAAACCTGTATTATTTTTGGGTAATTTCACAACCATTAATTCTACCTTACACCCAACCCTCCTTTTTTCTCCCCATATCTTAATGTCTCACTAGAAGACATTCCATAATGCCAACAGGGGCTGGAACGTGCTGAGTCTCACAGTGACAGTTTGCTGATTATTCCAGTTAATTTGCTCTTGCTTCCTTATACTTTTATGCCTTAATTTATGCACATAATGCAAAGGGTGATGCATCAATGATGAAATTTCACGTTCCTTAGGTCAGGATGACTCAGCACCACTGACTTAAAATGCCAATCAAACCTTGTGTGCTCCAGTGTTTATCTTGTCATCCTCAACCTCTTTGTAGGCAGCAGTTCCCTGTCTAAAACATGAGGTTGCCAAAACAGCATTCGGGAGAGCCTTTTTTCTCTTTCAGCCTTCACTGGTGTTAAGTAGACCAACACAATCTTGGGCTTGTTTTTTGTAGTGGTTTTTTTTTTTTTTTTTTTTGGTTGGTTGGTTGGCTCTTTGTTTGTTTGCTGGGGTTTTTTTGTGTTGTTTTTTTTCCTTTCAGTTTTGTTTTTTGTTTTGTTGTTTATTTTTTTTCTCTCTTTAATGCTCTTCTCTTATTTTCATTAAATTCGCTCAGTTCCTGGGTTATCTCTGGTATCTTGTCTGGATTGTGCTGCTCCATGTCCATGAGATTCTGTGCTTCTGCATAAAATGAAGAATTAATAAGATCAGCATTTCTTCATTGCTTTCACACTTCAGAAGTATCAGAGTTCTGTGTAGAAGCAAGAGCAGATGTGTGTATATCTTTCTGACCTCTTTGTACCTGCAAAGCTAAAGATAAGTTTTCTTCTTCAGTGTTGCTCTTATTTTCTTGTCTACAAGGACAACTTGTTCTTTATCATGCTAATTTTTGTTCTTTCCATCATAAATGTTGTGTTAGGAGTAAAACATGGTATAGAACTTCTTGTTTGTTACTGTTTCCAGCTGCAGAATAGATGAGTGGAAAATCAGTGCTAATTCAACAAAAGCTTTTGCACTGAAATTCAAAGATCAGACTGGACATTGTTAACTCCCTCCCTCTTTCTGTTTGGGTTTGGGGTGTTTTTGGTTTTCTTTGGGAAACATGTTCCAGGAGTTGTGTAATTAAATTATTACCTGCTGTATCACCATCTGCTTACATGATTTTGAAACGTTTCTAACCTCTGTGTGTGTGTTCACTTCATGACTTCAAGGAAGTGCCAAAAAAGCAGTGAACCTACTCAGCAGATGGACTGAGGGACTCACACCCTCCAAGCAGTCAGTCTTGATTGTTCTGGGTATAATTAAGCATATCTTCTGTAAATCTAATTATTTCGTTTCAAAACACGGCAAAGACGTTTGTATTTTCAATAGTAAAATCTTCCTTATGGGATGAAGACCTACTGCAAATCATTTCTGTGGATAAACGTTATAATTAGATTATTCCTGGTAAGGTCATGTGTGATTTTTTTTTTTTTTTTTTCATTTAGATCAATAACTCGGATAATTATCTTTTAAAAAAATTAACTCAATTCTTGCAGTCTGCAGTATGCTGCAGGTAAATCTTAAAAACAAAGAACTAGATCTGGATGCTCATAACAGGCCTGCCAAGAAGTGGAATTTAGATCTCAGTGCTTAAATGCTTCCGGTATGTGTTCGTTTCCAACTCTTAATGGTATTTCATTCAAAACAATTAGAATGTTCAGAGGGTTGAGGCTGGAGCGTGTTGTCCAGCAAAAAGCAATGTATAATTTTAATTTAGAGAAGAAATCTGCAGATGTGAAATGTGCATGGGAGAAGGACAGCAAGATCTGGCTCTAATCAAGTAGTAGAAGAGCATTCTCCCCAGCCTCAGGCTGAGTGAGTTAATAGTGGTCATGGATGTCTTTGGAAACATCCATTGGATCCAGGTCTGATGGTGAATTTCACTTTACTGGGGTGTTGCTCCAGTACTGTCCAACTCTACCAGGAAGCTGGAGCCCTGCTAACTGGACGGGTTGTGCTGCTCGTTGCTTACAAAATGCAGAGCTTCTGGCCAGCAAACTGGCTTTGGTCTCATCTCAGTCCAGAACTGGTGTTTATCATCTATTAAAATAGTGAAAGTAAATAGTCTTGATGATCATCAGCTCCTGAGTTTAAACGAACAATGAAGCAAACCAGAGAACAGCCATCGTTATTAGCTGGTAATTGGAGGTGTGTTGTGTGATGGAAAGCTACTGCTGACTCAGTTCTGCTGTACTCAGAGTGCAGTTTGGGGGAATTGACCAAACTAATTTCCTTTAAAACTGGTGAGAGTGAAGGAGCCTCTGCAGCCCACAGGAGGAGTTCACTGTGTCAGGATGAAGAAGAGATGATCCTTTCAAACACTTGTAGGCTGGGAATTTCATCGACTGTTGCATTCATTAATAATCTTAAGACTTCCAGTTTGTGAGTCAGGTCTAATGGGCTCATTAAATGAGAGCCCATTCAGGTTTTATTCAGCTGTGTGAAGTCTTAAGTTGTGACAGGGCTCTAAGAAGATTTTGGTCACTACCGTGTTATGTAAGTTTTTCAACTTCTTACTCATTTTGCAGTCATTTTGACCTTGGTAAACCAGATTCAAACTATCTTCAAAGGCATTTAAGTAGCTTTTTTCAGTGCTATATTCAAAAACTCTTAAGCTAATACCCTCTCTACATTTCATTCCCTATATATTTATTTTTCTGGTTCTCATTAATTTAATTAGATTGCAGTCCTCCTTTGCTCTTTTCTGCGAGATTGCTCTGCTGGATAAATCCATTTTAACTTTGATGGCTTATGCTAGAGGTGCATACTCATAGGTATCTACTCAAATAAAAGTGCCCAGAGTAAAGTATTCTCCTTTTCCCATAAACAAAATTCCCAGTACAGTCAGTAACATTACTAGTTTTTGATAATCTGCATTTCTAATGAGAAAGTAATCTCTTTACATCAATGGTAGCTACTTCAATGATACATAAAAGTGCTTTAGAATAGTGCTGATTTTGTTTTTGAAATCACCCAGCAGCTTAACAACCAGCTTGTATATAAAATTCAGTTCTCCAGTTCTTTGTAGTAGGCTGCACTAGGTAGAAAAGTTTATGGGCATTTAGCCAACTGCCTTTTTATATGTTGCATCCACCTGTTTTGACATTAATCCATAAAAATAAACTCCATATGTAGCCCAAAAAGTGGTCTTTGTGGGTCCCAAGTTAGAATGGCAATAATTAAAATGATTGCTTTCATGTCCCAGATGGTGACTGTGGTAGATAATTGTATTCTCTGCAATTATTTTGGACTAAGTTTAGCAGAGGAAGGTAAAAATCCAGTATGGTTTTGAAACAGCACACAATATTTAATTGGTTTAACTGAAGGCTTAATGATTTCCAGGATCTAAAAGTAAGGGAAAAATGGATTACAGGTCCAAAAGAGATTTATGGAGCCTTTACATGTTACATACAGATGAGGCACAGTGGTCACTGTAGGGTTCCTGTCTTTACATTCCAGGTGCTGGGCTTTGGGCATGACCCTGTAATGGTTATATTGGGGAATTTTGTGAACAAAGTGTGAAAATGGGTAATGGAACTTTTGCCCACATTCAGACCAAGCCCTTTGTAGTGTCTGGCAGGGCAGCTACAGCCTTTGTGTCTGAGTGACACAGAGTCATGGCTTGATACTTTCTAAAAGAGACTGAAAAATTGAATAATTAACTAACATACTGATAGCCCATGACATGTTATGCAATTGTAATGATTTTGCTTGTGTTAAAACAACCCTGGTTGTTTCAGGCTGTATTTTGGTAATATAAATATTTTGGTAATATAAATATTTTGTGATAGAGCAGTGCTTTGTGACTTCCCTAGTTTTACATTTTCATGCCATTTGCCTAACATTTGGTCTCAAAACAGCTTTACTTTTAAGTGCTATTGAAGATCATTTATTTTTAATAATGCCCCTGTTCATAAATAAATTATACAAGCTATGAGACATGCTTAATATGGTTCACTGTGTTTCTAAATACCCTTAATACATAAAGAAATTACAGGTATGTCCTTTATCTAAAATACAGGGAATTCTGTGTGTTAGCTGTCAGGAAAAAAAAAAAAAAAAAAAAAGAAGAGCATTCAGATTTTCAGTCTCAAATTTCTGTTAATGTACAAACTGTTTTCTAATGTTGATTCTTGGTTCATTTTAATTATAAATTTAGTCACTCTAAATTTTTCATGAGCTTGGGTGACTTTTCACTAGAGATTGATTTGCCTCTTTCCTTGCTGTAAATCATGAAAAACATTGTACTATGAAGCTCAATGGAAGACATTTCCCTGTAAAAAAGTAGTAGAGATGAAGGAAGTGCTGCTGCTTTTTTGATTTGCATGGCCTGATCCTCTTCCTCATGGGCATCTTCTGACTTCTCTTTTTTTTTCCTGAGCTTGGAATTAGGTCATGTATAAATAAAGCTGATTAAGTTGTTTCATAAGAGAAATATTCCCACTAAACCCCTAAATTTAATAAAAATGCACATTTTTAGTGAGGAAATGTTTATTTCTAAGAGAAATAATTAACGCGTAAGATAAAGCAGCGCATGTTCAGTTTTGAATGACGTTTCTGGGGAAACTGAAAAATTAGTTGTTCATTTCTTGAAGTCAGAGAAAATACAGATCCTTGTGGAGTTTAGGATCTGTATCCCTATTTCTTTTTTTTTTTTTTTTTTTTTTAATTTACATTTCAAAAGGGAAGAAAGGCAGGAGAGACCAGGGCCATACCGAGAGTCACTGTAATGTTCTAGACAACTTCTCAGGGGCCTGCAGAGAGACAGAAGCAGCATATGAATTATGGTTGGTTATACATCTGTTTATTTTATGAAATCTTCTCTTCTTCCTTAAAGGAGACATCTAAGTATTGTAGGTGAAAAAAAAAAAAAGGCAGGCAATTGGACTGTAATTCATATTTTGGTCAAAAATATCCGTATAATGTTGAAAATACTCAATAGTATTTTGCAGAATTTAATAGTTTGCCTGTATTATTCAGAGTCACCAAAGCATGTTTCTTGGGAGTCCTTTTCAGACTCAGTTATGGATAATATTTTCATGAATATTGTCAGGTTATGTTCTTTGGAAATTACTTTATTGATTCCCTTCAACTGGAGGGTGACTTTTTGAGAACACTGGTTTCTTAGTGGCTCCTAGCTCTGCACAGACAGTGAGAGCTGATGACTGAGATTAAAATTAGGCTGGGAATAAAATCAATAAAAAGCTTTATAACTTTGAAATTTCCCTGAAACGCTCAAATGTTTTTAAAATGAAGTTGTCTGAAGTAGCGCAGGTTTCCATTTGTTTGTGTCACTGGCAAGATGCAGCAGATGAAGCCCAAGCTAGGAAGCAATTAAATGCATTATCTGCCAGAGGAAGGAAGGAAAGCCTAAATCCAGATGGTTTTCCTCCTTCAGGCTGAAGGGTTCACAGAATAGGATGTCTTCAAAAGGATAAGTCTGCTTAAGACCAGGTCCTGCTGCCTCATTAGGTCTTGCCATAAATCCACTTGTACTCCTCATCCAAACCTGCAGAGCTCCTGCAGGGAGTCCTGGTGGGAATTCTTGTGTTTCCATCCTGCTCCAACCCAGCTGCAGTTACTGAAGGGTCTTTTGGAGATGTAGGATAGCAATAGCGTGTGTGACCAAGGCTGGGCTGACACAGACCTTCTTTGTGTGTTTATTCTGTGCTTTCTTACATAAAGGTGTTCCTGAGCAGGAAGTTTTGTCAGCGTTTTGGTGATGTGGAAATTGCAGCAAAGGCTGCAACAGATACGAGACGTGTAAATGAAATGCTTCATTTATCAGTGATTTGGAAACCTGCATCATTCCTGTGCTTCAAGGGTTACAAGTCAAGCAGTTTTTAGCAAGCTGCTAATCTGCTGTGCTTGCTCTATAGTTATAGTTGCTTGCTGTCCCAGGAGCTTCCAGCAAATGCTCATACAATCTGATTAACATGGTTCACGTACAAAGGGCGCTGGCCTGGGGACTGCCACGTCTCATTAATGGAAATGAATTTTTCATGCCATGGCTGCTATGTCTGTGGGTTAAGACTTTCATTTCTTTTTCCAATTCTGTCTCTTTTCTGTATTGTGTTTTTCTTTTTAAGGAAAAATGTCTGTATGAATTTTAACGACCGGTTATATTACAGGTCTGAGAGTTTTTATTTCTGCATACTGATGTTATTTTTACTAAGAAACAGATGTATTGGCAGCAGAGGAAAAAAAAAGGAGTGCAATGGCATACATTTGTGTTTATATTGAACCCTTTAGCTCTGATTGAATGCTTGATGAGTTCAGCTTAAGGATGAGGTGACTTGATCTGTTCTTGGCAGCAATCCTGCTTTGTGTAGGAGGTTGGAGCAGGTGACCCAGTGAGGTCCCTGCCAGCCAACATTTTCATGATTCTGTGAATTGTCAACTTTTCAGTGAACTTTCCAGAATTAATTCCAGTGTTGTAATTGATGTATCATCCAGTCTTCTTAAGAGGCTGTAACGTGTTCTACTGTGACATGAATATGGACCTGTTCTGGTTTATAGCTGAAAGCAGGGAAAGAAGGTTTAGTCTTCTTCCAGCACTGTTCCTTGGAGTATTTTGGATTAATGTTGCTTTTTAAAGAAAATTGGAGTGGAAGCAATAGTACACATTATGCCAGTATGCAAAGTATGCTCAGTGACTGGTCACCCACAGCTGCTGCACCGTGGCATTTGTTATTTAACATTTTTTGGTGTCAGCAGATTGTCATTTTCTGATTGTCGTTGCTCTGTTGAAAGTTCCCAAACATCAGTGGCTGTCTTCTCCAGGGTGTGTACCTGAACATGAGTGTCCAGCATCTTACAGGGCCATCAGCCCACATTTAGCTCATGGCATAGAGCTGAATTAGCAGAAACCATCAGCCCTTCTGTTCATGCACTGTTCCTACTTTAGAAGGGAATTGCTGCAATACCTCTAAGCATCAATTATATGCTTTATAGCCTCCTTTAGCTCAGTGTACTAAGCTATATGTTTCTTGAATATGTCCTCTTTGTTCTTGTGGTAATGCACACTTTGCTTATCTTCAACTGCTAATGTTTCTAAATCAAAAAGTTCTACAGCATAAACAATTTAAGCTGTAATAGCTATGCACAACCCTGGCCAAGTCTAAAAGAAGGTTTATGAGAAGTTTTTCCTCTACAGTGACTTACCTGTTTATTTTAGATTGTAAGGTGTGTATCATGCTCTTCTCTAAGTGGTCAGGACATATTATGGTTGCTTTTTAAGAAATTATTCCTTAAGAAATGTATACAGACTGACAGTATTAATAAGTTCAGTCTACTGGCAGTCTGTGATAAATTCTGTATATATGAAAGTTTGACTGTCACCTTGTGTGTGTCAGAAATGACCAGGTCAGGCTGAGATTGAGAATTGAGGTAGTCTTTAAGATAATGGACTTATCCAGTTTATTTCTTGCAATGCCTTCATCTCCATACACCTTAGCAAGGCTGAGAGATTTCCCTAAATAGTGGTTGGATCACCTTCATAGAAAGGCTGGAGATTAAACAATAGGTTAAGCAGCTGTGCCTCTTTTCCCAAGGATGTGGTCACAGTTGGGTAGGACTTGGCTGAAAACAGCATCAGATCTGGCTGCTTTTGTGACTTAGTTCCAGAAGGGCTTAGGTGAAAGGGTAAAACTCTTCTGGAGAGCTACTCAAAGCTCATACGTTACTGATGTGTGAAGCTCTACATGTAGATGCACTTCATTACAGATCTTAAATCTGTGGCAGAACTGCCAGCAGATAGGTGTGCAGAGGAAACAGCAGAAGGACGGGGTGTTTCCTTTAATTTTTGTCCTTGGGAATCCACTGAGGATTCCTTTGTTGACCTGAACTAACACATTTTGGATTTTCTTTTTAAGAGAAATCATAAACTCATTTCAGCATGTAGACATTGGCGGATTCAGGATGCTGAATGTCACACCATGTTGACTATGTGTGAAAAAACATGTTATTACACCTCCAGGCAGACTCAAATGACCAAACACTGACATTTCTCAAACTTGACAGCTTATTTCAGTGGAGATTTAGGAAAAAAAGGTCAAAGGACACCAAACATATTACTGCTCCACTCCGCCTAGAGCTATAGCAACACTAAATCTTCTAATATTACATCTTGGGGCAAATGAAGGGTTTCTCATTTAGGCCCTAGAAGCAGGAGTAAACAAGGCTTAGGAAGAACAACTGAGGGACGTGGTGGTGTTTAGAGAAAAGGAGGCTCAGGAGAGATCTTATCTTCTCTACAACTCCCTGAAAGGAGGTTTAGCCAGGTGGGGTTGGTCTCTTCTCTCAGGTAAGAAGTGGTGAGACAGGAAGAAATGGCTTTAAGCTGCACCAGACAAGGCTTAGATTGGATATAAGGAAATTTTTCTTCCCTGAAAGCCCTGGCACAGCTGCCCAGGGCAGTGGTGGAGTCACCACCCCTGGAGGTGCATAAAAAGCTGTGTGGATGTGGCACTTGGGGACGTGGTGTAGTTGTGGCCTTGGCAGTGCTGGGTTAGTGGCTGGACTCGGTGACCTTAAAGGTCTTTTCCAACATAAACAATGCTATGATTCTGCCATGGGATAGATCATATGCAGGGTTGTTACAGCCTAATGGCTCCAAGTAAATGTCCCCTCGCCTGGCCAGGAGCAGTCTCGGGGCTGATAATGGGTGAGCAGCTCGATTGCCTCCTGGCAGGAGCCTGGAGCGTCCGTGTGCCTCGGCAGGTGTACAGGGGACAGAAATGTGCTTTCATAAACATGGGCTCATCCTGGGTTGCAGTAGCAGTTGTCATGGCAACATCACTCTGTGTACTTGAGCTTTAACATTTGAGAGTTCACCCAGAAAATAAATTTGGCGTGATTATGAAGTACACTTGCTTGTTTTCTGAATTCTTTGGATACACATCGTTGAAAAGAGCAGAAAATTATGTTACTGCCTTACTGTTTTATGCCATAAACCATGCACAGAATCATTAAAGCTGTCATCTATCAAACTATAGTAAAATTCCAATGAAGCTAAATTGTAAATGTTGCCATCTTCAGCTCCATAATGTATTATTTTTAAGGGCTCTCTGTCATTGTTGAACTTGATATAACTGAGTAAATCCCCACTGATCAAGAAATGAGAAAAAAAAAAATCTAGAAAATGTACTCTTGAAGTAAGGATTTAGTTTTTTTTTATAACTACTGACCTATTTTTCTACAGCAAGTAAGAATAACACAGGATGGTGACAGTAGGAACTTTTTTTTGTGTATGTATGAGTATTTTGAATATATCATTTAAAGTCTGGTTTTCTTGACAAGACATTAGGGCTTCATATTTCCTGTGTATCTCTGATTTCCATGTGAAATATTGCAAATAGCAAGGTTTGTCTTCTGTAACCAGCTAAGTTTGAGAACTTGATCCTAAACTCTGAAAACTGGAGCACTTGGAAGAGATTGCTCAGAAAGGGTGTGGAGTCTCCCTCACTGGAGACACCCCAGAACCGTCTGGGTGCAATCCTGTGCTCTGGGATGACCCTGCTAGGGCAGGGAGGTTGGAACAGTTATAGATAAAATTGTATCCCAAATGCTCCAGAGTCATCAGTTTGTTTGTGGGTTGTGGTTTCTTCTTTTTGGTTAGTTTGGTTGGTTTTTTCCCCCCAAACAGAATGTGTTAAAATCTTCATTGCAAGGCTTTGTCAATGATGGGTAAAGAACAGGAATGGAGTTGGTGCCTGCGATGAGGCCAGATTCCTGTTTTTCTTGTTTGTAGCTCATCCATAAAAGTGACCTTTTAGTTTTGGTTTTCTTTTTTTTTTGCTGTTAGTTGTGTTTGTTTGTGGTGTTGTTTTTTTGTGTATTTTTTCCTGTTGGTGATTTTTTTGTTCTTTCCAAGATAAGGGTTGAAATCACATAGTATTTTGTAATGTTGTTTGGCATCTTTTGAAGTATAGCAGACTCCCACTAGCACACTTTATTACAGTGTAGTACCTTGCAAGTGCACTGTTTCCAAATTTTCAAAGTTAAAATGACTTAATTTTTTTTATAATAATTTAAAGGGGATTGACTGTAATTAAAGAGAAAAAAGAGTTTGAAAAATATCAAAGTAAAATATGCCCAAGCCAAAGACTGGCAATGTAAAAATTTCCAAAGCAGAAATGAGTCATATAAAATTAACTTTCTTAAGCACTGCTATGGCCTGTTAGTACAGCTATTGCTGTCAGCATTTTCAAGTTAAACACCATTTACAATGATTTTATTTCACATCAAATTCAACTATAAGCCTAAATGCAAATGTCTCAGTAATAGTTTTTGTCCTGGTAAAACTTTGTATTTTATTTCTTACAGAGGCAATTATAATGTCTGGGGGAATGTAATGCAAAATATATTATTGATGAAACCTTGAAGTTGGATAAACTAATCTATGCAGGCAAACTGGGTATTAAGTTAGTGCACAGACAGTTGGTATGAGGAAAAGTGGGAAAAGGGAAAGACTGACGTTTTGGAAGAGCAGTTTTGGGTGGGATGGACAGGAGCTTGGGCAGTTTCGGGAAGGTAAATGGTGGGGAGGTGGCTGGAGCAGGAGGATTTAGGTAGTGGGGCTGTGGCCTGGTGCAAATGAACAGAGATGTGGGATGGAATTTCTTCCCCTTACACCCAGTTTGAGAACAGTGTGTAAATGCATATACACAACACATCCCGACTAGCCCTGGAAGTCCTAAATTCTCCATCTGCTTCTTTGCTTTTATAAAGACTGCAATCCTATCCAGTGCCCTTCTCAAGGAGAACAGCATGAGCGGAGTGTTGATTCCAGTGGAAAAATGAGTGATTAATTCATGAACTAAGAAATGGGAGTGTGTGTGTGTGTGTGTGTGTGTGTGGCTTCTCTCTCCGTGTTTGGCATCATTGTCTTGATGTTCACAAATGAGCAGAAAGAGTGAATAGTGAGAAAACTGAGCTGTACCCACCCTAATGGGAGGGAAGAGCTGTCCTGGAAGCAAAGCAAAGGCAGCAGCACAGCACGTCCCACAAGAAATGCACAGACTCCGTAGCAGAGCCATTTATACTGATCTGATTACACTGCAGTTTTAATAAACCTCCCAGGTAGACTCTGCATATATCACAGATGCTGTTAGCTCCTATAAGGTCAGTAAATATTTCTGAGTTTTGTTTCAGGCAAATAGCTGTTTGCACACTAAACGTGTCTGAGAATGGGAAAGATCTGTGTTAGAAATACATGCCCAGCATATTAGAGACCAGCTAAGGCTGCCTTTTTGCTACCTGATACCTGTCTGATGGGGAAGGAGGACCTTCCAGAAATCTTTCTGCAGGCCCCAGGAGTTCAGAAGTTCTGAGAAGGCAGCAGGAAAATACATCCATGTACCTATGCACATCTGGATGGCTCAGGATATTATAGCTCAGGTGGCCGATGCATTTGATCATAGGCAAATTAACTCTTCTTTCAGCTGGACATCATCATGCAAGAGGTTTATCAATCCACCACAGACCCTATTCTTGTCATCTGGTCATCCTCTGTGTTGATATTAATGGTATCCTGGTCCACATGGCTGTGTATGATAAAATGAAATCAATGAGAAATTTTTGAAGAAGTTAAATACTCTATATCATTCATCTGGGCCAAAAAGGACTTACTAATGAAGAGACAGCTTTAGACTCAATTTAGCTATGTTTTACAGACCAGTCTGATCTCTCTGTTCTGTCTTCTGCTACAACACTGTTCACTCTTTCAGGCTGCATTCATCTTCAGTGGAATGTGAACAACTGGTGAGTTTTGTCATTTGTTTTTATCTGGTGGCTCTATGGAGTGACAAGGTACTTAATTGTCCTGCTTGTAAGTGAACTGGTTGCCAAGCCCATATCCCAAATGTGAGGGAAGGGAGAAATCATTACTGTACAAAATTAAGGCAGTGATGATGGAAATATCACATTATTTTTTTTGAATTACAGGGTAGTGTAATGTTGCTGTTGACAAGGGCACCATAATACCTTCTGCAAACAGGTTTTGCCAGGGACTTATAACTTTGAAGAAATTTGTCTAGGCCTGAAACTTGGCATCATCTCGTTTAACAAGTACTAATTTGTTGTCATACTTTAAAGCCTTGCAAGTGCAGTGGGTGTTGAGTTCCATGATAAGCACGGCTATTGGCCCTTTAAACAGGTGACATTACATCTGCTTTGGGGGTTTTCCTAGGCACAAAAAGATCACAAGGACTTTGAGAAAAAGCACTCTGTATAGAAGGTACT
This sequence comes from Monarcha castaneiventris obscurior, assembly GCA_026261815.1. NCBI lineage: Eukaryota > Metazoa > Chordata > Aves > Passeriformes > Monarchidae > Monarcha > Monarcha castaneiventris. The sequence continues at coordinate 5,770,327 of JAMPIT010000437.1, forward strand.
GAGAAGAAAATAAAAATTAAAGACCCCTTCAAAATGAGATGAGCGAACAGCCCTGGATTTCTGGGTTTATGATTATACAAGAAGACCACAATGCCTTTAGGACAATTCCTGGGTGAATTTTGTCTTTTCAGGACTGAGCACTAAGTGGCCCAAGAAGGACTCGCTGCGGGCAGCCCGTTAACACTTGCCACGCTTCCTGCTGTGCATGAGCCTGCTAATTGTCTCAGCTATTTATGAGCTGCATTTAATAACTGCAGCACCAGTCATAAAGCATTTACAGTAGTATATTCATATTGCTTTTTGCTTGTTGGTTGCATAAAATGTTCATGTAAACTCACCTTTCTGTTTTGAAGGTATTGGAGGGTGGCAGGACCTTTCATGAAGACTATATTCTATAGTTTTCAAAAGCTTGGTTGATAAGGGATTGAAACAGGGAAAGTTGTCAAAAAAAAAAGTTTCTGGTGGTTCCATAACAAGATGCTCCCATCAGGCTGGATGTAAATATGTTGCTTTTAAGGTCAAAGCGCAGGCAGAGAGTTTTGGAATGGCAGCTGTTAAGGCAATAATGATCTGATAAAGCTGACTCTCCTGATTTCTTGTGTACAGTTAATTGAAAGGATATTTAGCTTTGGTTTGATACCTCTCTATAAACATTCTCCCCACAAATCAGTGGAAGTATAGAAATGTACATCAGCTTTATTGGTCATCAGCTTGGCTCTGTCCAGTATTCCAGGGTTTATGATCTCCTTTGCTGTCCCTACAGAGTGGCTTTAAAGCTCACTTGGTGCATATTCAGACTTCTGGCATTTTGCAGTTGCTATTTTATCTTTATAATAAAACATGTATTTAACAACAATTAAATGTTGAAACAGCTTGCTGGCAGATGGGGAGAGTTTTCTATCTCCTGAAGTTTTCAAAAATGTCTTTTGAAAATATGTTCATTTTATGGTCTGTGTTACAGAGAAGTCTGAACTAGAGTATTGTAGTGTTTTTTCTTGACTTCAATTTTTTTCCGTATTTCTATTGTCTTTCCCCCCCTGCCCCAATTCAGTATTATTGTGAATCTGTAGTGTTTTCTTTCTCCTTCCAATTCCAAGCCAAAACTATATTTAATACACAATCTTTAAGTCATGCCTACTTCCTTAACGAGCTGAACACCAAATACTAACTAGAACGGGTGATAGAGATTGCATGGCACAAATGATCTGTGCCTTGAGAACCAGGAGACCCCTTTCTAAAATTACTTTTGTAATGGCTAAATGCAGTGCAGGCCCTGACCTCAGATACTTCAAGGTAAGTTGTGCTGTGTCCTTAGACTGAAACAATGAGTTTAGAAATATTAGTGGAAAAAGTGAAGTTAACAACTGCAGCTACTCTTGTATTCTTTGCATTCTTTAACTAAAGGACATGCGTTGCTAATAAGATCCCATACTCCAAAGACTGGTCTCAAATATAAAACTGAATTGAATATTGATTTCTTATTTTAGTTCATTTAGCTGCTTGCTTGTTTGTTGTTTTGTTTTGGGTTTTTTTCTGAAGTGAGGTAACTGGTTTTGGTGCTTTGAATGAAAATTGAATTTCTGAGATGCTAAGCTGTGGAATGGGGTTACTACTCATCGGCATTAATAACCATTCCAAGAAATTTCATATGAATTTTTATTATGCATTTATATGTAGATTTAAATAAGCTGTATTAATACACTCCATTGAACAATAACACACATTTTTTTGAATGTCATAAATATGGGGAAAACTTAACTACCACAGATAGGCAATGGTCAACATTTATAAGCTCAGCAAGATTAATATTTTCCATGAAATTGCATCTGAAAAACTGCCTTAATTCTGGTTTATGGCTAGTACTGCAGTAATCTGCCAAGGGTTCACTTACTTGGCTAAACCAGTTCGTTAAATGACTTCAGGAATTCTAGAGCCAAAATTATGTGTTTATGAAATGCAGTGGGGATTTGCTTTGCTTTAAAGGACAAAACACCAGTCTTTAATTTCTAATAAAAAGCAATATGAAGAAGAGTTGGAAAGATGATGTTGTTGGGCGGTTGATATTACCTAGCAGTGATCTCTGTCACTGATGGTTTAAAAATTAATCCTTCCACTAACAGAAGAGGAGACAGAGTGAAAGGGCAGATGAATAGCTGGAAAAATACTTACCTCAATTTTCTGAATAATATTAATACATGTTTTGATGTCCAGTTGGTGCTTGGCAGGAAGCTCTGCAGCAGGCATCAGTTCTGGGGCTGGTGTTATTAAATATCTTCCTGAACAACCTGGATGGAGAGGCAGAGTGCTCCCTTGGGAGATCTCAGGGTGATGCACAACTGTGGGCATTGGGGTGCTGAAGTTCAGAGGATCCTTCACGACCCTGAGGGCTGGGCTAACAAAGCCCACAAAGGGCAGCCACAGCAGATTTGCAACTCTTTGACTTTGCAACCATTTGTTGACTCCACGGGAATTTAAAGAGTAAACGTGCAATCATTATTTAAATAAACAATGCAGGCTTTCACACTAATTTAAGAGGCTTTAGTTCAGCTCACTCTGTTGCTCCCACTGCATATGGAAGAGTTTGGGCTGCAGGTGGAGAATTGATTTGCAAAGTGACTGGAATGGTGACTTGGAAGGTGTGGGCTCCCTTGGCTGTTGCCAGGCTGTGTGACAGTTATGGGTGAGGGATATTTATATGGCTGTAGGGGGAAAATGGGATCTGTAAATTGGTATTGTATAGAGGCAGATAGCCTTTCAGGGGACAATAGGCTGTTTCATTATATTGGAGCTTGCAAGCGGTTTGCTCTCTTCAGAGAGCTTCAAAAAGCTGAATTCCACTTTGCCATTACACTGGGTTCCTCTATTATGTGGTAATGTTATTTGGAGGTGAGTCTTGGAGAGTGAAAATGCCTTCAAACATAAAAATGGAGTGATAATGTAGTGTTGTAGGTGTCAGTCTAGTGTTCATGACTATGAGAGGTTTCATATCTTTATCTTCATTTTATTCTAATTGAGAAGTGAGTCTGATGTTTGAAAAGCCCTAAATTACAGATGCTTATGTGTTGGAATGGCTATTGTCAGAGTATGGGAGAAAAGGCACCCTGTAGTTGCAGTCTGTCAAAAAATGATTTGTTGAAAATTGACTTTGAGTGTTTGTACTGGAGGTCAGAGTTCCCTTTAGAGGGCTTCTACTTCCATAGAAATATCTAGAAGTGCCACAGTTATGCCTTGCTATTAAAAGAATGATTTCGTTACAAATACTTACCTGGCAGTGCTTTTGATTCATTAAAATGGGAAAAATAAGTGGAGCAAAACAGCTGGGACAATTTCTAAGTAAATTCATCAGTCATTCAGGAACTATGCATTTAAAATACCTATAAATAATAGAATGCTCCCTCTAAATGGAAGCCTTTTATTGATATGTAAGTACAGTGTCACCCTGAAGTTTCTTTTTTAATTTATCATTTTCTTGTGTTTAGAATCAGATCAGGCAATTCATATTGTTTCCAGCTTTTCAACTTTATTTTAGCCGCATTATTTTGTATTGTGTGTGAAATGAAATTGTTGCACACAGTTGTTAAGCTTTAAAATTACTTTCAGGTAACAAATAATTGTTTTGGAAACTCTGAGTCTTCACTCAATTTTTTAATATTATCTCGAGGACTGACAAAATAATTGGATAATTTCAGTGGTTTGCCATTGGCACTTTTAAATTTCCTTTATTCGTATTCTTACAATATATTCCCATAAATATCTTCTTTCTTCTGTGATGATGTTAACTGCTGATCCTACAAAACAAGACAGGGCAATGGAAATGGGGAGAGTGAAATAGTGAGAACCCAGTTTTTTGGGTTTTATTGTTTGTTTAGTTCTTCCAGGTTTACAAAGATTAAATAAATTATGTATGTGTGCATACAGAAACAAACATTTAGGTTTTAAATTTTGTTTTAATAGATAAAAAGATGGCCTATCACAAAGTGAATGCAGACCAGAGAGCACAGGGGCACTCTCCATACCTAGACAACGATGAGCTCCAAGCCACAGCGTTGGAACTGGAATGGGACATGGAAAAAGAGCTGGAGGAGCCTGGCTTTGACCATTTCCGACTGGATGGTGCAGCCCAGCGTCACCTGGGGAACTCGCAGAGCCCTGACCTCGACCTGGAGCCCATCCAGCCTTCCTCTTCTCCAAAGGGAAGATTCCAGAGGCTTCAGGAAGACCCCGACTACATCTCCCACTACATGAGACAGGCACCAAAGAGCAACCGCTGCAGCTTTTTTCGGATACTGAAAGTATTTTGCACTGCTTTGATTTTATTTATTTTTGGAACTGTGATAGGATATTATGCACGCAAGAAATGCCCTTCTCCCCCAACACCTCAAGAACCAAATAATCCTCATATCTACCATGAAATTCTCAAGGAAATCAAAGCTGAAAATATTCAACAGATTTACAGGTATGTACCTTGGCAGGATTTTGTCTAAATGCTCTCAGGTGCCACTGTTAAGTCTGTATGTGATTCATTTTATGTGGAATCTTATTTACAAACCCTGATTTTTGATTTTTTTTTATGTTTGGTTTTATCATGACACTTGGGAGGTGTTCATAAGCACATACAAAATTCGTTAATTTTTAATAATGCATATTCATGCTAATCATAATAGGTTTTGCTTTTATAGTGTTCTGTTGCTAAATATATTATTATCTTTAATGTAAAAGAATTGGAAAACACAGATAATTCAAATTGAATTGAAATATAGACAATAGAGCAGCTGTCCTAGATCCAGCTGACTGCCAAATAACGCTATTGAAAAGCAAGGTTGATATGATGTTTTGTAATATTTGGTGCTTTAAGAAATCCCCATCTAATTTTTGGCACACAAGTGAACCCTAGCTGGTGTTTTTTCTCTCTATGGTAAATTAAACCTTTATTCTCCATGGGTTTAGGATGGAAAATTTGACCTTTGCACTTTGAAAGATGGTGATTTGTTTATTTTTTTTTTAATTTTTCATTACCTGTTCTAAGAATACAAATTGTTGCAAAATACCTACTGACTGGGTTTGATTTTAGTTTTTTTTCAATGTGGAATCTTTTCACTACTTTGACAGTCTATATAACACGTTTGTATCAGAGTATAATCACTTTTCTGTAGCAATGAGTGTGGAAGAAAATAGGTTTTCCTGCTGAATTCTGAAAGTTGTTTCTATATGGGAAGGGGAGATGAGCTTATTTTTGGCTTCTGAATGCAAAGTTCCTTTTTCATGTTAAAGGTAATGAATGTATGGCAGATTTTTTGATCAGTACCAGTTCAGAAGCAGCAGAACTCCCATACCTGAAGTTATAAAAGATGGTTGTCATGGTCATCCAAAGAGGTGTTCTTGAGCAGATCAGAAATACATCAAAAGTAACCACAAGGCTGTTCTAAAAATATTTTTCTTTTATTATATTTGCTAAGCCAAGTTCTTAAATCCTGTAGTGGCTAATAGCATGTTTTGAGCCAACACTGTTATTAAATTCAAGAGAAAAAGTACATATGAAGCATTTCATGTCAGTTTTCATGTGCCAAACTGATTCTACTTCATACAAATCTAATAAATTTCATAATGGGAAAGGGTACAGATGATGAAAAATGTTGATTTTTAATGTAAAAAATTAACTACTTTGTCTTTCAGAGAGTAAATTGAACTGAATTCTGTCATTAGGCTTCATCACAACCAAAGTATTGGAGTAGTCTCAGCCCTAAGATTGGGTGTTACACAAATTACAGCCAATTGCTGGCATGTCTGCCAGACTCAGGATAACACTTCAGTGCTTTGTGTTTGGGGACTAGGAATCACTTGCCATTCTGTTATTTCTAAGGGTGGTTTAAAACCATCCCTTTTCAAACCCTTCATCACTCGTCATGTAATTTCAGCTTGCTATTAGGATATTAGTGAGAATCTGAACTTTCGATAAAACGAATTACGTGAATACTTTGGAACTTAAAAAACTTTGGTAGTTGCCATCCTTTAACATAATCCTTAATATTTGTTTAGGTTTCTTTTCTATTTAATGGCATAATTTCAGTAAATGTAGTCATACATTAATTCAGCTACCTGTCAATTCTGTATATAAATATATAATCAATGCTTTTAGCACACTGCATTATCCACAAGGTTTTTTCTAACCCAACATTTTGGTCTGAGACAGCTTTTATCCCATGTTGTGTTTAGTTGCTTTCCCTCAACATCTGCTTGGCAGGAGTCAGAGCGACTGCAATGAAACCTGGGCGTGTGTCTATGAGTACAGAACATGCAACATATGTTGCTTGGGTAAAAAAAAAAAAGCCCAAACCTGACAAAATCAATATATGTTATTGGAAAACTTCCTTCAGTAAAATAGTTTGAGTTACTAGGAATAAGTGGCAGCTGCTTAGCTTGCAATTTCTAAATGTTACTGAGCATGACATTAATTTAATTTTCGTTGTTTACTCCTTAGATCAGGCTCAGATGTTATGGGAGTTTGCTAACAGTCCTGTAAAGGAATTAGGAGAAAAAAAAAACCTGTTTAAGAGACACAGAGGTGCCAATCATATTGCTGGAGCAGATACCACCTTAATGTACTTGGAGGTCTGGAGTGGGAGCTTTCTCTTGGGGTGAAATCTGCTTGTGGTCAGAGGAAGCTTTGAGGATTTGACCCTTTGTACTTCTAAAGAGGTTGTGTAAGGGCGCCAGGGGACTTGTGTTGGTTTTGTTTGGATTTGGACTGGATTCTGTGTGAGTTGAATGAGCCCTGTCTACCAATCCCTGTTAGGGATGGAGGATGGTTGCTGCCCAGGGAAGTGGTTGAGTCCCTATCCCTGGAGGGATTTAAAGGACGTGTGGATGTGGCACTTAGGGACATGGTTTAGTCACCTTGTCACTGAGCAGTGCTGGCTTAATGGTTGGACTCAATCTTAGAGGTGTTTTCCAGCCTGATATAACAGCAGTTAGTGTTCATGGATTGCTCGATTGGGATATTCTGGTCTTCCTCTCTAGCTTCTCCACTGGAAGCTCGTGGTGGGCTCCTCTTCTTTCAGTCCCATCCTGGCTGTCTACATCACCCCAGCTCCATGTTAAGCTTTCTTTTTTTTCCCCCCCAGCATCCGTACTAGAAATTATTATGTAAGAAAACTCAGTGTGTTGGCTTTTATTGCTTCAACTTTGCACCTTGTTCCCCGTGAGATGGGAATGCTACAGAATTTCTGTGCAATTTAGCACAGTTGTAATTACTGGTCTTGGCCAAGTTGCTTAATGAATGGTACAGCCTAAATCAACATTATCTCTGTGAGCTTTTTTGGACGTTTCCCCACCCCCTGTAGGGAGGTGCTTGCATTGTTGATGATAAAAAGTAGAAATCAGTTCATTCCTGATGTTTCAGAGGTTTCAAGATGAGTTGTCAGAGGTGCCTGAAGGAGAAAAGTAATTGCCACAAAAAGAATGAAGAGTTTTTCTAACTTAGCACACTGCATTTAAAACTGGGACCAAAAAAAAAAAAAAAAAAAGACCAATATTATTAATAGGACTCAGTAAATCCAGCAGTTCATTTGTGGTAAAATCACACATAATTCTGTAAATATCACTGGGCTGCTGGGAATCCAGTAATTATATCTGTTTGTGCCATGAATATAACTTTTCATCGTTCTTTTCTGGAAGATATATGACAAGGTTTAAGTTCAAGTTACGTGTAACTTGGCTCCAAAAGGCATTCAGGGTGAGTATGAAACGGGCATAAATTCCACGTCCAAAAGAGGCAGAAGCTGAAACACGGAATACTTCGGGCACTGCGTACATTTATATCCATAACCAGCAGAACTTACCAGGGCAAAACAGATGGATAAAGGTGGTAAAATTGATAGGCAGAAAGCAGGTTATCTCCTGGGACAGGTGGGTTGAGAGTCCATGGCAAGACTGAGTTTTTGGAGCCCGTTTAGAGAGCGTGTCAGGAGGGCATGGCTGGAGAGGAGTGACCTGTGCCTCGAGCCACGCTCCCCAAGCAATGTCTGCAACTCCAAAATGTCATTACACTGGAAAAGGCCCTGCTCTCCAAAGGGATGAATGCATTTGGATGTGGAAGTCTCTACAGTTTATAATAAATGCTGAAGGTCATAAGATGCAGACCTTCAAAAGTACAGAAACGCCCACCACCAGTTTCAGTGGGCAGTGTGCTGTTGAGTTCTCAAAAGTGAATTTGTGATGAAAATATGCATAATTTTCAATGAGATCTGACTTCTTTAAGCTACTTTCTAAAATGGCACTCAGATTTCTACTGTCTTCTATTTCTTCTAAGTGCTTTTGAAATTCATCTGGTTTTGCTTTCTCACTCTGTATGAAAAAGGGGGTGGTAAAGAAGTGTATCTTTATTCTGTTGCTGCACATCTGCCAGATGCAGGTCAGCTCTTGAGTGATCACTGCCACTTAATTGAATTATTCAGCAGATCTGTGTTTATAATGACTGGAATTTTTTTCCCCCCTCTCCTTCCCCAGATTAAAGAGGAATGTGCCATGTTTGCTGTTTAGTGTCCCCTCTGCCTCCTGGGTGACTTTTTTCTTGCCCTACCTTCAGTAAGAAAACAAAGGGAAAGAGTCTGGCACACCCTGCTCGGGAGTTACAGGGATCACTGTCACTGACTTCAAGTTACTGTCACTAGCTACCAAGATTCTGATCATCATATATTTTGCTAAGGTTTTATGTTTTAAAATGGCAAATGTTTGGTTTTCTGCAAAGTGAACCAAAAACCTACTTTTTTTTGATTGTTTTTTCAGTTAAGATTTGAATTGAATACACCAAAATCTAAAGGGACAAAGCTATAAAAGCACAGTAAGTAGCAGAAATACAGTCCTATCAGAGACTTCTGAGATTTTAACTCCTATTACATAATTTGGCATATTTTTCATTAAAAAATTGTATTGTTTTGCATCTTTGACAGTTTTGAACATTTCAATAGAAGAAATACAGAAGGTAGTATTTTTATTTTATATGAAATTATTTCAATTTTATTGCTTCAAAACCATATAAAAATGAAACAATCCTATTTTATTTGGAAAATGTGGGGCTATCATAATCTTTTAGGAGGTTGTAATTTTGGGGTTGACTTCTGTAAATTAAATGAATAAACACAGATTCATGTTGAATAGTAAGAATAAAAGAAACAGAGTCATGTTGATGTCAGTGATAACACCGTCTGTACATTATTTTTCAGATTAGCTAATTGCTCTCCCATTTTTAAAATTCTTGTAGCCTTATTGTGCTTTACTCAATAATTACTTTCCAAAATTGTACATCTTGGTTACTATCAGATCCACAGGTTTTTTTAGGTACATCTCTCCATGATTAAAACTGGGATGGGGGCACAGACAGAAGAGTCTTTGCTTTGCTCTCCAGCCAGTCTACGTTTCAGCTGTGCTTTTCGTCCTGTGTATTCTCACTCAAATGCTTCCTTCACTATCATTTTCCCCCCCTCGAGCAATAGGGAGGTTTAAATCCCTTCGTAACACATCCAGTTGTAACTAACTGTCCTTTAGAGGCGTATCTGTCCCTTATTCCAGCTGGTAATATCACTTGCACAATCTCCCAAATCCATCTCTGGTGAGAATTGATTTGTCACTGGTGCCTGCTGCCATCCATAACTTCAGCTTAATTCTTCAAAGGGCTTTGGGAGAGCAGGCAGCAGCTGCTCTCCTGTGTGTCATGGCCAAGGAACAAAAGTGCCAGTGCAGTGAGAAGAGGATTTTTACTTGTTTTTTCTCAAAGTGAAGCGAGAAGCTTCCATATCCAAGTGTTTCTTGTTCCCTGATCAGTTGTAATCAGTACTGCTAAAACCTTGGGGCTTCGAATCTTTTTTGTCAGGTAAAGCCTGTGAAATACATACCTGAGGAGCAAAGAGAGCCTGGAACTTCTTCAAAAATTTTAGTTTTGGAGATTTAGGCTGAATGAAGTCCACAGGCTGCTGCTTGGTGAGATTTGTCCCAGGAATGAGGAATCACTGCAGGAGCAGAGCCTCCTCAGGAAGGGTGTGAGGAAAGGAGGGTGCTAGTGACTGCTTCCCTGGGTAGAGACCCATTTAGTGCCTGCTCCTGTTAACAGCTCCTGTTAATTAATAGCTATGCCTGACCTCTCCATGGCTGCTGGTAGCAGTGTGCTGGCCCAGGCCCCTGCTCACTTCATTCATGATCAGTTGTGTCCCCTGTACACAAATTCTGGTTTTTGTCACACCAACAGCTGAAAAGAGCATTGCAAAAAGCAAATCCCAGTGAGAACTCGTCCTATTCCCTCCTGTATATCAGTCCCAGGTATTTCTTGTGTTGCAATCAAAAATACAAGTGTTAAATCTAGTTAGGCTCAGTCTGAAGCCTGGCCTACAGCATCTTTGGAAATGGATGTCGGTGTATTCCCAGGTAACCAGGAGCTGAGTGAGCTCTCTAGATCTGTTTCATTCCCACACTGTGGAATCACTTGGGATTCTCTTCATTCACATGATAATTTTGAATGTGTATTTATAAGTACAAAGCCCCTATTGAAAGGAGATAAGAGTAATATCAAACAAGGGAAAGTTCCCACTTTTTCGCCTGCCACCTCCCCATCGAAGAATGGCTCTGGGAGCATGGGGAGGTGTCTTTTGTGGAAGAAAGATGCCCTGTGTGACCCAAGTGCTATCTGTGGAACAGAGAATATAAATTTAGGCTTCAGATACACACTTATGTCAAATATGATTTCTTTTTAAACCAAAAAATAGGTTATATCTGTACTTCAGAGGTGTTAATAGAAAGCCTTGTGTGTTTTATCATTTTCTTTGGTTTAATTCTTTTTTTTTATTTTGTTTTTTTTTTCTTCAGATGAAAAAAGGATGCATTATATCAATATAATGCTTGAGAAAGAGGTGTAAATTTGATCCTCTTAGAGTCAGCTGCAGCATATGCTTATGATACTCCTTTTCTTTGTTGAAGAAATGTCTTAGGTTATGGTTTACTTACCACTGAAAGGATGTGTTTCAAGTGCACCATGTATTTCCCTGAGAACAATTTTTCTTTTCAGTTGATTATTTTTTTAATGGTAACCATAAAATATACTGATTTTTAGATGTTTGATTTGTGAATCATTTACAGTAAAAATCCGATTTTTTGTAACTGTATCCTTTGTAAATTAAGTACACAGCCTTGCCTTAAAATAATTTTTCTAAGCAATACGTTTGATTTCCTGAGCAATAAGTGTGATATGTTAAAGAATTAGAATCAATAAACTATATTATGCCACATCAGCATAATAAGTCCCTTGATAAATTTACTATCTGTCGCAGCCCAGATGAATGGCTTTGGTTTGCTGCCTCGTGTGTTCCATGAAAAAGTGACACCAGTTTTTGATAGGCTATAAAGTATAAATTAATTTTGCTCTGATCTCTTATTTTGGAATTGCATAATCGTATTTATTTTGAAGTTAAAGATTACCTTGCTGGAATTGCCTCACACTCCTCATAACAGAAGTGTGGTTAGGGTTTAAAGTGTGAACCAATTTCCATAGCCATTAGCCTCTTTTACCATTGCTGCTGAAAGTGTGGGGCAATTTAGTCCCAATTAGAACAGCAATTCTGAATTCTACTAGTGCTACTTTCCCTAATAGATGATGAAATGAGCTGTGCCAGCATGGCTCAGGGAGTAATTTGTTTTTTAAAGGTTTGGCATTCCACATTCCTGCCTGTTTGGGTAACAGAGGGGTTGGGGAGAGCCTGATGATTCCTTGAATCCTTCTGTCATCTGGGCTGCTCCAGGACATCTTGCTCTCCCCTTTGCCTGTAGGTGTCTTTTCAGTTTGGAAAGCTCAGATTTTTAAGGAATCCTTTCTGTTTCAGTGACAAACTGGAAGGGATGGTGAAACATCTATGGATGTTAAAGATCCATCCATTTTAAGAAACTTTTGGTGAGTGATAGTCTCTGTACTTGACTTTACCTGAAAAACAGAAATACTTGACTTGACATTTCTGAGCAACTCCGACACTGATGGTGGCTAAAAGGCAGTATTTAGAGGCTAAAGAGTTATTTACGTTGCCATCTATCATTTTTATAGATTTAACCAAACCACATTTTTCCTGACAGGAAGAACCTGAAGGAAAAAGAAAACCACAGCCTGCTGAGATGACAACCAGTTTTCATTGTAGGCCACTTGCTTCCATTTGGGAAAAAACCATAGGCTGCAGAAATTGGACAAAGTTGTCTTTCACTGTCCAGTCCTTGCAAGTCAATACAAGGAGGATCAGTAATTTTGGCTGGTGGTCTCAGGGACATGATTATAACAATAGTGAGGAACAAACCTTGCAGAACAAACCCCCTCAACAATTTAATTAGTGGCGCATGGACTGTCTCCTAATTGCCTGAACGACTGCACGGGTTTCTCCTGTCTTGGCTCTGAACTTCCCAGCGTTACAGTGTGCTCAGAGGGTGGATTTTTCCTTCAGAGGAGGCTGTGGCAGAGGGCATTGCAAAGAGTCCTTAAAATTTCTGAAGCACCAAGCCCTGGCAGATTGCTGTTTAGGATGCACCTCTCATCAGCATGGTTTAAAACTGAAGTCCATGGATACTCCTGAGATCCAGCCTTTTGGTGGAATCTGCAGTTCCATGGTAGGCACTGCAACAATAAGCAGTTAGTTTCCTGCCTGTACACATAAATCAAATTAACGAAGCCCTGAGGGGAAGGAGTTTTCTCAGCCCTTTTTGGTGGTGCTCTGACAGGCTGTTCCCCACATCAGCACCTATGACAGCTATTTGCTGGAAGCCTGTTAAGTCAGACTGTTGCTGAATTTAACTGGCTGCAATTTGTTGTACTGTATTAAGTTACTGTGCATGCAGCATTTGTAACTGAAGGTTGCTGGGGAACATTGCTCAGGATCGATCAGGGATAATGAAATTGATAGTGTCTGAATAATAATCAATTTTAATAGTAGTATTTTGCTGTAGTCTTCCGTTAAGGGGCTTCTATTCTCAGTTCAATTCTCTTTGAAAGCTGATGAGTTTCTGTAATGAAACAAATATGGATTGCATTGAAAGGTGGGGCTTTCCCTGGCAATATTGGAATGTGTGGAGTGTAAGACTTTTCAAAATTAAACAAGTTGGCTTTTTAAAATTTCTAGAGTACTGTTTGTGGACAAGAAGTTAAATAATGCCCCCTGCTCTGTGCATATGTCTGATTTCTCTCAGTCTCAGTAATGGGTGATCTTTAAATATACATTTTCAAGTCTCATCCTTCATGGAAGCTGATGTTTCCTTTGGGCATATGCAGTTGCCACAAATTTACATGTGTTCCTGTCCAAGTTAAAATACCGACTCATACTCTGCTTGGTTTATGAGTATTTCTTCAAAGCTGAAGAGGTTGTAATTTTCCAGTGAGATGGAATTTTTTCTATCCATTCTTTTTTCCTTTTAGTGAAATATAAAAATAGAAAAGTGAATTGAAATGTCACTATCAAAACAGAGTGTTTGAATAGCTCAGAAGCAAAACTTTCTGGAAATCTTTTTTTCTTGGAGACCTCATGATTTTTGTTCCTTTTTGAGGAATCTGGGGGGTGTGTGCTGACATTTTCCCACAAAGCAATGTCTGGTCCTTGAACAACTTGATGTCTGCTTATCTTTTGTGAAAGTTTGTTACTTAACAGAGTAGAGAAGATAACAGGAAGAAAAGTGAGTGTCTTGTTTCAGCTTTTTTAATGGATGCTCAAACTTCATTGGCCATCTGGCTAAGTGGGCTGTGTGAGGCTTTAGGAGAAAGGTCTCTATTGCTGAAGGGGTCAGGACCCCATCAAAGATAGACTTCTCTCCAGGAAATTTGGCAAAGCTCTTCAGATGGGAGTTTGCAATAATTATAGTATTTTACTGAGATCTGGGTCTAGAGAAAGAAAGTGAATTGGAATGATTTTCCTCTGGAAGTTGGGGCATGGCTGCAGACCCTGCAGTAATCCTCCCTTATAATACAGACCTGATGAAATGGCCAGAGTTTTGAAGCACATTACCTTGACTCAACAGTCCAGTACTGGTGGTGTGCTCTAGGCAACATCACATTTTGCTGCTGCTTCAGGTGACAAACTGGACCCCATAGACTGGAGAAGCCCAGGACTTAATCAAAATTTGAACAGGTGAGACAGTGAGAAGGATCAATACTTAAGAATGTATGAGGAGTCCATGAAAATGTCAGTGTGCCTTTGATGGAAAGTGTCTTCTTTGTTCCGATGGGGAAGCTGTGCTTTAGCAGAGAGCTCAGATATTTAGTTACAATTGTGGCCGAGGCTGGAAGGTGTTCCCAGAGATTCTGGAATCTGTTTCTTGTCGAAGGCTATGTGAGCCAGGGCTGATGCAGTGCAGATTGAGAGCATTTAATTATTGAAATAGTTGGTCGAGTGCTATTTGCAAGTAAAAGGTGGTAGCTCTGGGAAGTCACTTGTTTCATGGTCATTTGTTAGTAATCGTTATTGAATGCTTTTATTTTTAATAAATGCCAGCCTGGGTGATGGGCCTTGTGATGTGCATTATTAAATAAATAGGCAGGCTTCAAAAAAGGCCATACAGGTCATGAACAAAGTTTCTGTTCCCTGTCAACTATTTAGGGAACGAAGCAAGGAGCTGAATTATTCATGACATGCTTAGTGCAAGGCAAACGGAACCTGCTGCTGTGTTGCTAGCAGTGCAAATAGTGGCCCAAAATATACAAATGGTTTTCTTCTGTATTATCATGCCTGGTTTTCTTTACTAATATTTCTGGAAACTATTTAAGAAAATTAAACCCTGTGAAAAAAAAAAAAAAAAAAAAAAAAAAAAATTAAATCTGCATGATTCCTCAGGATCCTAGCACAGATCCTGCAGGGGATATTGTTTCTAAATTATTCAGTTTATATGCTAAGAAGATAGATAAGGCATGATGTTAATACAGGTATTCATTTTGTTCTTGTGGAAAAAATGTGTGTTAAAAAAAAAAAAATTGAATAACTTTTGTAAAGGCTGGTTCCTGCAGACAGAAACACATATATTTGTATAGCTGTCCATTTCTATATGGGGTTTTGTGCCTATGTGAATACACAAGTGTAATTTTGCATAATAGGTGAAGTTCTGTCCTTTACACAGCATTTCTCAAAGCTATTGTGTATTCCAGTGCTTGGCACCACTTCTCCCTGTGGTCATGGCTGAAACCCAATTGCCTTCTCATCCCAGGGCCAGAAGTACTTCCTGTGTACATAGCTCCTTTGAAACTGTAAGAACTCAAAGTACCATGATGGCTTTGTCATACATGCCCAGAGAGTTGTTAAGGACAATATAAATATATATATATATATATGTTAAGGACTATATAAACATAGCTTGGGTGGGTGATCTCGTTCATATCGACATGAGTATTATAGAGAATCTAAGATGAAGTTAGGTGATTACAGTGCAGCAGTATTTCCACATAAAAATAAATACCTGGTGAAGAATCCAGCATTACATGACATTTTAAAGTACACAGCACAGAAAAGGTGATGAATGGAACCAACTCTGTTATGGCTTTGTCTTGTTGTTGGCTGAAGAAGCCAAAATCTTAGGGTTCAACACAAGACAGAATATGTCTGTGGCATAGGCAAGGTGAGGTGAGATGATTTAGGGATTTATTTCTGATGTTTGTTTTTTCCTGATCTCTGTGTTTCATCAGTCTTTTCAGAGCTTGTATTGAAGCATACCAAGATGAATAAAATTTGCTATTAAATGTTTGAATTAACACTTTTTTTCCTTTATTCTTGAGCTATTTTAGCTAGGATGCCTGAGAGGGCTTGATATTAATAGCCTGTCCTGATTAACAAACTGAACTAAACCAGAGGATTTGAGCTCTGATGGCTGCAGGAGCTGGGGTGGAGCCTTGTCACAGAGCTCCTGGAAGGCACAGGGAGCTGTTCATGGCACTGTGAACATGCTGGGCATTATCTGGGATTTGCAGCTCTCCACTAGCAAAACTTATTTTTTTTTCAGAATCAGACTCTGTTAAAACAAGAATCATTTGGTATTATTCTAGAAATACAAAGCTAAATAAATTAAATCCTCCTTTAGTCTTGTGGATTTGGAAATTGGTTTTACATGCTTTCGTCGCATCCTGCCTGTATTAGTCTAACTCCCTTTTCCCAGTTTTTTGCCAGCACTGCCACTGCAGCAGCTGTGTACAGATCACAGATTCCTGAGGAGGAATGAGGCTCATGGAGGGCTGGGTCTCTTTTCTGTCTCTCTCATTTCCTCCTGACTCAGTGTGTCTTGACGTTACAAAGGTTTCTCTGTGTGGGAAACAGTTAATCGGATCAGGGTGAGTCACACCAGGATTAAATGCTGGCGGTAGCATTGGATCCCTTCCCCTCAGTTAACATAATTAAGACTGACATTAAAGATCAAATTATCCTATATCAAATTAGGAAAGTGAGAAACTCCTCAGTGACATTCCTGCACAGTGCTGGCCCTGCCTTGCTAAGGAGGCTGTGGGGTCCTGCCAGAGGAGCCCCGAGGTGCCCTGGTGCTCCAGAGCTCTGGGTCTCATTTGTGGAAGGTTCCTCCTTGCCCAGCTGGGCTTTCTGCCTCCCTAAAATTATCAAATCTGGTCATTTACCAAATCACTCTGGGGGAATGCTGGAATTTTTCCAGCAGGACTGTGGAATTGTATGTACCAAATCTAAATGCCTTGCTGCTTGGCTGCCTTTCCTCAGTGACCTTTCCTGCACTGCCTCAGGGTTCTCCCAGGGCATCTCATCTGGGCTGGGCACACCTATCCAGCAAAGGGTGTGATGGCACCAGCATCTCCTGACTTCTGAGGAACTTCACATGAGCCTCCTTTGCTCACATGTGCTTAGTGTTTCCAAAAGAGGTGAATCTCTTTGAGATCTGGTCGTGTTTGCATCCTCTTAGATGAGAGTAGCTGATATTCCTGCAACACCTGTTAGCACAGAGGGATGTTCTTTAAGTTTCCTTATACACTTGCTCCAAATTTATATTATCCTCCAAAGAATTCAGAATGTTTGCACTGAAATTTGGTTACTGAATAACCCAGCCTGCCCCGAGAGAATTAACATCAGCATTAGGTTATATACTGGATCTCTTGGTGCATAAAGACATTTCAACGCCGTCTGTTCATTGTGTGTTAGACAATGGTTTCTGGCTGCATTATATTATGTGACTCTTAGTTCAGCAGAGGTAGAAAACAGATTTATCTAAAGATGAAAGTTAAGTACTTGTTATGTGCTGTTGTGCCACTCATGAAGAGTGACTTTGGGACAAGAATGGTGATATTCCATCAGTAATTGAAGATCTGTTATCCCAAAGGAAACATAGATTATTTTTCCAGGATGAGAGGAAAGCAGTTTCAGGCACAGAGGGATGGCAACAATTGCCATAAAGTTTCCTGTAGCTGTACACGAATAGTTTCAGTTTCTTATGCCAGACTGTGATACAGGATGTAAATAGTGCCTCTTAAAACTACTAAAAAGATAACTTAAAAGAAAAAGTGGGACCTTAGCAAGAATTGCAGGGCAGCTATTCCAGAAGCAACAAAAGTATGTTGTAGTATTGTTTGTAATCCTTTAAAGAGATGACTTGATAGTAATAAAGGATTAATGTTCCTCACCAGATAGCTAGGACAGGTCTTTATGCTTTTATTTGGTATTACAAACAATGCATTAACTTCTCCTCATCTGTGAATGCTATTAAAGTTTGTTATTAAAGTTTGCCAGAAAAGCTCTTATTTTATTTTGCCTCCACTGATGTTTGAAATCATGGAAACATTCGTGTGTGCTCAATATTGGTTTGTTGTTATTACAGCTGAGAGGGAGCTGATGGATCTCTGTTAGCACGGGTTTGAGACAATTTGTGAAAATACAGTAAAATCAAATGATTTTTACTTACAGCATTACTTGAACACTAGCTTTGAGAGAGATCACATTCTACTACATACGGAAAATTACAGTGAGTACTTCTTCACAAGTAATGATGTGGCTCTGGTTTTATGAAATGGAGGAAAGCTCCGTGGAGAGATCCTGATTTGAAGTCAATGTAACAAAGTTCTCAGTTGCTTTTCCCTGTTTACCAGCAGAATTTGAGACCCACTGGAAATATTTTCTCTCACCAGCCTTGGATACATGCAAATGTTAAAGTATAGCTTCACAAAACAGTTATCTCTATAGCTGAAAGTCTGAATTTTCAGAGAAGGCTTAATTATTTAGGAAAAGCGAAGATTGAATGAAGACAAGAAAAGCTCCTTGATGGTATTCAATTTGCCTTTCAGAATGTGTGTTCTATAATAATGTTTTGATTTAATCAAATTCATTATCTGTATTTTATTTTTCCTTAAGAAAGAACAAAAAATCCAACCAAAAGACAGGCATGAATTATTGCACGAATATTATTATGCACTGGGAATCAAAAAAGTCTGAGCTAATGCTGTTTAGACCCTTCTTTAAAGAAATAATCAAATAAATTAATTTTTCCATGAATATCATGTGAAATTTTTCTCCTTATATTATTAGATTTGAGCAGAAGGGACTAGTTCACTAAATATGGATTCAGTACTTCAGTAATTTAGTAATTCACTAAATTACTATGGTTCCCATCAGAAAGAACTCAAAAAAACCTAATAAAAATAATTTGGAATTAAAATGAATTATACATATCATTTTAAGCAGTATATTGACAGTCACTAAAGTGGAGCTGTGTTTCTTAGAGGGGTTGGAAGTCACATGCAGAACTAAGGTAAATTGTATCCTTTTTAAATGCTCCTGAACTGTTTTCCCTGGTTTTGCCACTGAAAGGGAGCCCCTCCAGTTTGCAGCCCCCCTTGTAATGGTCTAGATGTACAACTAGTTATTTAACTAAGTCCTCTTTCAGAGCAGATTTAAACATTTTTCATTATTTTTTTCATGTTTCCTAGTATGCACTTATTTTCCTGAATTTTCTAGGATTGTTCTGAATTAGCAATTGTGTAACTTAGCTCTTTTATTTAACTTTCCATTATTTATAGCTAACGGTGGGGATATTTTAATATTTCAATTTTGTTAGGTGACATGTCTAGCATGTCTTGGCACACCTGAGGAATAGGGAATAACACACTTGGATTTATTTTTTCACATGGTTTCTCAGAGACAAGCCCCAGCAAGATTGAATTAGGTAATTTATAGCATTGATATGCACTTGTTTTTTGAAATCTTTTTTTAAAAGTCGTACCTCTGTGCATAGAGGGACCAGAATAACTAAAGACCATTAATGTATGGATTTTAAAAATCTAGTTTATCAGGTGTGCAGGCTGGGAGGTCTCTGGGGTGGTGAGTGATTTTACTTGCTCTTTATGCAGTGGCTGGTGTTCTGGAGTCTTGAACTCAGATTCCTCTGTTTTGAGCCACTAAAATGCCAGTAACCAGTAGTAACACTGCCTTTGTTTTCCTAAAATTAATGCCTGCATGTGTAGCTTACGCTCCTTAATTTTGAATGCAGCCTTTGCCATAATTGTAGAAAATGAGAAAATTGAGAGCACAGAGTTGGAGAGAGGGTGAAGCTACCGCTGCTAAGGAAACCTTAATTGTTGAAGTTCAAGTTAAAAGGCTGAATATTCAGAATTGTATCAGACTGCAACCTCCTGCTTGTGCCATTTAAAAATGATTGGGCACTTCAGTTTAATTTGCTTGAAGGTGAAGAGCTTATGAGACGTATTTGAACCTAGAAATAATTCTGACAGCTAATTTTTACATGCATGAAGAAGAAGTTTTATAGTGGAAACCTTGACTTTTAGTGCTGTAGAGCTGTCATAAAGGCCCTAATGATTTCTGACTTAATTATGTGTCTGAACACTTAGGCTGATACGCATTCACTACCCTTTAGAGATTCATGTCGAAGTACCAAATACTGGATGCAGTCTTTGGCTGTGAAACCTGCTTTGCTTTACCTCTCAGCCTGCACAGCTCTGCTGAGATCTAGCAGACAGATTCTGTTCTTGTTAGTATTTTACATCTCGTTTAAGCCTCCACTCACACCTCCCTGATTTATAAATAAACTGCATAAGCGCGTTAGACCTCGCTTGCTGCTTGTGTAAAATGATTTGGGGCAACTGTTAGGAAAAACCCTTCTGTATTTGCAGCAACACTCTCTGTGTGCCCAACAGTGTGTTGGGTGAGTTGTTCCCAAAATGCTTTTGCAGCCCTGGGGATCCACAGTGAGTTACTGAGGTGGAAAAGAGGACCTGGACATTCAGCAGCGCTGGACTGGAGAGATGCTGCAGCAGCAGAGTTTTGCCCTCCACGTGCCTCTTCTGGGAAGGGCACATCCTAGGCTGACTTGAGAGACAAAAGAAGGTCTGGCCCCATAGGACAGGGCAGGCTCATCTCTTGCTGGCTGTGAAAACAAAATGGTGAAAGAGTCATTAGTAGAAAGCAACTTGTACTTCTCACTTGGTATCAAACCTGTTGGTTTAATAGTTAAGGAGTATGAAATCAAAAAGGTTCAGCATCCAAGGGCTTCAGGCACGTTGATGAAAGATTGTTACCCTTGGGCTACAGTTAATTTAATTTTAAATATGTTTATTTTCACTTAGAAAGTTCATCTAGAGTTTGGATTGCTTCCCTGCTGAAGATAATTTGATTTCAGATTGCAGCAGTTTAGACGTACATAGATAGAAGAAAAATTCTTCCATAAAAGCTACACTGTATGTAAATCATCCTGTTCAGGCAAAGAGTTTGGTGCTAAGTTGCCACTTATGTCTTAAGAGTGAATAATTTATGGGTTTGAGATGATATTTTAGGATTCTGCTGCCCATGCCTGTTTTTTAATAGCTCGTGTGTCATCCAGCTGGCACATCCTCTGTGTTTGAAAGTCAGTGTTAAAGTTAAAAGGACTTAATGAAACAGAGTTTTCAGACAGAAGCATGTCGTGACATTACTATTTTTTGTGTCAGACATGCTAAATCTCATCTGAGTTCTCCCTGGGCTGCCAGAAATGTCAGTCCCAGTCTGCACGAAGTCTGTTTGGGTATGATGCATTATTTGCTGATGCCGTTTTCTTGTTTACACAAGTGGATTTGCATGGCTTGGTGCTCCAAATATTGGACTACTGAAAACCACCTGCATCTGCTGAGGTATTGAGAATAAAGCTCTGGAGGCTGGCCAGGTTTCTGCAGTGCTTTTGCTTACGTGGTTGACAGTAACATCTGGTAACGCAGATGTTGAGTTCTGGAGAGCCATAATTATTCTGAGAGCAGGGAGAAGTTGTCACACGTAGTTATTATCATGCTACTACCACAGGTATTAGTATCAAAGAGATCATTTTGTTCTTTGCTGACAGCATATGTTTTCTCAGCTTTGGAGATGTGCTAGTTTGATGCCATGGAATAGGCAGAGTAAAAATTATCTTCGGGTTTTTAAGCAGTTTGAAGGTTAAAGAAGACCAAAGAGACAAAATATTTTGTTTCTTCAGAACACCAGTTTCCCTGAAATTGCAATTGCTGCCAGAATATGTTTCACACTGTGCCCTGGAGCTCCTCATAAATAAGTGGGATGAGGGAATAAGGGAAGTGCCTTAGCTCTGAGCATCTCAGGTGTGTTAGGGTTTTGGTTTTACTTTGGTTTTGCTTTGGGTTCTTTTGGCGTATTTGTAAGTTTGTGTTTTAAAACCCCAGACTCATTTTCAGGCACAGGATTATTGGAAGGAATAGACAGCTGAGACCTTGGGAATTTTTGTATTTAAATAGGTATTATGGAACTAATATTTGAATCTCTGCTAGGAGAGAGATTTAAACTCTACTAACAGAATAATTCCTGAAAATTTAATTCAGTTGGTCAGCTTGATATCAGGAATTAATCTCATTTTTAAAGATACACCTTTCATTGAAACAGGAAACAGTTGTTACTTCTTGATTTATTATTTTTATGGTAAATACTGAGTTTTTATCTAAAAGCTTTGTATTTGAACATCTGCACACATGGAACTGTGCATCTTGTTAAATCTTTCCAGTCAGTTTGATGCACAGTACAACGTTTACATTTGCAGTCGTGACATTTAAGAATTACTTTGACAACACAAGTTTCTACTGTGGTTAGAAAAGTCTACATGAGCCCAATGAAACGTGCTTAAAAATCTTTGCTCTATCTAGGACAAGTTTCTTTTATCTTACACTTGCATATGACAGGTGTGAAAAGAATTTGAGTTATGAGGGACCAAGTGAGTAGGAGTCCCAGGCTAAGAATGTGAAGAACCATAGAGTTCTCCTAGTATGTTATTCTGTGCCATCTAAATCTGAAATTAGTAAAAGTGATTTATAATAATCTGTATTTATTCAGCATTAGAAATGGGGGCTTTTTTTTTCTTCAAAACACAACTTTAATAATATTTGACTAAAAATGAGGATTCTTTATTTGAAGATCTGAAGTTGCTTAAAATTGCTCTGGCATTTTCCAAATTTATTAGCTTTCCTGTCTGTGTAGCTCTGCAAGTGCTCAGGCAGCCAAGAGGAAAGTGAGATCACAAACAGGTCATCATTGAGTTATTTCTCACAGTCTTCTTGTGTTGTCCAGACGTTTGCACTTTTAACTTTTGTCCTAAGTTGACATTTACATTTGAGGCTGTGCTTAGTCCTGGAAGAACACAGGGAGCTGCTGACTGTGCTTGACAATCACCAAAATAATGGAATGCTCTTTGTCACCTGGGGTCATACTCATATTGAGGTGGTGAAACCAAGCCCTCCGTTCCTCCTTGCTTTTACACAGTAGTTGCTTCTACACTGCTTTGCTTTCTGGTGGTTTTGTGGTCCTCACACAGTCATTTTCTCCTTCACCTGCCACCTTTTCCCAGGGTAAGTCATTTTTGTGGGCTCGAATTGACTTTGGTGGCAGCACTTGGTTATTTTGCC
The DNA here is from genome assembly GCA_026261815.1 of Monarcha castaneiventris obscurior. Lineage (NCBI taxonomy): Eukaryota > Metazoa > Chordata > Aves > Passeriformes > Monarchidae > Monarcha > Monarcha castaneiventris. The sequence goes on from JAMPIT010000437.1 coordinate 5,793,218, forward strand.
ATGTGTTGCATAGGAATGGTTACCCTGAGACACAGATTTTGTAACTCTGATACGGTTTGTTGGTGCAACAAGCGTAAGCGATTTAGCGTCGTTTTCTGCCCTCTGGTTTTACTGCTGCTGGATGAAAAGGGCTGTTTGCTTTTATTCTCGTGTTTTATTTGTTGAGCACCGTGTCTTTGAACTGTACTCACACAGTGCACTAGGTCAGTGTTTAGTTTCAGATGCTTCTCAGTTTCCCTCATGTAACTGCATCGGTCAACCCTGGACAAAAACTCGGGTCATTTTTGCATCTTCCATAGAATGTTTTTCCCAGGATTGCATAACTGTGTAACCAAGGAAATTCCCATGCCACCTTGCTAGCTGACATGTCAACACCATTCTTTCTGCCTTGGTCCTTCCAGGCATTTTCTACTACCTTTCTTTTTTTCCTGGAAGGTGTGGTGGCCCATTCTTACTCCCTTCCATAATAAAATAATGACTTGTGATCCTCACCTTCATGCGGGGCATTTCCATATCCATATGAGGAGCTGTGCAACTGGGAAAATCAGATTTAGAAAAGAACCGGAGCTCTTCAGGGTTTTTGTTCTGGCATGACACATAGTGTCTTACTAACATTTTTCAAAGTAAAGCGGGAGCTCCTTCTTTGCAAACTTTTCTCTGTGTGCCAGAGACGGTTTGAGAGCTGTTTTTAAAGACTGGATTTTGCTGGCCTTGCTGCAGCGAGTCTGCAAATTTATCAGTTAGCTTTCCTCAGGGGTGTAATTGCCAGATGCTCTCTGATGCTCATTAAACTGGAGTCAACATCCCTGTAAAATCTATAAAGATGGACTGCAATGCTGCTACTTCAAACAGGTAAACAAACCCTACTGTCAGCCCTAAGAACTGCAGTGGCTGTAGCAGCACAGGAGGCATCTCCATTGCAGTGGGCTTCTATGGGGGGAAAAAAACCAAAACCAGTGAGAAAAAATCAAGTTTTCCAAGCTAACAATATTTTTTTCCTACTTATGACACTTCATACTTACATCACATTGATGATTCAGAATATTAAACTTGAGAAAATGTGAATTTGTATTTTCAGCAGCAGCAGTATATTGGATACAATGGTAAATTCTGCCCAGTGAGCATTAGTCTTGGTATTATGTGTAAGATAAACAAAAGAGTCATATATATTATACCTGTAATTTCTATTTCAGTTAAAGAAGGTGGGTTCTGAGAGTGTGATAGCAGAGCAAGCTCTCTTCAAGCCAATTTTTCACTTTCCTCAATGAAAAATGTTCTGATTTCAGACAAAAATTGGTTAAGAATCTTAAAGCTTAAAATATAATGCAAAGTTAAATTGTGTCAACAGCAAACACCTCTGAAATATTGTACTGTTTACATGAGAAATTAAGAAGATGTTGAAATGTGTATTTCGTAATTTAACTATGCCAAATTTTATAAAAGGCATGGACAGCAACCCATAGCCCTGTTAATTAATTAAAAACAGCAGCAACAAAAAGGCAGGAAGGTAAACAGGAGACCTTTTCAGCATCGTCTGAGCTTTCCCAGTTAAGACTTAGCCCCATTTCTGAAGATCAATAAGCTTCACAGATCAGGCATGTAATAGAAACTGCCTCCTGTTCTGTGCCAGTGCCAAATGCAGCAGAGCATTCTCTGAGAACTCACAGTCAATAATTACAGCTCACTTAATGGTTGTATTATGCCTTGAGGTGTTTCTGACTCTTCTGAAAAAAAAAAAAAAAATCTGTTTTTTTGGTCAGGCAAATGCATATTTTCATTAAACTCCTAAATGCGTCATTCCTTCTTAAATGTTGCCCAGCTGCTCTTCGCAATATTTTTATTAAAGGTGAGGGGGGAACCTTTAAGCCATCATTTTCGTGATACTTTTACATTTACTTTTACAAACAAAGGAGGTGTTTAATTTGGTGGAGAGGGCAAGGAGCATAAGTTGCTCGTGGTGGCAGATGTGACATCTCCTGGGCACGTGGCACCTGCAGTGGCCTTTGCACCATTTGCAGCAGCACTGACCAGGTCACTGGAAGCCTTGGAGACGCTTCCTTTAGAGAAAACTTTTGGCTTCGTGTCACAAGGAAGCTTTGCCACTTGTGGACTCCAGTATTGCTTTTCAAACACACAAAACCTTTTCATGTTTGTTGAATATTTCAGAGCCAAAGCCAGACTTACCCTGGGTGCTGTTGGAAGCTGTTGATCCATGGAGCTCTTGCAATTATTTCTTTCCAGAACTTAGTTATTTCAGGCTTTATTAATGATAGTAGCATAGCTATTTCCCTCTACTTTTGCTTGAATTGCAGATCATGTAGAACCATAATTTAATACAGAACATTATTTAATGAAACAAACCTATTTTATCACTGACCTGTACTGTGCTATTCCTTTAATAAGCAGCTGTTCCCTTTTGAATTTGTAGTGATTGGTTTATTACTGCTGACTTTAAAGACAGCAAATATGTCTTCATATTGCATTTAAATATGGGGACAGCTTAAATTCAAACAGATTACTTAAAAAGCAGATGAGAAGTTACTTACTGCATATTCAGCTCATGCAATGAGTGCACAAAGTCCAAGAGACTGCTTGTTTTGACAGAAATAACCTTTATACACTCATTTGAAATTTTCTTTAAACTATTTCCTTTTATCAATACACATCAGATTTTTATGGATTTCAGAGGGATTTGATTTTATTTTGTAGCTGATAACATAATTGCTGAACCGCCTTTGGTGATCAATAAATCTGAAAATGAGAAATCTTTTTTCTCTTTTTCTGGCCTTTAGCCAAATTGACGTTATTAATTAAAAAACCCTAACCAAAACAAAAAAACCCAACAACTTAGTTTAATGAATAAGCTGTATTCAAGTGAATAACTTGGAAAATTATCAGCAGAATACATGTATAATAATCAGTTCATGTGCTGTCATTGTAATATGGAAATTTGACATTAACTTGGTGTGAGTAAAACCTGGCTAGGTTGTTGCATATCCTCCTTCAGTTTTATTCCTTACCTCTTCTTATGTATGTATAAAAGAGTATTATTTTCTTCTGGTTTTCGTTTTGATACCACTTTAAATGAGTACACTCACTTAAAACTTTTTTTAATTTTCTTTTTCTGATATCGAATCAGCAGTATTGAATGTTTCATATTGGCAGCTTTAGAAAATTACAGCCTCTATGAAAATTCTCTGAAACCATTTATTCCAGGTAATATTTATTCTTGCTCTTCTCTGGAAGAACTCTTAGGAACCAGGACGGTTTTGGTAATTTTTTCTGTTTTCCTGCCTCTTGAATGCTGCTGATGCTTTTGTGAACTTCATGGGCAATGAAAGTAATTTTGTGCTGAATCGAGAGAGCCATGTTTTTTACAACTTTTTGATGACATACTGATATCCTAAATTCTTACTTCACTCTCTGTTTACTCTGGAGTAATTATTAACATTTTTGGTGGACTTTGTGAATTAAATGTGGATTTTGTTGGTTTTTCTTTGTTTTCCTGAGACAGTTTGTGTTCAGGTGATGCTGAATTGAAATGAGGAGCACTGGAACCCACAGCTGTTACAATCATAACAGACATTGATTGTTCAGCTCCTCTTCGATCTCCTGGGTTTGGGAGTCAGAGTCTGGATTTAGCTGGAGTGTCAGATAGGAAGATATTAATTTCTCCAAGTCCAAGAATAAGGACTGTGTGTATCAGAGCTTTGATGTGATTGACCTCAATTTCCAAGTGATTCGGAGAGTGTGGGGAAACAATGGTTTTCCCTTCTTTTCTGCTCAGGGAAAAGCTGATTGAAATTTTGAAAAATTACATTTTGGAGAGTAAAAGGGTGGGTAACACATGTTTAATAATACTAAATTGTTATTTCCATTTCAGTTTTTGACTGAAATTGAGACTTTTGCCCACCTTTTGGATCTGTACTGACTCACTAACACACTCTGACTGTATCAAATTCACTGGGCTCCTAATTTGTATTTAGTGGAAAGGTCACAGTGCAAATCCTCATATAAAAGGAAGAAAAGTTTTGTTTTTCCTGGTTGCAGAGTCCTTGGGCTTGTTCAGCTGCAGTTGTGTGTATCTGTGGTGGCGATGTGCTGTCAGCACAAGTGTCATAAAAAGTGAGGCCAAACCTGTCAGACACACGTTGAGGATATATCTGCTTTTGAAACTATCAGTCTGGAGGAGGCTGATAAGACAACCAAAAGTAATCTTGAGAAAAGAGAGAGAGAATAGCAGGATTTAAGATGATAGGGGAGAGGTGAGGTAAACAAGAAAGGAAAGCTTGGGGATGACAGGTTTGTTTTTCTGATGTTAATAAATAACATCCCACCTCACACAGCAACGTCTCTCCCTGGTAATCCCACAGTGGCATCCCAGGAGCCCAGTCTGCACCTCTGGAGCCTTGTCCCTGTTGGTGGCTTTTTGTTCTGCTGGCACCCTGGTCTCTGGGAAAGGGGAGCAAAGGGTGGGCATTTGGGTGACCCCTATTCCTGCTTCACCCGGAGTGTGGGGTCCCTGCCCTTCCGAAGGGAAGAGATGCCACAAGAGATAAGTTCATATCCTTAGCAGGCACCAGTGTGTGCTGATGGTCAGGGAAACCAAACTATTGTTGGTGTCATGTCCTGATCTGTCCCTGACTTGCTTCAGACTGTGCAGCCCTGGAGCTGGGTGGATAGTTTGGGTCACAGCTGTAGGGACAGTGATACGTGTGACACCTACACCCCAGGCACCAGGATCTCCAACCAACAGGAATTCCTTGGCTGCTTCCTCGCAGGTCCTCAACCTCCATAGTGGCTTGGATGTGTGATGCTCACACAAGGCGTGTTTGGGGTTTTGGGTGGGGGGTCAGATTGTTTTGTTTTACTAATTGATTTGTGTGTTTTCCTCCCTACTCTTAGTGCTCAAAGTATTTCTCCTATGTTTACATTTAGTGGGTAGTGATGAGTCACTGTCTAGTGCTGTCCTATCACACCTGGTAAAAAATTACACCTGTTTCGTGTAGATAAGGCAAGAAACAAATTACTCTGGGGTGCCTTTCTCTGACACTTCATTTGTCTTCCAGACTGTGCAAGGGTAGTTACCTTCATGCCAAAATTAATTATGGGCAGCTCTGGAATTGCTTAATCTGTCAGAAGCAACAGGAGAAGAAAAAATTTTATTTAGTTCCAGAGACTGGGTGAATAAGGGATAGATGGGAGTTTTCCAGACATAAATGGAAGTTTTCTCACTCCTGTTTTCAGCTGATTCTGAGTTATCACTGAAGTTGTTATAATTTTTGCTTTCATCAAAATTGCTTTACTGTGTCTTAAATTAGCAGGGTCATGCTATAGCAGATGGTTGAAGAGTTAAACTGTTTTCCCTTTTTCTGCAGTAAATTTATTCACAATGTATACAATGCTTACAACAAAGCTATGCACTGTTTCAAGAAAGAAATGCCTTTTGAAAGAATAAATCTTGCATTGGCTGGCTATCATCTCCTAATCTAAAGACTGTAACTGGTAACTACATAAATTACTGTTATATTCTCAGCACAGTTTCAAATGAATGACTTTATTCCTCATAAAACCACTGCTGTATGGCTTTTCCACTGGGAATGGTGTGCGAGGGACCCCTCGCTGTGTCCTCGTGCTGCTGGCCCAAATACTCCCTCCAGTCTCCGTGCAGACACTAACTTTAAACTGTATTTATTTGTTTGGAATGAGTCGAGAGCCACAGGAAGGGTTGTGGCTTTCCCTGCTCGTTCCCCTGCGAGTGCCACATGATGTGCCCTCCATCTGGTGGCAGGAGTACAGTGGGAAAGGGAAGGACTGAGAATGCATTTACAAGGAGAAGTAAAAACCTTTCACTGGCTGTTGATTTAACAAGGTAATATCCCTGCAGTCAGAAATTAAATTGTTAGCCTAGGGGTTTTCCAGAATAGGCTTGTTGTTTAGAATAGTTTTCTTTATATTATAGCAAGTGAGAGAGGTTTATACATCTCTCATTATATCCTTTTCCTCTCCTCAGTGTAAATCAAAGCAGGGTTTGGCTCAGGGTTTGCAGTGCTCCAGACCCCTTTGGTTTTCTCCTCTCTTTACAGAAACACAGCTCCCGTGGTGTGGCATGCAGCAGCTGTCCAGCAAGCATGGGGTGTAAGGGAATAAAATATTACTCCAAATACTGCTTTTATTTATTTTCACTGTGCTCACATGACTAGACCAGAGAAGTGCAGCCACTCCTGACAGCATCCAAAGCCCTGGGTGTACTGAATGTGTCCCAGTGGCTCTGTGCCTGCCGAATCCTCTGAGCTGCCACCAGGAAAGGGGACCCCAAAGGCAGCAGAGCTGGCTGGCAGTGAGTGACATTGCTGATGGGACCCTGCAGCTGCTCCTCACTGGCAGTGCAGGGAAACATCCAACCAAAGGCACACGAGACCACGTCCCTCTCTGCAACTGTCTCACTGCCTTAAGTTTTGTTTTTAATATTGCACAAAGCAGTGTTGTCAACACCACAAGGCAAAGTGATTCATCTGCTTTCTATTGTTACTTGCTCAAGCAATGAAAGTAATTATATCTAAATAGGAATACTTTTTAATTTGTTATCTGACTGCTGAGTGTTCTCGGTTCATTTCTGTTATGTTCTCCTTTGTAATCCTAACAGCTAAAATATTTTTTAATAAAAGCTGAAAATCTGACATTGTCACAGCATTCCAGGAGCTAAGACTTGAGATTAAATGCAAAACAGATTTGCATGGCTGGAAACTTCTTATTTGTTGCTGTAGGCACTTCTATAGGAATTTGGGAATAAAGCTGGGGAAAAAGGCTCCACTGTGAACCACGCGTGACATTTCAAGTACTATTTGCTTGTCTAAGAAATCCTATAAAAATCTTGCTGATAGTTGGTCACATTACATGGATATGCCTAAAATGAGAGTTGGTAATACACAATGGGATCTTGGCAGCACGTTGTGCCTTGTGCTTTTGCTCCTCGTCTCCAGCTTCTGTTTCTGAAATTGCTTTAAGCTGTATTTTATACACTTGAAGCACTGACTGGACCTTTTTGGGGGGAAGTGCCAAACCTGTGCTGGGTGTTGTGAGGAATAAAAGTATTGATAAAGTCAAGGATCCCAAAACCCTTCAGGATGTTTCAGTTGCCACTTATTTCTGAGTGTGCCTGGATTAGGAGACAGAAAAAAACAGTGTTAGAATTTTTATGATACTGATAGTCTCCCACTCTCAAAAATAAGTCATTACAGATTGTCTCCTTGTGATTGTATGTGTGATGCCACATTTACAATGCGCTCATCAGCTGACAACTGCAACCTTTCATTTTATTAATCTTTCTAATGATACACTTGGCAGGAATTAGCTGATAATCCAACCTGTTAGAATATGAAATCCTTGATTGGATGTGGGTAATCAGATTAAGTTCACCTATCTGTCTATTTCAGGCTCTTTAAAGCTTTTTATGTAAGTGGCTTCTATGGCTTTAGGTGTATTATTTTTATGTTTTCAGTTATGTAAGTAAGATGTATAAAAATTCAGTAGTTGTCTACTGAGGGAGGCTACTTAGAAGAAAATACTTTGTGTATCGGTATGCTTTCGGAGTGTGGGCAAAATACTGGTTAGGTTGCTTAAAAATTTTTTGTTCATTACAGGTTCATAAATATATTTTTGGTAGAAACTAGTGTCTCTTTGAATTCATCACTTCCTGAGAGTACTGCAAAAGAATTACAGTTTGTTTTGCATTGGAAGATTTTTGAAGCATATGGCAGTAATACTGTAATTTCTGTAAGCATTTGATGGGGTTTTGTACTGTGAATGTCTCTGTCACGTTATGGAACTGATGAGTGTGAAGATAGCATGTAAAATGGCTTTGATTAATTTAAACTTTACCCTTTGTGTGGTACCATAACTTTGGGGGCTTCAGCACGGGGGCACAGCTTTGCTCTGTAATTAACCCAGAGAGACAGAGTTCAATGTATGTGAGGTGATCCTGTAATTTTGTCATGTTAGGAGCTTACATTAAGTTTCTGACCTTGTTAGATACTGGATTTCTTTAAATTTTATTTTATTTTTACTGAAAATTCCTCTGTAATCATCTAACAGCAGCTGAAAAGCTGTGGTGGGTCTCTCTGCCAGGCTGTGGTGAATGAGGCTGGAGCAGCCCAGGGTAGCTGAGTCTCCTGGGGTTTGTGCTGCAGCTGGCAGGAGACAAATGGAGCTGCAGCTGCAAGTGTTCAGGGGCAGAGAAAGCAGGTTGTGTTCCAAACGTCTTGCTGTCATCAAGAGTTGCATTGGAATCTTCTGGTGTTCTGGAGTCTGCCTTAAACTGGAAAATAGCAGCAGCAGATGAAGTGTCAGGCTCCTTCCAGCCCCAGCAGTGACGCTGTGTGCACACACAAGCACACACGTGTGCAGGGATTACCAGTTATTCCTGGGGGTTTAGGTATATTCTATGTATCTCTCTGGCTTCGAACTGAGAAAATGCAATTGTGAAAATTTGCTTTTACAGTTGTATGTTCATGTAAGAGACCTGCACATTTATAGGCAGAAAAGTAGGTATTTTCCTTTTGCAGTCAATGTGGTTTGGGGTTTATCCTTAACTGGGCAGCCTGTTCAAACCTGTGTATTAACAGCCATTATTTCATGCATCATTGTTCTGGAATACGAACAGATAGAAACGGTGTGCCTTTGACTGCCTTTAAATACATTTTTTGCCTTTTCATTTGCCAATGCAGATGTATCTCTGTATTTTAAAAGTAGATGTTGGCCATTGGAAGCTGATTCAATTTTAGGATATTGTCTATTTCATTACACACAGACCACTTGGTCTCATTTCGTGTCATCTCCTGGCTATTTACTGAGTTTTTAACCTGGTTGCTAGAGTCCTGCAGTTTATTTTATCTTATTAATAGCAGTGCTTTACAAAGGTCAGGCCCATTCAGCTAGAAGGTTTTGATGTGCTGGTTTCATTTCAGGAAACAGAATAGCCAATGGCTACTGTGGGTGCCTGAAAAATGCTGGAAGAGAACTTGCATTGGATGGTGGCTTGTTAAAAAAATTTAATTAGTCTTAGGGAGTGGACTTGCTGCAAAAAAAGATTTTCCTATCTAGTGGATTAGCTTGATTAACAAATATATAGTGTTTAAATTGTGTAAATAATCCCCCTAGACCGTTCTGGTTGAGGTGGGTTTATTGTTCCATCAGCACAGCTGAACAAATAGGAATTTTCAGATGGAGGCAGAGGGGTAGGGAAGGGCTTGGGACAAGAATCCCTTTAGGGGAAGCTGGAGGTGGGTGGGTTTATTGGGTGGGTTTCCAGTGCTGATAAGGCAGCAAATACTGGAAGGCAGAGCACTTGGGCTCTTGAGACTTAGGGCTGCAACTTGAGTGGGTAGAAAAGGATGAACCATTTGGGTACTGTCTTGTCCTTGGAAATACCCAGTTCTGCAAACTTGCCAGTGTCCCATGGGAAAATGCTCTGAGGAGGAAATAGTCTTAACTATAAGTCTTTAATAAAACTCCTGCGTAGGTGACCTAATTTTCAGTGCTCATCATTTTTAATTCAAAATTTGATTTATTTGTATGTCTAAATATGGATCTGATATTCTACTGTTAATCATCCGTTTTAAAAAGTAAAAAGAAATACTGGCTGTGGCTAATTTGATTAATTCAGTCTTTCCAGTTGCTGAGAGGTAGACTAAATGCATAGCTAGAGAGGGTAATTTTGTTGATGATTTAAGAAATGCACCCTAGCAATGTAACATATAGTAAGCCATAAAGCTGTTGTTGTCTTCATATAAATGTGTCATAAAATCACATTTCCTAATATTAGTGGCCAAGGCGAAAAGAAGGTAAGATGATGCAGAGCAAGATTATTCTTATTTTCCATCTCTTAACTCTCTAAATGGTCACATCTGCCTTGCATAACAGAATTATGTAAAAGCTTATAATTACTTCCCCCCACCAGAAAAACAAACAAGCCCAAATAATCCCAACCTTAAATAAGCTGGTTTTTGTTCCTCCAAAAGAAAGATGCTGTATTAGTCATGAAGACTATGAGTGATATTGTTAAATAAAATTTAGGACCTAATTATTGAGGTAGAAAAAGATTTTACCCAATTTTATACAAATTTGCACCTCTTGCTTGCCTAGAGAGCAAACCTGTGGGCACAGACTGCCAAGTCACCTCAAGTGGCATCACTTTTATCTAAAACTTTAAAATCTGAATGCAAGGTGGGAAAACACTTCCAGCAGCTAGGGTTCTCCTCTCCCCACTCACCATCTGGATATTGTGAGTAAATTATTTTTGTAAGCCAGTGCTTCTGGAGTGTTTCTCTTGTGATATGCGGGATGAAAGGCTGGGGGAGGCAGACATGGTCCAGCTCCCCTGTCAAGTTGAATTCTTTCTTTCTTTCTCCACTCAAGGTGTATTTGCCTCATCAGTCATTTATTCAGTCCCAAGGCTCAAATGCATTATATTATTTGTTTGCTGATCCTGTCAGCTTAGCACACAGAGTAATATGTTATAGGGGAATAGTGGGCTGGAGCTGACAAGGGACGTTTCAGGAGTGAAATGTGGTAATGCAGGAGAGCAGATGTGAAGCCATCAAAGACTGGGGTAGCCAAAGGACAGTTTGCAGGGGGAAGGGGAGGATGGTGAGGAGAAGTGGTAGAAAAGCTCCCAAGAATGTTAGAAAAAATGTGTGACATGAGGTGACCCTCCTTCCTGCCCACATCCCAAAGCAAATCACAAAACCTCCGAAAGGACAGAGGGTACTGGCAGGGTTTGACAGTCCTGACAAGAGTAGAATTCACTGAGAAAGATACAGAAGCAAAGTTTATCCTAATTCACAGTGACTGGCACATATTTGGGTGACTGGAGCCTTTTTGTGCTCCCTCTGTGTACACACAGACTCTGCATTGATACAGAATTTCCACCGATTGCTAAGGAAATTTGCTGTTTCAAACAGTCTCTAGAAAAGATGATGCCACATGCAATTCCAAAGAGAAGCTTAAGTCTTTTCACTTTCCTAAATGCTGTCGGCACTCTGGAAGAAATTGCTTACATAAATATCACAGCTAATACTGGATTTTGTTGACAAAACTATTAACTTCACTGAAAATATGTTTAGCATCTTCCCTGGTGTTCTCTGTTACAGTGTTTTTTTGTTTTTTTTTTTTAAGTTTCTAAGGCTTAACCACATGTGATAGTTGTTTTAATTGGAGATCAGATTTAATAAAACCCACCATTTGTTTCACTCAGTATTGCATGCACTTCCAGATTGTATTTTCTTCAGTAGCAAGACTCACAGCAATGTACTTCTCCTTTTTGCCTTCTAACATGCCCCAAGTTGCTCAGGTCTCATAGTAACTGTTGCTTGTAGACTGAAGTTTTAATGCAAAGTAATTTGCTGAAGCATCTAACCCAAATTCAGAAGTGAGTGCTGTCCTGGTTGTCCTTGTGTCTGCTCTGGAAGGAACTGAAGGAGTTGATCTAAATTTAGGCATACATATTTTGGTTTAAAAGGAGCTTACTTGACTATGGTTTTAATTTTGGCTGGGGGAGAGCTTGCAGTTGGTGCAGGGGTGAGGAGTCACTGCCCTGTGGCACTGAAGTTATGGACACTGCTTGTGGGAATGCTTGCAGCCAGCAGAAATCAGGGAGAAAGAAAAGCAGAATTCTGCCTGCAGTGAAAGTGTCAGTGGATAGGCAGCAATATGGACTGTAAATCCGAACCATTTTGTGGAGGTATGAGGTGTGAGTGGAGGTAGAAGTTGAAGAACGGACACGGTATCCATTAGCCTGCAGTGAAACACTCACTGGGTTCCTGCATTTTCTAAGTAAGGTAAAGTTGTTTTCTGAAGGTTTCCAATAAAACACAAAAATTCAATTTATCTTCAGTTTTCCCCAAACACAGACTGTACAGATACCTCTGCTGTAGTGCCTATTGCTTCAGGTATAGTTACAATTTTTCAATTTTTGGGTTTTTTTCTGTTCATACAGTTTTGATTGTAGCTACACTGCAAAAGATGTGGTTTGACATTTTCTTTGTCCCCTGCTTAAGAAGCTGCTCTGTATGGTTCAGCTTGATTGGATATATTTAGACTTTGAACCTCTTACTGGTTTTTCCATTGTGATATTTATCCTTTTTATATGTCAGTGAATGTGTCATATGTGTTAATGTCAAAGATTTCTGAGAAACTTTGAGGTGAAATGTTGTGTCTGCATAATCCATGTGGGTAGTTAGTTACCAAGAATATGAGTATTCATGTCATGCTAATAACAAATAGACCATCTGCCTCCCACAGTTCCTCCAGCTACTTGATCATTTAATAGATGACTTTGTCTTCATAGGAGATAAAGAAGCAGTGCAGCATGGCCACAACAATATTTATTTCTGCAGTGGAGATAACTTGGCTGTGTTCTCTATGTGAGTAGCCAGTGAAAACCTGCTCCACTGATGAATCTCTGAGTCCTGTTTTGTGTCCTCATGTCTGTCTGTGGTTACCTTAATGCCACATTGATGGCAAACTCAGACTTGTAGTGTATTTGCAGAAAGAGAGACAAAAAGATGTACAGAAGTTTTCTATTGATATATATAATGACTCTGCTGTTAATTTTTTTCCCCCCAAAGATTTAATTGATACTGCAGCTTGGAACTAGAATACTTTTTCTGTCTAGCAAGAGCCAGCCCACTCTGGCCTTTGGGTTGAACCATCCCTGCACTACAACATCCATTTGTCCTGGCAGTGAGCAGCTCAGGTGGCTGCACATCAAACTGTGCTGTATAGTAGGGGGAATTTTTCAGCCTTGATTCCAATTCCTGAACATTTGTGTATTGCTGTTGTCTTGGTCTTCAATTTGTGCTCTGTTTGCCTAAACCTGGGCTTTGAAATTTTTGTTAGATTGTTGGAGACGTTGAAAGTGAGTTTGACAGTGTAAGTTTTACTCTCTGAAACCAGCACCCGCTGATGTAGGGACACTTTGTGGGGTTTATTTTATTTTCAGCAGAGAAGGGCCAGAAGTCTGAGAGATGTCTGGAGCAGGCAGGGAAATACAGATAAATAGATGGATTTGGGGGGAGTGAGGGCTCTTGGGCATGCCAATGACAACAGGGAATGTTGCATACAAAACGTGTCAAAGAAAAAACGTGGAGAAGGAGCAGGTCAGGTCCCTTTCTGGTCACTTTTCTAGAAATCTGTGTACTGTGACACCTACATTTTGCCATGTACACCCCAGTGTTATAAATGTGCCCCTCAGGGATGTGTGGGCTTTACTGAGACTGCTGGCAAGAAATTAAGTGGGTGTATCAGCCTTAGAGGGGACAGAAAGGACCTTTTTGTGTGCACCTGAAGGGGACTGTGCAGGTGGTTTCCAGAGATTTGCTGTACTGAGAGCAAACTTACAGGATTCTCATTGCAAATGGAGTGATGAGTTCGGAGGCAAAACCTCAGATCAGCCCCAGACTTGACATCAGTAGAGGCTTAGAACTGAGCAAGCAAACACTTTGAATCTTGCCTACTTTAAAAAGTTTATCTTTCTAGGGTCCATACAGTGAAATCTGGTGGGGGGCAGACAGAACAATTCTGGAAGTCTTGCACTTAAGCTTAGCTGTCTTTTTGGGAACTTTTTGGTTTTTAGGAGGGCAGGCGAATGTGTTTTTAACAGTGGATTCTCAGCACTCAGCACTTCGAAAATCTGACCTGTTTTATACAGTTCCTAAAGATGTATTCAGGACCATTCCTTCTTGCAGCAAATGAGTGATGAAATGGTGAGACCCCTTTGAGGTCAGGAGAGCTGAAGGAGTCCATGAACTTACTGGAGAAGTACAGAGTTGAAATCAAAATAAAGGACAGCAGAGGGATAATAATTGAATTTTATGGAGGCAAATGATAATTGGATACTAATCCTTCATTTTCAGTGCAAATGGCATAGTCAGAGTGGCCTTTTGTTGGACTTCTGATTCAGGAGGACTGGGGACAGTCTGGAAAAAGGCCAGAAGAGGTGAGGGAGGGCAGTTGGAGATTTCAGGAGCAGTAGTTCTTAGGAAATGGATAAAAAACCTGAGGAAATTTGATTTTAAAACAAGGTAAGTTGTGGGAAGGCCATAGGAGCAATCCTTAAGTACGTAAAAAAAAAAATATGCAGAGAGAAAAAGATCGGTCTGTTCTCAGCATGGGTGGAGGAAAGGAGGAAAGTGTGCAGTGTGAGTCTAAATACAGCAAGGTGATTATTTAGGATGGACAAGAGGTTTATATCTTTGGAAAAGGGCAGGAAAACAAATGCCTGGTGTGGCAGTGGGGTGAGCTGAGCCTGCCTCGAACCGAATTATCTCCTGTGGCCTCTTCCCAAGCCTGTCTTTATAAGGTTTTATGCTTGCTCCTTTGGAGAGAGCTTTTAGTTTATCCACAAGCAGTTGGAATTGTGGTACAGTGTAAATAACTTCAGGACAGTGTTTTGGTTATCAGTGCTGATTTCCTCAGTTGTATTTTAGAACTGAAGGGTCACTTGGAAGCTGTCAGTGTTTTCAGATAAAAACAAAGGCATCTGAAACACAGTTCAGCTGGTGAGATGGAGATTATCAGAACTAAGCCATGTGATGTGGCATTTGTGATAACACTTTTCTTACATAAGCATGTGGAGATAGTATTTTATCCTTTCTCCCCCTTTTTTCTTATTCTTCTAATCTGCAGTTTTCATTTTAACAAATACACTCTACTGAACTTTTAAATATTTTTGTAAAATATCCAAGCTGACATATCAGCTAGGAATCTTTGCAATTCTATTGGAATTGCACTGGTAAATTAACACATACTGATAGGAAAATGAGGCTGGTAACAGGAAGGTTACATGGCATCATCTTGTGGCTGTCTTAGGTTTTCCTGTATATGAGGTTAACTTCCTGAAATTGTTAACTTCCTGACATTCATGAAAGAAATTGAAGTTTTTTGCATTCTTTTTAAATGCTAAAAACTACACCTTTATTTGGGGATTTATCTAATCTAAAGGAATCCTCCATCTTTAAATACTGGGTGGCTTTTCTAAGCATTGCTAGGTTGCTGTGGTTTTGGTTTAGTTTGTTTTTTGGGTTTCGTTTTTATTTGGGTTAGCATGCCCTCTTGATTCCTCATTGTCCTTTGAGGACCGGGGTATTATTTAAAAGTTAAATCATACAGTTCCAATAAAGATGTCTAGTGCCATCAGAATGACACATTCAGTGTAATTGCTTTAGAGTTCACAGTGTGATCTAATGATTGGCAAATGAAAGGAATAAAATACTGCCAGTTGAGCAGTATTGAGATTTTTTTTTTTTTTTTGATCAGCAGATTTCCTGTATGAAAAGCAAGGTTTCAAGGGGGTTTTTTTGATCAATAGGTTTTCTGTATAGAAAAAGAACCATCCACTGCTATTCACATCCACACAGAAATGGTCTCTTGCTGGAAGTAAACCTAATTGTCTCCGACAGTAAAAGGAACCACTTGGACTTGATTATGCAGCTGGTCACATTTTATTGAGACACTGACATATTCCCCGTGGTCTGGGAAGAAAAGAAGATTGTATCATTGTGAAGTTTTGCTGGGTCAGTGCTCTGCCAGTGAATGCAGGGTTATATGCAAACAGTTTCAAGGTGAGGGATTGTCTTTTCCCCGTCCTCCTTCGGCTGTGGCTCGACATCGCCCTCGGCATCGTAACCTGCTGGAAAATGCAGGGCACAGCTGCTCGGAGCTGCTGCTTCTCTTGCACTAGGAGAAAACACAGTAAAACCCTTCGTTAAATAATTACATCTACAAGCTTTGAATAAAATTATAGTCCCTTTGCTGTGTTTAAACCAGAGGCTAAGATATCCTTGTATGTCCAAAATAAAGGTTTAGGTTAGGTCATCCAGGTTATTTAAAATGCTGTAGATGGAATTGTGCAAAGATACAGTTTGTGAAGTTATGCACATACACAATCCTGTATACCATAGAGGAAAACCTGTCTCTTGTGACTGAGATTTAGGAACGAAGAAAGTTAGTAAGAAAACTGGAGTTGTGGGCATATTATGTGAAAGAAAACAACATAATTTTGAGAGATCATCTTTCAAACAAGAGCTCCTTTAATAATAATAACAAAAGAGGTTTCCTGTGTGGATATCTTCATTGCGTATATATTTTGAGAGAACTTTTTTTACCAACAGCTCATCTGTTGAAAGCAATTTATTGTAATAAATAGAATAAATTTATGAGGAGTAGATCAGTCCAGATTGTGGTAAGTATTAGAAGTTTTGTGTTAAGGAGGAGCAAGGTTTCCTTGCTTTGCTAAAAGGAAAGTGTTTCACTCTTGTAACGAAAGGGAACTGTGGAACATGGCAGTGACTTCTTTAGAGCTGAAGTACACAATGTAAACATTATTTTCTCTCTCTTTCTGTGGAATTAAGTCTTAGGATCTTTGAAATAGTCCATTTGAGGGACTGGAGCTTTCATTATTTATATTAAGGGTTCTGTGGTTCATTGACTATTTTTAAAATAGATAGTGATAACCATCTGGTTTTGGGGTTTTTTTGAGGTGTTTGTTTCTTTGGTTTTGGGGTTTGCTTTGGTTTGGGTTTTTTTTTTTGTTTGTTTGTTTTAACATGCTTCCAGAATGAGCGGAGAGAAATGCTAAATGACATTCTCATCCATCTCTGCACTGTCTCTGTCACTGCCTACCTGCCCCCCTTGAGTGATTTGCTTATCTCGTGTTGGCCCTCTGATGTTCTGAAGTATTTGGAAGATTTGGATGCTGGCTAGATGTCACATAACTGACATCCACATCTCTTAGAAAGCTTTGGAAAGCTCACCTATGGCCAGTTCATGACTTTGCAATGTTTAGTGTAGAGGAGCAACGAATTGCTTGTTTTCCAATAAACTGTGGAATCAGGGAGTGAGAGAATCAGTCATTTTTCAATGCCTTCCACCATCTGCCTTGAATGCAAGTTTGGCTTGCATCATGATGTTGGAAAGTCAGATTTGAACTATCCCCATGAGTTTTATTTAAAAAATATTAAAGGCATTTGACTGATGTGGTGGGTAGGAGCAATAAGCTTGGCAGTCCTGTAGTGAAAAAACATAAATGCACAAAATAGCTAAGCTTGGGAGCCAGCAGGGGCTGAGATCTGGGAGTGTTCTTCAATCCCATGGCAAAGAATTTCTCAGGAAAATGAGACGTTTGCCCTGGAGCAGTTCTGCATGAATTTATACTATGATAGGGAAAGATACATATGGTCAGGTACCCCTGTGAAAGTCTAATACCCAGGTGGACTTAAACACAGTGCAAAAATACTATAAAGTTTTGTTTGAAAGTATTTCTCTGTTTTCTCATAGTATGACTTTCTAAAGAGATAGCTTAAATCAGGTTTTATTGGAAATACCCAAAAGCCGCAGTACACATAATGTTTTAAAAAAAAATAAAATTCCAGAATGTTTTTTTTGCTAGAGAACTGCACAACCAGATCTGGAGGCAGCGTTTTGTTTTCTGATGTTCCGTATTTTTTATGATTTCATGAATTGAGTTAATTCTGTGAGAAATAAAAGCTGCCATAAATCATACTCCTTTTTGTTAAAAGCATGAATCAATCTTCTTTATGTTAAAGCATGTTAAAATACATACTGTAGGCCCTATGTAAAATTTGTGGTGCTCTGTATATATGCATATAAATGTGTATATATATATATATATGCAGCTCTGTAAATATTTCCTTAGATATCAAAAGCATTAAGTTGTCACCCAAGAATGAGCAGGGGTATTATTATTATTATTATTATTGTTATTATTATTATTACTAGAAATGTGCCCAGAGTGTCCAGAATGTATGAAGACTGATGGTAGATGTGACAGAGAACATTTTGTGGATCAGCTTTCTCCAGCAGATGCTGGTGACCTTGCAATGTAACCTGAAGAGCCTGAGGTGCTTCAAGATCCTGCAGGCAACTGTTGGCACCATGAGCATGTTTCTCTCACCTCCTGATAAATATTTATCCTCCCATGGACCTGAATTTATTTATTTATATATTTTGGGAGCAGCAAATTTGTGGCCATCAGTTCAGACCGTGGGAAATCCAACCGGGCAGGTTGGAGACCAGCCCAGTGGAGTGCCCTAATTAACAGGAACATGTAATTAAAATTTAAGCAGATGTGGCTTGGGCAGGTGGTATTTCCTGAGCGTTTCCTCTGTGCACACACTGTGTGTGATGGACACAAATAACTCCTCTTTCTGCAAGTGTGGGAAGTGCTGGTGCATCTGCCGAGCAGTTGGTGTGTGCGGGTGCCACAGCTCGGCTCTTAATGGACTGAAACGAGCTCTGAAATCCTCAACATATGAAAACATCTTTAAAACTCAGCCTGAAAACATCTTTAAAACTCAGCATGGGCAAAGTTTGAGGGTAAAAAAAAAAAAAGACATTTGCATGTTAAGTTATAAGTGTAATAACCCCAGGTGATGCATTTCTTGCATTCTTTTATGATTATCTGCTACCAGCTACTGTTGGGAACATGGTGTTAGACAAGAGAACACTTTGATCTGAAGTAGCTTTACAAAATGTGAGCAGTCGTTGCAACTCACAGGATTTGAGAGCAGCTACTCAGCTGAAAAATCAACCCATAAAAATTCCACAATCGCATTTGTTGTTAGTTCTTATCTAAAATTACGGTATTTGCTTTATGAACAATTTCAGTGAACTGGAAGAAAATAGCGGACATTTGAAGTCGAAATATGGGAGTAAGGCACTTAGATGTCTAACTCTGCAAAACTGGAATTCAGATTATTTTTTTTTTTTTAGTAGGCCAGGGATTGTAGGCCATTTCCCCATGCTCATGGCAGTACAGATGGTAAATCTGAAAAGAAAAAAACCCGCCAAACCAACCAAACTGGAAGTTTTACGTATTTGAAGGGAATTTCTGTCCCGGTAGATTTTTCAGATTGAATCTGTAGAATCCTTCTGCAATTCTAGATTTTTTTCATGAGGTTTTATAGCAATTTAATAGGATTATCTGAGAAGTAATTGTGTGATACAGTTAAATTATTCCATCTCTTGGTTGTTAGAGTGACCGATTGTAATTTTTAACTATCTGTTGAGTGGTGTTTCAGTGTCCCAGCTGGCTTATTTGCAATACCTTGTTCTCTCCTCTGGCAAGCTGTGTCAAAAAGAGCTGTTGTAGCAAATGACTTTCCATTAAGGCATGGCAGGTCTGTGTTCCCCATGGTTACCAAATTGAAAATGAAATTTGTATATTTTGTGTGTGTGTTCATTTATCTTTTATAATCGTGGCCTTTTGAAGCTGCAGAGGCTGCAGAACCCCTGGCTTTATTACAGGTATATCTTCAACATATTAAAAATTTTTTTTTAGGTTTAAGACTTTGAATCTTCAACAGCGGTGGTCTTTTCATCCTAACAAACTGGGAAATCTTTAACTTATTCAAGGGTGTACTTTCTGGGTTTTAAGTGCAATTTTATCTGGATTTTTTGAGTTCAGGAACTGAGCATTTTGAGATGGAGGAGAATGCTCAAGAAACGAGTTTATCTTCTGATGTACATTAGTTCAGTACTGATCTGTATTAGAAAGTAAAGGTTAGGAATTTGTGGGAATCTCTGAGAGCATCCTATAAAGGCACATGAGTGTCATTGTTATATTTATTAGTGTTGATTTTGATTTGAGACCAAATCTTCAGTTTGTGGTTGTTCCTCTTCAGTGGATTATGTAGATTTACAGCAACTGAGAAGTGCCATTAACTTTGTGGTTATTCCCATTGAATGAACTTGGAAAAGTACCTGAATAAAGTATCTTTTTAATGTGAACAAGAGAGTCAAAAATTTGGCTGAAGTTATCAGAGGCAGTGCTGTAAGTGGAAGTTGGCAGTTGCACTGGTGTTGATTCCTTCTGAGCATGCAGCTGCTTGGGGAACTGAGAAACATCCTCATCCCGAGGGGCTGCTCCTCTCCACTGCTGAAATCCCACTGCTGTGAGTCTCTGAGCCCAGCAAGTGTTAGAAAGCAAATAATTTGAGCATTTGTAAAGAAGGACTACGAAATGCATGTGAAGTGTTGTGATTCTTCCAGGCTGAACTGCCAAAATTTTCACTTTCCTGAATTTGGCTGGGTTTAGGAAATACTGGTTTTGCATATTGTACTTGTTACACAATTAGTATGTGAAAAAGTAATGAGTTAAATTATCTCTGACTTTAAGTTCATGCAGTCAGCATAGAAGGCAAATGCAAGTCAGCACTGGAAAAAAAAATCTTTCTGGTGGTGTTCATAAGATTTATCAAAGTAGTCTAATATGTGCTGATTTATTGTAAAATAATGTGTGCTTGTAATTTGCAATTTGATTTTAACATGCTATAAAGACATTATGGAGTAAATAGTGAGTGTGATCATTTCTGTAACTTAATCAGATATGTTGTCACAAAAGTTCCAAAGACATGTTGATTTAATTATGAAGTGGAAAGTAACTTCTATTGGTAAGGGAGCAATTTGCTTATTGTATCCTCCTCTTCTAATGCTTAATTCCTTTTATTGTGACTGAATACTTCTGGTTGCAGTGTGCCATAACCCTGTTGGCCTGGGATAAGTTTCTTTAATTATTCATTGTATTAATGTTTCTATCACCTGAGGGAAATGCAGATACTCTGCTAATGATTGTGTTAATCAAACAACTTTTTGTATTTCTGCACTGCCCAAGTTTATGTCATTACATTAGCAGGCACAGGAGATGAAATTGGAAACTTGTAATATACTGCAGATTGGATTAAGTCATCTGTGTAGTGTAGACTGCTTGAAGACTTATTTTAGATAATTTAAAAACATTAAATCTGCAAGACAGTTATTGTTGCTGACAGGTTCCCTGAAGTCCCAACGTAAGGCCAGTGTTGTTGTGAAGATTTTGAACTTTCTGTGTGAACAGCCTCTCTGGAGCAATGCAGCCTGGGATACAACATATTGCTTTGAACAAATACATTTTTTTAAAAAATACATGTTTCTTTATACAAGATATTTTAAAAAACCTTGGCATGTTTAAATAATCATTCTGTGATTATGTAATGTGATGATGAGCATTAGACAATTGAATATAGTATATAATTTTTGAGCCATTTCTAGGTGTAATGGGTGTTACAACTTTGCTTTCTGCCCCTTTTAAGGCCTTGATGTTATCTAGGCAGTAAATGTTCATTTTTCAAATGTCCAACCACAAGATGGGTGGAGAAGGGAGTCCTTGTCCTTGTGCTTGACTTCCATCATGAGCTTTGCTTGCTGGTGCTCTCCCTGAGGTCAGTGCAGACCCTTCTGGAAGTAGTGCCAGTGCCTTTAGCCAGGAGCTTCCCACCTGCAACACTGCAGCTGGGCCAGGATATTGCAGGGGTACCTGGAAAGTACCTGGTGGGATTCTCAAATACCTACTGCTTGCTTAAAAAGACTATACATTATTCAACCATTTATTGTTGATGTGTGCAAGACAGGCAGGGTATTTTTTGAAGACAGCCAGGGTATTTTTTGAAGTTCTGTTGAGGACCTTAAAGCAGTTAAGTTTAATGGCCTTTTTGTGAAGAGAATGTTGTGGACAAGAGTTGCAGGCAGTATCAGTATCTCTGTGCTTGGAAATCAATACCTCTGTGATACTTAATCTTCTTTCTCAGTCCTGAGAGCTTTGTAGACACAAAAAACCACAAACCACCAACTTGATAGAATTCTGCAAATATTCCATAAGCTTTTGTGCTGCAAAGTGCTTTTTATTTGAGTAACAATCTGTTTTATTTCTGTCCTGCTTTGCTTACATGACTGCTTGCCTGCATAAGTAGGGAGAGCCTTCAGTTCCTTCAGCAAGCCCATCCTCTAAAGTTATCATGGAAATAGTTTCAGCATCTCAAATCCTTTGGTATGTGCTGGGGAGGAGGGTGGTCCTTCGCTGCCTTCATCCTGTGGCCCCTCTAGCAGCCAGTGTTGGACAGTGATGCAAACCCAGTGATAAAAACCCAGGCCAACCTGTCTGAGTTCTCACTGACCCATCAGTGGATCCTCGCAAAATAATTCCCGTGTTTGCCTGGTATGCTGGCCAAGCTGGTGGCTCAGGTAACCCTTCAGTGCAGGTAGGAAATGTGAGGAAGACATCCTGACAGCAAGCACATCATCTGGGGGAACAGTTCCATTCTGCTTAGTAAATTTGCTTTACTCGAATTTAAATTTGAATTTAAGCCAAACACGTAATTATAACTATGTAATTGTAACTAGTTTTCAGCATCATGCCCTCCCTGAAGTCCTTGAGCTGTTACTTCAGATTGGGTTCTTCATATTTAAAGATTGGTTAAAGTTACACTCTTTTAGAATAAACTCAATGAATGACAGATGTATGAATTTTGAAACAGTTACTGTGATAATTTCTGTAGGATTCTTTATTTCATTTCCTATACGTATATTTTTTTTTTCTTATTTTTATTTCCAGAAGGCAGTTGCCTTTGTCTCGTACTTGGTAAGAAAATATTTGCAAAAAAATGAAAGTCATATGGGTTTTTTTGCATGTTTGAGGATAGATTTTTTATAAAGTCATGCACTGATGCATACTAAGGTACAAGAGTCTTGTTGGGAAATAAACTAATCCTGTGTTTACTTGTGTGTTTTTGTTTTTTTTTCCAGAGATTTGTTACAGTTCTCCAGAGAAGACGATGCAGACATTGCAATGAAAATCCTGGGTCAGTGGCGTTCCCAAGGCCTGGAAGATGTCCGGCTGGTAAATTACTCTGTTCTGCTTGACCTGCCAGGCCCTTCTTCAAACACAGTAACTCTGCAAAACAGCGGGGAATGCTTTTATCCAAGTGGACAAGAGTGCAGCAGAGACCCCAAAACACTTCACAGCCAAGACCTCCTGTACTCATACGCAGCTTATTCTGCCAAAGGAACTCTTGAGGTAACGTGACCATTTGTCTCTGTCACTTGTGGTGAAACAGAGTTAGGAAACATCAGCTTTTGTTGAACCTGACTGGAAAATTGCACATTGAATCACAGAATTATTTAGGTAGGAAAAGACCTCTAAGATCATCAAATCCAACTGATAATATGGTTAAATGCCCAGCCTTAAAATAAGCATATTTATAGGACTTATGATGTGGCCAATCTTAATTAACCTTACAATCTTATGTACATGAATAGTTCATGGGAGAAATATATAGATAGACACATATATATATATATGTGTGTGTGTGAATATTTTTTTTTAAATATCTGTGTTTATGAATTGGCACATTTTGCTTGGATGTAAAAATCTGGAAGCTGTGGCTAAAGTTACATTTTATCCTTGCTGATGTATGAGTGCTACTGGTTTGAGGGATGCTTATAGGAAGGATAAGATGAGGCTGGTGAGAGTGCTGGGCTAATACCTGGAGCTTCTGAGTTATGGTCATGGATCTCACATAGTTCCTTTTGTGACAGCTTGGTTGACACATCTGCTCTGTTTCCTTTTGAAAACACCGATTTGTAGTTTTATCTTACTGTAGTTACTCTAGGAAGTTTTGTCAGCAAAAAGATTCTGCCTATTTGGATTTGTTACTTGCCAAGTGAAATAACATCTTGGATTATCTTGTTTTATCCTGTTTACTGTCTTCACTGTCTGCTTTCCTTTGGCTTCTTTCTAAATATTTTGAGAGTGCACAAAAGGGCCATAATTTCTGTTTACTTTCCTAGCTGAGATAGTATAAATCTTAATAAATATTTCTGAAATACAAAAATTGCAGTTTCACTGATAATTGTATTATTGTTGTCTTCCTCCTTCTGAAAATATTATATATTATTCCACTGATGCAGGGGGGTTTCCATCTTGGTTTGTTTCTTATTTAAAAGACATGTTGGTTTATGGCTTAGAACACTTACAGACTATAAAGGAACAGTTTGTGAACATCTTAATATTTAAACATGCCTCCTCTCCATGCTGAGTCCTGTGAGCCTCTGTTCTGGGGCTCTGTCCACTTCAAATTTGTTGCTGAGAAGCAAAATGAAGTAGGCAAGAAGAGGTCCTAACTTGCATGATACATGCTTTAACTTTTCCATGGGTGAATGAAAAGTACTAATGAATGGGGTTGCCTTCTCAAATAGCTTAAAAACTCCATATTTAATATTATTTTCTCATTGCAACTTAGTAAAAGTAACTGTAATCGGAGAGAGGAATGGTTGTGACCTTTGAGGTTTTATTTCATGAATGTCAATGTGTTGCTAACAAATTCATCAGATTGAAGGAAATTCAATGTTCCGGGAAAAACCACTGGTGTTATTCCCAGCAGCACATCTTCCACTTTCCATTATGTTTCGGGGCAGTTTTCTTTTAAGAGTTCAGCAGAAATGAGGCCCACACACACTGTCCTCATCACAAGGGCTGGACCTTGGCTTTGGCAAAACTCCAAACTTCTACTGGAGCCAAAGAATTACTCTCTGCATAGTTTTACAGTCAGTTCTTTGAGATACCTCAGCACCGTTACAAAACTTGAGTTCTTCTGTTCTTCAAAAAGTCTTCCTGAAATGTCCTTAGACCTAGAGTTTTTGCCTAAAAGAGAAATTTTCTTATTTGTTTAGGCTACAGGTAAGTTGGTAGTGATGTAACCTTCCTGACCTTCAATTCTACACACTTATCTCTAGTATTTAAACTAATGGAAGTAGAAAAAACTTTAAATGAGAAGTCACAGGTGGTGGCTGTTGCTGGGTTCAGCCATCAGAAAGTGATTTGATTGCTTGCATGGAAACTACAAGTCGCGTATTTTGAATATCCTGCAGTGGTTTGTGATTGCAAAATCATGAGAGTTCTCCTGTGAACAGGTATTTTTATAACAGCTACTCATAACCTGAATAATTTTCTTTCAAATGTGGCACATCCTTAGCAGAAAATTCCTATTATGTGTCACTTAATCAGGCTGAATTGCTAATACTGCCTCGATGCTGCTGCTTCATTGTATCTCATTTGTCTGTTTGGTTTGCTAGAAGTTGAAGCAAATAAAACCATTAAGGTATTGCAGTCTGGCTACCAGCAGAGCTACAGCTCCACTTTGATGTTGACAAGGTTATTTGTAGAACAGCAAGACTCATTTTCTTTGACCACCTGTCATGTCCATTCATCATACAGCCATTGTATATGAGCCATCCAATTTGTGCTTTCTGGTAACAGTCTAAACAGCATTTGTGAGTAAAAATGTGAGCATTTGTGATCTGAAATCTACTTCAAAAACCTACTTAGTGCCATTGTGATGGATGGTACACTTTACTACTTCTCTATATTTCATCAGGCTGTGAAAAGGTGACAGTGTTTACCCATCACGGTGACAGGCAGGGCAGCTTACAGTTCTGGAGAGGGCTGTTGAGTCAGTTTTGAAATAGATATTGTAGCAGTTATGTAAATAATATATTGTAAGCCAGGTCAGCCTAAGGAAAGAATGACATACCTGAAATACATTTTTATTAAAACCTAAATATCAGCCACTTTTTTATAGAGCTTAAACCTTTTGTCTGCTTGATAAAAACAGGAAAGCTGCTCCGGCCAACAGAGTGCACATATAAATGGAAATTACATTGCTTCAAATTTATGCATTAAAGCAAAATGCATTGTCAGACGGTATCCAGCCAGTCTCCAAGTGAGGGTGGTGTGGTGAATCCGAATGTGCTGCTCCTGGCTCCTGGAGTGTGGGGATCCAGGAGCTGTGGGTGTGTGGCTGTCACTGGGGAGTGGAGGGGCTGTGTTGGGGAACCATCGGCAGGAGCTGATGAGAGGGGGCTGTGAACCCCCCGAAATCTGGCATCCCCTTTCAGTTCCAAGTGGTGTCAGTGTGGGCACACATCGTATCCCATGTGTGACACATGGGGTGTGATCCCTGAGTTCAGTGAAAGGTAAGCAAGGGTGTGTTAGGGCTTGCAGGAGGCTGGGTGGCACTCGGGGCAATGCCCAGTTGGTTTCAATCAGTTCTGCTGAGTGCAGCAGCTTCAGGAAAAAACACGTCCACAATGTTTGTCTGCACCCTCCACTGTTTCTTTAGCAGTTGGAAATAGTCAGTCCTAGCAGATGTAATCGTTGGTGTGTTGGAATAACATTCAAGGACAGACTAATTAAAGCAAAATATAAATGGTATTTGCTTTGTATTCATGCGTTTTCTGAAATTATGTTTGTGTGACCTGAAGTTTTCCTCACTTTCCTTTCACCTTCAATTTATTCACTCTTTACTTTATGGGAGTGTTAAGTGACTTTTTGCAACCTTAAATCTACTTTCATGCTTTAAACTGAGGTACTTGGTGTCCTCTGTTACGCATCATCATCTCATCATCTCATGATATGCTACTCTGCCTCTTCTGGAATAATGCACCAAATTCCTGTTGGTTCCTTTGCTGGTCCTCTTTTCTGGTTTGGGATTTGTTTCTACCCTTGTGGATGCTCTCAGCAGGCCCAGCAGAACATCGTGTTTCTTTCCTGGACCTCATGCACTGTGTTGGTTCAGGAACCAGGAGAGGATGCAAGAGTAGTACTGGCATGTTCCTGAAATGGGGATGCACATGCAGGCAGGGATTTGGGGGTCTATGGACAGAAATAAATTCTGCCCATCTCTGAGACAGTTCTCCCAACACCCAACTGGGTCTCTCTTGTATTTTGGCCACTGTTCTGTCCCTGCTCCCTGACTGCTTGGACTCCTCTGCTGTCACCTCGCTTCCCTGCCATCATCCACGTTCCTTGTTTCTACTGATTCCTCTGTTGCAGTGCCTGCTGATCTGAGGCATTTATGCTCCCAGTCAGCCAGGGGTATCTTTGGCTAGTTTTGGAGGGGCTGCAGGGAGCAGACAAGTGGGAATGCTGCCTGCCTGCCTCTCCCCACACCATGCAGAAGAGATTCTCTGCATCTGCTGGTCACGTCCCTGCCTGCTCTGGTTCGTTTGTTTTGGTGACATTTTCTCAGCTAAATGAGAACCCACTGCAGAGATTAATGCAACCTGAGGCAATCTGGGAAGTGCAAGCCCATCTGTTAAGCTCACTCAGTCGTCTTCCCACCATTCTTCAATCTTGGCAAGATGGGAAATAAGGGAAGCAGGGCTCGGATTGCTGTCAGATCCTCTTTCAGAAGGAGAGGAGTTTGCTCACTTCTTACCCAATATCCCATTTTCTTATGGCTGCACTGAGATGTCTTCTCTCTCCCTCCATCCCCATCTTCCCAGTTGCTTTGCTCTGCAGGAAGATGGGAGTCTTCCTCTTCCCTCCTATGCCTGTTCCTCTAACCTTTCCTGCTCCTGCCAGGAGTGTGTCCTACTTGTGTGTCCCACAGTCCCCTCCCCTCTCAGGTTTATAGCCTTGTTTGCTGCCAGTACTGGCAGCTCTCTGTATTTCCAGCTCTGCATGAAAAGGTCTGGAGTTCCTCTGGAGGGGACAGTACATCAGGAAGTCCTTGACCCCAAAGCTTGCTTTCATTTCATTCCGTCTCGTTGTGCTGGAAATGTGATTAGTGCACCCTTATTATCTTTTCTCTTCCCTCCAGCTAATCAGTGGTAATTTCCTTAACAATATTTCAGAATTAAGATTGGTGTCAGCGGGTTGGTTTTAGAAAATTTTTAAATCTTCCCAGGTTATTTTTATCCCCAGGCAAAATTTCTAAATGAGCCTTCTGCAGCGTGCTCACTCGCACATCTTGAATTCCAAAGGCAGAGAGTGCGTTTAATTTAGATTAAATAATCACAGCATCTCTTCCTAAGTCTTTCAGTCATTTTTGATGGCACATTGGTGCAAAATACCAAGCTAGAGGGAATCTTGATACATGTGTGCATTTAATTCTTCTAGGCATGCCAAATTTAGTTCATTATTATCTTTATTAACATTTTTAAAGATTTCTTCTCTGAAGAGACATGCACTAGCTAAAATGAATCCCTAGCAACTGAATCAGTTTTCCAGATGGTTAGGGCTATAGGTTGAATAACACATACACACAAATGAGAAGAGTCATGTGACTTTTTGGTAACATTTAGAAGTTTTAGAGCAGCTTTATTTATCTTTTATTTATAGAAGAGTTTCTCAGAAGCCTCTTCCACAAATAATCATAATTTAGACCATTGCTCTGCATACCAAGTAGGCACAGCAAATTTTCAAGACAATCTCACTAAGAATATGGATTTTAGAATAGACTTGACCTTTAAGCAGAAAACAGCATTCAACATTAACTACAGCATAGCTGCCACTCCATTATAATTACATATAGAAAGCTGTGAAATGCAATGTGAAGGTTATATAATTTAAAATTGCAGGCGAGGGCTCCAAAAGTGATCATTGAAGAGATGTCCTGCAGAACATCCTGTCAGTTTTCTGGCATATATCACATAACCATTAATAAATAAAGTTGTACAGTTCCCTAAAAATAATAGTAGTTCCTCATGCACAAAGCCACGATTAATATTGCTGGAAGATTTTTGTGTCATTGAAGGGCAGGGTTTCAAAGATGCAAGTGCTGCTGCTGCAGAGCCTTTTGCTGTTTTATAATTGAGAGTCAATGCTGTCCTGATGTTTTACTAATAAAACGTTAGTAATGGCATTTTAGTAATAACACCATTAATAATAAATGAGAGTTTTTAAATGACAAAAAAGCAAAAGGTGAGGCATCATGGTATCTAGATACATAACAGATCACTGAGCACTTCCATGCCATTGCACAGAATCAGCTGAAGGCATTTCTTAGTAAAGCCTCTGTACAATATTAGAGAGGGAGCAATGTTGAACCAAAGCAATTATTTATATTCCAATTGCATGGTAGAAACTAAAGGGTGCAAACCCTGAGGGCTCGGGAAGAGTATTTACTGCTTTTTTTAGGTTTTAGTGCAAGCAAAATTCCTGTTGAAATAAATAGGAATTACATCATTTCTAAGCAGAGTTAAATTTTGTCTGTTAGTAGTCACTGTGAGAGAATAGCAGTGAAATTTGTGCAATTGCATGGATCTCCAAGGAATATTTTTTCTCTTTCATTTTTATTGTACAGTCAGAGCCACTGAGTTGCCATCACCTGTGCAGTTCAGTGCATACCTGGGATGGTACCCACCCAGTCAGGGGGTTTTTTTTCACCCCCACTCCTTGTTAATGGTGTTTGGTTCAAACCTCAAGACAAATGTAGTCAGTTCAAGTGGAAACCTTTCTGCCAAATCCCAAGTCGTGTTTTCCTTAGGCGGTGCCATCTTCTCTCTCTCTGTAATTTCTTCTTCATCTTCTTAGTAAATATGAACCTACCAATAACATACCTGGTTTTTTTTCTGGTTAATTTTATAAAAGCAATATTCTACTCAGAGGAGGAATTTTCAAGTAAAAAGCTTCTTGTGCTGTGAGCTCTTGGGATTGGGTTTTAGGGATCTTTCTCTTTTAAATTTCTCCAGTGTTCTGGAGGTTTAAAACTGCCTAGAAGGAATCCTGCTTACACTGAAAAAAAGCAAAAATTTCCTTCAACAGTGGGACTATTAAGTAAATATCAACTTTTTAAAAATTGCTAGTATGAGAAAAACATCATAAGGAACAACTACAACTGATAGGGGAACAATAACACAATATTTTTGTATTTATATAATACTCAATCCTTGTCCCTAAAACTACTTACATAACTTTGTTGTTTAAAAAAGTAGTTTCATGCATGAACAATAAAAAACTGCTTAAAATGCTGCTCAGTTCTCTGGTAGTTATGAGTGACTGTAAAATACAATATTGATTAAACTATTGCTGCTTCTCTTTTTTTTAAGTTTCTTTTTGAGGAAGAGAAGCAAGTTCTAAAATCTCTTCAGGAACATTAGCAATACAAAAGCATCTGTAGCTGAAGTCAGATTACATTTTACTGAGCATAAACATCATGTGTGTTGGGAGGGTGGGCACAGGGCTCTGACCCTGGCAGTCTCTGGCATTTGGCGTCCATGAGGATATGGGTTACAATTGCTGTAATAAAATACGTTTTTAAAAGCCAAAAAATCACTCTTCTGCCATACCGTACTTGCTGATTTTTGAAAATGGAGAAAAAAAAATCTAAGTAATGGTGGTGTCTTGTGAACTGGAACTGGCAGCTGAAAAGAATCAGCAGCAACTATTTTAATCTTCAATGCAGTGTGATAAATCTTACCAGTTAAAGCCTCAGCAGTGTGTTTTATCTTAGGAGTTCTCTCTACCTACCAATACAACTTCTACAGTCACTACTGGACAACATTTTGTCAAAATCTTAGAACTTTCTTTCTTCTAATGTAATAATATGGGTTTATTGGATGCTTTGCTATGTCTCATTGTTAAAATACTTTTTAATATTTTGAAATGAAAGTAGCACTGAATATCCAAAACAAGTCTGAAGATTTCCTATCTGTGTTAGGATGTGGTGATATGAAGTACAAATATAGACTTCTGAGATGAGCACATGAAAGAGTGGAAGTAAGTTCCTCCTAAAAAAAAAATGTATAAGCATGCTTGGGAGGTTTTAAATGGAACCTAAACTAAGGATAAAGCTGTCATTATAAGAATAATTTGGTGAGAACTGCAGTGTGTCTGACTTCTTTGTTAAGGAACTTTGGTATTAAAGAGCAAAGGATGTACCTCTCTAGAGAGTGCTTTGAGGAATGCTCTAAACCTAGACACAGCCTTGGTAGTAGGAAAGACCGAAAAATAAGAAGACCACTCTCAGAGGAAGCCCTTTGAAGCAAATAACTTTTGAAACCTTTCAGAGCAGGATGAAAAAAAAAAAATGTGCTGCTGTGATACAGCTGGTTGAAAAATATATATAAGGACTGAATTCTTAAAAATGTAAAAAAGAATGAAAAGCTAAAAAAACAAGGCCCAGGCAGTAACCATTGGCAGGTGTAAGTTTGGTGTCCAGGTGCTGTTGGCAGAAGTGCATTGGCTCTGTGTGTGAACGGCCTCTTCACTGGCTGGACTAAAATGTCCTGAGAAAAAACTTTTGTTCAGAAATTCCCTTTTAAATCTGTTTGGAAATACAGCACTTATGCTTCCACCTACCAATTGCAATCCCAGGAGAGAAGTATCCCCTTAAAAATAAATAAATAAAAAATAGTGCAAAGTAAATAAAGCTGAAAACACATTGGTCTTCTCTCTTAGACATTCTTAGGTTTTTATTCTGTCTGATGTGCTGTCTCTCCCACTAAATATAAATAAATCTCATGTCTAACCTCATGTAATGAATATTAGTTACAGTGTTTATCTCATTCATTAAGAGGGCCTTAATGTGAATGAATCGTGAGCTGTATCAGTTTTGTTCTCACAATTATTTCTGGTGTTCCTGGGCTCTGCAGTTCAAAGGGAAGGTGCCTCATCCATCACCAGGGTGTGACTGGCCCAAGAGTAGGTGTGCGTGAGAAAGAAGATACTTGAAGGAATTTATCTTCCTTCCACTGAATTATGTTACCATATAGAGTTAGTCCTGTCTGCTGCAAGATTCACTGCCTGGCTCTGGTGCCTTGGAGGGGCAGACAGAGGTGAATAAGGATGGAAGAGGTCTGGTAATGGCTACAACTGCAGGAGAGCAAAGCTGCTTAAATATGCAAGAAAGCTCCTGCTGCGTTCTCATCCAAGAGGGATGTGTCTCCTGCTGCAGGGCAATGCTTGCCAGGCACGATCTTCACCTGGGGGATATTTTAGAGAATGACTTAGTACGAAAAACCTAGAAATTTTACAGTGCTGGAAAAAGAATTACTGCATCAGTTTTCGAACAAAAATTTTACTCAAGAAAATTTTCTCGTGTTTTTGTCTGTGTTGCCCTTTTACTGCTAAGCCCCTTACGTCTTAAGGCTAAAGGAGAACATTATAATCATGTAAAGTCACAAACTAAGATCTAGAATGAGAAATTATATCAGTATGGACAGTGTCAGGCTCAGGATTTGGAGGATAATACTGACTTTTTGAATTGAGATCTTCCCCTGATGATCTTACTGCTGCTGTAGGGTTGCTCTGCCCGAAGTAAACACAATTGTTCAATTTTCCCTGCAGACCATGTAGATAATTTGTTCACAATACTTGTGAAGTAGGTACCAAAAGTAAAGGCAACTGAAGAAATACAGAGGGAAACCCTTCTGCAGAAGTTACAAGTGGTGGATATTGCTAATGGTGACTGTTGTGTTTTCTTTGTCTCGTGATTTGAATTTAGCCTCGTGTTTATTAAAATCAAGGAAAGGCACCAGCGAATGCTGGAAGATGGATCATTGGGGAAATCTGTGGTTGAATCAGAATTTATGAGAGCACACACTGAGCTCCCTGGTTTCTAGTTTCCTTTTGTTGATTGTTCAGGATCTGGGGCAGGAAGGATCAGAACAGGCTAAGAGAGGGAGCTGAGCACAGATTTCTGTGGTAACTGATAGTTTTCTAACAATGTCCCTGACAGCTTTTATTGGGAATTGTACCATCAAGGGGTATTACTACAATAATACTGAGTGCTTCTGTGCTCTGTGAAAGAGGCTGAGCTGGATTCCAGGCTGTGTGGAAGATGAGGGAAGCTCTGTCCAGATGCAGCTCCAGAGCTCTGGATGGGCTGCATTGATGGCAAAGCTTTTGCTTTAAGCAATAAAATCGATTATATGATGTCAGGGGAGCTTGCTCTTTCCTCCCATCAAGCTGTCCAGATTCCAGAGTCTCTTCAGACTTCCCTGTACGTTTTAGATGATGTAAACATTTTCCCAGCTTTTCTTTTGAGGTGCTACTGTAAAAGATGAGTGGTTTACTGTGATCCCTTCTAAAAAGAACCAAGTCCTGTCTTTGCATGGAATTTCCTCTTTTTCTCCAGGTTTTTCCATCCCTGCTGAGAGTGCATGAACCAAGTTCAAAATCTCTATGGGATTTCTGCCCACATTTAAGAGATGAATGTTCAAAATATCTGTGTGAAATTTGGCACAGTCCAGGAGAACCTTCACCCTAATCTTTGGAAACACATGGGATAAAGGTGAACTGCTAATTTTGCTATAGGCAAAATTTTTAAAATGGTTAGCTGTTTATGAAAGAAAAGCCAAATGGTGCTGCCATGTAAAACCTTTAGATGACTGAGCAATGTAAGATGCAAATCAACTCCAAAATCTTGAGTGCACTTTTAAAAGCTAAATTTGAAAGCCTGAAACAGAAAAGAACTTTTTCTTCCCTGTACAGTTTTATTATCTGTGAGACACAAATGACACACTACATGTTTCTAGTAAAATTAGTCTGCTTCTGATATGTTAGGTGGTTGAAAATGAGAAAAATATTCCTGTTTAATCACAGAGATGAGCTGTTCTCAGGTACAGCTATATTTCTGTATCTATATACTTGTCCTGGTCAATCATTTGGGCCACTTGAATTTGATATTACTCAGGCACATTGCCTGTTTTTATTGGAGTCCTTTTCTTGTCATCTAAACATATTTTTAGAATGTTTTTTTCCCCAGTCCTTTTTTCACAGATGTAATTTAGAGACCTATAAATCTGTGCAATGACTCAAAACAACAGAATTCACAGGAGATGGGAAAGATGTCATTTTCCTTTTCACAACTGCATATTTGCTTCTGCAAATTGTTTGCTCAAATGCTGCTTTAACACTCAGATTTGTGTTTGCATCATTACATGGTTGGGCATCTCCCTGATTATGTTCAAGTGGATGATGTTTGGCCAAGCAAGGGCTGTAAGTACTTGGTGAAAGAGCATTTATTATAATCTAGAAAATAGAGTTCTGCCTGGCATTTTTGAAAGTTCAAGTGTTCTCTTGATGCAGTGGATGACCTCCTCCTGTACATATGAGTGGTTGTTTTCCTT
This sequence comes from Monarcha castaneiventris obscurior, assembly GCA_026261815.1. Lineage (NCBI taxonomy): Eukaryota > Metazoa > Chordata > Aves > Passeriformes > Monarchidae > Monarcha > Monarcha castaneiventris. The sequence goes on from JAMPIT010000437.1 coordinate 5,826,962, forward strand.
GTTGAGGTAGATGTCTGTTTTATTGTTATAAATGTCTGGAATGTCCCTTTGGTCAGTGTGGGTCCCCTTTCTGGCTGTGTCTCCTCCCACCCTCCCAGGCACTCCCAGCTTACTCGGAGTAGGGAAAGCAGAAAAGGCCTTGGCTCTGTGCAAGCCCTGCTCAGCAATAACAAAAACATATCTATTATCACCCCTGTGTTCAGCACAAATCCAAAACACAGCCCCATAACAGCCACTGTGAAGAAAATTAATTCTACTCCAGCCAAAACCAGCGCAGTTCTGAATCATGAATTCCGACTTGGAAGAGTGAACATGGTAGGCTGTTTTCTGGATATTTTGTTTTGATGCAGCCAAACCAACTCTAAAATTTAAACAGTTGGACAAAGCTGAAACACCTATCTCTAAGGAATTAAAATATCAAATGTATTATGTTATAAAATGAAATATTTTGATTTTACTTAGATTCTAAAGAGTTTACATGTAGTGTTTCAGTCCAGCTGACTCACATTCTGTCTTTGGTGGTGTTTGCATTGTTCTTAGGAGATGATATTTCAGACAGGAGATGCCTTTGCTTCTCTGGGTGTGTGGGTGTAACTCCTGTTTTGCTGTTGTTCACACTGAGCTCTGGGAGCTCCCCCAGCTCAGTCTGGTCCCTCTCCTGCCCAGATGAGGTGGGTCCATCCCTGCCACAGCTGTCCTGCAGAGTCTGCTTTTGTATAAAGTGCTTTTAGACACCTTCTGTGAGCTCCAGGCTTCTCTAAAGGCTTAATGCTTGTAGCTGCTCTAGGAGGGAATGCCTGGTTTTAATTCAGTGTGATATAAATGATAAAAAGGCCATTGAAGGAGGACACTGCGCCCTCTAGATGTCTTGTGTTCATTCTCTGTGTTTCAGAGAACCCAAGGAAACTTCCACTCAGCCTTGAGAATTTGTTGAGTTCAGACACAATGGGACTGGATTCTGTCATAAACCCCTTTCATTGAAAATTTTAAGGCCAAGTTTAAACCACACCATTATAATTTGCTGTGTACATATGTAGCTTATGATTTTTTTTTTTAAGATACCACATCACAGCTGAGTAATTCTGTTTTGTTTAGTTTATCCTCAGTCTATGTAATTTGTAAATGTATATTTGCATGAATAATTACCTCTGAATAAGCTAAACCAAGCAGGCTGGCAAATACAGATTACTGTTTTTTCTTAGGAAAGTATGAGCAATGTGACTTCATGCTTTAGGGACAAATGCTACTAAACAACCTTGCAGTTAACTCTTGAAAACGGGGGGATATAAATAATACTAAACACATACAAGAAAGAATAATTAGGATTTAAAATTTTTTCACTAGTGAAGTGACAAGCAATTAGCACTGCTTAATGGAAATCTGAAATAATATTTCTGATAATATTTTAGGCATCTAATGATCTCATGTCCTTCAGTTTGTTTTTTTTAGCAAAAGGTGCTGTTCTTAGAGATTCTAAAATAAGAAAATACCAGTTTTATGCATATGAAAATAATGATGTTTTATGTCAGAAACTTAAAAAGCTAGATTTGTGTTTATTATATAAAATATAGTAAGAAATTTAGAAGGAAAATATAGTTAGAAAAGGTGAAAAACACCTACCCTAATATGTTGTTTGGATATCTTGCTGGACATCATAAGTTAAGAAATAATATTTAAATACTAGTTTTGCCTTTTGGGAAACAGAGGATGTGATTGGGAACAGAGGTAGGAAGTATGAAAATTAAAATAAGGAAAAATAAAGTAGGGGGAAAAAAGGGAACTGAGCTGTGTCAGCTCAGATTTATTTGAGGCTCTGTGAGCATAAAATACAGAAGAGCTTCTGTTCTGTAGGCTGTAAAAAGGCTTCGATCTTGATTCAGTCTCCCTCAGAGCTGGTAGGAAAAAACCCCTGCAATAAAGTGTAAGAAGCAGGGAAGCAAACAAGTTTAACCTCAGTGTCTTTCCAAAAATGGTCCTGGAACAGCAAAAGCAACCTGTGGCAGCAGCTTCAGGAGAGCCCTGTCTGGATGGGGCTGTGTGAGGTGGACAGGTGGGACAGGGGGGAAGAGTGGACATAAAATGTGTCTGTGGCTGAACTCAGTCTGTGAGGCCAAACTCCATCAAACTGAGGTTAAGGGACATCTTTTTTCTCCTGTTTTAGTATAAATTACAGTTTTAGCTGCCACTGTAATGCAGTGTGCAATTTTATGGAATAAAACCTAGACACAAAGAACCCTTTCTGACTGTAAGCTGCCACTGTGATTCATATTGTATTAAAATGCTCCGGAATTCTATTGTAGGAGCAGGAATATTGAAGCAAAGAAATGAAAGCCTCCATAGGTTTATGCTAGCAACCATGAAGAAAAGATGTCCCAAATCTGTTTAAAGAGCAGAGCTTGTAGGTAAAACACATAACAATACTGAAGTTCTCTGATTTAAATCATCCCAGACATCATTGGTCAGAAGCATCTCTTACTCTTGTAACAGAGAAAAATCAGCTTCAGTTAATCCAGATATGTAATTATTTACTTTTTTTGGGCTCAGACAGGGTCTCTGTCCCTCTTTTTGCCTGGAACCAAGTGAAGGACAAAGGTTGAAAGACAACTTTGGATATTAACATTTCTGTAGGAATACAGTGAGTATATAAAAGATAGTTATGGCTGGGTATTTTGTCTCTGGTGTGCTCAGCAGTACCCTGGGGGAGCCTTGGGTGGTGGCAATCACAGGGAGACAGCTGTGGCTCCCTGATTATTGAAGGATGCTTTTGGCTGGAGTGGGAACAGCTCTGGTCAGAAAGCGTAACAGTTTACACCAACAAAAGATTTGGCAGAGCTCCCTTATCTGCCCTTTTCTTTCTTCCTTTTCTCTAATTTTAAGATCAGCTAGTTCTGTATTTGCAGCTTTCTTCACGTTTGTTGATGTCCAGCTTTGATGTACAACCAGCTTGAGTTTACTTTTATGCTCTGCTGAATGCTGCCTTCAGCCTCAATTTCAGAGCTGTGCAAATAAATTATAGCGATGTGTTTAATTAAAGTTCGCCTCATGTCCTGATTGCAGACTGTTGCCTTCTCAGATACAATTTGCAAATATATTTTGGAGTTTTATTTTAGGCAGGATGACTAGTTGAAGGTTATTTAATTGTGATTGATTGTGCATTGGATGTTTCTGCTGCCTTTATTTTGTGAACAACCTGAAAATAGTAACTGAACATTGAAGGACAAATGAAGGGCATTGGCCTGGATGACAGGAGGGGATGTAGTGAGTCTGAACAGTGACGCAACTGAGGGTTGATGCTTCTAGAATTACATGTGTGCTTTTTGGAGAAATTGTCCTAAATCTCACGAATAAACAATATTTATTAATATTAAATATTTATTTTTCTTCACTAGTTAGATTTCTTTAGGGGATCTATTTCTGAAACCTCTTAGCGGGTAGGCAGGAACTGTGAATATGAGAATATGAGGAATATGAGCTTGACTGTGTCATTTTTATACCTGCAGCTTCCACAGTCCTGACCTCCCCTACAGTTTGTGCAGAATCCATCCATTAATATGGGTCAGCAGCTTGGTATTTGATAAAATATATTCATCATTTGAGGTTACTGAACTGTGGCACTAACAACAGGTAGCATGAAGAGGAGAAGGTTTTTCACCACAGACATTGTGTGTGCTGCTTTGGGTTTGTTTTCTGCCAAGCTTTTAAGAGGTTGGTTTAAGAGCTGCTTTCTTACCTGCACTGACTCCATCCTCACTTCGGTGGTTGTGAGAAACATCCCTTCCTGGGTGTACCACCTTTGAGTTTTGTGTTGGGTTTTGGTTTTGTTTTTTTCTGTGGGTTTTTGCCTCAGTCTTTTGGCTGCCTTGTGTGCCCCTGGCAAATCAGCCACAATCTGCCTCTCTGCCACTGTGTTGGATACAGATGTATGAGGCTGTTATTAAATCCTTCTCCTCAGTCAAGTGGACTGATGAGAATGTGACAAGACAAACACATTTCTGTTATTATTTTCAACCTATTTATCTTATTTCTTTTTAATTGCCTCAGAATTTGCAAGAAAGCAAGGTTTAAAAATAGTATCCAGCATCTTCAACACCCCAGCTGCCACCTGCTTCATATAGTTATTCATATTTTTCCTTTGCAAGACCTATTTTCCTCTCTGTCATCCATGACTGCATGAAGTATGCTCTTTTATTCTGTTTCATTTTCGAGATAAGTAGAAGAAATTAGGATAAAAATCCATGACTGTCTTGATTGTGGCATTTTTAGTGTTTGTCTTTTCTGCTTTGGGGTGATTCTATTAGAACTTTTAAGATAGAATGTTTACAACTCAGTGAGCATCATCTCGGGACTGAGAAACTAATAAGTTGTCTAACATAAAATAATTACTTTTCCTAAAAATGTTTGTTTTATTACCTACCCCTACTTCATTTCATGCATGGGGGAATACTACTGAACTCCACAATGCACATCACAATTTGTTCCTAAATAGTCATATCTTTCAAACAGCATGGCTTGAAATGATTCGAGGAGTAAGTACCTAATTCAGATGGAGAAAACAAGTCATTCTTTAGCAGTTTCCCAGTTTTAGGGTAAGAGGATTTACTGTGGCATAGCTAAACCAAGAAGACAAGTGCTCTTTTTCGGCACCTGATAAAAGGATGAGTTCTCTTTTGTTTTTGAACAGAATTATCCTGGCCACAGGAAAGCAGTTTATCAAATATGGGTAGTTGGGGCTGGGGTATTTTCCTTTTTGAAAAGCTGGTCTGTGTAAAATGAGGATTATGTCATGTTGTAAGCATTTCTAAAAAAAGAAAAAGGAAATAATAGGAAATTTAATCTTTATTCATTTCTGGAGGTATTAGGAATGTTGTGACTAAAACAGGCCTTCATGCATCGTAAATGGTCTGTCAGCTTCTGAGTGGATTATTAAGAAGGTGGAAGTCTGGATTCAATAGAATTCCATTATTTTGAAGTTGTATTTTTTCAATATTTTATTTTATATTAGAAGTAAGGGTCCCAATTAGTTGAGCCCCAGTCCATTAAATAAAACAAAAGCTGACTTCTCTGAGCTAGTATTGCTGTATTGTATTTGATGGGATTTCATTAATACTGCAAACTATTTTGCTTTTCATTACAAATTTTACTTAAGTGTTCAGGTGGAGAATAAAGGAAGGGGTAAGAATAATTGTTATAACTGTTTTCATAATTTAACGTGTACCTGTTACTTTCTGGATTGTCTTGCCAAAATGTTATGACTTTGTTCTAAACTCTTGCAGTGAGGTATTGACTTCATTTGGCCAGAAATGAGCCTTGTGTAGTTTTACTCAAGAGAAGATTTAATTCAATTTTTGTTTGTCATTTTAGCTGAAGTTAGAGCTGAAATAAGCTGTGCAGGCCTGTGGGTGCTAGGCTAAACGTGCTGTTTCCAGAATGTGATAACCTTTGAGCTTTGACACATCCAAATTCCATGTGGAAGTTGTGTGAGATGAAACTCTGTTGTATTATACCCAGCTGCTTCATTATGCAATGAGTTCTTACATGAACTCTCATTATATTAATGTATTTAAGAGTTTTGGCATTGGGGCTTGTTTTTAAAATTTGAAGCAAAGCACATGGTTTGCAGAGTGTTTGGGGCAGCAGGGAGTCAACTTCTGGTTTCCAAATAATTAAAAAATGAGCTGTGCTTTTGTAGGGCCTCCTATTCTGCCTCTCTCTTGCTGAGCACGTGTTGCCTGGGAAAGGCCAGTGGGCCGCTCTTGAAGACGCAGTTTGCATCCATAAATTAACTAAGAACATCCAAGGGCAGTTGCTAAATGCATTAATAATTGTGCAAACATGTAGTTTTGTTGTTTACAGAGCAGTGGATAGCACCCTGGAGAAGCAGCGAGCAAAAGCGATGTGCAGAGAAGCAGCACATGAATGTAGATGGGCAGGGAGCTCATTTCCACACAGGCATCCTGGAGAAGCAAATGCTCTGATACTTCGTTATCTTACATATTTGGGCATTGATTTTGCCTCAGGAAAAGTCAGTGTGCTTTCTCTCATGCAAATGATGCAAGCTCTGATTTTTGCTTGGGGAGGATAGGTAGGGAAGGCATTGGGTCCAAAGGAATTAAGAGGTATCCCTAGAAATGAACCTGGATATAACCTCCCATAACCTCTCAAGCCATGAGACTTCTGAGACACTAATAATTATTGTATCTAATGGCATAGGTGTAGGTACAAACTAAAATAAAGATGAGACCTACAGAAGGAGGGAAAAATTTTAGGAACTTAAGGAAGTATCCTGGTTAATAACCTTTCCTTATCTGAGGTTACTTCTTCAAAACTGGAGGCATGAGATTAGGTAAAACATAAAATACCTTTGCCTAGTATGAAATCTTCACTTGATTTTATCCTACTTTTCAAATACTGTGGTCAGACAGGAAAAAAATTACATTGATTAAATAGTTTTCTTAGATATCAAAACCCCCATGTATTTCAGAAGAAACAGTATGAAGTGCGAGCTTTCCTGTTCTACATTTCATTACTTGGTGTTAAATCTGATGTTTGCCTGTTCAAAAGTGTCTTATAACTTTGGCTGGCCCTTCCAAATACTTGGTTTGTGCAGCACTGATGACATGTTACAGACTTGGAAACTTATCTGAGGAATTTTGAAGAATTTAATAAGACAGGAATCTTGGCAAAGTTTTTGTATGGTTTCAACTTGAATGTTGAGACGCAAACTCACACAGATACAGTTTTTTTAAGGGTAAATACTTTCCTAAAATACCCATGTTCAGGAATCTACTAAAATTTCACACATCCTACACATCCAGAACAACTGTTGCTAGAATTTAAACAGTTTGTGTAGGGATACTCAAAAATCAGAACTGTTGCCTTTGGCAATGAATCCATACTTCAATTACAAAACTGTACTGAAAGAGAAAACTTTTCCGTCTTGTACTGCTCCTCTTATTTTAATTTTTAAACGCTGATGTAATATTCTTGTGTCTTCTTGTACTTGTCTTTTTATGTGAGCACTGTGTAGGGATTTAGAGGTTCCAGAATGTCCTCAATAATGTCCTGAGAGCTTCATAACATTCTAAAATAGTAATGTACAAGACTGATTATCCTCTTGCTTAGTTTTCACCAGAATTTATTGCTATGAATGTGTGAGAAAAATGCCCTTGGTCATTCTTAAATTATATATTTAAAAAAAATCCTTGAAAACTCATCTTGAAAATTTTTTCCATCACTGCCAGTGCTTGGCATTTAATAATAACAACTCAGAACTCGTACTATATGTTCTCGCAAAGTCCTAACTGACGAGCCAAAGATCTTCCTACACTAAACACTTTTAGTCTGAAGTAACTCCAAATAATTTGAAAATATGCATTAACAGAAAAGTGTACATATCAGAGCATAGTAGTTATCTGAGTATAATGCCTGGGTAACTGATGAGTTAAAAACAAATACCTCAATAGTTAGCTAAGGTTGCTCAGGAGTCATGTGAGACCACAAAAAAAAAAAACCACCCCTGTGTATTTTCAGAAGTGACCAGTATAATCACTCACTTCCCAAAATACTTTACAAGACTCTGATTCCTTTCAAGAAAATAAACAGAAGTGAATTAGTATCCCTTAAGTTTTAAATGAATTCTTGTAGCTAATGAGGGGAAATTCTCATCAGAATCAGCATCACTTTTAACTGCTGGGAAGAAAAAAAAAAAAAAAGGGAGTTTATCACAGCTGATGAATTGTGAATTAAAACTGCAAAAAAATCATCTGTCAGATTGAACTTTCAAGGTCTTTGCTATTACAGATATTGCTGATTAGAAGCTGGGGTAAGGCAATTGCAGGACTCTGCTCAGATGCTTGTGCTTATGCAAACAACTTTGTTTCCATGCAAGGAGCACCCTCAGTGATGTGTTTGTAGGTGTAGCCTGAACTTTGTCTCCTCTTTGCAGGCAGAGCTTGTTGATGTCCAGTATGGGACCATGGAAGACCTGATCCGGATTCAAGCCATCACAAATGTGACCAAAAAAATTGCACTTTTGAAGCTCGGACAATCACCTTTGCTTTATAAGGTTGGTTACACATCAGCTGAATTATTCATTTGTTAGGTTTTTTGGGTATTTTTTTTTGCTTTCAAAATACCAAAATGAAGAGTTTCCCATTTTTCCCCAATAAATCAAGACTTACTGGCATTCATATTCTTCCTCAAGACTTCCCACTTCACTCTGCAGTGCCTTTTATGTGTCGTTTGTTTTGCTGAATATCTTGCAGTGCCCCAGTACTCTGCTGTATTTTTCTGGGTGTACTAGAAGCCTTCTAACAAAAAAATAAGTTACTGAAAGAAATAATAAAGCAGAAGGGATTGTCTGGGGAGGGTGTACATGGGTGCGTGTGTATCCATCTTCTCCAACTCCAGCCCTGGCTGAGAGCACAGAGCAGGAGCTCCCTAATCCACTTCTGCATTAAACATAATAGACTCAACATATAAACCACATTTAAACTCTAAACATCCAGTAACTGCCTTCTGTTGCAAATATCTTATAAACCAAAATGTTTGTTTGAATTTCAGAAAATACAGGAAGTATAGTAGCTCAGCAAATGCTTAAACAATTCATTCCCAATTCACAAAAGCAATTATAAAAGAGCAGTGACTCCAGATCTTGCAATTAAGTAGATCGGGACCTGCTCTGTTGGCCACAGAAAGCCCAGCCGGGACTTCAACACAGATTCAGAAAACAACCACTTAACGTTTTTGCTATAGGAATAAGATTTGTCTCAATAAAAATGCCATTTTCAGCTGAGTAGCTTTAGCTGTTTATTTAAATTATTTAGATGCAATTCAATTATGCCTGTGAAAGGTCAGTTGTCATTGCTGGGACTCGGTTGTTGCCCATCATTTCCAGCAATAGATCTGGTCCTGCGTTTCACTGCTGACAAAGCCAATGAAACAGCAATCAGGGCTCATAAAGTAGGGATTTGATAAAGATGTGAAGTTTGCTGCAACAGCACTGTCTACGAGATGGACTTTTTTCCAATTTGTGTTCCTGTGAACACTCACTGTGTCTGAATTACTGAGCTGAGCAGCCTCAAGGAGTAGGGAAAAGCAAGAGGTGCAGAGGACAAGGAGCATCTCAGGAGCTTTTTGTGTGGGTTGCCTGTAGTCTGGTCCCAAATATGTGCTATTTAATGGCTGAGGTGCACTGGCTGCATTTCTGGTGCTTCAAAAGAATCAGTTTTGCATGTTCAGAGTCTGTTATACAGCACAAACCAAAGTGTGTAGCATGGTCAGGAGACTGACTCCAAATGTGTGCTCAGGGTCCAAGCTAAAATTACAACCCAAACCTACCTTCTGTGTTCTCACACAGGTAGAAAGTTTGCCCTTTCTCTTGAGGCTGTAAACTACCTTTTGTTAGAATATGATATATATATTCTAGATATATAGGTATCTATTCTAGATATATATATATTTGTGTCTTTTTGGCAGCGAAAAAACTGTAATCTTTACTTTCCTCATAAGTATTGGAAAAGGTGTAAAAACATTATCAGAAGTAGATTCTCCTTTCCTAAGGAATATTTGATGTGAAATGTTGCCTTAAACTGCAAGTCCTGCTGGTTTACTTGGGCCCAATATCTCTCTGCTGAATCCACTTTTTGTATCTTTCCCCCCCCTAATGTTTATGGTTTTTACTCACTGAGTCTCACATTCCTGTTTCAGCAGATACTGCCCTCTCCCTATATTTTCCTTATCTCTGCCTTCCATGTGCTTGGTTTTACATCACATTAAAACAGAGCACTAGTTCATAAGAGAGCTGTGGCTATATATACATATAAATTAGTGGGTTTCTTTCCAATTTTTGTGTTTAACTTGTATTTTTCATGGGTTAATTTCCTTTAATTTTTCATTATTATTGCTTTATATTATGCAAGTATCTCACTCTGGATTTGAATCTTATTATTACAGACCCTGCACTGAGGTTTCATCTTCGTAACAGTTTCTAATTATGTCTCTATTTTTGAGTTGTATCTCCTTTGCACAGTTATGCTTTTTGTTTTTCTCTCTTTACTGCTGTTTTTCATGTGGTTTTCTTTTTTTTTCCCCTTTTGTGTATTTAATTTGCCTTTTAAAAAATTTTTGACTGTTCTTTCTCTCCATACTGAATCCATTGGAAAAAACCTGAAGGAAATCAAAAACTACTGCTGCCAGAAAAAAAAAAAAATCACCATGAAAACTGAACTATATTTCTTTTGTTTTTACATCACATTAAGACAAAGGATGTGCTGGTAGAAAAGACCTTCATGTTCAAGGGGATAATTTACAGAAATAAGTCCAAGTGATGGAAATTTCAATATTTTGAAAAATAATTGTATAAATGACAGTTTTTTTGCAATAGAGGTTTAGTTTATGGAGATTGGATAAGGTACAAAATTGAGGGAGGATTAAGGTTGGAGTTTATACTTTCAGTCTTTCAGACTGGGCTCATCTCTCATATCTTTAGACACAACTGAAAACAACAGAGTTCAGGGCGTGGAGTAATTTGAAATTGGAATGTACAGGGAATTTGGAGTATGCAGAAAAGCCTGAAGTTAATGTGCTGTTAAAATATGCAATTTAGTCTTAAACATGAGTAATTCTGATTAAATTTCGTAAGGTTCATAAATTTAAGCTGCTTTGTGAGAAGAGGATTTGCAGAAATCTGACCTGGAGTTATTTTTGTAATTGGATATGATTTTCAGATTTCACTGGGAGTGTTGTATTTCTGTTCCACTGGATTGGAACGTGGTTTCTGGCCAAGGTGAGAGGGGCAGCAGCCATGGCAGTGGGCACATGTCCAGCATCACAGAGACACATCTTTATCCCTTAAGCTGGACCTTTTCAAACAGAGAATGTGTTACTTCAGCCACGTCATAAGTTACAGCTACAAAGAGAAAGAACATGGACCCTACCTTTATAGCAGGATATCAACAAGAGCATTGATTCTGTGGGGAAAAAAGCCCCAAACAAAATAACAAACCAACTAGTTTAAACTGCTGTGATGAAAAAATGCTATGTAGTTTTTACATACATACATATATATATATCTATATAGCTATATAGCTATATATCTATCTATCTCTCTCTCTCTCTCTATATATATATATCAGAGTGGAGCAGGGGTTTGAGAAGGGGTTTTTACCATCGTTAAAGCACTAAGATCAGTTAGTGAGCAAAATCTGTTATAAGATTAATATAAAAAGTGGGAGAAAAGGAATGAGAGAAATGCTTCGAGGAGGAAGTAGCAGTATTGCAAAGGCAGAATCCTTTTCAAATGCAACTGAAAGGTTCAGGGATTTACTACAGCCAGCACCTGGAGTAGCAATTTCCTATAGCAGGACAGACTGAGGCAGTGGACTGAGCAGTGGGGCACCCAGGGAGCACTCCTGTGGCAGGGAACTTGGCATAACCAAGTCATTTTGGTCTCGTTAGCCAGAATAATTCACAGTGCTGAAAAACTGACAGAAGGAAAAAAATTCAAACTGTTACAACAATTCCTGAAGGGATCTTGTGACTAATCTGAAATGCTTGTAAGATATGGATTGTTGCTGAATAAAGAGGGGGCTGGATTAAGAAGAAAATTTTTCTTCAGCAGGGAGCTGAAATGAGACAAAATGTAGAAGAGAAGTGAGGGACAGCTTCTGGAGAGAATTGCCATAAAAAGAACACTTATTTTCTCACACCTTGAGATTGAAAGTGACTGTCTCCTGGTGTTCTGGCTAGAAGGAAAATTTGTGTTTTGGTGGAACTCGGGTTATTGGGGTCACTGGTGGGGTTGAGTAGCCAGTCACAGGAGGTCAGAGCAGACTCCTGATGTCCTTGAACCAGGAGGATCTATAAAGATGGTGAAGTTTATGACCAGTGATTAAGCAAATCACTTGTGGTGTAGAACACCTCCTTGGGAAAGAGCACCTTGAGTTGCCCACTGTGTTTGTAGACAACATATTCTAAGAGTATAAAATGTGGGGTGGCAGAAAGATTGGCAAAAGCACCTTGATAGCACCCAGCTCCTGTCCCTAGAGTACATCTGAGTGTGTGCCACTGCTCTGAGCATGATAAAGAAGCCAGAGGTGGCTTTTTCAGGGAGAACTGCTCAGTGGTTTCCATATCCAGCCTCTGGAAATGCCATTAACAGAATAATTTTTTGAAAAATGTTGTGTGTCTTGATCATGATTTAATCTTTAGGGGCTGCAATTCGTGGAAAAAGCCATATTTTTTGTCCTAAATTAAGTTTTAATAGAGTAACAAAAGCCCTGAAGGCCAAACCACTTCATCTTTAAAATGTTCACATATTAACATTTTTTCCACATCCATTAAATGAAGATGTTGTTCTACTGTGTAAATATCTATATTTATTTTAATAATTTACTGCCTTCATAAATATTCATAAAATTGCTTTTTAACTGTCATAAAGTTTAGGAATGTGGAGGCTTGGCTGTTTATGCAGAGGTTATTGGCAGGCCCTTATAGATAAGGATTTGCTAAATGGACAATATTAAAGATTCCCAGAATAAATGCAATTTGCAAAAAGACTTCAGTTTAATAACTGTGTTAGTTTTAAATAAGTTTACTTTGGAAAAAGTAATTTTACTTTTCTACAATGTCTACATTGTTTATTTCCTTCCCTCTGGTAGTTTTTTTATGGCTAGCACATGCAATTATGAAGATTATAGTTTACATTGTAAATCTCTATTTAACGAGGACCCTCCCTTTCCTTCCATCCCCTCCTCCCTCCCTAGAGATACACAAATATATGTATGTATGTTTATATACGTATATACAGTGTCTGCATATAAATATACAAATAAAAACCATGTTAAAAAACCAACCATTTTTAAGGAAACATAAACACTTTATATGCATTTCATTATTAAGGACACTGGAGTTTTGGTTGGGGGTTTTTTGTGGCTTTTTTTTGGACGGTGGAATTTCTTCCAAGGCTCCTAAAGTCTTTATATACAGACATTTCCCATATGAGTGCTGTGGGACTTTTAATGATATTATATCCCTTCCTAAAGCCCTTCTTGAAAAGTCAAGCCACAGATATGGGCAGTATAAATAAAAATTATAGAAGCATGTAAAACCATACCTGGGGATCTGGATCTGAAGGGATTATCTAGTAATATCCACTGGAATAGCATCCTGTTCTTCAGGTTTTCTCTAACTTACCATCCTCTTAAAATCTCATCTCGGTTCCCAAACTCCTGAGAGTTTCTTTTGATAGTCCAAACTGAATTCAGGTTGGTTCATTTGAATTGTTGGTGCAGAGTTTGCTAATTAGCCATTTTGTATTTGTACAGAGTATGCTAGTTTTTATTTTGTCTTGAAGGAAGTAGCAGTTGCTTTGTGGTCTTATTTTCCTTAGCCTTTGTCTCCCCTGAATTTATCAGAGATGCTCTCCTTCAAGTTAGTTGCTTTTATTCTTTATCCTTTTTCTCTTCCCCCAAAGACTCATGTGTACTTTAGTGTACTCATGTTTTTAACCTTCCCCTTCCTCAAACAGCCTCTTTAATCTGTGAGATATCACACAGTCTGAAGAATGGTCCCTTTGCATTTCTTCTCTACTTTGTACATAAATAAATTCTACCTGGGCCTTCAAAAAACTGCACAATAGTTTATATCGAAAAAAGTGTTTCACACTCATCAATCTTGTGTTCTGAATGGTTCTTTTAGTCACCTGTTTGCCTCTCCCTGATTTTGTGATTCATGGAATCATGCACAAAGTGTTTTGAACTTTAGTGATTACTGAGAAATTTTGTGTTTGTTTTGAAGAAATACCATTGGCCTGCCTTCATCAGAAAGTGAGAAATTTGAGAGATTGGTAGGCACAGTTCTCAGTTACATTCCTCCTGCTTTGACTGATAGCAGTGCTTTCTCTTGTTCCATTTGAACAGAAGGAACAAAACATAATAGTTAATTAGAGAAGCCTGGAGACACCCTGCCTCTGTATCATAAATCTGATCTGGGTTGGGTCGACTAAGAAATGCACCCCCAGCCCACTGAGGAACGTACCCGAGTTAAAAAACCAAGCCACTCTGCACAGATTTATCACTTATTGCTTCATCCTGAAGTCGTATTTTAATTCTTTATTGGTAAACTTAGTTTAAAACATAGATGGGGAGAAAAAAAAAAGAAAAAAGTAGCAATTGTGATGCATTTTCCCCTCAGTGTGAGGTACTGTGGGAAAGAAAATCAAGAAGTCCTACTGACTTGAGAAGTCTGTAACTGATGACTAAAAAAGCAGTGAAATAGAAAGTCACAAACAGTGTTTTTGTATTCCTGATTGGAACCAGGTCACACAGAGCTCCAGTGTTCGGTTCCTAGAAGGCTGGTAGTATCCAGAATAATTTTTAGCTGAGCATGTCAATTTTCCTCCAACTTCATCCAGCATTTGAAGGATGAGGTACTTTGACCTGTGCCACCTAAAAGTGAAACAGTGCCCGTGCAGTTATAAATCCAATCTGTATCTGTCCACGTGAGTATGAAATAGTTGACAAAAATTTGCTCTCTTATCCCCTTAGTCAAGTGCACTGCAGTAAATTAAAGAGGGAATTCTCACTCCACTTTCTACAGCATAAATGGGAAAAAGCAATTTGCTCTTGTAAGCAGTAAGAAGAATATGTAAGGGGTGGAGTAGGAGAAAAGCAATTGATGTCTGGAAGGAAGCATAATTATAGCACAACTTGTCAATATTCTCCAGTAATTAACATTTTGGTTGCATCAGTAAAAGAACTTCTGGTTATTACTCATTTCCTTTTTGCTTACAAACCCCTGGATTTGTTTGCATGGATGGAGAGATGTGCTATTAGCAGAGTAAACGAGGGGAAATGTAAGTTAATGACCAGAAGTAGGTATCGATTATTCTGCATTTCTGATGCCACACAATTTTCCCTGAATGTTTTGAGAAGGCACTGCTGATTTGCAGAGTTGTGTTCCCAGCTGTAGTTCCTATTCTCTCTTTGTCTTCTATGTTGATACAGAAATTTCTGAAGTCCTGCTGGTGAATCAAACACTGAATTCTTCCTGATTCGACTCAGTGCGTAGTCCTGTTCTCTTCAGTACCCTAAACGCTTGAATTTCTTTTGGGAAAATGATTCTAGATATTCATATACTCAGTTGGCTGTTTAGTTGCACATTCACCACATATATTGAATGTATCCTTTGAAAAATTAGTCCAGCTCCCATAATGGATTGCTAGTTCCTGAAGGGAAAGGCTGACCAGTACTAAAGGAGGTCTCCTCCTTTCAGTGCAGTAAAATTGAGTGAGACACTAAGTGGCTTCCATTCAAACATGGACAATGGCTGACTCATAAAGAATTCATTGTGGGGTCTTCTGAAGCTCTTGTCTGATTTTAGAGGTGTGAAACTCAAGCATAATTTTCTGTTTTATCAAGCCCTTAAAAAGTGAGTAGTAAATGCAGTCATCCAATTTACCATGTGAGCACTATGCCCTGATAAATGGTGCAAAGTCAACTGAAATGGCTTTTCTGTGAAGCAACTGCTCTGAAGCAGAGCTGAGCAAAGAATACCCATTGCCTTAATTTGTACCCAAAATCCACACGTGATCCACACTTGTGTGCAGGGCAGTAGGAAACACCACCTTGTCTTTCCTTCGTAAAATCTAAACCTTTTTAGTTTGCTCTTCCTGCAGATGCACTGGTCATGCTTCTGCTATGGGTCTTGGCCCTTTTTTTGTTGCTTATGTAGGGACTGATAAGCATTTTTGTCCTACCCAAGCTGCTAATTGAGCTGGTCTTTTGCATTAGCTGACCTTGGATTTCACAAGATAAATTATTTGGGCCTTTTCCCAGCTCACGTGTTTCCAGCACATTTCAACAACAGCTGAGAAAGGAGGAAAAGAAATGGAAGATCCAGGAGCTTTGAATAGGGATGAGGGGTGAACATATAAAATCTCATCCTGCCAGAACAGATCTACCTGACTTTTGTTTCTTTCCAAGTGTCAGCCACTGGGCTGGGTGAAGCAATGCCAGAAATCTTCAGAAATGCCCACTCCAGCAGCTCTGCAGAGGAGAGGCACAGACCAGCACTGTGCATTCTGCTTATATTTGATATTTTCTGGAATAGGGATCAGAGCAAAAGATCATCTTTTATTCAGGCAATAAGTGTTGTATAAGTACTGCCCTCATTCTGTAGTGGGTTTGACATGGGTATGGCATGTTCTATAGTAGTTACTGGTTTATTATTTTATTTAGAAGAAGTCATGATTCTTCTCTGACATTTTATGCTCTTTATAGTCTTTTCTCCACATTTCAGAATATTTCATAATAATCAGTTTATTTACATATCTGCCAACTGAGAAACTGGGCTGAAAGGTATCAAAAGTCACTATTCTTGAATAAAGTATTTATGTAAAACATGCTTTGAGAAATTACAGAAGTAAATAGTTCTATTCCTAGAATCAGTGTTTTATTTGAAAACCAGGATGTCACAGATTACTCAACTGAAGAATGATTTTCATGCCTTGTGGCTCTTTAGGAAATACAGCCAGATCCAGACCTTGGTTTGGTTTTGTGTTGGTTCTGCATGGCTTTAGAGACAACTGTGAGACTTGGTTCACAAAACCAGCACTTGCAATTTATGCACGAAAATCTGAGTTCTGCCCTTTCAAACACACGTGTAATTTCCCATGTGATCAGAACTCTGAGTGGAAACATGGACGTGCTGGTTGCTGAGATCCAACCTTTTCATTTGCATCCGTGGAACCAGGGTTTATATTTTACATTCTATAATGCCCAGTCTATGGAAAGTTTTTGTTATTTTCCCTAGGATTATTTGAATTGCTCTTTTCAGATTGTCTGTAGCTGGATTTTGTGGAGCACAGATGGTTAAAATATGTAACTGCTTGTCTTCTCTGGAGAGGGAAGAGGTGGCTTTTAGCATTATATTTTTTAATTTTCTCTTTGCCTGCATAATGCCACAGAACACCAAAGTCAAACTTTCACTCTTAGCCATTTGGGCCTCTTGATGCCTGCGCATGAATTTGAAAAGAAAAACACCAAGTCCATCATTACAAATATAATTGGCACCCTCTTTGCAAGTACAGCAATAACCACTTGGAATATTTTGTTTCGATTACCAAAACATTAAACTAACCTTCTGTGCAGAAGGCAGTTCTTCCACAGAGAACATATTTTCACTTAACAGGAGAAGATTGTGCATTTCAATATGAGAACTCAGGCATTTTAATTTCCTCTTTAGGTCTCAGTGAATAATTCACAAACAACATACACAACAAAGTTAGGCTTATGTTGTTTTCCCTTGATCGAGGTCTAATGAAATAGCAGCTTCCTTTATATGTTATCCTGCTATATTGTCATGTTTTTAAGTGAGTTTGGTTTTTGTTACTTGGTTTCTGGGGTTTTTCTTTGTGCTTTTGTGTTTATGTTTAGTATTGAATTTACTCTAAGTAATTTTCTGAGAGCAGTTCTCCTTATTTGGAGTTGTGATCATTCAAGGTGATTGTTTTGGTTTTTTTTTTAAAGCATTGACTGGGATGCTTTTTAATATATATAGTCAATCAGGGTTGTTGCAAATAAAAAGATTCCTGAAGTTCCTTGTGGTCACTGGGAGAGAAAACAAACGTCACATGATCACAGTCACTGGAACCTTAAGTTAAAAAAGTTGGGGGCTACTTTCCTTGATTGGTTTAGAATGCTGTGTAATAACTAGTGCAATTTTTCATTATTTGCTTCAAATTTCACATCTCTTGTACACTTCAGAATTCTCTAAAAATCAGGTTTTTCATCAGATAAAAAAACCTTAACCAAACAACCCCAAACTCTCACAGAGCTGCCGAGGAAAGTCTTGTAATTGTGAATAATCACAGAATGTATGTGGGCTGAGATCTGTCAGGGCAGCTCAGTTATGTGTAGATACAGGTAATATTTTAGATGGAGGACAGTGTGTTTGCATTTTGTGAAGGCTGGAGGAGTGCCTGCACTGACAGTTTAACCTGTTATTTATGTTTTCCCGCTGTCAGTTACCATGCAGACATGAGGATTCTTACCACACAGCCTCAGAGGTGACCTTGAGGTGACCTAGAGAGAACCTCCCGTTCAATAAGATGGAAGCATATATTTCACTTCTGAGTCAATCTTGCTTTTCCCTGGAGTGGGAATTGACTATATTGCTTCTTATATCAGCATTCAGTTATATGTGATGGTTTTATGTTATAAAATGTCCATTGGGGAGCTGACCTGACAACTCATTTCAGTCAGGCCTCCACTGTAATCTCAGAGGAAAAATGATAACATTTAATCCACTTAACCAACTGGGCATGTCCCATTCCTGTTGGCTGTAGAGAGTGTAAGAAAAAAAGGCAAGCCCAAATCTGCTAGTTCAGGCCATTCTTGGATTACAGGGTGAAGAAATCTTTATGACAGACTAGAAATTAATTAGTCTGGAGCATCTGTGTAGAAATTACTATCCCTTACAATAAGTGTTCCTTCAAAAGGATATATATAAGGAAGGCATTTGGAATGCATTAGGAGAGCTGGGATCTGGCCTCCTCTTCCTGCCTAAGAACAGCCCCATTCAAAGCAGAATGTATTTATCTTTCTTGGTTTGAAATACCTACAAGGACTGTAAGTATATTATTTGCAGAGTGCTTCACACTTGACATTAATGGAAGCATCTTTAAAAGATGACTTTTGCCTTCAGCAAAGTGGGATTGGAAGTGTGGTACAGTGTGATGAAAGTACAGAAATTCATTACAGAGTATTTAATTTAAATTTCATTCCTTTTCAGTGTAATGTGATTCATCAGAAAATAGCTAATTAGGAAAGGTTAAGATATTAGTATTTAAAAAAATGTATGTGAAACTATCATACACAGAAATCTATTTTGCTGTGATATTTGTACATACAATAGAATCTGTTTGCCTTTTGTTTTCATGTGTGTCTTTTCTGGATGTACTTTTTTTTCTGAGAAACTTGAACTCTGGAACTGCAGAATGGATCTAACAAAAAACGTAATATTTTTAGTGAATTCTTAATTTAATTGATAATTTATTCATTTACATTGTTTGCAAGTATACCTGACTGGATGAACTTTGATGTGAGTACTGTACAGATTCACTGGAAGTTGTAAGGACAAAATCTGACATTGTCACTCAGTGTGCTTTATTTTTTTTGAAGGTGAAGTCATTTCAAGGCATATAGAAAATCCAGAAACTAGGATTTGCTTCTGACCTGCCAATAGTGCAGAATTGTTCAATACTTGGTGATAGCAGTGGTAACAGGGGAAGAGTAGCTTAAATTGCCTGTTTCTCCCTTTTTCTGTTTGCTAGCAAACAGAATAAAACTACAAGTATGTTATTTAATTTCAAGAAAACCTAAGTGTTCATATCCAAATTAGCTTGATTGTTAATAAAACAAGTCTTGGTTCTCAGTAAGGAGATAAGCTTGATGCAGTGAGGTTTCCAGAAGAAAATGGAAAAACACCACCTTATGTTTAATCCCATTAAAACTCCCTTTATTTAATATGAAAAACATGCTTGTTGTGCAGTACATTTTACAGAACAATTCCCCTTTAGCGGAAGAAGCCATGGGTGGTGTTTGATCAGGTAAAACTCTCACATGACAATAAGGTCACAGCCATCACACGGCACCTTTATTGTTGAAACCCTGTCACCATGAACTGTCATGGTGAAGTGCACAGTCAGTGTCTCATCCAGACTGATCAGCTGCTTAGTCTTCTGTCAAGAAGTTCTTATTGACCAGAAAAATCTCTCCTCCTTTCTTTCACTGTGAGAACACAATGTAAGAAATGCCCTCTGTCAGCCTGATACCCTTCCTTGGCACGGCTTGTGCTTAAGGGACGAGGGTGGGTTGCAAAGCAAGTAGGAACTAATATTTTTTTCTGCTGGTATCCCTTTCCTAAAAATGACAGTCATAGGTGTCTTGACTCCCTGAAGTGGAGAATATGTCTGGAGCAATTTAATTATAATACTGACTGTTCTGTGAAATGGGGTATTTCAGTTCTGAGTCTGTTTATCTCTGCAATAGCTTTTGGTGATGAGGTCCTCTATGTAAATACTTAAACATTTCTTGATACAGAATTGGACGTTTGGGATAGCACATATATAAAACTCTGCTAATGCATTACCATTTATTGTGAGGGGGAAGATAAAAAAAGATACACAAAATATTCAAGCTTCAGTCTAAATCTGAACAGCCCAGAGTAACTGATGCAATTCTGAGGGTGCCAGCTGCATGCTATGTACATTGATCTTCATCCTTCAAGGATATTAGAAAGAGAAATTTTTTTTTTCCTGGACTCACGATTAATAGACAGTGTAATGAGTTCTTAACAAATCTGTGCTCCTTAAACAACACCCAAAAACAATTTAAGCTATTTTTCCTGAATTAAGCTAGTTGGTGTCTCATAGTCAAGGTGTGTTAAGTTCTGTCTTAGGAGGTACAGTGCTGTAACAGATGTTGATTGATCATGAGTTTTATTGTACTTCTTTTTCATTCATCTTACAACTGCAGTATTCTGTTTGTCATTTAGAAAGTTTAGTGGATGTCCAGGAGCTGTAAGTGGTGCTAAATCTTTTCTGTGGGCCCATTGGAGTGAACTGTATTTTTTTTTTTTAACATACAAGGTTTCAAAATATATTTTCGTTTGGTCTTCCCCTAAATTGTCAGAGAAAGACAAGAATATTGTGCTGTCAATGACCTAGTTGAGGGGAAGAGTGACAGAGCAAGAGCATTACTACCACATCTTTCTTAACCACCCTTGGTATGACCTTGTTTTGGTATTGGGGTCTTCCTTTCCTAATCACTGCATAAAAAAAAATTTGTGACAGAAAGTTGGACTTATTTTTCACATTTTATATTTTTCAGGGGAAGGACATAATTTTGGATTGATGTTTTGGAGCTAATTGTAGACTGGTGTTACTGAAGAAGAGCTGGGGGTTGTTGGTTTGGCTTTTTTTTTCTCTTACTGCTGGTGAATGAATGACTTTGTAGTGCTTTGTGGCTGCCAAACTAATCCAGCTGCCTTCCCTGTTCTCATCAAGTACTTCAACCTTGGACCTCCTTCATGTAGCTCTCTCTACTATTTCATTTTGGTGAAATGGGCTATTTAGTAGGTCACAGGAGGAGGCAGAGCTCTGTTTTACTGATGTGCTGAGTGGAAAGCAGTGAAAAAGAAAGGACCTAGGAAGACACAAAAGCTGCACATGTTGGCTTTTTCAGCTGTTGTATCTTTTGTGTGGATTGCCCGCATGTGTTCTGCTCTACCAGAGTTATACATTAAGTGGTGCTTGGCTTTTTTACATATTCCACTTTAAACCTTGATGTTAAGTATGAAAGATGCATTCATGATGTGTCCTGTGTAGCACAGTTCATGAATAAGTTCTTGTGGTAAAAAATCCTAGTTTTGGAAATGTCGGTGAGGAAACAAAATCATGACTAGCGTAATTTTTAATTTTGGAATTTCTAGGGGAGCTTAGGAGCGGAAATTAGTACTGATAATTTATAAAGAACTGTTATTGCTAAGGTTTGTAATAACTTCTTTAATATTTATAGTTCTTGAAATGACTTTATGCACTGGGGCACATTCTTTACGATCATTTCTTTTATCACTCCTGGTTTGTGCCTGTTTTTCTAATAAGGAAGATAAATAAGTTCATTCTGAGTATTGATTTACTTAAAGGCATGCTAACCAAGTAGTTAAACACTGCTCGTTTCTGTAAATGAAACTAAAATATTCATTAACCAATTAATAATATTCAGTTTTCCTAGTTGATATATAGATATGCCTGAGGCTTAGGTATAGCACACTCTATATCATTATATGTTCTACTTGGAAACATAAAATTAAATAAAATGTAAATTTAAAAATACATAACAATGCTGTACTGTCTCAAAAGAGACTGTTATATTACATTACATTATTTTAAGAGCATGAAACCTGGATGCAATGTAATAGACCAGGAAAGAGTTGGGAAGGGAGTGTGTTTTGTACTTATCAAAAAAAACCAAAATAAAACAAAGATTAGCATCTTTCAATAGTAATAATTGGATAATAATGGTGAGAATAGTAAAATAAGCGAATAGGTACTGGTTTGGCACAGGCCCAGTGAAGGCAGCTATGTTTTAACAATCTAACAATTGTGCTAATATGTGATTGCTTGGGGCAGCAAATGTGCCTTAATTGAAAATCTCTGACTGATTGCTGTGTGGGTTCTGAGAACATCTGCTGGTGCCTTGGTGGATACCATACAATGGCTACACTCTTAGAGCCAGGAAAGTCATAATCCTGCTTTTATCTTGGAGATAGAAGGATGGCTTGGGCTGTTTGCACTTTAGTTAGGAAATGACCTAGAAAAAATCAAAGGTTATGAGCTTACACTGCATCTGAGGCACAGTGAGGGATGTTTACGTGAATAGGTATTTCCCTTCCTCTCTGCTCATGTACTCCCTTAGTCTTGCTGATTATTCAAGGGGGGCTGGAACGAGATGAGCTTTAAGGTCGCTTCCAACCCAAACCATTCTGTGATACCATGACTGGGTTAGCTCCTGGCTGGGAGCTCACTGCTGGAGTCAAGAGCGAGAAGAAGAAGACTGCAGAGAGCTGAGGCCTCCCTGAGGCTGGGAGCAGGTGCCCTAAATGTTTGTGGTGAGGAGAATGGCTGCTGGCACAGTGTAACCTCAGCAGGGGAATACTGCTGTGATTTTTGTGCCCTGCACAAGGTGCAGAAGGGTGAGCGGAACCTGACACCGTGGCTTTCTGGGTGAGAAGTGCCCTGAGCTGGGAATAGTGTTTGAAAATTGGATCTGCTCATCCTAATTAATTTTTCTAGTGGTAGGAAAACAAATAAGAAAAAAGAGTAAGGGGACATTGGCAGATTTGACTCACGTCTGTGACTCTGTTGGCAGTTTGGTGGATTTTGGATTAAAAGTTGGGTAGAATGCATAAAGTCCAACCAAGGGTCTAATCAGTTTATTCTTGATGATTTAGCAAGATTATAATTATATCTTTGTGTAATTGTTTTTTGTATGATGGATCTTCAGCTTTATTCTCTCTGTAATAGAGTCTAAACATAGACTGGAATAACCATAAACATAATCAGAAACAACAGTTTCAGTGGGAACAGGGAAATGCTATTGGGTTTCTGGAGGTTGCTCATCTGGACATTCATACAGCCTGTTTCTTTTTAATGTTTACTGAATATTTAATGATACTTATTATGCACACAGTGTTCGTCTACATGCTTATTTAGAAGTGAGTAGTATTTCCTGAAGATGTAGGAATGCAATAGCAATATGAAAGGCTTTGTATTATATACTCATCAAATAATGAAGCATTTTTTCTGGACTGTAAGCAATTCAATTATTTTGTTTCTGAAATAAATTAAGTAAAGCTTATTGAGTCCAATCAGCCCTTGTTTCTAGGGAATTGTAGTTCAATTTCATTTTTAATTAGATTGAACACTGTGAATTTCTTAGCAGTGGTAAGCAAGATCTGGCAATAAAAAATGCACTCAATTTGTATTAAAAGTTGCTAAAATCTAGTGCAGGGAACTGGCAGTATATCAGACTTACGTTTAATTGTCCAAATATCCTGTTGTGAAAAATTCAATTTTTAAAAACTGCTGATGCGTAACAAATTACTTTTCTTTGATAAAACTGTATAGAAGATGAGCAGGCAGCAAACAGGAAAAAGTATAGGACAGAACATTCAGTTCTTGATAAGCTTAACACCACATGTAGGACCAGGATGTTAAATTTTTTTCTGTGCAAGGATTACAGAATTAAACCAAGATGCTTTTTGGTTTAGAGAGAGTGAGGGGGAAAAGCCTCCAAAGGTTTTTCCTCAACTGGCAAGGCTCTCCAGAGGTCAGCGCGTGGATTTCCAGTCAAACTAGTACACAACCAACTTGTGACCAGTGCTAATTGAAAAGTCTGCTGTCCTTGGATAGCACTTACCTGACAGAGGAGTGTACTTAAAAATATAATGGATGGTAAACTGCTGTACAAAGTAGCTCTTACTCACCACTACCATACAGCCCCATCACTCAAATGCAGATTTTTGTGACTAACATGCTAAAGTTTCTTACTCTTCCCTCCTGCTTTTCTTCCCACATTCATTAGGACATCCAGGAAATACAAAAGAAAAATCTCTCCTCCCTAGAAATAATTTTTTTAGATATAAAAAAAAAAAACCAGCCAAAATTCTGAAAATTTAAAATAGTGAATGACAATTTTAGTTTGGAAAGTGATAAAAGAAAATATCTTTAAAAATCTTAGATATGCATGTCAGATTCTTCCCAAAAATAAATGCACTTTGTGTTAACATTTCTCTGGTGGTAACTACATCAAAGTCTTAAGGTCTAGCCATGATACAGAGCAACGATTTGATTTTGTATTGTTCCTGTACATGTCACTGTATGGCAGGAATAGTTGATAAATTCCACTGCAATACGTTTTCCCCCTTCTAAGACCTTTATGGCAATAGCCTGTCATTTACGAGACCACTGTGTATGCATTTATAGCTGTTTGAAGTTTTATGCAGCTTAATCCCTTTCCCAGCCCTGTTTGTTCACTATAACAATGGTGCTGTTCCTCAGGCAAGGACGGGATTTGAGCTGGAAAGGAAAGATGTGTTTGTTTTCATGGTCCCCATGCAGCAGCCATTAAACTGGCTGCATCCTCCTTCTCTTTTACAGCCCTAGCAAAGGCCAAAACCTCTGCAAGACAAGAGGTCTGCCACAGAACTCCTTGGAAGAGTGTCCCTCGATCTTTGTGATGGGGAATGTTGGAGCATGATTAAACATCAAGTGCAGTATTAAAAATTCAAGGTGAAACCAAACCTTACTTGTTAAAAACATGCAGTTTGGAAGAGTGGTATATAAATGAAGATATCTGTATTTAAGTGGGCTTTTTCCACCTTGAGTTTTGTGTTAGCACAGCCCCTTGCAGGTGCTCTGTATTACAGTACGTAATTGAGAGGACAGCAGCATCTGATTACACCCACAGCATCTAAATCTTATTTTTCTACCCAAACAATCTGCTACAGAAATAAAAAGATGTTGTGTCACAGATTGTCCAACAGTTTAAATGTAACTTTCCCTTTGCTTTGTAATTTTATGCACTGCCAGTTAGTCAAGTGAGATGGGAGATCCTTTCAGAACATCATAATTTTAATTGGGACTTCAGTAGAAAAGAGTTATTAATAACTGTTAACCTGTCCAGTGAAGCTGTGTCTCAGATTAATGAACCATGCCTTTTGCACATTGCATTATGAATTGAAAAATGCAGCAGTTAAAAACTGATTACTGTTATTTGTCTAATTAATGCTGATCATTGCATTGAAGCATAATGACAATAAGAGATCTTTTTTAAAATGAATATATTTGATTTTACTCAGAATAATATGTATTAGGTACATACATGTATTTCTTCATGTATTTTTGATATACTTTCTTCCTCTTAAATACTATTGTGTAAACTTTTAAAATATACTAGCATAGTATAGGATACATAATGAGAGAGAACTCTTAAATACTGTTGTGCAGCTAATTTATATTGTTTTATTGACTGTTATGTAGGGATTGAAAGTCTGAAGCTTTATGTAATAGATTTGAAAGCAGAATTAGATCAAAGAAGAAAATGTCACTGGCTTTGTATTGACCCTAGTAACAGTAAGGAACCTATAGTAATATTAAGAGATCTGGATCATTTTTTTTCCAACACTAGTATTTGATTTATCAAGCGCTGAAAATCTCTCTACAAGTGGTGAAATGTTTGGAAGTTGCTGTATTTTAAATCAAGTTTTCCAGATGCAGTTAGTGCTACTTGTTTTGAGTAAGAATAGAACCTTCCATGATGGCAAAGTCACTTACTGTATAGAATTGTAAGCCAATAAATCTTGTACTGAACTGCTTTATCTTAAATAATGTATCAGTCGATAAAAGAACAGGTTGTTCCATGGATTAGTGAACAGGTTTTTCACAGCTGTTTCTTGAGGTTGGATTTTGTGGTGTCTAGTTTGTGGACAAGTTTCTGTATTCCTTTACATCTGTCGCTCTGTCTCTCGATTTCTTCCATGTTTTTCCCCCTTCCATTAAGGGTAAGCTCTCTGGTTTTTATTAATGCCTTCTCAGTGGTGTATTAACAGCACCTGCCTCTTGTCTACTCAATATCCCATTTTCATTACACTTGCAGGGAATATACTGAGATACTTCCTCCTGTGAAAGAAATGTTCTGTGCCAGCTAATCAGTGGTTCAGTTATTTCTGTGGATCAAGGCACTTAAATGGACAATCTTAGAAAGTGGACTTTGGCAATATTTGTCAGTAATGGGGCTGGTGTTGTACCTTATAAAGCACAACCAACAAACTGCACTGCTGATACTGTAAACACCATGAGGTGGAGAACTGCCTGTGCAGTGGCATGACAGGGTTCTCAGAAGGCTTGTCCGTATCTTGAGACTACTTGCAAATATGGTAAGAATTGCTAATAATGAGAAGCTATTTCAATATGCAGTTAGTAGGTTGATAAATCCACAGTTACCTGCATCATCTTTCTTTTTTCCTGGTGCATTCATAAGCATTGTTAACCATCACTGTTAGGAATATACTGTGTTATGATGCCCCTCGTCAGTTGATCACACATTGCTAATTTCTAAATTATTTGTGAGCAGAACTGTTGCTGGGAATCAACAGAAGGGAGGGGGAAAAGATGCCATGCTTATTTAATTAAACCATCAGGGTCTTGCTGGATCAGAGAATCTAGAAACAGGATCTAAGCTGTTCAGATGCAGTGAGAGAATAGTGTAGGAAACTGTTTCTTAGCTGTCTCTGCACTCATAGTTGCTGTAATCCAGGTGAGACCAAAGTGTGATGTGATTTTCCGCTCTCTGCCCATGAAATGACAGCTTAAACTCAACCCCAGATGTGTCTCCCATGCACAGAACATCAGAATAGTGCTGCTCCAGTCACGCTTTATTTTCAGCTGGAAAGCCAGGGTACTGCTGGAACAGCTCCATGCCTCAGTGTGTTTTTAATTTTCTGAGGCTCTGAGCAGGTAACCAGTCCAGTGTAGTCCCTGGAAAATACTGAAGGCTGTTCACCTGATTGGTCTGGTGCTGTTTGGTGCTTGCAAGGTGCTAGGATGGTCTCTGCTGAGAAGAAGAGACCAGGGGAAAAGATCTTCTGAAGAGTCAGACTTTGCACTCAGGTGGAAGACAACAAATACCGCTTGAGACAAATACCTGCTGCATTGCTTCCCTCCTGTCACCAGTCACTGAAGGGCAGCTCTTCTGCATTAAAAGATTCACAAAAGCTGTAGTCTGTTCTCTGTGTTAGGTTTGTTCCTGCGTTCAGATCATTCATATAACCCCCATTTAAGTATTCATTCAAGTTCACACTAGCCTCAGGCGAGCTAAAACACATTTAAGCCACCTATGAAAGGTAATGGGCCCCTGTTTCTTGTTGCTTCTTTTCTTTCTCCCCAGCAAATAGTTATGCTCAACTTGTTTCTTTTGGACCCAATAACTTTCAGTAGGCTCCTGGCCAAAGTCCCACAGCAAAGCTTGTGTGGAATGTGGAGCAGAGACCTGGTCTCTGTTACCTGTTACCTGTGTGTCAGTGTTTCCCCTGCCCCATCTCAGAGATGGTGCAGTTAAAATGGACA
Source organism: Monarcha castaneiventris obscurior (assembly GCA_026261815.1). Lineage (NCBI taxonomy): Eukaryota > Metazoa > Chordata > Aves > Passeriformes > Monarchidae > Monarcha > Monarcha castaneiventris. The sequence continues at coordinate 5,854,650 of JAMPIT010000437.1, forward strand.
AGCAGCACTGAGTTTTCTAGAGCCAAACTTAGCTCTGTAGACTGTTGCAATCTGTCTTTTCACTGCTTCAGCCATATCATCTTTAAAAGGCAGTTTAATGGTGCCTGATGGTGTGTAGAGTTTACAAGGCTAATCTGTCCCCAGGTACATGACAGAGCCTTTGATAAAGCAGCAAGTGTCTCATATTAGATCAAATTGAGTCCAGAATGCTTTATGGGGTCATTTAATATACTGAATTGAAACAGTTACATTTTTTAAAGTAACTCTAAAAACTGAGGACTTAAGCAGCCATAAATAACTAAAGGGTTAACAGTGAGCACTGGCATCTGTCTTATCAAGGGTTCTGCTGTTTCCAGTTTGTTCTGAGATGTTTATGGCTTTGGGAGAGGGACAGTGCATACACCCAAAATCATAAGGAGCAGATTTTGCTGTTGGATGGCTTTGCAATCTAAAATAATCCATTGATTTGAATAGATGTGCACTGGTTTACCTGAAGGAATTAATCTACAATCTTCTGCCTTGTAAAAAAATATGCAGAACCTTCTTTGGCTTCTTTGTGCTTGGACAATTTACGTCTGGTAAAGTGTTGACTTATTTAAGATGAAAATGGAATCAATAATGCACATTTCTAGTTGATATAGTTGTGCTGTTACTGTTGTAAAGTTAAAAAGCAGCAATTATAGCTGAAATCTGAAAGCTGTTTTGTAATTTCACATGTGTGACACAACTTCTTACTAGAGATTGTAGCCATGGCAGCAGTGGTTCCTGCACTTTGTGAATAACAGACGTGTAGTTACTTTCCCTCAGTAAAACTGAGGGATTTAATAGTGATTTTTCTTTTTAAGTACAAAGTTTTTAAAACTCTCTTAAAAAAAAAAACAAAAGCAAAAACATCTGTATTTCCCATCTTGTGTGCTGCTAAATAAACCAGGGATTAATAAAAAGATACTGGATATGGAGGCAGGAAAAGGCTCTTTTAAATCCTGCCTGTTACATCATTTAGCTATGATGTGTCCCTGGTTCTCCCACCCTGTTTTTTGTGCAGTCACATCCTGTCTGAATATCTGAATACGAACATGAATTGGAAACAGAACAAAACAATAATAAATAAACCTACTGTTCGGGAAAGCCCTATTCCTGCATTACATTTAAGGTCTGTCATACATTTTTAAGCATCTGAGCTAATCACCTTCTTTCACTCTCCTATTCATCTGACTAGAGTTCTCTCAAAGAATCCCTTTTCATCTATGGATTGCTTGTTTTGAGTAAGATAGGTAAGATTAAGTGACTCACAGGTTCAACTTGCATCTGCTTATCTGAATTCAGACAAGTCTCAAAATCTTAGCAAATCACAATATTAGATATATTTACTTACAGGAATGGCAAATAGAAGGTTGCTATTTTTATAATATGGCAAATAGTAGGCTGCTATTTTTAATATTTTTTTTCTGTCTTAGCTGTCGAGCAAAGCAGAACTGAACACCAAATGCTTATGAGCCTCAAACTGAATGCCATATATTCATGTAATTTACATATTTTTAAAGCCACAAAGAACTGTGCATAAACATTCCTTAATACCAGCAGTTAGGAGATAAATTGAAAATTATATATATACATACACAGAAAACAAATGAAGGGTCTAAAATATGGAAGGAGAAGGACAATTGAACTGAGAAAAAGAGGTGTAGTAACAAGTTCTCAGGTTCCTGTGAAATCAGAGTTGTGTAGAAACATCATGTACCTGCAGTCATTCTTCAGGACCATTTGGAGACATTTGGAAAGTCATCAGTAGAGCAGCTCAGTGAATAGTAAGATAATCCTTAAATACCTGAATTACTTCTGTCTGAAAAATTAATATAGCTTTGTATCACTGAGTAGTCTTCAGTCAATTCCAAATATGCAGAGCATTACACAGAAAGGTCATCTCATTTCATGGGAGTATTTGCCACATTACCATTCGATTTCTTCTGTTTTGGAATAAAATCCCCTTATTTTTCAGTTCTCTATGAAAGAAAAGACTGGAGGTTTTCCTGTCAAAAAAGCAATTTATGGTACTTGGATGCTTTTGCCCTTGACTTTGGGGAAGTTTGCCTGATATTCTGGCCCAGATCTGGTGGATTTTTGGAAACTCTAATTGCCAGTTCCAACTCAGACTTTGATGTTCTAATAAGACAAAATAAAAGCTGTTTGTCTTGACAGGAGGCAGGGCCCAACATTTGGGTAAGATGAACTGGAGTTTTTAATTTAATTTAATTTTTTTAATATTCTGTAAACTCCTGTTTTCTCTCTTAACTGAAGAGTAACTGTGTGCAGAAACCCTGTGCAGGACTGATGGCAGTGTGTGCAAACATCCAGTGCGGGCTATGTCCTTCAAGAGATAAAATGAGCAAGAACATCTTAGATATGGAAAATATGGGAGGCCAACTCAAGATGTGTTAGTGACGTTATTTTCAAAACTGAGGCATTTTCAAGGTGGTGTTTATACCATGTATAAACACCATTTATGTAAATGTAAAAACATTTATACCATGTTTTTACCACCTGTAAAGGTGCTACAAGCTCGTTGGCACTGCACCTTTGTATGGTGAGAATGTGGTGCATGGCAAAGCCTCTATCTCAGCAGTAATTCAAGAAATAATAATGTGTTGTGACCCTGTTGATGTTAATGATCACCTCTGTTGCTTTGTCCCCTCAGCTTTCTCTGCTGGAAGATGCAGGGTTTGGTGGTGCTCTCCTTTACACTGATCCTTGTGACTTACCAAAGACTGCAGACCTTGCTGACAAAGCTTTTATGGTCTCCTTGAACAGCGGAGGAGATCCATCCACACCTGGTTATGCCAGTATTGGTAAGTGCTGGTCAGGGCTTATTCATTTAAAGGGCATTTTAATTCTCTGAAGATTGTAGGTGTGGGAGTTAAAGCACTAAACTAAATCCTGCTGGAAATAGAGGCTCTGAGTAAGGAAACACTGTGCAATGCAGCATGGCTTAAAGGATGGAATCCAGTCTCAAAAGTGCTTTAAGCTCTTGGCACAAAGTCTGCACTCTCAATAGTTTATGGCGTTTTGTATTTGACTATTCACACACTGAACCATTATTACTGCCTGCTTATTCTTATCTCATGGCCAAACCCCGAAACTGTGAAGTATTGATCCAGTGGTTCCTGAGCAATTTCCACAGGATCTGTCCCCACTGAAAGAATTATTCCTTTCATCCTCTCTTCCTCTTTCATAGTATCAGAAATGAAAACTTTTGGTCAATAGGTGCAAGTGAAATGTAATTAGCCATTTATATTTTAAAGGTTTTAAGAAAAAATAATGTTTATAGCATCTGTGTGCTACTGTCACTTGAATAGGATGTGTTCATTTAGCCTTGCCCAGATAGACTTGGTTATTAATAGTGCTTCTCTAAATATATGTATTTTTGAAAGATGGGAAATACAGAATTGATTTCAAGGAACAGCATAGTCTCAAGGAGCAACATTGTCTTGTATAATTTTATACGGTATTTTTTTGAAGCAATGTTAACAATGAATAGAACCAGCAGCATATTTGACTTCTATGTGCTACTTAAATCTCCATTCTGGCAGTGCAGTGAATGTGTGTTCTGCTTCTCTGCAGCTTTTTCAGCTTTACAGCCCTTTTTACTATCTAACTATTTGGAAATGTATTAAGCAGCAGTCTATGAGTTTGTGACAAGGCTTCATCAAGAATATTTTGTCCGGTTACTGACTCAGACATCTAAAGTTTGACTTGGGTTGGCACTAAATCAACTGAGGCAACATGGAGATACTTCATGCCTAGAATGGCAGAAAATAGAAATATTTGCCTGGTTGTCAAAGAAGGGTGTTAGCTATTCACAGCATGAATGCCTTGACAGCTCAGTGGGAAAGAAATTGCACATTTTCTCAGTGTCTCAGTGTACCTGACCCAGTGTTCTTAAAAGTGCCCTGGGAGCTACAGAGGTAAATATAACACTCTTCAAGCTTTATTCTTGCTCATTTCATGGAGCTATTTGAAAAACAGTTTGTGGTGTCTCTGGCTGACTCCTTAATGTTTTATTTACCCTACATGAAAAGTAAAGCTAATTAAAACAGATACACCAACATGAAGATGCCACTTCAGTGTCTAAACCTTATGTGTTAGTTTTCTGTCAGTAAATCATCTCATCTGCAGTGTGCATTCTGATCTCCAGTTTGGGAAAGAGAAGCTTAATTATATGGACAATGGTGTTACAAATGCATTGATGGTTTCTGGTGGAAGCCTTGGCGTGGCTTGTCTGTGGTTTTAAATCTCTGAGCAACATTCATAAGCAGGAGAGCAGATTATCATGTTTAAGATCATTTATATTTTGATCATTGAATGCCATGATGAGCTGGAAGGAGCTCAAAGGAATACTTGAGAAAACCCTTCTTTATGGTTCTGTCACTGGAAGGTAGATCAGATGGAAGTAATTTCTGTGTTTCTGATGATGATTTTCCTTCTCTGGAGACTTGCTTAGAGGCAGCTCATGCCTGGGACAGACACAAATTCTTCTGGAGTGCAGGCTTTTCCCTGGGGGATGCACTTGGATGTACAGTAGTTAAACTGCCTACCTACGTGTGGAATAAAAGAGCCAAAGAGTCTGGGCTGCCCCTTTCATTTTGATTCACAGAGTGTAACAAGCACTACAAGAGATTTTATTGGAAGCTCCTGCTTAAGTTATTGGCATATCTTTGACACCATCTGCACTTCACACTTTGCCAGAAGAGCTGTTACTATCACAATCTCGAGGCTGCTCCTACCAGCGTTCTCCCTTTTAGTGGGAAACTCCCGGTAAGATGAGTGATCCAAAGCTAGTCATTTACTTGGTGAATAAAAGGTAGGAAACTTAGATTTTCATGCTGCTGCCTGTGTTTCTCACGTTCTTGTGGTCTGAAAACAAATTTCTCTGTCGAATCAGAGTACTGGAATGCTTCTGGTTTTTTCCTAGAAAAGAAAGTCTTCAGCAAGTGCTTTAATTTACAGATCTTTTCTCAAAGTTGACAACATTTTAAAATGGGATTTATGTAATAGTTCAGAGAGAATTTTGGAGTTCTCCTGAGGTTTCAGCTCACATTTTCTGTTTCATGAAGATTAAATGCTGCAGTTCTGCATATGAATCATCTTGAATGTATAGAAATAGCTTGAGGATGGGTTTGAGATGCCAACTACCTATGAGTAGAATGATTTTATTGATCTCTGTTTAACAAAGGGGAAAAAGTAATGATGAGAAGGGGAACTGAGAAGTACTTACGTGAAAGTTTCTGCAGCTCTGTTCCATAATTTAGTTCTTCTGTTCTTAAGACTCTTCCAATCATAATTCATATCAGTCCTGAAACAATCATATGAGCCTTTGTGAGCATCAGTTCTGTCCGTGGTTCTGACTGCCAAAGACTAGTGTCCTTCATTTTTAGAAATCTTTCTTCTGTGTTCCTCCTTTTGAAATTAAATAGATCCAGGGGGTGGAACTCAAGGAATTAAACATACAGCATTAAGAAGCTTAGGAGGGAAATAAGAGACTTGCGTAGCAAAAATTGTCTTGAAAATAAAGTTTAGGAGAATAGTGTAAAACTTGAGCGCCTTCCCCATCTACTTTTCTTTTTCCATTTTGACTTTTTGACTGCTGCACTTCCTTTCACCCACCTTCGTATGGCAGACACATATTAGATTTCTCCATTGCTAGACTCCAGAGCTGTTTCAAATCAAATTTGTTTCCACACAGGAAATGGCTCAGTAAACAAAAATATGGATAGAATCTATTTGTCAATCCTACTGTGTAAATAGAAAAGTGGCATTGTGATAAGCACTAAGAACCCTGCCCATGAGATAAGGTGCCTCATAATAGAATCCCTATCTGTGCAGAGGGGGAATAGAAATTATTTCATGAAGAGTTCAGATGGCATCATAGAAAATACTGCGAGCTTAAAAATGCTGAAATACAACAGCTGTAAAATACAATCTTATGGTATCAGCTGGAGTTTCAAGTCTGATGTTGTTTTAGGGAATTTTTATGCAGAGGTTATAACAGTAAGAAAAAGGGGTCTGTTTGGAAGTCATGCATGGTTCAGGTCATTGTTAACAGCTGCTCATGTGAGCCATATTACAGGAATTTGGGTGAAAAAATAAGTGACACGGGAAATCCATGGTGTCCCTGGAATTGTGAATAGTGAATTGACATGAGCATTCCTCAAACATTGCTAATAGGATTTGATTTCAGAGGAAGGGACAAGGAAGGCAAGGAATTGGGAAGGTGTTGATCCACTCCAGGCCACAGCTCAGACCATCAGCAAAGTCACTGATGCCTCTGAAAATGTATTTAAGAAGGGACAAGGATGCTGGACAGGCAGGGGAGTGAAACTAAGCCTGGAAAAGGGCAGGGTGACAGTGCTGTTCTAACCTTTTTGGTTTTGTTTCTCAGTATTCAAATTCATTTTAACTGGCAGTTGCTGACACTGTTTTGCCCATTGTGGTAAGTAATGTCTCAGAAAAGATCATTGATCAGAGTAAAGACTACCTTACTTCCCTCTTACCCTGTGGAACAGAGATAGTGAGAGCATGGGTGGGTAGGTGTCTGGAAGCTGGCCAAGGTTTACCCACCACACTGTTCAACGAAAGTTAAACACCAAATATGCACCATAAAACCCCCATGACATTTACCTCTTTAGAAATGTGCCATTCCTTAGCTGAGCTTAGGCAGCTCTTCTACAGCAAACACGGGGAGCTGCTGCCACTGCTTGGAATGTGGGTCGTGGGTACTTGCTGGGATGGAAGTGTGTGCCTGCTTTGCTTTCAGACAGCCCTGTGACGCTGTAGGTTTAGGTGTGCCCTGCTTAATATCTGAGTTTGTCCTTTCTGTCCTTCACTTCATGATATTTTACTCCTCTGAAGCCACCAGCTGAGCAGAAGTTAGCTGGAAAATAGAGCGCTGTGTAATGGTTTTAACCATGCATATGCAACATATGTTCTAAAATGGTTTGTTATAAATCATCATGACTTTTTACAAGATGTCCTCAGCCCTGGTTTGTCTGTTCTGTTTGAGAACAAAACACAGTCAGAAGAATGTATTTTCTATGCTTGCCTCTGCAGCTGTTGAAATGATTCTGGGAATAATTTTTTCTTTTCTTTTTTCAAAATTTGTGTTTGCTTTCTGCTAATAACATCAGATAAATGAAATACAAAGATAATTTGTTGTAAAATGACTGTCTGCAGTCAGGCTTCTATGTACTGTTCTTTGATTTTCCTTGAGGACAGACTGAAGCTGAGGAGAAAGAAAAGCTAAAGTTCCATGTTACAGTTTAGGTGTGTGTATATATGTTTACATGTATTCTTGATCATTTTATTTTGGATTTAGGACGTAATTTCAGTGGTTGCCATAAAAAACCCACAGAGTTTTAATCAGACCAACTACACTGCTCTATCTGATATACTGTGTTATTTTCTGTATGAGTAAAAATCAGTGCTAATGCAATAGAGAGCTAAATCCTTGGAAAATACTGGCCTTTGAATAGTGAATGCAATAAATAATAATTTCAGCAGATTTTCAATAATATCTGTAGCACTAAAGGTTCAAGAGGTATCTAAATCCATGATCTGCCTCTTGAGATTTTTCAGGATACAATAAAGCAGCTAAGTTTCTGTGTAAGTACCAAATTACATGCTCTGAGATTTTTGGATTTGTGGGTTTTAGTTTTAGTTTTTCCTGCTGTCTGGCTTTCAGTTAGGTTTGCATGTATTTCAAACTGAGAGAATTTGTTGGACATCAAGATATTTTAGGATCACAGGATTGAGTGTGTGGGCCTCTGTATTATATATCAGATATCACTTTATTTTCTACTAAGCTGCCTATAATTTTTCCCTGGAAGCAAATTTTAATTGAAATCATTGTGATTTTATTAATTTGAGTATTAGAAGAAGAGAGGAGAAGTCACTGGCAATGGTACTGGAATAGCTTGCTAGCAATGTTTTTATCATTTGACTTTCGCAAATGCCATCATGAAACATATGGTCAAAACTCTTCTCAGTTTCAAACAGAAAGTTATTTAAAAATTCGAATTTGTAAGAGAACTGGAATGTACAAGTGATGAAGACCAGATTATTTGAAAACAACAAATCAGCACTTCCTATGCTGCAAAATTAGCTCAGTGGAAAACATAATGACTAAATTCTTCCTGATGCCTTATAAGTTGCAGAGGACTTCTCAATGTTTTTGACATTTCAGACCGTTTCAAACTACTACTAAACAGCTGTGACTCACTACAGAATGTTTTCCAGTGAAGCTGCTTTTTCTCTCATCCAGCAAAAATAACATTTCAAATGGAGTCCAGATTAGACTTTTGAAGCTACCCAACTCACAAGTGAATTCAGAATATTTAAATCTTTTGTGCAATCGTGATTGAAACAAGTCCTGCCATAACTTTACTGGCATATTTCAGCCCAGTGTAATTTGTGCAAGTGAGTTAATTTATGGTGTGCTCACAAAACATCACTGCATGGCAGTGAATCCAGCTGGTGTCTTGGAGTCTGCTCCTGCAGAGTCTGGTTGAAATCTGTTGCCTTTGCACAAATTTGGGATGGGAGGCTCATTTTTATGGCATGGGGAGGGTTTTTTGAGGACCCCCTTGCACTCCCATAGATGACTTCTGGCTCTGGATAGGAATAGTGTTAAGAGGCAGAGTCCCAAAACAGGATATGAGGAAAACTTCACTACATATTTATGTATGGATGAGGAAAGGTTTGGTTTGCAAAAGCAGAGGGGTGGATTTTTGTCCATTTTCTCACGTTGCAATATATAACAACCCATTTTCAGAATCAATAAGACTCTGAACTGTCAGCTTGAGGCCAGTTTTATGGACCACGTGCTCTGTGGCCAGTTATTTGGTACTTAACACTCTTCTCTGGCATTAGTGTGTTTTTTTCTTGGTTTTGTAGGCTCCAAAGCTCCTGTTTTAATACTAAAGTAAAGCAACATCAGTGTCCTATGCCTTCTTTTCCTCTGTTTCTTATAGTTGAGTCTAATTATCACCTTCTTCTGTTGCAGGTGATACATTGTACATTCTAAAAGATTCCCTCTAAATAAGACTGTTAAGTCAGTTTAGATTTAAAACAAGCTGTTAATTCTTCCATGAAGGGTTAAGTTCTATTAAAAGAAGTGCTGGCTGGCAGAATGCTTTTGTGAATTTAGGCTGAATTTAGTGGTTTATTAAGTGTTAATTTAGTTCTGTACCCAGAAAGGAGATTTTGAGAAGACATTAATTTCTGTTTTAAATGTTTTAAAAAATGGAATTTTTCTGTGTAAAAACTGATGAAATATAGGGAAGAGATAAAAGAGTTATGTGGTTGAACAATTTGAACCTTTTGGACCCAATTCACTGTAAGCTGTGCCTTTTTCTAATCGATTTTGTGTTTACAAAGCAAGTTTTTGAAGAAGACTTTTATTCAGGCATTCTGCTAAGATGACCTGTCAGAGGAAAAGACAGGCATTTCTCCTAGGTTATTATCTATACATAATTATTGGTGGTGCTGTAATTGCCAGAAACACGACTGTCTCAAAGTGCAAACTCAGCTCAGGTTCAACCAATAATTCTGTCCAAAGGGGAAAAACGTCAGAACCAGAATGACTGTAAAGCAGGTTAGATACCCCTCAAAGCAGATTACATATATATATATATATATATATGTATGTATATTTAAATAAAGGAACTGTGTTTCCTTATAAAGCTTGGCCAACTTTCCCATACATTTACAAGTGTCTGCATTACCATGGTAATTTATCCTCCCAGTGCTGTGCTCATGTTGGGATACCACAATGTAACTCTTACATATTTCAGTCAACACCTGCAAGTGCACCTGCACAGCAGAAAAAGCACCATAAAGTCAGCTGGCTGATTGTTTAAGCAATTAAAGATATAATTAGTTTTATAATTGAATTTTTTCCTAGTGCAGCTCGAATCCTGAAAGCCAGACTAAACCAAACCATCTTTAATTTGACTTGATCTCTGTTCCAGCCCACTGCTTTACCATATCCAGCAGCTGCATAAAAAAGATAATAGCACCTCTTCCTACTTTCAGACAGGTAGGAACTCCCCCAGAAGAAAACCTAATCATCTTGAAATGGAGATGTGGAAAATACTTCATCATTGCATAAATGTGTACTATCATATTATATAGTATTGATCTGCAGAGCTCTAAAAGACATGAGTAATTCACTGCAGTTTGGGTTTGGCCAATTTTCCAAAGCATTTTTCTTGTACTTTTCAAAGATGCTTTTGTTGGTTTTTGTTGGTTTTTTTTTCCCTCAGAGACAGAAAAGTGCTCTGCCCAGGGGAACTGGGAAGAGGTGGTGGGGGTGGGAAAGAGGGGAGTCTCTTGTGAGGGTGTAGTTGGTTAGCAAAGGACATCAATGAGTGGAGAAGGAAGCTTATGGGACAGAAGGGTAAACAGTGGATTTTCATCAGATGTGGTCAGAACCATCTAAACAGATGGAGGAGGGGTTGATTTTAGTGACAGTCTGCTCCAGGGCATGGTGGATCATGGAGTGCCTGGGATGTCCCTGATCCTGATGTCAGTAAAGGGATCACAGGAGAAAAGAATTTCATAGTAGTTGAGCTTGAAAAGGGACCTGTGGACCAACAAGGGATTGCTGAAGGACCAACCACCTGCTCAAAGCAGAGTCACCTAGAGCAAGTTTCCTGGGTCATTTCCCAGCTGGGTTTTGAGCATCTCCAAGCACATGTACAACCTCTGAGTCCGTGATTACTCTCACCATAAAATAGTTTTTTTTTTTGGTTTTTTGGGGTTTTTTTATGTTAAGGAGAATATCCTGTATTTCACTTTCTGCCTGTTGCCCCTCCCCATTCCCTGAACACCACTGGAGAATAATCTGACTCCAGTCTTCCACACCCCCATCAATTATTTACACACATAAGATTCCCTACAGATCTTCTCTGCTCAAGAATAAACAATTCCATGTCTCTCAGATTCTCCTTATAAGTCCAGTCCCTTAGCTTCATACCACTCCCAGTGATCTTCTTGTCCCTTATATTTTTGGAAATTATTTCCGAGATTATTTGCTCTGTCACCTTCACAGCAACTAATGGTTGACACCAGATCCACCTTAATGAAGGTGATAGAAGTGATATTTGCTTTCATCATGTCCTCATGAATCTCTTCCCATCACTGTGAACTTTCTAAGATCTTTATGGCCTCAGTGTGACATCCATGAGCTCCCTCATCACTCAGGGTTCCCAGGCCATCAGGGCTTGCCCTGATGAGTGAATTTACATCTTCCTTTCACTAGCAGTCTCTTAATCTCTTTTTCCCCTCCGTCATGCTGCTCAGTATCACAACCTGCACTTGCTGCACTTTGGGTGATGAAGGGTCCTTTGGTATGGCAGAATGTGGCCTTGGAAAATTCATTTGGGTGGGGCAGAAGTGAGGAATCATGTCCAGTGGTGACCCATGGATGAGTGGAGCTTCCTCTGCCTGGATGGTTTTTAGGTGTGATGTTATGAACCACTGTAGACAAGTTGCCTAAGTTCACTCAGTGTAACTGGGGGTGTGGGGACTTCATGCTTAAGGGGCCTTAGATGAATTTACTGTTGCTGGTACAAAGTGCAAGACTCCTTTCTGTAAGAGACTGCATCAGGTTTGATTCAAATGTGTTCTTTCCTTTTCTCTACAGAAACAATTTAAAATGCTGTAATATTTGCTCTGTGAAAACATGGGGCTTCGTTTCAGGAAGGGGGATAGTGCTGGAAAAAAAATACTCAGAGATGGCCAAGGGTCAGCTGTGCAATACAAGAGAATTTCATAAAAGTGAGAGAGTGTCTCTGACAAGGAGGCAGCTCACCACGCTGGTTCCTTCAGTGCTCTTGGGTTGTCCTGTATGCAGTGATGCCAGTCAATATTTGCTGTGTGATGGGTGCAATGCCAGAGTGAGAAACAGTCAGTTTGTTGGCAGAGGCTTTTGTTTTTCTGACATGTTTTTCATGTGCAAAACCAGGTAATGAGAATGATTTTAATAAACTTTTGAAACTTTGAGAACTGTTTTGATTTCAATTAAGAAAAACATTTGCACAAAGTGTGTGTAACATCCAATACTTATATAGTAATTTTGCATAGCTGACAGGTGGGTCTGTTGAGTTAATGAAAAAAAAAAGAGTGACGCCTCTTGGGTTATTTAAAACCTCGTTGAAGTTGTAGATCTTTCAGAATAATAATATGATGATTTGCATATTTATTTAAAATATTGTGCTATAGGGACCACCCTTTACAAAATCTATAATGAACAAATTAAGCGGCTTGTGCTGCCTAATTGGGACAGAATTTTATTTTTCTTCTAGTAGCTGTCAGCTAAAGCTGACACGTGGTGACAGTCTATTCCTTTTTGGTAGAATGCTCCTAACAAAGAGACTAATTTTAGAACAGATGGCTTACTCATGTTTTAAAATGCTTAGGTTTGTTGACTTTTTTTCTTGATTTCCAAGCATCAGTGGTCTTTCAGCTAGTCCACTGTGTGATTTCTGCCAAGCCTAGTTTAATCCACGACTGCAAGGGATTTTCAGCAGTATTTTGCACACTGGAAGAACTGAACCACACCTTGCCAAGCCTTTTGCTGTTACAGCTTGGGTAGAAGTAATTTTTGCATTGTATAAAATCCATTTTGCTTACTTTAGTAGTAAATTAGATGTAAAGGTGAGGTAAAACTGAGATTAATTCCCTTTTAGGTTACTCTGCTCCCTCCCTAAACTGCTGCATTAGATTTGTCTTTGAGTTTTTCTGATCAGAGGCAAAATATTTCTCTGGGCCAGCAATGGTACGTGCTGCTAATCCACTGAAAAATGCAATACAACACCTGGCATGGGCTTTCTTGAGGAATGTTCCTAAAGTTCCCCAGAAAGAGAATACAGGCTTTGCAAAGATAGCATGAGTGGAAAATGTCTTGAGTTAACATCAGGTGGCTCGTGGAAGGAGAGCTGTATAAATGTTATCTGGGTCATTTCATAGAAGTATTTTTGGGTTTTGTTTCTTCTTTTTTTCAAGGGGTTGGGTGGATGGCATGAAATTCAGTAGTACCAAAAAATACAGGTACTAACTAACTGTGCTTGATTAATTTTACTTTGGAATCATCTTAGGTTGTTAGATGCTCTTACCTCTTCTTTCATTGCATATCCTGGTTTTTAAGTGAAAGTGTTACTTTCTGATCATCAAGATACTGGAGGAAGTGTCCTGCCTAAAAGTGCAGCTTTCACTGCTGTCTAATACATAAATTAAAAAAAAAAAAAATTCCGAAACAGAACACAAATGAAGAAAGCATGCATGGATTTTAAGTAGGTGTCACAACCGCTGGGCATCGCTCATGCTTTTTATGTAATTTGTGGTTTTTAGTACAACTCACCAAAGCCTACTAAATAGCTGTGCTTGAAGGACTTCAGCAGGAGCAGTGGTCTGGTCAACAATGTTCTCCAGAAGTTACAGCTTCAGTTTTATTTTTTGAGTTTCTGGCAATTTCATCTTAAACAAAATACGTCAGTGTTTCTAGAGCCTGGGTTTATCCGCTGATTTACCCAATGGACCTGTAATTGTGAACTCTGAAGCCCTGATTTAGGAATTAGTGCTTTAAGATAAGATTTAGGTATATCTCTCATTTGCTTTCTAAGATGAAAAGTTGAATTGCAAATCCTGTAATAGATTTACAAATCCTAAAGCATATGTAGAAATACTGCAAGAGACTTACAAATTGTAACATAAATCTCAATAAAGTAATTTTTAGCTACACAAATCTATACTCATTTCTAAGTTAAAATCTCTGTGATCCTAGCAGAGATCATTCTTGAATTTTAATGTCTCTCCTGTTTTTGGGTCAGGTTCTTTCTGATTTGTTTCTACAGGACTTATGTTTATTAAAATACTTTGTCTCAATTGCTCCTTCAGCTTCATAGAATAAAAAAAAATTAGACAGTGGTTGCCATTCATAGAAGCTGCTACAAAAACTGTTCCCTGATGGTTTTCTTACAGCACAAAAGGACAAGTGAAACTTGCAGGAAAGGGCTATGATTTTATAAGATGTTCCTCTGCTGGCATGCACACCTCACCATGGGTCAGCTTGTGAGCAGACATCTTAATGTCTTGTCGTGCCTTAAGATGAGAAAAACCCTATCTTTCATTTTTCATTGTTATGTTCTTTGGTTTCATTGTGTGTTGAATATGTGAGTACTGTGAACACCAGATTTACTGTTGGGTGGGCAGACACTGGAACAGATTGCATAGAGAGTTTGTTTCCCAGAGAAGATACCCAAAAAGCTGATCCTGAGCTGCTTGATCTGACACTGCTTTGACCAGGTTGGGCTGGGTGGTCTTCAGAGGTCCCTTCCAACCTGAACTGTGATTCTGTGATCAGGGGACACAATTTTGAATAAATTCAGCCTGACAGCCGGATTTTTGCTGACACAGGTATTGAGATAAAGTAACAGTATAAGTGAGCTCTGACAGGATGGCCTGAAAGAACCTGGAACTGTGACACGAAGCCAGAAAGCCCCAGAGCTGTTACACCTTACAGTGCTCTCCCTTATAGACCAGCTGATAAATGCAGTCTATGTGCAGCACTTTTGGGAATAGTATCTGTGTGATTGGAAGGGTAACAAAATACTGGACTAAATATAAGAAGCACAGCCTAACCCTCACAGTTTTTTCCACATTTAAATTCTGACCCAAAACATTAAGCAACAGAATGAGATGTTCATTTTAACTAAAACTCAGCTTTTTTTTTTTTTTTTTTTAAAAATAGATCAACTATTATATTGTATTATTTGAATCAACTGTTATTATCAGCTGTGCCATATGATTAATTTCCTGATCTTCACTCTTGGTCCATAGTCTCAGGACTTCAGTCTTTGTGAGGACAAAGAAGAAGGTGCTTTGTGGGTTGTTAGTATGCAGCCATTTAAATTAAAACAGGGGAGAACTTCTGTGACACCTGTTGTAATTGGCAATGGGAGAAGTGACTGATTCACCTGATTTAACATGTCCATCTAATGCAATTACAACAATGGCAAGTATTCATTCGTGTCCCAATCTAAAGGATAAAAATAGCAGTAATTGTCAGAATGGGAAGAAGCAGTGAATGTTTTCTGTGTGCTTTAACTTTAAAGAGAGAATTGGATGGATGAAATGTGGGTACTTACATTGTTACAGCCTGTACATTGCAGACATTAAAGAAGATTTTTCAGATGGTTCTGTGCAGTGAGGAAGATGACAGGATCAAATCTAATTTTAGAGTTTTTATTAAGAGATTCCTGATATGTGAGAAATACATTAGTCAGTTATCTGACATACTCTGTAACTCTTAATGATACTGTTTTTTTCCTTGACTTTAAGGAATCCTCTTGGTAGTTCATAAGCAGTTTTTGAGAGTGCTGAAGGAGTCACTCCATTTGATTAGGGGATGGATCCAGTGGTTTTGAGAAATGATGGCAAAGAAAAGAGACTAGAAGAAACCTTGAGGTCCAGTAGTGTTTGTATTATCTGCTGCAACATCGCAAAAGTCTTCATGATGCTCTCGTGGGACAGGGTTCATGGAAAGCTGCAGGGAGATTTTCTGGGAGGTCATTTACAGTGACCATCACACTTCTGGTAGGTGCCAGAGTCACTGTGTGGTGTTCAAAGTTAGTGTCTCAACAGGAAAGAAAGTTGTTACTCCTGGAAGTAGTGCTTGCTTTGTTTATTTTGTTGCTCAAGACTTTCAGCACAGGAAAGTTGCTCAGAGCCATGGAAATTTCTGTGTTGCTCTGGCTGAGACAAATTCTCATGCTTAAAGTAGTTTTCTGACAGTCAGATTCATCCCTTGGGTTTTCTGACACACCAGATTACTTGTGTATCAATAGGTATCAGTTCTGCGTGTCAGGATCTGCAGATACACAAATGTTTACAGCTGCTTTGCTTAAGCTGGGTCTGATAGTCCAGCAAAGCTGAACTATTCATAGCTGAGCTAATGCACTGATATCCCAAAAATTGGGCGTGGTAAGAAGGCAGGTATCCTCACGTGAGTTGATTTTTACTTGGTGAACATGACTTTGCAATGCCCAGATTCCCTGTCTTCCTGCAGGACTCCAGTCACCTACTGCTTGTTCACTGAAGAATTAAATTGTTGGAATTATTGTTTCTTAGTCTCGTAAAAAAACCTGTAAAGGCTGAAGGATAACTTGCAAATTGATGTGCATTTTATAGAGTTTATCTAGGAAGCTTTGCAAGTAAAGGAAAAAAAGCTACTTTGGACGTTTATTGACTTTTTCATGTTATTTTTCTGACAAGCTGAATGCTTAATTATTGGTTGTCACATGTTTAAAGAACAAATACTGAGATTTAGAATTCCTGAACAAAAGAGACATTACTGCTCCTGTTTTATGAGTTGTGCAGGGAAATGCACAGAGGTAAAATGTCCTTCCCAACCTAAAGTTAGTTGAGGAGACACACACTGATTCCTGGATTCATTTATTTTGCCCATTGGAATATGCTGCTTTTCTTCTGCACTCCTTTTGGTTCATTTGCTGCGTGAATGTAAAGACATTAGTGCATTTTAGTGAAAATTACAATAATAATGTTTTGTCTAATTAAATAAAACAAATTTTTTAAAATAGTTTATCTTAAAATACAGATTTTCCAAAACTTTTTAGACACAATCCTGAGTAACATGTTCTGGGGAGCCCTGCTTGAGCAGGGTGGTTGGAATAGATGACCTGGGGTGGATCCTTTCCAACCTCATCATTTCTCTCATTTTTTGAAGGTAAATGAGCTGTAGGAGATGACCTCATGACACAGATATCATTGCAGATTCACTGCTTGTAGTTTACAAAAATATTTATAGAGGAGAGAGGTTTAATATTTTAGTAGTTACTGTAATAGAAACTGCCTCAAACTCAAACGTGTTGTTTCTGTCATTTATGACACTGAATTTAAGCTCATGTTGAAATTCTTATCCTGCTGGAAAACAATAGAAAAAACAAGGAATAAAGCAGGGGGAATAAAAGAAACTAATATTTAAATAAATACCCAAGAAACATCCAGATACAGACCCGAGGCACTAATGTGTACTGGACTAGATTTTGATGTGAGCTTGTTTCTATTCCAAATATGAAAACATGGATTTCCCTTTAGCCAAAAGCTGATGGATTTTTTTCATGTATCCAGTCTTAAATGAGGTAGAAGAAAGAGTCTTTGGCCTTACATTTCAGTGATGAAAAGGATGGTCTATTTTTAGCTTCTACTGAACTGCAGTAGAATTTACTAAGCAATATTCGGTATCATTTAAGGCTTGAAGGAGCACTTTTGCAGCTGAATTACCTTTCTTGTTCTCACTGTAATTGTGCCCATACATTGTATTTCTGACTGGGTGTGGGTGCTAATTTGAGTACTCCTGCCTGTGGTGATTTGAGTGTGAGACCAATTAGAAGCACAAATGGGCAATTAGTGCTCCAGTGTGTTTAGGTAGTGTATAGCAATCTCACCTACTTCTGCTTCAGGTTCTCCCTTCCTTGGTGCTGTCCTTTGTCTCAGACTGTAGAAGTCACTTCTGGAGGGAGTGTATTGGAGGAAATACATGTTGCAGCTTCTGACATTGCCCTCTGATACTGCCTTCCTAGTACTGGTAGCTAATGATGCTCCAGTTGTTATGGAGTGCTTCCTAAAAAACGCTGATGACTCTTCAGTCCATTGATCTGATTGACACTGGTAGCTGTGCAACATCTTGCATGTGCAATTTGCCAAAACTAAGCTTTATTCAGTAAATTGTTCTCAACCAGAGACTCTTAATATTCTAATTGCAGAGACTGACTTGTTTATCCAGAAAAGAAGTTCAGTTCACAGGGCATCTCTGAACTTCCTTGAACTAAAGCGAGGAAGGAAATGCCTGACTCCTGTGGAAGGAAAGCTTAAGTTGTTTCAGAAATGTCAGGCAAAATGTCAGGGCTGAGAATATCAGGCCAGTGACTTCTGTGTTCCATTGATGGTGTGCTTTTCTTATGCTTCCATCAGTCATTTTCTTTGAATTATCATCTAGTGTCTTTTATTTTTGTGTCGATAAAGAAAACAATAATGTTCCCACTGTTAAATGCTTGCTATAGATTACATCCTCCTCACCTTTATTCAGTTTCTTTGTTACATTTTACCCAACTGCTGGATTTTTTAGTGTGGGGGCTTGCAGTTGGAACAATAGTCCAGCTGAGACTTTGTGTGCTTGAATAACTGAGCTGTGAATGTACCTCATGTAGGGGACACACACTGCTTATTCAGGATGAAAACTTATTTGTGTGTATGTGAGGGTACAGCAGCCAATTTTGCTTAGAAAACAGGTTATATGTATGCTTTGGATACTTCTTTTATTTTCATTATTACTATTTAAAAGGTGCCCTTCAGAACCATGTCCACATATTTTTGGGTTTTCTTAGATTTAATAAAGGAGTAGAGCTAGTGAGTGTACTAGTTCCACAGGATATTATTAATACTGGAAATCCTAGATAATTACTGGAAAGCTTGATTATTAATGAGTGCTTTTAAATGTATTTACAGATCAGTCATGACAATGGTACATGTTGCAGCATGTCAAGGGCATGTGTTTTTCCATATATTTGTACCAACATAGTATTGACAACTCAAGTTCTTTTCTTCCTCACCATAATCTTTGTTGCCCTTTGCTACTTCACTTCAAAGACAAGAAATTTACTCCTTGAAATCTCTGCACATTCTATGCAGGAAGCTAACTCAAGAGTATGGTAATTTTATACTTATAATTTTCTTGCCTTCTGTTAAAATTTTTATGGCAAAATTTTCCACTTTAGAAGGGTTGAGGTGTTTACCAGAAGTCCTTTAATTGATCTGATATGTTCAAGTCCTTATGTTCTCACTGGAAAACTGGTTTGCATTTTATAGAAGCCCAAATTCATACTGAAGAGTGAATGAAGTTTTTTGTTCCAAATTGACATGAGATTATATGCTCCTTCTCATGTCTGAAAAACCCAGTTGTGTTACATATAAACAGTGTTTGCAAAGGTTATGTTATTCTATTTAATGAAAAATGAAAAGGACTAACTTCTTAGTGAAAGATTAATCTATGAAGTAAAAATTTTAGGAAGCACCTGTCATTTCTTTTTTTAGGATAAAAATAATGGAGAGGGTCCTAGAACTGGAGACACAGTCTAAAGTTCTGGGCATTTTAAAGTTTTTAGGCATTTGCTGTTGACTTTAGAGTCAGAATCCTCTCAGAATTTTCCACCTCTGAGTTGCCGCAAGGTCAAGTTAATAGAGATAGAAAATGTCACATCTATGTAGTTGGTGCAACAGCATTTCAAAAAATGATTTGAAGTTGGTGTTTGGGAATTAATTCAATTTGCCAATGCATGTCCACACATCCTTCTGCACTGTCATTACCTCTGCTTACATTATTTTCTCTATCATCATACACGGCCTGCCTTTCCTTTGGATTAGATACTTCCTGAGCAGATTTAGTAAAATCCCACTTAAATACAGAGGGGACTCATTCTTTTCTCTTTGAAGAAGCTGTTGATAGATACACTAAAACAGCTATATTTGATTTTTATTTTTTATTCTAATGCTCTAACACTATTTTCTCTGTAGTTGACTGATTTATGATGCACACATATTTCACCATGAGCAGTGTAAAATATTTCACACTGCATCTGTCCATCCACGCCTTGGTGGGGCCTGCAGAATTTACTTCAGGAAGGGATAGTAATCTATAAGACCTGGCTAAACTCCTTTGATCTCGTCTGCAGGCAAACTGCTGTCCAAATTAGTCTCTCTCTGAGCAAGCAAAATTTAAGCTGAATTTTGCCTTTCCTTATTCTGCTTTCTTGTTTGTGTTTAAAACTTTTTTCCAGTAACCATTTTGACGACATAAAGGAGAGAAGGCTCATTTTAGCCTGTCATTAGGAACAAAATTTTGCTGTTTACTGCCCATTGCTTGTTATGGATTGCAGACTAAGCCCCACAGTTGCTTGAAAGAGAATCTTCAGTTGTGAACAGGAGTATTCTCTGTAGAACTGGCCAGCTTTTCCTGCTGTTCCTGCTACTTCGATCTGCATTTACTTTTATATTCAATGAATATGATTCCTGTTTTGAAGAAATAATACTATTAATACTATTCTAGAGGTGAACTACTATCCAAATGCATATATTAATTAGGAATGAAAATATCATTTTTATATAGTTAAATGGTTTTTCTACTGCAAGAGCAATAATTGTTTTGTTAATCTCCATGTAACTTGTATTTTATACTCGTTCAGAAAATCCCTCTGAGTTGTTTTTGTAAATTGGATGTTTTTATTCAGAGATGCTGAACTCAGGTGTTGGAGGAGAGGCAATATTATAGCTGGGAGTGGTGCTGTGCTGGTTCAAGATAAACTCAATCCCTTGCTTTAGGAAGGGGCAGCTGTAGAGATCCACATCTCACACTTTGGGCAGTATTTGAACACCTTGCCATGTTCCTGTTTAGCCATTGGAACTGTTTTTTATCTATGAACTATTCATTAAGAACCCTGCCTATTTATGAGAAGGGTGTATATAGCTCTTCACCACGTAAGGACCAATGCTGGTGTTAGTGTGTAATAATTTTATGTCTGAGAAACTTTATTCTGTTTCTCCTGGGAGTGAAAAAAAAATAGTTTCAATATCAGCAGCATTTGGTATTTTCTATTAATTAATACTTAAGTGTGTTAATTAATAAGTGCATAATGGATGCTTCAGTGTCTTCTGAGTGTGTGAATTTTGGAACAGATTGTCTGACAAAGATCTTTAAAAAAATTGAGCATCAAATGATGTCTGTAAGTAAATTATATTTTATTCAAGCCCTTTACATTTCAGTGACATTACACTGGAAAAAAAAAAACAGAAAACAGCAACTCTTTGGTAATTCATCCTAATAATGAGCATAGATAACGTAGGAAAGTATTTTAGCACTGCACATTAGCACCTGATTGCTTGAAATCCTGCTTCAAAACCACACATAGATCTAGTGTGAGTAATACCAATGTCACTATGCACAGTATTGCAAAATAATTAACAACTCCAGCTTTACTCAGCAAACCTGCCATTTGAAAACAACCTGAAAAGAAGTTGGATTTTGGAAGTACCAAACATATTTACAATTGTATTATAACTCACTGGAGTTAATAATTTTAAAAGTACCGTGAAGTTCTTCCATAAGTATCAACCACAGAGTAATTACTTATACACAGAGCACCACATGAAGATATTTAACTTGAGGTTTTGAAATATGGTTAGCAACTCAGCCTCTTTTTCAGAAAATCATTTTTAAAGTCCTTATTTCATTGAAGGCTAGAATACTTCTTGAGAAGAAACATTCCTTGAAATATTTTAGGCTAAACAACATACTTTCAGTTATGTTTTTAGTATCTTGACCTGAGAATGTTAATTTGAACATTTCTTCAGTGCAAATTCTGTCTAAAGTATCACCACATTACTGCAGTCACTTTACACTAATAAATGATGTGATCCTGTGACTGTGAATGTACATTCAGGTTATGTAGATCTTGTAACACAAGGTAGTACAGTAATACCTGGAAAAGAAACACTAACTATCTTAACGTGTAATATTTATGTGCCACTGAATAGTCCTGAAGTAAACAAGGGACGATGAATTATTGTGACACTTTGGGTTGAAACTCTGAGACCTTGACAGCCTCTCACTAGGAAAGGGAGAACAGAGGAAAAAGCCTTACTATGAGGTAAATGAGGAAAGCATTTCTTATGTGACATGAAAGGAACTGTAGCTATTACAGGGAGATTATGTAATCTGATTTTTATTTATTTATTTAAAGAAAAGTTCCTCCTAAATTGAACACCTGGCAAACAGGAGGATGACTGTTACACAATTTAAGGTAGGTCTGGATGATTTGTCTTTGAAGTGAAATGAATTGGAAACTTGCACTGCTTTTGAAAGCTTGAATTCCTTTCCTGCAGGTGTTTACCATTGTAAAAGCTTTGACAACAATTTCTACTGTCGTTACTTGAATAAAATGCGTTTAAGAGAG
The DNA here is from genome assembly GCA_026261815.1 of Monarcha castaneiventris obscurior. Taxonomy (NCBI): domain Eukaryota; kingdom Metazoa; phylum Chordata; class Aves; order Passeriformes; family Monarchidae; genus Monarcha; species Monarcha castaneiventris. The sequence continues at coordinate 5,876,729 of JAMPIT010000437.1, forward strand.
CTTTTAGATTAGGCTTTAAACTGCAAAAGGCATAAATGTATAGAAAAGTCTCCACTGTCAGTATGTTTTCTATTAGCCAGCCTGTCAAATAGCTAAGCTTGACTCAACCCTGGACTTTACTTAAAAACTCATTCATATGATTATAGAGTGTGGCAATCCATTTATGTTAATACAGGTTTGAGCTGCAGATCCATGGAACACAGAACTCTCTCTTCCTGCAGTGCATTTCTAATCCATATTCACTAAAAGTGGCAGCTTCCCTGGAAATGTTGATTTCTTTATCTTGGTGTCCTAGGCACAGTCACAGACCCCTTCCAGAACTTACCTTACAAATGAATATAGGGGAGCTGTGTGCTAATCCTTAGTATTAAATGCTACCTGCAGAGTTCTGTGGAAGGTTGAATTCTGTAGATGCTGGATTATTAGTGTTGAAAATGTTGCCAGAATTCATTTGGGATTCTCTTTCCACTTAACAGCCATGGCAGGAACAGCTCAGATGTGGATTGGGTTAAGTATTCCAGCTTTGCCTTCTGGTGATATGAATCCATAGATATCTTCTTGACTTTCTTTTTAAAGTGCTATTTACTTAAAAAATCGTTGGGATTAAATACATCATCCTGCTCTGGATCACACACACTCTCTTTCCAGCTGTGTGATACTACAGAGATTCTCTCACTGTGATTTAAGATTCAATGTTAACAGATGTTTCTGTTTACATCTCCTTCTTGACCACTTTCCTTAGATGTAATCCTTGGCCAATCTGATTTTCCCTGCATTTTATATTATATTGACATCAGCCTTTCTGTTGATCATGCTTGGTGTGTAGTTTAACACCAATATATCATGTATCAATGACAACTGAATTTACTGAGAGCCTTTTTATCTGGTTTGGTTATTTTATAAATCTGAATCCTGCACCTTTCTTACAGCCTGTAGTAATATCACTTCCTTGTAATGAGCCTGAGCAGAGCAGTAAATAGAGATATATTGGTTTTTGTTGAATTGGGGACTTGCAAGGTTGGTTTACTGACTTCAATCTCTTGAGAATTTTCAGGAAAATTGAAAAGTTTGTGGCTACATTTTTTTCTTTTATTACTTCACATTAAGTCACTGTCATAATTATGGATAGGTCAATTAAATGAGTGCAATTCCAATCAAGTTGCCCCAGCTTTACTCTTAGCACACAAAGACCATTGTTGGTAGCTGCCAAAAATATTATTGTAGTGGTATTGCTTTAGGATTGACTAATACTGTTATTTGTCTAGTGAGTTATCACTAATTATTAAGTTGAGGTAATTACAGTAATTGTATCAATCTCTGATTTGAGAAGAGACTTCTCAGAGTTTGTTTAATGCCAACTCCTTGTCCCAGAAAAGGCAGCTTTACTTTACACAAAGCTAAACTGTGACTTAGCTCTTTACCATAATATTGTGTATTATTCTTAATTTAAAAAAAAATAAAATACACATTTTTAAAGAATTGCCAGAGCAGTTTGAAGAAGACCAATACCACAATAATTCATTCATAGTACCTGTAGTTTAATTTCTTCTTGCCATTTCAAGACACATGTACACTGTTTACAGAAATATTTCTGTGAAATTTTAGGGCAGAATAATCCAATCAGTTGTAATTGCAAGATTGATTTTGTACATAATCCAAGCCAAATAATTGTGCCACCCAGCTCATAATTAATTTTAGAGTATGTACTGGAAATTCATTGGGTCTTGATTATCACTGATGCTTCTGCAGTGCTTCTGAATGAATTTTTCTAGTATTTTGTATTTTAAACAAATACCTCCAGGTTATTGTGGGTGTGTTCCATATAGATTGGCTACATGTGCCAACCTGTGGAATCCTCTGGTGTAGCTTTCACTGTTCTTTTTAAATTTATACAGACAGGAAGCACCACAGCTGGAAGTATCCTTGGTGTAGAACTTCATGGAGCAACACTTGAGCTAATGAGGGGTTTGTATTTATAGAAGTTGCTCTAAAGAGGCACTCAGAGCTTCAGAAATTACTCTTAATTATTTGAGACTCTTGATTATTCAATGGACTATGTGCTTTTCTGATCTGAGGAAATTTCCAGCTGCCGGCTGCCAGCTCTGAATCAGGTAGTTGGCTGTTGTTGAAACTGTCAAGTTATCTGACCATAATAAAAATATGTAATATATAATAATAAAAATAAAAATAGTTTCTGCTGCAGGTAACAGAGAGGTCTGAGGCAGGTTGTGCAAAAGGGGCCATCTGTGTATCTCAGTGTGTTTATGGTTGAGGAGTGGATTAGGGACGATGCAGTCCAGACTTTCTTACCTTGCAGGAGTTCTTTTACATCAATCATGTCCTTCAGGAGCTGCCCTGAGTACAGAGTTAAATAACAGTTTCATTTTCTTCTTTGTCTCAGTGAATTCCCTTTGGAAATACTTCATGGGAAGCAGAGACTTTGTGTACTGAGGTTCCTAATGTAAATTCCATGCACACTGAATGTGACCAATACTTCTCAAAAAACCCCCACACATTCATTCCAAAACCTCTGAGAAATGGTGCAAAGATGATTTTAAGAAGCTTTTGATCTAAGTGGAATGACTTTATAATGTCAACCCTGGGCATGAGATATGTATCCTTTATAGAACACACTTTTAGTTACAGCTTGAAAAATGTGATTCCATGCAGAGTCTAAAGAGCTCATCAATATAAAGGACTTCAAGTTAAGGATTGAAAAAAAAAACCCACAAGAGTAATTGAGTTATATTGGTGGTTACTTACAGAGGTTTGTGTTGTGTTGACTAAGACTTTCTAGGCAGAGAAGAAAATGGTTTCATTTTATAATTCGGTAGCCAGAATATAGGGAACCAACACTTGGGAGCACATTTCCAAGCAGTGGTAGAAAACCACCACCTTTTATAGAGAGAACACACTTAAGCTACAGGTTAGCTAGCAAAATTTGAAATACTTACTTACTTACGGTAGGAGACAGGAAAGTATTGAATAAATTTTAAAGCAAGTATAATTAAAGCAATTAATCTAAGGCAATACCTTATTCTGCTTAATAAGCTCTGATGGGAAAATTATTATTTAAACAAATTTGCATACGTAAAAAAATCTAATTTTGCCATTAAATTATATAGGTTTATAGATACATGAAGTTTCATCAATACAGGTCTAATGCTATCTAATTATATGTACAACAGCATTCTGTAAGGAAGATAAATAATAGCCTATAGCAAATTCATATTAATATATTAAATAATTTGGGTGATTTATTGTTTCAGGTTTCCTTTTTCTGTGTTTTTCTCTTAGCCCATTAACACTTTCCAAGAGTCAGTGCCACTTTTTTCAACTACTGCTCATTAAGTAGGATTGGATTTTTATAAGAAATGAATCAAGGGGCTGGGTTTTTAAAGAAGTATTTTCCTTCATTTCTGTGTTTTCTATCAAATCAGTGCAAGCAGCAGTCCTTTATACATGTATGTGTCTACTTAGTTAAATGTATTTATCATCTTCTCAGCAGCTGGCTTCACTCAGCACTGGTGACTGTGGCTGTCAGGAAAGTAATGGAATATCTTTCGAGTGCCCTCTCCATGCTTCATTCTGAGCTACATTTTCAGTTCATTTTTAGAGATAATCAGGACTCTGAACTGCTTAACCAGATTAAACCAAAACTGAAGAAAATTTAATTCTCATTAAAATAGAGTTGTAGCAAAGCAATAGCTCGTGCTTTTTCATGTAGTAAATTTTTGCTTGCTTCACAGCATTAAATACCATTTCCACATAATTATTGTATTCCTCTTTGTGCAAAAGCCACAAATGAAGTAAAAGCACAGTAGAAAAGATCAGCTCCATTTACAGGCCAAAATAGTGGTTTTCCCTCTGGTCTGTTATTACTTAAATATTAGACTTGTTTACTGCAGTTGAACTGTAGGCAGTAAAATTGGTAGCCTGAAATTGTGTAAAGGGGTACTTGAATTTTTGCCTTGTAATGAGCAGTGAGGGACAACTCAACTGCTCAGCCAGTTCTGTCTCACTGAAGGGCCCTTATGCACCAGGTTTGAGAATGGAGTGTTGACTGCATGGGAGAATCATATTTGATCTTTGAGTGGCTGTAAATATTTGTTTCTGAGCAGAAAACAGATACTTGAGGGCAAATTGCAACTTTCTTACAGCACTATTGATGGGAAATAGTTTATTATAAAACTGCAAATGCTAGTTTGCACTCTTGCATGAAATACAGTACCTGTGACAATAAAGAATGGTGCTACATGGTGTAGAGGCAATCACAACATGAATCATCTGTCACTTCAGCAAAACAGTGCCAATTGAATTTACAAATGTGGCATCTACTTATTTCTACCAGTACTGAAAAAGAGACAAAATGAAATGGAAGTGATGATTACTTGTGACACATTCCTTTCATGAAAATAACTTCTTTAACTCATGTTGTTGTAGCAGCCCATGTGTTCTTTTTATTTGTGTTTCTTTCAATAAACCGTATTTCTGTACATTTCTTGGGGCTTTTACCTATCAATATGATAGAGTTGGGAGCATCTACTACCTACACTGGAGCTGTGGTGGTGGCTCACCAGCTTTGTGTGTCTTTGAGTAACTTCAGGCAGAAAAAACATGGAACTGAATTGTGACAGTGAATAGAATCAGAACATAGGTGACACTGAGGGCTGGATTGTCAAACATGTTTTGACACAAATGCTAAATGAACTTTGCAGTAATGATTAAGTGCTATAGGAAGGTGATGCTGTGCCTTTCTCATTGAAAAAAATCTTGGGTGAGGTTTATGTCACTACAACAGCACATCAGAGCTTGTGATCTCTGCTGACAGGTGAGGTGGATGTGCCCAGACTGTGTTCTCCAAAAGCACATCACTGGCAGCTGAGGGTTCTCTCATGCAACACAGGCTTGGTGTGGGGGTGTGTGTGAGCACATCCATGTGTTTGCAGGCCATAATAGTCTGGGTAGGTGTCTGTGCCATCACTCTGCCTCAGTTCATAGAGTCACAGGACTATGGTCACTAACAGGACCAGTTAGTTTGGAAAAATCCTCCAAGATCATGGAGTCCAACCTTTGACCATTCACCACCTTGCCAACTAAACCATGGCACTAAATGCCACATCCAGCCTTTTCTTGGGCACCTCCAGGGATGGGGACCCCACCACTTCCCTGGGCAGCCCCCTCCAATGCCTGACCACCCTTTCAGTGAAGAAATTCCTCCTGATGTCCAACCAATTATTGAATCAGAAGCCTGCATGAGGTGATTTTACCATAATATCCAGACACATACATGAATTATGAGTCCTGAATACTTTTTCAGTTCATTTATTTTTCTGTATATCTAGCTTCAGACATGTCAAGAGTCTTCTTGATAGATGTGGATGCTGTGGATCTTTGAAACCTTGAGGTCCCATTCTTCAGAGACAGATGTAGTCCTTGGGGATGTCAGAGGAGAATACATTTTAATAGTAAGCTGTTGAAAGGGAGGATATTTATTAGAACTGTCCACACTTACGAAGTTGTCAAGATACCACCATAGCAAATACCTGTAACTTTGATGAATAAATGAAACAAGGAGCATTGTGCTTGGTACTGACCTTTAGCATAAGCAGGTCCTCTTCGTGGTAGAGTTCTTGCACATAGTTTGATTTATGTATCTTCCATGGACCTGCCTGTTTTTAAAGGAGAGCCAGGTCCTCTGCAGTTTCAACTTGTTAAAACAATTTACTTGCTGCAAGCTCTTTGCTAGCACTTACTGTATTTCAGTAGCACACCTTTTATAACGACCAAGAAAATGAGAGTTGTGTTCAGTGGTTTAGATAAGCTGCATTTGTTACGAAGAGCAAGATTTGCATAGGTGTTTCTGTCCATATATGTTTTATATTGTTTTAGGTATCATTTAAATGTCATTAAACTTCAGGGTAACCGTCAAAATGAAACTATTGATTTCTTCTCCTCCACTGCTCCTTTGGTATTCTTCTGACCTGTGTTCTATGTAAAAATAGGAAAAAAATAGGGGAATGGATTTCCTGCTTTGGCTGTGACCTGAGTGAGCTCTGCACATTTAACACTGTGGGAAGGAACAAAGGATGGTTCAGTGCTGCCGTGTCCTTCCAATTCTGTGGCAAGACTCGAGCTAGGAAGGGAATGTTCTTCGAGGAGCTGTAAAGAGTCTGCCCTTTTTATTCCTCTTAAAAGTGTCTTCAAATGAGTCAGGGTAACACATTTGTGTTAATTATAAATAGCTCTTTGAGCCTGCCTAAAGAATGGGAAAAATCTGTGGAACTTCCCTGGTTATATTTTGCTTCTGAAATGTGATATTTCTGCAAAATAACACGAGTAGAAGCAGAAATATGTAGAACATGACACCTATTTTTCAATATTTTAGTTTTGGTCTGTAAAGTTCCTGTCGTTTTCCATGTTCATTTTTCATTGTTCTAGCACTATATTTTCTTTTTTGTCTTTCCAAGTTCTTTATTCTGTTACAGCATTTGGTCTTTTGCAGGTCATTCTCTGTTTAAAAACCTGAGATTGCAAACTCCACTAGCAGGTTGCTGCCTGTGGGTGCATTATTTTAGATATTAATATAAGCTGACAAAAAATATTTATTTTGCCCCCAGAAAAAGAAACTTGGGGACACTTTTTAAAATTAGTCTTAAAGTAATAATTCAAATTACAATATTCTTATTTTCTGGTGAATTTCAGTAGCTATAATTGGCAATAATCTCCACTGTGTTTGTGGCAATGCTGTTCTATTTATTTAATTTGAAAAATAATCCTAAGTAGCATTTTTTAAAAAGATGTGTAGGAATATATGTTTATCATTGACTTGTCATTTAAAACATGGCCTGAAATGCAATATTCTGAAATGATGCTGCTGCTCTACCCTTCTTCAACAAGGAATTTTTTTTTCAAGCATTGCCTTATTTTCTGTTTTCTTACAAATTTCCTTTGCTTCTGATCTTCCCGACTCAAATTGTCCTTGAATTTCAGGGAGTTTAACCTGAACGTTAACCAGCTCCTCAACTCTGTTATTTGAACAAAATGATTAATTTTTCATGCTCATCTCACGTTACACAAGCTCGTTTGAGGATGCAAAGCTCCTTACAAGAGATGGTTCAGAAATCATTTAGGGCCAAGGACTCCATTTGGAGTTTGGAATGAATATTCACAGAAAATGTGCTGTTGTGCACAAAATAAAATCCAGTTCTCCTGGGTGTTGGTAATCGCCTTCCGAAGCTGAATCCAGCAGTAGCACGAGTCAGCATGAACATAATAAAACATTGCAAATACATGAGCAAGTTATTAAGTAAATTAAATAGCAGTGTTTATATCTCTGAGGAGCACTGCAAATAGATTATGGTTTGTTTGTCTCTGTTCTGTAATCCAAGAAATAAACCAATATGTGTTACAAGGATTTCCATAGACTCAGAATTTTAGGAATTTCTGAGCATAGCTCTTTTCTCCACTCTGTCCTATCAGCAGGATTAATAGGGATTTGAGAACACCTGAATCTTCATTTCAGAAAACTGTCATTTGAGATTGATTTACCAGGATATTTCTTTTTCTTCAGTAATTTTAATCAAATTATTACTGGTACATGACCACATATATCTGCTTTATCTGATGTTGAGTGTGAAAGATTAATAAAGATGAACTGAGAACTTGGAACACTTCCATTGCAATCTGGCTTCTTAAAACCACTGATTCTTCTCTGTGTTTCTTTTGATTGGGTGAAAGCCCTTTAGAACAAGATAAAAGCAGATAGAGATTTTGGCTTTTTTTAACTTCTTGTATGCCTTTGATACATATAATCAGAATTTAATGTGAAAATTAGCATCAGTGCAGTTTCAATTGAATGCCCCACCAAAACAAAGCGAAATGGTATTAACATTAACATTGCATTGCTAGACATGCATTATTAGTAGATTTATCTTCTTTTAAAAATGTTTTGACATTAATATCATGCAAGTAAAATTAACACTACAGCTTCTTTAAACTGCTAAAACAGCAGATACATATTAATTATTTACAATTTTCAGAGAGAATATTAGAGGCTGTCTTTTTTTAAAAGGTTTTCTTGAATTATCCCATAATTCCTTGAAAAAGCTAGAGAAAAAGGATAATAGAAAGACTTTTCAGTTATTTTTTTAAATCTGTTAGAAGCTTTTGAATTGATGTGCATATCTAATGATGTGTGCCTGGGAATGACTTTGTGTCCTAGAGGATATGGGTATTCCCTGGAATTGTGGCTTGGGAATACAAGGCTTTGGGTTGAATTGGAGGAATTCCTGCCATGCCTTCCACCTCCTTGTCCCAGATTACCTCTTACTCTGCTCATTTATTTAAGAGCACTGATTTTTGAAGTGTGCTGATCTGCTTCATAATATTGCTCCTGAAACAATTGTGCTGGCACAATTAAACTGTGGTGAAGCCACAGTGTGACTTTCAATGATTTCAAACAAATCTGGAAGAATGCATCAGAGATATTTATTACTTTAAGAAAAGCATACGGTACCACAGATAACATATGCAATTTTATTTCGTGCCCTCCTCCAAATATGTACAGACAGCACGTGGTTGTGAGTCATTGCAATGTTTACTACATGCTATAAACAAAATAATCCTCATAGTAAACCTGTCATTTTCATTGTTTTCTTACAGAGTTTCTATTTCCATTCCATTCCTTGTAGAGCGCTATAGGGCTTTTATTATTTTTACTAACAATAAATCTCATTATTGTGAGTGAACAGGGATCTGTGCTTGTTCATAATCAGAACAAGGGTTGTGTATGTTACCTGATGTGTGTTCTGGCAGCTGCAAACCTATTGCACATAAAGCAAGACCCTTCTTTTACTAAATGTAGTCTTGATCATCCCTGAAGGGAAGGAAATCTGTATCAGTGTCCCATTTCCACGTTTGTTGTTTGTTCCCTCTGCAGTGGCCATCACCAAGGTTTATTTCATGAGGGAGCAAACTCTAAGAGCAACCCATTAACACTTTAATATGCCAGAAGTTCCTTATTTCTTGAAGTGGTTAACAGAAAATGTAATTCATGCAGGAGGTGCTGTGTGTGAGTTCATGGTCCCTCTCTGTTGCAGGATACTCCTGCTTGGTGGCTGCCTGGAACAGGAGGGAGAGATTTTCTTTTTTTTTTTTTTTTTCAGTGAAACTGATAACAAATTCCATAATGTGCTTGGCACTTGAATTGAAAATGTTCTGTAATATATCAGTTTTAAAATCCACCTCTGCCAAGCTTAGTTCATCAGTTTGATTTGTGTTCCCTCCTGCACACATGTACACACAAGCTTCCCTCCAGATTCCAGTTCAAGAATATCCTATAGCTAATAGACTGGGAAATATATTTTCTGGGAACAACAAACAGGTACAATTCACACATAGGCTTGCAGGTATAGGATTCCTGAAGTAGTTTTCCCTGAGAGAAAGATAAAAAAAGGAAGTCCAAATGTGTATCTGATACTTGATAATTTGGATTGTGCAGTAACTCTGAACATCAGAGCAATTGTTTCAAGTAGTTCTGCTGAACTCCATTGGATTAATACCTTTGCATATTTCAGGAAAGTAAAAGATAGCAAATTATAATCCAAATGAAGATTTGGATAATATGGTTGCAGCAGTTTGTGGTCAGCTTTTTACATGTCTGATGTTTCTGATTGTTTCCAATCTTCTCAGCGTAGATTAATTCCACACACTCCCCTTACAGTGGGTTGTAGCTATGATCTTATATTTAATGAAGGTACAAGGTGCTAAGCAGATGTTCTGCTATCAAGAATACCTCAAATAGAATCCAAAATGAAATACTAAAGTATTGAGTATGCTGGACTGAATTCGGTATGGATGGCAAAGAATAACTTGTGCAGAATCGTATATTTATGATTACAGAATTTTTAAAATAAGCTTATTTTTTAAAGCATCAAGAGATATTTAGTTGTTGTCTTGTAGCCCATAAGATTTCTATCAATCCTTTTAAATATCCACCACCACTGTTAAAATGTTGGACAGTGGGGTTTTTTTGTCATTGGCCAAACCTGCTGTCTGCCAGTGGAGAGTTTCTTTTAGCTCAGTAGTGAGACAGGCATTTGCTAACACAGGAAAACCTGAGAATTGTCTTGCCCTTTCTCCCCTGTTACATTCCATTGTTAGTAGAACATAAAAATATGATTTAGCTATTTGTAATACGTGGAAGAACTGCTCTTTCCTTTTTACGACTTAGTGGTTACACAACTGTAGGGTACTTAAAAAGGAAAAATTTTACTTTGTGTCAGTTGATGTGGAAATGTTATGTAATGCTGCTCTATTTTGGCCACCTCTATGTCATTGTAATTGTTAGCCACTACAATGAGCTAAGTGGAAAGGGGGATTCAAAATGGTGAGGGTATTGTGAAAAGTTGTTTGGTTTTCTTTTTATTCTTGCCATTTTATTAAATGTTCTCAGAAAGGAGCAGGGAAATTAATGAGATGGTTTTGCATCAGTGTGTCAAAGCAGTTTCGCTTTTACACAATAAATGTGTTGCTTTTTATTCTATGTATCTTAAAAAGAAACAAGACTGACAGTATTTTTAAAGTACATTAAGTAGGCATTAAGACAAGAGTGATTTGCACTGAGAGAGAGGGGAGTGATGTTTTTTTCTCTTTCATGGTGGTTAAGCACATTTCCTTGTGAGGGAGGGAAAAATATGACGGCAAGTTCTGGAGGGTTTGGGTTTTTTCATATTAACTATAGAATATTTAGGTTTATTTTCAAGGATGGCAGAAATCTGTTTAAAGAGAAAGTCTTGAGTAATACATACATAGATTTGCATCCACTCCATTGACAAAATGTTATATAAACAAAATACAGTGAATATACTTTAAAAAGCAAATCAGTATTTCTGTAGGGTTCTGGTTTTCTTTATGTATCAGTGGATGTATCATTATTATTATTATTATTTGGGGAGTTTGTCACAGGTGGTGTGGTATCTTCAGTTTTCTTTGAAACTTTTTGTTGACTCCTAACGTCGTAAGAATGTGAATTTTTTAAAAAGGTGGTTTTAAGTATTTTTTTTTAAATTATCAGCAGTGCTAAGACAAAATTGAAAAATGTTTTTTAGATCCTTTCTGAGAATTCTCAGTAGCTTGTTTCTCTTCTGGGTGATCCTCACTGCCTTTCAGTTCTGTATTTTCTGTGAATGTGCATAAACCTTTCACAGGCACTGCCAACTTCCTCACCCGTATCTCCAATCACTACATAGTTCTGAGCATCCCCTGTCCATTTGTGGCCATGCATCCTGAAATGCAAACTGCCACGATGCTGTTGTGATTCACCATCTCATGCTCCATTGCCTGTAAAGCTGCTTTGAAAGGCCTTTCTTGTGGCTGTTGTTAAAATCCCTGGTTGCAGAATTTTAAAGTGGTTTTTTTGTTTGGTTTTTTTTTTTTAAAAAGAGAAGCAAGTGTTTTTCTCTTCCTCCATATTTCTACCAGTGGCTCATGAAGCAAAGCGCTTCAAAGCTGACATATGTTCCACATTCTAGTTCTAGTGGATAATTCATAGAGAACTGAATAAAGACATAGCAGGAAACTGCTTGTTACCAGTTCTACTCTGTCGGCACCTGCTCCAGGTTCTGCTCCTCTTGGGTAACTTCTTTCTGTGCCAGTTATTTTTTTTTGCTTATCTTAGCTGATATTTGACAGTCTGAAGTTTGGTCTTCTCCTTCCCATTAATAAAATCAATTCTTACTTCCATTTTAAACACCATGGAGTATTCAGCACCATTTTTGTTAGAGGAAGAGGTCTCTGTTTAACTTAATATGGAGAAAAACATGTTATCTGACTTTGGAAATCCAAACTGAGCAGATGGGGAGTTCTTTCCCAGAATTTCCTGTTCATAACTATTTGCAGAACAGCATCAGTTTTCCTGAGTCAATATTCTGACTGTATGCACTTTCAGCAAGAAATAACAGCTAGAATGAGTTTCTTTGTTCAAAGAGAAAATTTAGGAAGGCAGACAATGTCAGTGACTTTGTAAGGTGTAGCAGGAGGGTGCATTTTGTAGCAGAGGTTAGGTGGGATGTGAAGGTTTAATTGAAGGCTGGTTTTTTGAGTTAGAGTAGTTTGCCTTTAAAATGGACATGGGAACAGTATTTTAAGCAGCTGTAGCTGAAGATTTAAACAAGTAGCTGCTGCATAGCAAAATTATGATGATTACCAGTCATGGTGTGAGTTTAGTACCCAGAGCCTCCAGCCAGCTCGTGGAGCCTCCCTGTCGTGGGTGCTGCACAGCTCCTTTCAGTTTGGTTAGATAAACGCCAGAAGAACCACAGATAAACTGAATTTTTCAGAGAAATAGAAAGAAATGATTGTGACTGGCTGCAGGAGAACCAGTGAGAGCTAACAGCTGTTGAATGTTATCAGCAAAGGTGGGGGGAAGCTGGGTACAAGTTCAAAGCACAAATAACATAAATATCTGTGACATGTCAGTTTGTACATCTTTGAGTTTGTCATGCTTAATACCAGATCAAATGTTGACAAAGGACAGTGCAGAATATGCACTGGGAATGATAAATGGAATGCATTGCACTGACTGTTCACTTCAGGCAACTGAGTGACAGAACCTTCTTATTTGACCAAATACACGTTATTCTGTCTTTTTTGCTCTAATTTATTCCCATCACATGCTGTGAAGTCCTGCTTGCAGTGTCTATTCTCAGCATAAAACTGTTTGTCAAATTTCTATTAAGCTTAAGGTGAAAAATTAATGAGCCATTCACTTCAGATATTTCAAAACTAATACTGCTGTATTATTAATGCAGCAGAAAGTCAAAGATGTGGGTACGTACAGTTATGGCTCGTTGTTCAGTCAGACTACTTTTTTTGTCTTTATTTTTGGGGGAGCATCATTAAAACAGTGTTTCAGGTCATGGAAGGAATTATTTTGATGAATTCTGTCAGTAAACTTTTTAGACAGTTTTAGTTGTTACCTTTTTGGTTTATCTGATCCTGGCAGAAGGTGCCTTGAATAAACAGATAATGATGACATACAGTGTTCTGTCCAGTCTTACTTTGAATCTGGAATTTAAAGAAAAATGAAGAGAAAGTTGATTCATACAGCACAAAACTTCCAAGAGAGATATAAAACAGTATTTGCATCATACTGAGGAAGCTGTGGGTGAAGCAATATTTTGGGGCTAGAGAAGTATGTCATTGTGACTAACGCCCTGATTTTTCAGTCTTCAAAAAAAATCACTGAAATGATGATAAACTTGTACTTTAGGCTAGAATTGAGTGGGATATGGTGCACAAGTGTTACTATTAAGTTCAGAAATCTCAGAACATGTTACCAGTACTAGTAAGTTAAGTGAAGGAGCACTGTGAAGTGCTGGGTTAGAAGTGTGTGTCCCACACTGAGCAGTGTGGAAACTGATGCTCAAGGTTTGACCTTGGATTGAAAAAGAAAACCTCAAACACAGTCACTGCAGAAGTAGAAATGCAGGCCTTGCTTTCCATGCAGAAACTTTCTAAAGATTGCCTCTTCTTGTGCTCCTAAAATTAACTTAATAATCGATTACTGTATTTTCCTTCTCGCTTTACAGTAAGTTCTCCAGAGACTTTCTGAAATTAATAGTGTTCTAGGCCTGGCAGGGTTATGTTGTTAGACTTGCAGAGAAGAAGGAATTCTGCTTCTTGGAAGAGTTTTGTGCTATGAAACTAAATTTCATTACAAGCAAAATGTCAAATTTAAATTATCCTCGAAGCATTTGTTGTTCCCACAGATCCTGAAAGAGCTCTGTACTCCCAAGGGTTTGGCACCCAGCAGAGAAAGTGCCAGCAAGAATTTCCAAGTTCTTTCGATACTCTGGTTTCTTTATGAAGTTGCACTGCGCTGTTTCACTGTCACTACAGCACCAAGCCCATGAGTATTTAAAAACTGAATGATTAGGCTTTAACTAGCAGCCCTGGAAATCTCCAGGTTTTTAAATGTGCACTGCAGAGATTGGTCTTGAATGGTTTGTGTTTGAAATCTGATCATGATGCACATTTCCTTCCTCAGCCTCCTTAACAAGTGGCAACGAATAAATGCCTGGCAGAGGGAAAAGAGCTCTAACTTTTTCTTTTCATTCATTTTTTTTAAAGCATTTTTTAATATTAATTCCCAATGTGGTTTTCTTCTTTGTTAATAGTTTGTCAAGTTCAGTTACTACAGAATTTGTAGAAATCAGGCCTGGAAAAGATGTCAAGAGGCCATCTAATGTAGCACCTTCCCTCGGAGGGAATCAGCTGCATCTGCATCATTCCTCACAGATGTTTGCTTTCATTTTTCTCTAAAAAGATTTCAGTTGAACCGATTTTATCACCTGCCTAGGCAAGTCTTCATGAGTTCCTCTATTAGAAAATTTTTCTCTCAGATATATCTGCCCAGATAACTTAAATCTGCCTTTCTATAGATTTTTTTTTCCTTCCTCTCCCATACTTCAAATTCCATCTTCTATTGTGAAATGATTAATTTTTAAATACTAAGGATATATAAAGGAGGGGTTTCTCCTGTAAGCTGTTCTTGAAAGTGTATCTTTCACAGGTTATTCAGGTATGAAGCTCAAGTTGTGAGTAACTGGAGAAAGGAGAGATTTTTCTCATCTGAAACGTTTTAAGCTTCATTGCTCCTGTAATACAGTCTGCAGATTGACAAACACTGGAAAGAAAATAATGTCTCAATTGCACATCTCTGATGGACTTTTTAGGATTCTGTTTGATTGCAGAAACAGACTTTGAAAGCTTGACCAAAGTGATTTTTGTCAGTATACTGAAGTGACAACTTCAAGAGATTCTGAACCCAGACAAAATTTGATGAGATAAAGCTTTTTAAAATTATATTTTCAATGAGCTTTACCTTTCCACTTAAATATTTGTCTGATTCTCTCAAAGTGAACACTGATAACCTTGCCACTTTGTATTAGAGCGGAACAACACCTTTTGTTTTTCCATAATTAAATGTTATAGCTTTGGTCGATTTTTACATTATGATTGAGAGTATACTGTAAGAAGTTTCAGAGATTCCTAGAACAATAAAAGAAAAAATTAAAAATTGAGAATGTGTCTAGATTTTTTTTTTTTACTGTGGCTCAGTAACAACAGTTCTGGTAGTAGTTTTATAGACATTTACTTGAAACATGCTGCTGATCGCTGATAGCTTTCTCCCTTTGTGCCTGCACAGAATTTAAAGGATGCTGTTGGGTAGTAAAGAACTCGACGTCGACAGAAAATACAGTGTTTGTTTCACAGAGGTCTAGGGGAGAGGCCTTGTATTCTGAATCTCTAGTTGAAAGTTTGGACATGATTCAGCAGGGGCAGATACACGGGAAGGCTTTGAGGGTGTTTCAGGTTGTGTTAGAGCTGTGTCCTGCCCCAGGCTATCAACCTCTGCTCCTGTTCCATGGTGTGCTTTTCTTCTGCCAGAAGTGTTCTTGCTTTCCCTAGGAAGAGATGGTCCCTGGATTAGGCCAGCTGAAATAGCTGAGAACAGATGTTTTGTCCTGAAGTGCTTCAGAGCATCTCCGTGTGCAAAATTAGGCGCTTTTTTTTTGCCCAGTTCTGTCATTTGAGTCTCCCAAAATATCTCATTATCTCATCAGAAACCTTTCCATGATCCAATGTTAGACAGGCATGTGTATGGAAACTCACATTTTTTAAGTTAAAGGGAGATTTTAATATTTGCATGAAATTGCTAATATTGAGAGGTTTGTGCAATGTCTTCTTAACATCTTTAAGCTATAAATGAAGTCTTCTGTTCTACTGAAGTATGATTTCTGATCCATATCTTTCTCCACTTGATGTGTTTAGTACTCTCCTATGCCAGACCTCCTTCAGCTGTTCAGTTTTTACTTGAATTTGAAAGTTATTGCTGATCAGCAATTCTGCTTCTCAGTGATTGCTTTAGCTACACACCAATTTAATTTGTTGTGTTTAATTCACAATCAAATATCTGCTTGGACTCTTTAATGGTTTCTTCCTTGTGGAACTATTGCCCAAAAACTGTAATATGTTCATGTAATTTTGTAGTACATGTTCTTGAAGAAACTTTTTTTTTTTCAGTATGGTAAGCACAAAACAACAGCTGCTTATCTAAATCACTTATTTTAAGCTGTATGGTAGATATTTGCATTTTTGTGTTTGGTTTATGAAGGAGAGAAATCTAATTTTCATTTACTAAATTGCTCTTCTCTTTCTGTTGTTTAAGATGGAAGCTACAGGCAAAATCGACTGAACCTCACAACACTTTTGGTACAACCAATTTCTGCAGTGCTTGCCAGAAAACTTGTTTCCCCACCCGAGGACACTGCCCAGAAAGACAGGTGTACCCCCCTCCAGCTGCCAGCTACAGGTAATGCTTTCCAAAGACACTTCACCTGTGGAATGTTCCTCAAGGACTCCAAATCCACTTTGTATAACTATACAACGAGGAGGTTTAGCTGACTTTCTGGAAGAGCCTGTGAACAGTCTAAAATTAGGCTCCTAAAATCTGATAGATGGAAGATGTGGTTAAAAAAAAACATAAGGCATTGAGCACTAATTCTTAATATTGACTTGAAACCTCCTCTGTGTAGATACCATCACTAGGGAGGGTTTGTTAGTGCTGCAGTATGGTTTGTTAGGCCTTGTTGTACTACTAATAATGTGATTTTTAACATTAAGGCATCAGTAACTATATAATTCTGTGGCATTTTTTTCTGTTTCTGGAATAACAACACTTGAATTCTAAACATGTCTCCATGTTCCTTAATTTGTATATTCTGTAGAATAAACAATGTATTGTTATCTGAACCTTCAGGCAGCTTTTTCTCTAAGTTTCACCAGGAAAATGTACATCATGATAAGAACAAAACACCTTGAGTAGAGGCAGATGAATGCATTCATAGTATCTCCCTAGAAATAATGCCATTAGCAAAGTCACACGGATTATTGCTTGAAAAAAGTTATTGCTGATGTAGAGGGGAAAAAAATGTAAGACTACAGTCTTCCAGCAAAGATGCTGCACAGTGTTTCATTGAAGGAACATCTTCCAGAGAACATTCTAGATGAGGTGCATGTTTAAACAGTAATTCTGTCTTCAGTTTTGTTTTGTACGTGTCCATCTTTCACCAGAAGAAAATGTGTATTTTATCATAATGCCCATTTAAATGAATTGATTTGAAACTGTGGTCTTGGAAGGGAGGAGGCAAATTAATTTAGCCACTGTATCCTGTGCTACACACAGTGATAATAACAGTAAAAAAAGATTTTGAGGGCAACCAATGTACTTTCATGGGCTGAATCCCTTGTTTATTGCTTTTGGAAAGTTATTGTGGAATAGGAGTACAATACAACAAGTCATAAAAAAGCTTGATTAATTTTATGACTTGTGCTAGCCTACTAAAAAGGAAGGCAGAGGACCTCATGTTTCATGGCTTAAGCTGCTGTGGTTAGACAGGACTAATGTTGTCCATGCATGGCTGACTAGATATTTTAAAAATTAACTGATTGTCTCCACAACCAGTAGAAAAGAAGAAAAGGTCATTTTGGAAGGAACAAGTGCTTAGCCATTCCAGGTTGGATGCATGAAGCTTGTTAGTATTGAAGGAATTTTCAACAGCTGAAGTGCCTGGAGCAAAGCATGAATTTGGGCTGGAAAATGACACTCATTTTAGAAAGATAAAAGGCTGCACAGTGTCTGTTTCTCAAAAAGCTTTTTCTGGAGGCTGCAGGACAGAATCACCTAAAGGGCAGCTTATTCTACTTTTTCTGTGACAGGTGTGGCATGTCTGTTTTATGTCCCTGACAAGACAGGTATTGTGTGAGAGTAGAATTTTCGGAAAGAAAGAATATTCCTAGCCAGCAGTGTCCATGTCCATGTCTGGTTTACTGTGGGTGAACAGAACAGCTTGTGTCTGATTTCATGTAAAGCTTCTGAACCGCAGTAATCCATGTGGGATTTTAAAAAACTCTCAATTTATTGAGAAAATAGGGACTATAAGAAGAAGACTTGTATAATTCTGTAATGTATTATGATACATTTTTCCTTGAAGTAATGGTGAATCTGTTGATGTTCTGGAGCACAGAACATCACTGTTGTTCAGTAGCAGCCTTAATGGAAGAGATAAAAAACTGGTCTTAGGATAAGAAATTGTGTATAACTATTTAATAATAGTAATAGCTAAAGAGATAATGCTGAGGACAGCAGTGCATTTGAGAAGAGTGAAGGTTGAATTTGCAGTCTTCCTGTTGATTTGAAGAAGCTTAAGAGAGAGATTTCACTTCTGACGTAGGACTCATCACTTATCTGTCAAAAGAGGTGAATGAGCAATTCAGATGATTGGTTGGCTTAAAATTTGTTAGGATAAAATGATCATCATTCTCTCATCAGTATGTTTCAAAAAGCTGAACAGCAGATTCATCAGTAATGATTAAACATTTATATATAGTTTTCTCACATTGCTGCTTTTTTCCCTTAGCCTTGCAGTTTTCAAGAGGCAAAATGTGACAGAGGGAGTGGGGGGATGGAGACAAACATCCCAGACAGATTGAGTGCTCAGGGCCTACAGAGCAAATAGTGGGAATTGAAGTTATCTGTTAGTTTTGTGTTAGATGAAGTCAGTAATTAAATTTGCTTTTTGTTTGGTATGGTACATTATCCTTAAACCTCATTAATCTGAAATTCTGTGCTCCTATGAACTTTTTCCCAAATATAGGCAATTAGAAGGAATTTCTGAATGAACTTTTGTAGAGAAACTAAACTTCTGAAGCTTCCTTTTTTTACAAAATCTTACTAGGGTATTTGCTAGAACGTTGTGAAGGTTGCTGTAAAACTAAAGCACTCCTATAAACATAAATGAAGAAAGTCCTGCTGTGTACAGTGAACTGTCTTTGTTGTTGTTAAGTTTACCACTATTTGGGAGATTGCAGTCATGTACAAATTATCCTTTCCAATTAAGCTGTTGGGTTTTTAATGTAAATCTGTCTAATGTGGATTAATTTACAAAATGTTTTTTGCCACTAATGACCATATACTTTGGTTTGAATGGAAATCCTGGAAGCCTGGTGTTGAAACACATCTATGTGTGTAATTTTTCCCTTTGGCTTTAAGTGTCAGTTTTCCTACCTGTGTCATGTCTGAGATGAGGGCAGATGAGAAAGATCGAGGATTTCAGTAGTGATCAGTCTCCAGGTGTCTGTGGCTCATCCTGTTCTTCCATTCTTCCCCACATTTATGCTGCTGGTCACTCTTGGAGATAAGGACTAGATGACTGCTTGGTGTGATCCAGTATGCCTGAGCAGTACAGCTCAGTTGGTAGGAGGTGTAATGCAGGCATTCATGCAGTGATCTCACTTAAAAATCCCATTTCTTACCACTTCCTAATACCTTTTCCTGTGCAATAGGGGTGATTTTTTTAATACTTCAGTTTCTGAAATTATAAAACCAAAGCATGAATAGTTTAATTAACTTGAATGATATCAAACACTGTGTGAATAATAGAGCCAGGTATACAAAGACTCACAGCATCCTGCTGCAGACAGTAAAATTACTCAGATCAAAATGCTTTTCTAGGTAGAATCTTTTGATCTTTTTTTAGTCTACAAAATACAGTCACTGATCAATACTGAATCATCACAGTGACTGCAGTGCAGAGCTCCATTGTAGGCTGCAAACAAATCTACCTCCTCTAACAAAACGGGTGAGTGGAACAGATAACCAGAACTGACTGTTACTGGAAAGGTTTGTAGCACAACATAATGAATTTTTATGAGACTTTGAACATCTATTTTATGTAGTTCCACATGTCAGATGTTCATTATACCAAGTTTATAGTCAGCTCTGATCATGTGAAATTTGAATCATTAATTATACAAAGGGAATAATTGGAAGAGTCCGTTACTTTCCATATTATACGAAGCTCATCCAAGATAAATAAAGTTCTCTGCCAAGTGCTGCTCTAGTGCAAATCAAGCCTGTCTTCTTTCCAGTCAGAGGAAGGGCATGGATTGATAAAGGATATATATCTCCTCCTGTTAAACTACAGCCTTGTGATAATATTATATGTGTTTCTCCTTCGTAGTTTGTTACCTGTCAGAGAAAATAAAGACTCCCATATTTAATCAACTCTGGCTGTGCCATCTCACACTGTGATATCAATATGCAAACAGTACGATAATTTCTGGGTATTTGCACTCTGCTAAACATGAATCCAAGGAAACAAATAGAGAAAGATGCCAGCATATTGTGGGGCAGTGCATGTCACTATAGGAATATAACAAAGCTCTGCAGATGTCTCTTACTGGCATTTCAAAGAAGAACAAGTTAAATAGGGAACTCTGATCTAATTCAGACATCCTGTATATGAAAACTTACAGACATTTATACCAGTACTCTCGGATTTTATTTTCATGATCACTTTAAATTCTGTTCCTTTTTTAAACAGAAGTTCATGAGAAGAATAAAGCATGAACAGTGTGAAGCATTTTTAAATGTATCTTCTCTCTACTCCCACCTGAAGCCTCAAGAGTTTTTCTACCAGAATTGTAAATGATCAAGATATATTTTCAGAATTCTGTTCTGCGCCAATATTTTCCTGTGTGATGCTTTGCTTTTGATTGCTATAAAGCAGGTAAAGAATAAAAGTAGTGTGAGGTTATGAAATTCAACGACACCATCTGAAGCATTTTCAGTTCCCTTTGATGTTGACTGTGACACATTTATTCTGTATCACATTAGGCCATCCTAGTTTAGAGCCTCCTTAAAGGACTTTATTCTAGGCATTGCTTATTTTCAAACACTCTTCATCTGAAGAGTTTTATTTCTGGATTCTTCATTGTAGGTCAGAAAAGATGATCAAATACCAAGGAGTTTATTCATTAAGCTCCTCAAAGTAAGATTAGGCTTGGAGTCTTGAGATCTATGAATATTTGTTAAAAAAGGACAATATGTTGTCAGTAGGCAACATAATTGATTGATCAGATAGAAATCTATTAGGGGAAAAATATTAGGGATACCAGATTTAGTTGGGATATTGTTTATACACAAAAAAAGTTAAGGCTTTTCATTACAGGGACATCTGTCTAGGAGTTCTGACAAATCCCTGTACAAACAGTTTTATACTTCAACAGCACTGTACATTGCATAGATTCAGTATTGATTTGGGCATATGCAATTTGATAGTATCACAAAATATTTTTCTGAGATTATATGCATTATTAAGTATATCCTATCTTCTATTTATTCACTTTCCTAGGTGTATCATGTTGCATGTAGTGTTTTTTTAACTCCTGCTGTTACATAAATGTGTGTGACGATTATATTTCTTCACTTAAAGATCTGTGTTTCAACTTAATTAAAAACTGACATAAAATACATAGTATTTAGGTTTTGCACTCAAATTGTCATGATGATCTGTCAAGTGCAGTTATATCCTGATAATTTCAGCTCAGTTAGTGTCCCCTAAGTCACATGAGCATGGATGTTTGATGGTGTTTGAAATCTCTAGATCAGTTGTGATTTCAGACTGATACATGTTTATTCAGGTGTTGATTTCAACAGGAGCTGTCTCAAAAACTGTATTACTTGAGGCTATTCAATGTACCTTATTTTTGCAGTCTACTGAAATCACTTCTGGTTTTATGATCCAGGAGCTATTCTGTTGAAATCCTTGACTTCAGTTAATACTTGATTTTTCTATACTGGAGTTAAATGTGCATGTAGGGAAATCTTTGTCAATGATTAGCAAAAAATCTTGTCAAATGAGTTTAGTTTTCAAACCTGAGTCCCTAAAGATGCTTTTTAAAATCCAGCACTCAAATGCTCAGAAAATTGTCTGGTTATAGGTATTTAGCAAAATCTGGCAAGAATTTAACCAACAGGTTTGAAAATGAGGTTCAAGCTTATACTCCTCTATGTATGAGCCTGGGATGAGGTTAAAAGCAAAATAAAAGAAGCAAGCATAACACGTGTTCTTTTAACATAACTACTGCAAATAGAAGGTTTTTCTCATCTAAAGTACTAAAATTGTCAGTCAAATGAGAGGAAAAGTAGCTGTGGATTTCTAAAAATAACTATATAAATGTGAGGGGAGAATGTAGTCATTTGGTATGAGACAATTTACAAATTCTGAGTCAGGAAAGAGATAAAAAAAGTTAACAGTAAATATGTTTGTGTTCTTCTATTCCAGAAGTAGATTTTAGCTTATATAAAGACAATGTATCCTGAATAATGTTAAGGTAAAGTCTCCTCATAGCTTTCCAGAGAATACAGAGAAAAAAAAAAGGCAAAAGTTGTCAAGATCCTTAAAATACAGTGTTAGGACAAGAGGTTTGTTGTCAGAACTGTTTAGAGAGGGGATTAAATTTCACTTCTACTGTATACTCCAAAGAGTAGTTTCAGCCTTTTCATCTGGTGTTCTAAGCCTTTAAGCCCAAGTCACTTTAAGCTGACTACTGTGTTACATGACTATTAACTCAAGTATCTGATTTTAGAATATTTGTATTGCCAGAAGTTAATTTTCTGTGTCTTTATTGTCAGTTGGAGACTGGATAGCTGATGTCGATTAAGGAAAAACAGTGAAGTCAGTTGTCTTCAAAAGGATTTATCTTTTTTTTGTCTGAGAAAGGGCTCAAAGGAACAAACATCTAAAGTGTTGTAGGAAAAGTAAATGAAAACAGTTCTGACTTTACAATCTCTTTTTTTTAAGAAGAGTAAATTGGCTCTAGAATGGTTGTAGGTGAGAAACAGCAGCAAGAAGTAACTTGCATAGTTTAGATTAAATTTAAGCTGCTTAATCAACGTAGATGGCTTGAGCTGTTTTCACTTGTTTTGAAAGACCCTTTGGGAATCCTTTGGACTATTTTTTTAATGCAATATTTTTTAAAAATTCTAGAATAATATCTGTGCATTTATTGAACAAACAGAATTCATTTATATGGCATTGATAAATCTTACAGTAACTTACATCAGAAGAGCAAAGTTAATTTCATGACAAATCAAAATATTAACTTGCTGTGATTGATTGCTGCAAAGTCATGTGCTGGGGTTTATTTTTAATTAACTGCTTAGCTTGCATTTTCCTTAATGGTTTGTTCAAGCAAAATCAGAATTGTCGTAGAGAAGACACATCTTTAGATAACAGGAGAGGTTTTGTCTGAATAAAAAAATAGAATAAATATTGCTAGTACTTTTTTTTAAACAAAGATGCTAGCAGTTGCCTTGCTTTTTTCAAAGTCCAATGAAGACTAGTGAATTAAAATATACTGTATTTTATTTTAATAGAATTTAAAGTAAATTTACCATACGAACCAGCAAGTGAACCCTGAAGAACAGTAACGATGTGTTGTTTTTATTTCACATGTTGCAGTAAACTCCCCAATTGCATATTCCGTGCATTTTGGGGAAAGAAAGCCTGGGAAGAAACTGTAAGAAACAGATCCATGGGAGGATAATAGCCTGGGACATAGAGAGCAAAATGCTCCGTGGAATATTTTAATTTTGGTCTGTGGCAGTTGGGGTACAGACATGGAAGGAATTCTGTCACAGAGATGCCTTTAAGCACAGTTCTGCCACAGGGCTGGAGCATTCATGGATGGAGGAGCATCTCCCTGCAGGTCTGGGGTCAGGCACTGGCTCTTGTCACACAGCTGCTACTTTTTCACTTTGAGCAGTTTAGGGCATTTTCATTTCTCCCGATAGAAGGTACGACCTTTCAGGTGAGCTGGATGTTAACACAGTCTGCTATCATGCAAATTAAACATTTGAAAGGTGTCAGCAACTCCCCATGGTTGGTTGTTGGTTGGTTTCCACTGTCGCAAACTGCAGGAATTCATGTGGTTACTGTGTCCCACCTTCTTTTAATCTATTTAAACTCAGACATTTACTCTACTCAGGCTTTATTCTGTGCTACAATCTCAACTGGCATGGCACTGCTGGCAAGTTCCTTACATTTCAGCAGCTTTTGAAATTGTTCTGCGTTTCTATTTGCACCGTTTCCTCATCTGATAGCAGCTAAGCCAAAAGCCCTGGCTGCTACTGGCATGTGCTCACAAGGGAACCACCAAAGGCTGTGCTGGCAAAGCTGTGGGGAGCTCTGACTGTTCCCATCTGATTTAACATAGGGCTTTTCTCCAGAAGGAAATGTAATATACACCAGGTATAATTTTGTGAACCTTATTGATAGATTGACCTGGGTGAAGGATTAGGTGAGAAAAACCTATGAAGATTAAGGCAAATTTCGTTATCACAGAGTTATGTAAATCCTACTCTTTTAAATTTTTCTTTCTGTTGTATTCTGGCAGCATTTATTGAGTGAATTCAAAGATCTTTTAACTCAAGAAGTAGAGATCTCTTTTGAGATTCTGGCTTTGAATCATGCTGCTAAAATGGGACTAAGAAAATAATGTCATATTTCATGTTCTAATCTGTGGTTCCTCTTCATTTTTTTTTAAACTTCTCATTTTTTATTTGTTTTTTCATGCGTGTGGAATTTATATATGTGGCCTGTACGTTTCTTGGCTGGATAAGTAAGTTTAACTTTTTTTCTCTTTTTTTTCAATCTTTTAACAGGCAAAAAAACAATCAGTCTGAACATTCAGTCTGTCTCAACTTACAAGACGATTTCTAATGTCATTGGATATTTAAAAGGAGCTGTATTTCCTGGTAAGTATCCCTTTGTCATTTGTATTGATTATTTGTTTCATGATGGCTGGGAGTCATAGCTGGGATCAGGATCCTATTTTGCCAGATAATTCATTAATACAGAGGAAGGAAAAAGACATTTTTGTAGTCATTTTGTGACTTATGACAGGACAAAACATGAGGGTTAAACAAAGAATGAGCTGAAGGGGATATTGTAGTTACAAAAAGCATATTTTTTCACAAGCAGCAGGTGTTGCACATGGACTACTGAGAGTATCAGTAGTTTGTACCAAGTAACTGTGGTATGGTTTTAGTTTTAATATGGTTTTAACACTTGCTGCTGCCTTATTTTGTGTTTCAATCATGCCTTAAGCTGGTTTTATACAATTCTATGAATAATAATTACTGTTCTCTATGTCTGATAATTGAACAATAAGACTCTAAGTGCAACTGGGACATAAAGCACAACACGCCTGTGTCCTTTGATGCTGTACATAGGTAATGTTATAATCAGGATATCATAAGATCATTTTGAGATTATTTTGTTAGTAAGTGAATTTACCTAAAAGGTGAAGGGTTTCTGCAACATGAATGAATGAACATAGTGCAAACAATTCCTGGTGTGCAGATGATCATCAAAACATCATCAGGCTTGCCTTAATACTATTTTATTAGGTTATGAAGAAAGAATGGTAATTTATTTACAGGCCCTTAGGAGGTGGGCCAGTCATTTCATATTTTAAGTAATAAAATGAAGGAGGTGAAATAGTGACTCGGTTTTGTGTGTGCAGAGCGCCGTGCTCACCAAAATTTTTGTTTAAAGCAACAGAGGAAAAAATTAGCACAGTGAATTTAATTTCTATGAAGGATTTAATTTCCTTCATTAATTTGAAGTTACCAGTCTGTTACTATTAATGTTTTGCAAATAGCTGTCATGGAATTGGAAAGGCAGAAAGTGCCATGTTTAGACATTCTGTCTGCTGAATTCTGAAACAGAGGCAAGAAAAATAATAGTAAGTGTGCTTCAGTTTCTGTTTATCGAGTCTTCTATCTTCTCTATACCTGAACTTTTTCATCTTATTACTACATTTCTAATCAGAAACTAATTTTGGAAGGTTTGCCAATAATTTAAGAATGTAAGGATAAATAAGTTAAGTCAGTGGCAGTACCCTGATGGCAACAGTGTGTCTCATGGATGTCTGGCTCAACAAGGGCCATAACAACTGTCTTCTAGTATAGGCACAAGTTAAATGTCTAATGCGCTGCAATATTTTGTACAGAATCAGTGTTAAACCTTTGTTTCTTTCTCTACTCTTCCTGGTTGACACTACAGTCATTCCTCCTCAACTGCTTTGAATCTTGGTATTTTCATGGCATTGATCCTCTGTCATTTTGATGGGGTTTTGCTCATTTCATACGCATGAGATACTCACCTTTACGTTCACAGAAGTGCAGAAAGAAGGCAAAATTTATCTTTAGTGCCTAATGAAAGACTGCAGAGCATCACCAAGGGTGGAATTTATTTCTCTTTGCTTAAAGACCACCTAACACACACAGACAAGCACATCTCTGTAAGAGTGACCTTAGCTGGCATTTGCTCTGAGGAGTAGGAACGGGTATCTGAAATGTAACTAAGATGTTAAAATATTTAGGAGTAGATGAAATGTGATAGTCGGTATCATTTTAAAACCCAAAAAATGCAACAATGATTTTCTGTTTGGCATGGTTAAAAATGGGATATATAACAAGAAAAGACAGGATAAAGAGACTCTTTTAAATGATAAATCCCTGTTGTCCAGCCCATCACTACCCTGAACACTACCCTATCTTATCACCTTCAAGGGTATCTGATGGATATTTTTTTCTCTATCTCTAGTCTTTTCTTTTTTTTTTTTTTTTTTGCCACGTGATTCTGAGAAAGGCCAGCTGCTGCCCCTGCAAGCATGACCATCCTTTCTCCTATGCTTCTCCTGTAGCCATTTGCTTTAGGGTTTCCCTCTGTTTGAGGGAGAGATGTGCAGAGATGAAGAATTTCAACAAAGACACCAGCTGTTATGTTTTGCCCCTGCTCATTCAGCTGCCATCTCCAGCAGTACATTGCTGCTCGTAGCTCCTTCTCCATCAAAATATCCTGCATTATTTTAATAAGGTCTCTCTCCTTTCACACAGTGTGTTCACAGGCTAATCAGAAATTATTATACAGGGCAAGCACTGATCCTGTCTGATCCTTCTGTGTTAGAGGCACTTTCTTTAATGACCTAGAGGCCTGTAAGGCCATTCATTTTGGTTCCTAATTCCTGTCATTAAATGAGATCCTATGTTTTTATATTGTCAGTGCAACCTGTAATTAAGCGTTTCATGGTGCAACAGACAAGCTGTAAAATTATGTGATTTAGATTTCATTTTGTTACATTAAATTATTATGTAAGTCTAGACTGACACTTTCCATATCTGTTTTTTCAAAGAAATTCTCGTTTCCACCCCCCAACCAGTAGATTGAAGAGGTTGTGTTATAGGTACATAACAGATCCTCTCTTTGTGTAAAGCATTTTTGATTCCTTAATAAACAACATGTTTAAATATTTTGTTGAACAGTACTGGTTAAACTCCGGTTTGATAGAGAATGCTTTTATAATCAAAGTGTTCTATTAATATTGTTTCCAGGGAGCAGTCACTGCAAAACATACTAAGTAGATATTTTAATTTTATAAGCAAATACAACTATCTGTTGCTGCATTGTGATGAACTGACAGCAAGCAAATGAATCCACTTGGTTAAAGAAAGGAAAAGAAAACTGTTGAAAGCAAAATGGCAGAGATTGCTGTGGATCTGACATCACTTTATAACTGTTCTTCTACTGTCTATTGGTATCCTGAAATAGGAAAAGAAGACCTTTAAAAGTCTAGATCTGGACCAGAAGCAGACTTCACAAAACATCAGAACAAAAGCAGTAAACAATCCTTCAAAAAGGGTTGTGAATTCATCTCACACAGAAGGTCTAATAGTTTAATAGCTCATTCAGAATAACTCTGTTTTGACTTCTTGACAGGCCTCAGTCACACCAGTCAAGTTATTTCATAACACATCATCGGTTATGGAATAAAATAAGGGGTTTTTTGCGGTTTTTTTTTTTTTCCATTGTGAGTGATATTAGGGTTATATATAATGTCTTGAGACATGAAGATTTAATTTCATTTATCTGGAAAAATTTGCTTTTTTGGAGGGGGCTGGGAGGGTTTTGTGAGTAACCATAGTCATGTTCTCTACTTCAGGTTGAAACTTCTTGCTTTTCATTCTATAAAATGCTTTCTGCCAGCATTAACACAGCTGCTAGGTGTGACTTACCGTTTCTGTATCATTCATTATCTCTATCCCTCTGTCATGTCTCCTCTCTAAACCTGCAGTCCAGGTATTTTAATGTCTCCTTCCACAGAAGGCTAAGTCCTGATCTCTAATTTGGCTGCCAGCTGTTCAACTGCTGTTTCTGCCATGTCTTTTTTGAGATAGGGTGGTGAGCACTGAACACAGTCTTCCAGGTGAGGGAGTACTAATACTTTGTGTATTTTCTTTATGTTTCCCATTGTACTGCCACACCTTTTTCTTTTTTTTCTTTTTTTTTTTTTTTTTGGATGCTAATGTGTATTGAGGATCATTTCCTGCTTATTATTTTGTGTTTTTTCATAACAGTCTACTGTGAGCATGGAAATTTTAGATTGTCTGTATGACCTAGTCCTGGCTGTTAAAATGGTCTGTATCAGATCTATAAGGAGAGCAATAAGCAAACAATGAAGGCAAAGGCATGGGAATTAATTTAGGAAACTACGTACATGTATTTATTTACTCGTTCATTTTTAAATAGTACACACAGTTTTGTGTATATTTGTTGTATGATTGTCTTGCATATGATCATATACATTTTTGTTGACAGCTTTGTGTTGCATTAATGATATTACACACTACTAATGCAGTTCATTTTTAGGGTTATTTGGAATTCTTTTAATCTGAGTAGCCAGAAAAAAAGAAGTTTCTTGTCTGTTTTTTTGGTTTTGTTTTTTTTTTAATTCCTCGTTTCAGACAGATACGTTGTCATTGGAAGCCATCACAGCAGTCTGAAGGGTTATGGTGGGCAAGGGTGGGCCAGCAGCACTGCTGTCATCACAGCCCTGCTCCAAGCCCTGATGCCCAAGGTGAAGAGGGGCTGGAGGCCTGACCGGACCGTGCTCTTCTGCTCGTGGGGAGGAACAGCCTTTGGGAACATGGGCTCCTACGAGTGGGCTGAGGTAAAACAGCTTTGGGAGGACTCCTTGCACTAAAGATTACTTCTGCTGAAAGCATGGAAGCAGTATGAAATCACCACATGGAAATTGTGGCTCATGAACTGGTCTCTGAGGTCCGTCTGTGCTCATTCATGTACCACACAGCAAATGCAGGGGAAATGTCTTTGGAGGCTGTTCCTGGGGATAGTGAGATGGCAGGATGTGGCCATGGCTGTGGAGGTTGCACATACAGCACCTTTGGGAGCTGATTTCCCTCTCTAATTCAGCACAGTGTTGTAAAAGGGCATTGCCAGGGCTTGACAGAGGGAGGAAAACCTCAAAAAATAACATAGGCCCAGGAATAGCTTAGACAGCTTTTTCACCTTCTTGAGGGTTTAATATTCAATAATTTTTAATTTGTGGGCTTAGTGTGGGGAGAAGTGAATCAAGAGAGAAAGAAGAACCATGCCATGGTTTACATTAATTAGATAAACCTTGCAGTGTCTCCATGGCTAGTGCTGATTCACTTCTCACAGATTTGTGTTTAGGAGTTTGATAGAATCTGAAACAGAAAATTCCTTAGGCTCTTACTTTCAACAGATCAGCTGATTCCTAACAGATTGAAAGAAAATACTTCAAAAGGTATTGATGATCATACATGGCTAAAGTGGACTTTGGGTCATAAATTAAAGGAGTAGCTGGCAGAGAGTTTCATGGCTGCTTTTCCAACACTAATGGTTCAATGAATTAAAACAGTAGATAAAATGAAGAGTTAATTGCTTTTTACCGTGCGTAACAAGCAGCCAGCCTTTATTGAAATTTCATACTTCCAACATGATTATTCTTCAGAAACAAGAGGGGGTGAAAAAATCAAATTGAAAAGATCCAGGCTGGAAGCAAAATTTGTTTAGTTCCACTTCAAGTCAGCTTTGCATCAGATGTAATTGCGTTACACCCCTTCTGTTTAATATAAAGAGCCACTTCATGCAAAGAGGAACTCATTACTGAGAAGGCAAAGGGGATCCTTTTAAAAAAGAGATAATAATTGAAACAGTTTGTACATGCTATTTTTATAGTCCAAAATATAATAAAATGAAAACACTGGGAAAGTTATGCAATTCAAATCTGAATTTGGTCTCTAAATATTTGAGTCCATTTAACTGTTGATAATGATTGCTTTTGAAGTTTGTCTTCTGTCAGGCATAAGTTTAAAAGGCCATCATGTTGTTTCACAGTGTGTAATGTTTTCATTTTTGGCCTTACAAGTGTAGTAATTTTTAATTCCTCCCAGACCTGCTTGCATTTTCTTTAGATGATGTGTGAAATGGAATTATAACTTCTGCTATGTAGAGAAATAGCACTAAGATATCCTTTGAAGTTCACAAGAGCATATTGTAAGAAGCAGTAGTTAACTAATACTCCAGGCATCACAGAGGATGGAAATGTAGGGTGCAGTTTCCCCCTAGAAGGAACCGAAAGAACAAAACCAGCCTTAATTATAGTGATGCATAGTAGAAACCATTTTTCTGCTTTTCTTGTAGGATCTCAAGAACGTTCTTCAAAGAAATGTTGTGGCCTACGTTGGCCTCCATAATCCAGTCACCGGCAACTCAACTTTACACCCCGTTGCATCCCCTTCTCTTCAGCAGCTGGCAGCAGAGGTTAGAAATAAAACATTTGGTTTCACGTGTGGTTTATGAGGTTACGTGGTTAACCCCCTTAAAATCAGTTGGAATTAGAAAGCGATAAGTGGAGGTTGTTTTAAGAATTTTAACCTCACAAATACACATGAAGTGTTTTTTACTAAGTAAGCAGGTTAAATTTTATTTTCAAAAAGAATGGGTTATGAGGTTGGAAGGGATAACTTGTTTTACCTGGTTTTTATACAAAGCCTCACCATACTTGCATGCCCCACAGCTTTTTTACCTTTTGACAACTTTAACATATTTGTTTTTCTTTAGCATAGAGCACATTTTTCTCATCCTAATCAGGTCTTTCCAGGCTGTTTCTCAATTTAAACCTGTATATTTTCCAGATGTAACATGACACGTGAGGAGAGTGTTACTCTTACCATAATAAATACTGTCTAAAGTGAGTATGTCAGGTTCAGTGCTCAGAGATGCCTTTGCAGCTCATCTGGAGTCAGAATATTCCAGGGTTGTACTGGTGTAAGGGCACGTAGCCCTTAAACTAATGACCTTATTGCTGTTCCTGAGGTTTCTGAAATTATCAATATTTGACATGAATGGAAAAGAGTATAAGGCACATTCTAAATGCCAAAACCATTTTGAAGTGATATGCATAAAACGGAGTTGAATTTGACTTTCATAAATTATGATTTTTAGATGTTTTTTCTGTTAGTTTGCCAAACGAATACTTATTCTGATGTTTCTTTGACTTGCCTCTGAAGCATTTGGTAATAAACACTCGTCAAAGCAGCATCTTCGATTCAAGGCAGTTTAAGACTGATCTGGCTTGGCACTTGTTCAGCTAAGTTAGTAAAATGGTATCAGTAAATTGTTTCTTAGCAATGTCTTAACCAGTCTTCCTGTCCAGTGATTAAGTGGTAATTTCCTCATGGAAAGAATCCGCATTATTATGTGTAAGTATTATGAGAAATGTGATGCAACATTGTTTAAGAGAAAAGAAAAAAGCCTCCGTTTGTGGAAAATTATTTATAATGTTATATATGTGAGTCTGCAGGTGATATGGATATGTCAATTCAAATTTTATTATCAGTTTTAGAGAGTGTATTTGCAAGAAATACTATCCTGAAAAGTTGCTAGCCTTTTGCTAACCTAGTGGTGTTGGCAGTTCTATCTCCATTAAAACAAGTATTTGCCATTTAAGGGAGTAAGTTTATTACATTAGGTCCTTGAGCTATTTGGTTTTTCCTCATTTTATTCCTTTGGCTTCACAACACGGTCCATGGCAGTGATGTGAAAACTAAATTGTCTGGAGCTTTGCAGCAGTCTCTTTATTATCTATTTATCACTTTATTAAGACTCTATTCTTTCATTCTAATAAATGCCGTATTAGTATGAGTGTTGCATTCATGCCCTCTATTTTGGAGAGGAAGCAAAGGAAATCTATTTTGCACTTCTGCTTTATTTCTGTGGTGTTATAATATCTTGAAATTCTTGTAATAGCAGTTATGTTCTGTTCAGCGGTATGGACTGAGCCCCTCTTAGCAGCCTTGCCTTGCACCTATTAATTAGTAAAACATGACTAGAACTTTATTTTTTTTTTAGTCCCAGTAAACACCTTCCATCTCACTTCTGTTTCTTCAATTTTGAGAGTGTATCCCTTCTGCATGTTTACTCTAAAGCCCCTTTTAAAAAATAAAGGATAAAATGCCTGGGAGAATTTTATCTGTATGGCTTTCCTTTCTGTAGTATATTATTATTTATAATTAATATAACTCATACAGTTTGTGACATTAAAAAGATTTGTAGGGATTATTGCTTCCAAATGCTGGCTAGATTTCTGAATTCATGTCAAATGTAGGGACAGTGATGGAACAGCCCAGCACAGATCCTCATTTGTTCCCATGGGTGCTCACAATTTGCCATGTGTCCAGAAGATTTTCTCTGGAAAACTGATCTGCTTATAAAGAATATTGATATTACTTCCAGCACTTGCCAGGAAGACAGTGTAATTACAGATTACCTCTAAGTTCTGATAGTGCAAATGGGGTGACTGAGATGTGACTTTTTGGAGCTCATCTAATCATGAAGAAATTGTGAGTCTATTCACATGAGGTTCTTGTTACAGGTGCAGGTTGCAAAGATGAGCTTAAAAATTCTAATGAGGAAAAAAGGATCATATTAATTTGTAGGAGCTCTGAAATTAGGTTAGAACAGAAAAGAAGGTGAAAAAAGAATTTAGAATTAATGATATCAGTCCATTTTAAAATGAAAAGATAGAATAGCCTGTCTTGTTTAGTTAGATACAAGTTTTCCATAATTTGTGAATACATGGAAGATACTGCACTGTGCCTTTGGATTCAATGGTAAAACTCATAATTCCATTTTTAGACCACAACAGAAGAAACTGTCATGCATTATTTTTCTTTCTACTGCTAAATAGTGTCATAACATTGTTTGGAGGTAAGGGAGACTGAAATCCCGCAATCTGTGTTGGGTTTTGTTCAATGCTCACTGTTGTCCTAAAGTTGTGTGTGAAAGAGAGGGAGAATGTCTTCCTGGGGAAAATTAATACACGTTAGAAAAGCCTACAGAGTATAAGTGTTAGGATTCTAGGGATAACAATGAAAAACTGTAGTTTGTTCTGTGAAAGAGAACTCGAGTAATAATCACACTGTGGATGCTGCAAGGAGCATAATTTAAAGAGAACTGTGAGGAAATAGCAAATAAGATGGGCCAATGTACACAGCAGTGTTTGCTTTCTGTGCTGTTCTTTTTCCTGATATAAAACTTTGGACGGTTGCTAATCACTGCAGTTTCCAAAATACTTTTTTCCCTTAATCTCGGGGAAAAGTAGGGAAGAAGCTTTATCTGAAATGCAGTTTTTATGGTTATTCTAAACTTAACAATGAAAAGAAGAATCAGGAAACTTAGTAAGTTGTCTGCTATGTGAGGTCTGGCAATCAGAGAATAGAATAAGTGCTTGGCTAATTAACAGAGACCATGTTTCTTAAAGATGCTTTGTATAAAGGGATTATATCTTCATATTAGTTGCAGGTTTCAAAAGGGAGCTACATAAGCAATCTGCAAATAATAATTTTATACGCCTTTCTGTGGGATTCTGGTTGAAACACCAAATTAACACGAAGAAGCTAATTTAAATATTTGGATTAATTAAGCAAAGAGGAACTCAAACAGTTCTGAGACCTTGACATATTTAATTCAAATCTTTTTTATATAACTAATTAGTGTCCACATTAACAAGAGGGAAGTACTGCCAAGTTATATTTTTGTCTACTGTTATTTTGTAAGGAAAATGATGGTTAATTCGCTTGCTCAGTTGGTGAATCACCATTTGTTGGCAGAGTGTCATTGGTAAATTGGGTTTGTTCGAGGCTGGGATTCATTCTCTCTAAATAAGACCATTAATGATTTTTTCTATAATGGACATGTCACAAAGAAAAAAAAAATATTATGAAACATAAATTCATTGCTGTTTTCTTTTAACTGATTGTGTGACCATCAGACTCCAGGTCTGCTGTTACTGCTGAGCCCAACAAAACTTACTGCTCCTGTCTGCCAAGGAAAAGAGTGATTTAAAGCTATTGATGAACGAGTTGATCATTAAAAATGACTGTGCCAAGTATTTTTCCATGCTATTTATCAGTATTTGTTTCCACTAATGGAGTAAAAGGCATAAAACATCTCTACATTTAAAGGTGGTGTTATTGACAAAAAGCTCTTTTTCCTTTATGAAGTAGAACCAAAGATAAACTTCTGCATAGATGCTACTATCATTATTTCTTGATCTTTTTTTAAAAAAAAAACCCCTTACATTAATGTCAGCATTGATTCTCTTCTTCCAGCTTCTATGTGTTTCTCATTTATTTTTTTATACTGTCAGCATTAATAGTGGATCTCCTAGTGCTGTATATCAGAGGTTGTAAAAGAGAAAATACATGATTATTTGAATTACTTGTTCTATACCTTATAACAGAAGAATATTGCTTCCCCGTGAGTTTTCAGTCTTTACCTATTATCACTTTTAGCATTATATTTGATTGCTGGTGATACTTTTTATATTTGTGTTGAGAGCAAAATATATCTCTTGAGAGTCAGAAGTTTATGCTGTGAACTTCTGTCTCAGGAATTCCTAACTGTGTTAGAATGATGCTGTTAATATAGACAATACTTCATTGC
This sequence comes from Monarcha castaneiventris obscurior, assembly GCA_026261815.1. Lineage (NCBI taxonomy): Eukaryota > Metazoa > Chordata > Aves > Passeriformes > Monarchidae > Monarcha > Monarcha castaneiventris. The sequence continues at coordinate 5,911,477 of JAMPIT010000437.1, forward strand.
CAGCTCTATTAAATTATTAAGATGCTGCTTCTCTAGTGTGAAAAGTTTCATTTAATGGTGGATTTGATTTGGAGGAGGGTTTTTTTACATCTTCTAACCACTTTTTTCTTTTGATAAAATGCTGCTTTGTCCACTGTTACATATATTTTTCATCCCTCTTCCAAAGTGAATAATTTTAATAGAAAAATGCTGATTCAGACAGTGAGTAATTTAAACCTACTCATGCATTCTGATGTTAGGAAAATACTGGGGGAAAGGGTTTGTTAGCAAGGCGTAATGCAATAATGAACCAGTTTTCCAGCTGTGATCTTACTGGAGATCTGGTACAGTTCCTTTGTTCCTGATGACTTCAGCTTTCTTGTCCTTCCCTGTATTTACAACATAGATTTCTAACAGAGGTGTAAATTATGTCTATTTTCAGAAAGGTTTTCACATTTTGAAATCTAAATGTCTCTTTGATAGCTGTTGTGAATGAAACTGAATAAATCTGAACATTTTATTACCTTTAAGTGTAGTACTGGAGTAGGGAAGTAATTCCTTTTCTGCTGCAAAAATGGGTTTTGGTTCAAGGTTTCTATTGTCCAGTCTAGTTAATATTGACTCATATAATGAGCTGTTCTATGTAAGGGAATTGTTTTTTTCCTTCCAGACACTTTAGCCAGACGGCAGTATTAGAAAAACTAACTTCACTTCTGTCTAAATATTCCTTTGTTTAACTTCATCTTGATTATTTCCCTTCAGAACTGACTTTTTCATGATAATAGAAAGATGTTTTCTTAGCAATAGAAAAACCTTTCATGTAGAGAGTTTAAAAGTAAACTTTTAGTTCTTACAAAAGAAGATAGATTGAGAGCTCTGGACATTTTAAATTTTCTACATAAACACAAATCATTGAACAGTTTCTTTTGCTGTTTCTCTCATTATTAACTATGTTGCAGAATGAAATTAAATTGACTCAATAGCTGTAAGCTGTACTACACAAACAGCCCATGGAAAAGAAATTTCAGTGGTGTTGCAGTAACAGTTCTTACAGGTGAAAACAAAAGCTTGATTGCTTTAAGGCTGTTAATTGAATTTCTGTGTCTCTTGTTTAGGCATACCTATATAATAAATGCTCAAATTTGAGACGGAAAAAAAAAGGAAAAAAAAAAATCCCCAAACACCTGATCTGGTTAATGTCATTCATCCAAAGGGAAAAAAAACCCTTAAAATTTTAAGTTAGACATATTCATTGGCAAGAACTTAGTAATGAATTCCTTTGATGAATTCACTGAAACAAGGTGTGAGGAAAAACATTCCAAATCCATTTAAAATTGTGATAGTTTGAATAATCACAAGCATAAACTTGAACTGTTCTGGGGTTTGCCTGGTTTGTTCATTCTTCATCTGTTTACCACAAGCATATTCTGGTCATGGTGTCTTGTCCAGTGTAAAAAAAGAGACTAAACAGAGCCACAAGGGAGATTTTTGGGACACCATAAACTGGGAATATGAAATTTCAAAAGTAATTTCAAGCCAGTTGAATATATGTGAAAAATATGTGAATTTTCCAAATTATTCCTGAGGTTTTAATTAATTTAATTTAATTAATTGTAATGTAATTGAGATGAATTTTTATTTTTTGAGTCAAAAAGCCACAATTCCCATAGTATTACTCTTCTCTTGAAGTGCACACAGAATGGGACCTCACTGAATAGAACAGAAAAATTTTACAGCAGATAATCTCAGATGTCAGGAAAAGCCAAAATGCAAGAAATAGTTTTCCTGGAGGTTCTGCAAAAAGCTTTCTTTCGGCAGCTAAAAGGTCATACAGCTCAACCTTTGTCTCTTGACAGGCATTGAAAGGGATTTCAAAACCTGTTTTGTAGCCTTCTATTTTAACACTTTAAATGCTTAAGTTTCACTTTGAGAGGAGCCTTAAAACATTTAGGAGAGCTGCTGACTTCTCTGCTTTGTGTCACGTCATCCTTGTCTTGATTAGATATGTTATTGAATAATTACTTGAAAAAGGATCAGTGTTCTACCTTCCATAGGTAGTTTGGCAGTAGAAGGGAGATTTCTAAAAACAAACACCCCCTTAAAAAAATCAAATTGGAAACTCACTTCCTCTCAGTTTTAACATGTTCATTTTTTATTCTAACATGAGAATGATCACTTTTCATTTTAGTTGTAAATATTTTTAAAAAGCTGCAGATCCAGTTCTAATTTATTGCTAAACATCTTATTTGCTTTGAAATTCATTATTTTTAAAAGCCTTGTCTTGTATGCTGTATTTTATTTCTTGCATTTTGTCTGTTGCATTTGGCCTGCTTATCAAGGTTTGTGTAATGATTAGATTTTTATTTGAAACAAGTAGCAGTAGGTATTTGCAGCTGTCAGTCAAAACATTTAATTAACTCCAAAGACCACAAAAGTATCATAAATCTTATTTACAAAATAAGTTCAAGTAAGCTTGTAAAACATTTGCCTGCACAGCTAAAATGGAACTGAATGCTCAGAATCGAGGGTGCTTTGAAAGGAATTATATTTGAGTAAATATTTCTTTGGGGCTCTGGGGAATTGCAGGGGGAGGGGGGGCAAAAAAAATCACCTAAAATCTTTTTCTCCCTGTAAATTAATGGATCATTGTTGTAATTTAAACAAACGTGTAGTTTGTTTGATTTGGGTTTGTTTGGTTTTTTGGTTTTTTTTTTTTTTTTCTATAAAAGGAAAGGAGAATTTTATTTTACAGATGCCAAATAGGAGGTGTGATGAGGTAGGGTGTACAAACAAATGAATATGTAAAGCACCTTTGATGACACAAAAACAAAACTTACAAGGGCTTCAAGCAATCATCTGATTCAATTCCTTGCTCTACTGCAAAAATGAGTTTCTCTGATGTGTTTCAGCTTCTAGCCTACAAGATTATAAAACTTTCTCAGATGATCTGTGCTTGACTTCTATCACGGTGCTTTTATCACAATAATTTGGAACGATTTTTATCATTTATTGAAGTCACCACAGTTAAAGAGTAATGTTTGTTTTCCCTTTCTTCCGTGGGTGATCTTTATTCTTTTTTGCACCCACCTTTTTACATATTGAACAAAAGCTATCATTATACACAAAAGAAAATGACACACTTTGTACACTGAATATCAGCTTCAGAGAACTGGTACATCTTCCTCAAAGTGAATGTGAAATCTGGTGTTTGAAATTAACTGATGGACTCAGACAAGCAAGGGAAGTGACTTTTGGATTAGTTTTTACCACATGATGGATGTTTTTCAGATTAACTAATAGGAAATCACAAAAATTATGGAAGACAATATAGGTAATTTTCTCCGTCTTGCTAAGTAAACATTATATTTTTAAGTATTGTAAGTAAGTATACCACACACAGCATCTCTAACTGCAAGTTATTAAAGAGCTATGGCATCCTGTCAGGAAAATGAAGAAAAAAGCTTAAATAAATTGTGCTGTAAAGTCTCAGTATCCCATAAGGCAACAGAGCCCAAAGTGAACTGTAGCTAAAGTGAAATGTGGAGGCCAAGGGCATTCCAGAAGCTAAAAGTGAGATAACAGTGAATTAACATTACAAAGGAGAATTGCAATGACCTCTGTAACTGTAGATTGATTAATATTGATAATAACTCAAGATAAAATGAAATTATAATTGATTTTAAAAGGATTTAGAAGGAGGGTAATTAATGCCAGTCAGATTTTTTTTTCACAGATGACATCTCTGTGTCCTGAAAATTATTTTTAATCTTTTGAAGAAATTCCATGTTTATTTTGTAAAAGTAGCAGCACAGACTTTTATGTAACATCTTCAGTGGTACTCTAGAAATCACAATAAAAAACAGTGGTTTAGGGTAATTATTAATCATGTATTTCCAGTTTACACAAACTGACTGATAAATCTTCAGAGGTGTTGCATGTCAATGGAGAGCTATCTTGGAATGGAGCTTTTCCTACCAACATTTTTCAGACAGAAGCCCTAAATTCAGTGGTAGTCAACACTTTCATTATTTATTGGATAGAAACTTGCTACTCACATGAAAACAACTGATCTCAGTGTAAGAATATTCTCCTTTTTTGAAAGAAAAGTACAAAGTAGACAATATAAATGTTGCGTTTGGCTTCAGACCCACAACTCTCAATTGTGGCAGAAAGGATGTTATTAAATACATCTGAGTTCTTACATGTGACTTCTGATATAAATCCCAACCACACCAACAACCAGGAAAATGAAAATCATGTCCTGGCACTTCCAGGCTGTTTATAATTTGAAAGTACCTATGTGTGTGTGTGAGAGAGAGTTTGTGCAAATACACATTTGATTTTGTACCTATGAATAAAACTTGGAAGCTTAGGAAAACTGTTCCTATCCATACAATCATTTGCATATGCAATTATAGCAGTGAGGCCAGAGATACAAACTGTGGCAGGTGGAATGCACGGAGAAGGATCTAATACTGAGGAAAAAATGAGCTCATGTTTATGGAATTCAGTAGCTTTAGTTCATTAAGATATATTGGGTTGTGAACCTTTTTGCATAAAGGAGGAAAGGTACTATTTGCTGTCTAGAATTTGCGCGAATTTGAATAGAATTTGAATAGAATAGAATTTGAAAATTCGTGTAGATGCTGTATTATTTAGTATTCTCAGAAAAATATATATGTAGCATTCATTAGTCTTCCTTACCAGAGTAAATAGCTTTAGATTGCTGGATTTGTCAATTTGTTTTCTCAATTTGTGCAGTGAAAACATTTCTTCCTTACAGACTGTGTGTGCATTGTTTCAGGAAGTTCAATTTTATTGCATCAAAATTAACTTTTAAAGATCGGAATTTGAGGATTCAACCGGAAATACAATGTTCTAGGTACTTAGATTATATTGTGCAGTAATTAGAAGCTATCAGTTTTCTGTATTATAGAACTCTGCTAATCAGTTCTGAAATAAAATATTATCATCCTTTCTGTGATTTCCTTGCTTGCTATGAAAAAGCTGTAACATCCCTGAAACCTTGTTAATAAAACTCCACATTGTCTTAACAAAATTTAAATGTTTTTAGTCTTGTAGTACTTGACAGTACATAGAAATAACGATATCCTTCTTCAATGCTATATGTAGGTTTTGGAAATAGATAATAATTTTCAAGGTGCAAAGAAACACATCATTTAGGTGTATGAGAGTTTTGGGTAATAACTGGCTTCTGAGTGTTTTGTTGAAGAACTTTTCAAAGTTCCTTGGACTAGATCAGATTCATGTGTCTGGTCAAAATTACATGTTATTCAATTCATTGTAGTTCTTCTCCCAAGCCTTAATATTTCATAGTTCTTGAAACCAAGTTCAAGTGAACTTCTGTGAAGTTCTTCCATGAAACCAGAAAGAAAAAGTCATTTGACCACATGGCTTTTCCCTTCTCTAGCTTTTTCTCTTCTCCTTTTCTCACTGCTGTTGTTTTCCTGTACAGAGGCAACACCACTTTCTCATGGTTTAAGTAGATAAAAGTTGGAAGAATCCAGTCAGGAAAAGAGTATTATAGTACCCCACTGCTGTAAAAATAAAACCATTTGACATCTTTTGGATCATTTAATTTATCTCACAGTGGAGCCTGGAGACCTGCATTTGTGGTGCTGACACACTTTAATAAATCTGCTTTGTGATTATCTTTCTGAAAAATTCAATTTCTACAGATACTTGATATCTTAAGTGCAAGTACTGTTATTATACCATTTGCTCAATTCCCACTGAAGTCCAGAAGAGGGTTTTTATATGAAAAATATGATGGTAGTTTGTTGACCTTCATGGTCTGTATGGAGTGGTGGGAGTGACTTTCCTTCAAAGAATGAAAAATAGGTTTTGTGTGTGGCTCGAAGGGGGTGATTTGTTCATGCATGGTTGCTGTTGAGAAGTTTCAGTGTCACACCACAGGTTTCAGGGCAAGGTGAAGCTTTGTCAGCAGTAAATTTCTTCAGCCTTGTTCCAGGCTGGTGCCATGAGGGAAGATCAGCCATGGTTTATCCATGTGTCAAGAGAGTTCTTCCAGAGAATTATGTCCAATTTTCAGTGTTCTGTGCCAAAAAAAAGCTTCTTCACATGTGTCTATTACGATTAAACTTACTCTGGTCTTTGATTACAGTAATAAAGCCACAGATTTTGATGGCAAATTTCTCCCCCCTTTAAAAACCTGACTGTTGGACTGGCTATACCATGGGTTTTTATGTGTCCTCTCTTACCCGGATAATGTGGTGTTGTGGGTCTGTCCTGCCTCTGTGTGCATTGTTAGAGGTGTGCAGGATGATTCAGTGAGATTTTAGGTTTCTTAAAAGAGCTGATATAGTATTGGATATTGGGAATGTGTGTGGAAGAGCAGGGAACATGTGGTATGTAATATGTTCACTTGTAGGACAGGGATAAATTATTTTCCTTGTTACTTCCTAGTGAAACCCTTGAGTTTGTGTTGTGCTCATCAACAGCAGATTGAAGATCTCAGCACAGTGAAAGAAACCCCTGCATGGGGACAGGGTAGCAGAAGGCTGACCTCAGCAGAGCTGATGCCTCTGCATTTGTGGGTCAGCTTTGTGATAAAGCTCATGAGGGTGTCTTTGCTGGGCTGATTCACACATTGGCAAGAGGTGGTGTTTGGGAAGTAGTGCTAGCAAACATTTCTGCTAGAAGTGCCACAGATCCTGAGTTCTGTGTAGCTCAGAAAGTGTGACACAGGAATGCTGATAGTAGGGGGGAAATGTAAATTAGAGTAGTTACAAGCTGCAGTATCCATATTACACCCAACTGTGGGCCTAATGTCTAACATTAGGTGCTGCAATACAAATGCAAATTTTGCTCTTTGTGTGGTGTGGTTCTGCTTTGTTTTGTTGTCCAGAAGTACTCTGGAGTTCTGGGGTGCCATGTGGTTCCCTGAGTGAGAGCCACCACTCCTGCTCCTGCAGGTATGTGCTGTGTGTACTGAGGGGATAGTGTTGGCCATTAAAAACCCCATAAATTTACTTCCATGCTTTGCTTTACCAGATGAGCCTTAATTCACTTTTATTGGAAAGCATGTCATGGAAGCTTTCTCTCTGAATTTTTTCTCTTTATGCTATTGTATTGAAAACCAGTGAGCAGTATCTTGCTGCATATTTATTTGGCATCCAACCTCCCCTTGACTGACCTGTCTGGGATACTCATGAGATCCTGAAATATAACTCTTCAAAGAATAGAGTGAGGGTACGTATCTGTCCCCTTCAGAGTGACAAGAGACATCTTTCTTCTTTTTTTTTCTGGTGGGGTATGGAAAACCAAGGCTGTAATCTCACTGGCATGAATTATATAATATCCATTTGGAGGATTTGAATGATGCATCCCAAAAATGAGCAGCCTGATCATCACAAAGTCAGACTGCACCAAAATAGGTTCACAGTCTTTCTGACTCTGTGTGTTACAGAATGAGAATGCCTTTAGGCATTTAAAATGCTTTACAAGCCACAGCTTGGAGTACAAAATATCAGCCTTTTGAAAATGAGGCCTTGTTGTCAAATCCTAATCATTTTACCCACTTAAGCAGTGTTTTTATATTAGCAACAAACCACAGCACAAAACATTTGGCAAGTCGTGCAGTTCTTACCAAGTCCCAGATCATTAGTGTTTTATACTAAACCAAATTAATTTGTATTTTATCAAACCTAGGTTTCACAGTATCTCACTGTATGTGTGACAAATAACACTGACCTGTGTTCCTGCTACTGAATAACAGCAGGAAAAACTTTGAGCACCATTAAGTCCAGGAGAGTTTTACTTTTTACATTATCAAAAAACAGATTGTGTGCATCCTTTAATTACAAATGCAACCATTCCATGCTCGAAAATTGTTTATATTCAAAACTAGATTTAAAAATACAAGCTCCAAAGGAAAAAAGCATCCAAATTTTTCAGAGTGTTCAGAGTTGGGTCTGGAGACAGGTTCCCTCTTGATAGAGTATTTTCTGAGTAGTCCATCGTAATGGAATACAATTTTAAGCAGTTTTCTGAAATTTACCATCAATAAACATAACTCACTGAATAGCGAGGCTGATCCTGTGGTCGTGGAAATTCAGTCTTTAAAGTCACTTTACCCAGTGTTGGAGAGTTTGCTTTTACCTCTGCTGATGAAAAAAAAATATGGAAGAAGTTTTAATGCAGTATTTTCTGGGGTAAGCACATACTTTAGAGAAACACAGCTACCTAAGGTGTGTGCAACAGCTTCTCAGTTATTTTTTTTAAACCTTATAACTCCATATTTTTAAGGTACTTGGAGCTGCTGATGGCATTCCAATTGCAGTCTTGCCACTTATATTATTCATGCTGTGTAATTTTAGCTTAAAATATTTGATTGCTCTGAAATTCTCTTATCAAATGGGAACATACCTGCTTGATTTTTACCTTCCTTAAAAAAGCCATTAAAATTCCTAGCAGTTTGTACTGGGTGTTGGCAACAGGTACATCTGACTCAATGAGGCATGGGACTTCAATTTGGGTATAGGAAGGATAAATGTAATTCAGAATCATATAGCAAGCATCAGGAATCAGAGAGAGACTGTCAGTAGATAAAGTTAAATGTAGAAAAAGTGCAGGATAGAAAATTAAATTTACACTATATAATTTTTTACTACCTTGCTTTTGTGTTTCTTACCAGCTTGATGTAAATTTTGCATCTAAAATGTGATTTAGTCCCATGAGGTACCATTTATTATCAAGACCTTACACTGATGGTCATATTTTTTTAAAAAATAAGACAATTATTTAAAAGTATGCAAATGCTGCTGAACAGAAACCCAAGTCTTGAACAAGAATTACAGGATTAAGTTTGTCTCATGTTTTCTAGCTGTAAACTAAATAAAAAATAACTCCAGTTTGCAAAGTAGCGCAACCTATAACAATATATTTAAATTTTTTGCTCCAAGCATAGATATTTATCCATGGTTTGTTTTATTACCACTGGTATTGTAATTTCCCAATTTTTTTAGGAAGTCACCATTAAAATGCAAAAATTACTGCACGCAATTTTGAAAGGTACAACTGGAGTTTTATTTTTAGCATATATTTGTGTTGCTTAGGTAAACTGACTTTTCCTTGGGTCAGTAGAAATCTGAATACAATATCAGAACTGGGTCTTGGCTAATCTTGCTTTGACCTGACCTTTTGAATGTATTGTGTTTGTCATCATTTTCAGTTTCCTCTTCCCCTCTGGGTGAAAAAGGCCTTCTCTGTCATGCAGAATACCTGCAGGCTTTTTCAAAGAACAATTATTTTAAAGCCATGTGATTTATCTCAAAGGCAGTTTCTTTTCTTGTTAAAAATGCATTTTTCATGTAAAAAATGCACAGCCTAAAAAAACTGTTTACTCTTGGAATTTCCAGGTGGGATGCTTTTGTGTAAGAAAACACAGAGTTCTTTGGTGGTGGGGGAAGGTTCAGTGTCGAATGGTGATCCCTGGGGTTGTAGTGATCTGTTTGAGAATCACCTGCACTGTCATGAGAATCAGAGGGATTCAGATGATGCCAAATTCCTTGTCCCTGATGACTTTAAATAAACACAATTCTTGAGGGAGTTGTTTTTCCCTGGTGACAAGTTCCTCTCAGTGGAATGTGTGTGTGTGCAAGGAACTTCTCTCACTTTACTGCGGTAATGCTGAAGAACCCAAACTAGGGGCAATTTCCAAGAGTTAAATTTCTCTTTTCTGTGACTGATTTTGCAGTGCTACAGAATTTCACCAGAGCATTCATGTTGCCCTTAAAGATCATTAAATAATGTTCAGATTTTAGGTATTTTCAGTAAAGCTTCATATGTGTTTAAATGAAATTGTGTATAAGTGGGAAGGAAAAATTGTGAAGAAACTAAGGAGCCAATATTTTATTCATTTTTAATTAATTATTTGAATCTAAAGATAACATTAATTAAATGCAGCAAGGTTTAGTCACTCTACCTCATAAGATTTCTTGGTGTAGTTTTAATCAGGTAATCAAATGATTGCATTGTATAAATAGGCAAATACATCACATTAGTGGTATGTAACATTCAGGCTATTGAAACCACAACTACTCTCCATCTATAAAATATTAATTATCACCAGCACATTTAGATTTTCTTTTCTTATGCAGAGAAAGAATGAATATAATTTAGTTATATTTATGCACATACTTGAATCGTGTCAGTTTGATAAGGTTCAAAATCAGGGAAATGTTGTGCATTTAATTTTTATATCGTTCTGAAATCAGTTGGGCAAGGCAGAAATATTAGGTACCTTGCTTGCCTTTAGTTGATTTGAAAGCACTTTGAGGTCTATAGGGCAAAATGCCATATGAAATCTCCCTAATAATTTTATGAAGAGCTGATTTGCATTAGTAGCAATATGCATAATCAATCAGTAAAGACAGAGCAGAACAGGATGTTTATAGCCAAACCTGATAGTCAGCTGGAAGGAAACAGAGAAGTATGCTTGCCATAGAATTAATACAATTCCTAGGAGCACCATGATTTTTTTTTTTTTCAATAGCCCTTTGCAGTCATCTAATAATATTTTTTAAGAACCCTCAAGCCTTCTGCCTCTAATGATCTGTTCACCAGTGTAGCAGGTGTTTATAGATGACAGACACAGACCTGTGAGTCCTTTGCTGTGCAACTTTTCTGGCCTTTTCTACCTGTTGCTGTTGATTTACATGTTTGCAGTAATAAAGATGCTAATCTCTTGCTTTCTGCATTTTTACAAGGTCTGTGGTGAATTTAATGAATTCTGTAGCTCTTTCTTTAGACAATTTTACTTCATCTAGATGGTCTCATACTTCAGGTCCTTATTGGCACCAGTTCCTGACACAGGTGGTGATTCAGCTCAGAAACAGAGATTGATTATTCATGAAGAATAAGCTTCCTTGCTGTAGTTCTGAAGCTGGGATCACTGACATACTGTAAGAATAACTGGTTGTTCTTTACTTGCCCTGTTGAAAGCTCCTAAGATGTTTTAATCCATTTTCAAAAGGTGGTAATGTTTTAAGTTAAGCTGGAGTCAAGTAAAGAAAAGCAGTAACCAGAACTAATAAGATCTGCAGTGAAGTACCACTTGATTATACTTTAGATGTGTCAGATCTATTTTAGAACATTAACTCAAATTAAATGTATTTAATTGGCCATATGGTACTCTTCGTTTCCTCAGATTTGTAACATAAACCTGTAAGATGGTGCTAAAACCCAAAATGAGCTCCAGAGAAATAAAATAATGTGATTACAAATAGCATGTGAATCCTTGCAGTGACACAAAGCACTCCTTGATTACTGGCTCACCAGCAGCTTGGTTTGCTTCCAGTCTGAAGCCTTGACTGACACAGTGGAGCCCAGCCTGAGCAGCTGCGTGCTCTGAATGCAGCCAGTCTGTGTTTTTCCTGTAAGGCTAACCAGCTGAAGAAATACAGTTTGGTCACTCTACAACAGGGAGTTAGTTGTGTGTTGCTAAGTTTATTCCAGATATGTTTTCAATGATTTTTATTATTAATTTTATTAGTTTTATTAATTGTGGAACATTATTATTCTTTAAGTCCATTAGTCTGGGGAAACATTTCATTTGTTCAATGAATGCAAAACAACTTTGCAGTTGTTACCAAGGAGTTGAAGAATTCTGGTGTTGTAGAGTCTGCACAACAGTAAAAACAGATTGGAAGAGCCCAGCATCTTGCATGTAAAGCATTCTCCCATATTAGTACTGGGTTAAATATTTATTTTTGAACTTGTCATTATCAGAGGCTTGTGTGTCAGAACTGTGAAAGTGAAATAAAACAGTTAAACTCTTAAAATGCTGTACTATTGAATTGAACACTGCTATCATAAAAATATTAATCCTGGACCATCAAGGATAGTGATATAAAACCCCAGAAATACCATATTTTATAGTCCTCTTAACCAAAGCTGTAAACATTTCATATGTGAACTTCCATGCATAAGAAAATTAAATTTCATTGTTGCTGTGGGAAGACATCTCTTCAGGTCCTGGTAGTCTGGTAGAAATGGGGGTTGGTGGATATTCAGAATTAACTGTCAAAAGCTGTATTTCACAATTTCGCATCATTCAGTGAGCCTTTAAACATTAAAGGAAGAACAGGCTACTCATCATTTATGAAACTTGACCAGCTGTGGTGGGCAGTATGAAATGAGGAGAGTCTGATCTATGCTGCAGTGTAGGGCACTGGGTGATCCTTAAATGCCTTATAATTCCTGGGAGGAGCAGTGGATCTTGTACACAGATATATGCATAAAATCATAAACATGGCTTTTTGTGTGGATGTGTGCTATGCACTGGGTTTGGGAGAGACAGTAGGAAATACAAGTGTGGTTATTAAATCACCTTTTCCAAGAAATTCGTTGTTTGTGTTTCTGCCGTTTCTGTTAGAACTTTTTGGACAGACCTTGAACAACTGTGAATGTATGTAAGAATGGCAGGAGCAGAAATGCTTAACAGATAAGAAAAAGGAGTAATACAACCACATTTCAAAATTACTTATGAAATGGAAGCTATTTCTTGAAGGTATTTTAAAATAATTTTCTGCAAGACTCTGCAACCTTTATTTAAACTGTGTAATATGCAATTGCATTCTTCATAGCACTGAAATGAAACTGTGAAGCAATAATTATGCTAATTTTGAAATGGGAAAATACCAAGATTTGTCTCTGTCTAACATTTTCCTGATAACCTCAGAGACTTTAATATACAGAATTTGCTGTATTTTCGTATTAAAGTAGAACCGATCTTAGGCTGTTCTTTTAGAAAGCCTGCGATTTTGTATGCAGAGGTGAGGAAGTTATGTTATACTATATAAACTGTTAGCTAAATGCAAATAGTCTCCAGTACTTCAACTTCCTAATATTCCTGAAAAGAAGCCTAAGTATCTTATTTGCTATAACAGATGTTGAAAGCCTTTATGCTTACTGTTTATTAAGTGTTTAATTACCTGATAGATTTAAAAGCTACACAAGTACGTAGCACTCAGTCTGGGCTTGATTTCCAGTTCCCATATTTATTAGAGTTCTGTTGCTAAGATTTCACCATTAAATGCTTACGTGAAAGAAATACAAAGATTTCACTGACTAGAATTGTTTTCAGCAGCTGACACAGAAAATGTGTATTACATATTTTTAACCTTTTCATTCTGGTTTTCTCTTAAGCCCTACTTTGCAATTGTGGGGAATTATTTACATTGCCAGCGTTTCACAGACATAGATATCATAGATTGAATATGGTAATCTCATGCAGCTTTTTGTTGTGGCAGAGCATGCTGCTAGCTGAATAAGAAATTGATTCCTTAGTAGCCATTAAAGATCTCAAAGTCTTCCAAACAGTACCATAGTGCCTTCTAATCTCCTGGCCAGCATGGGACATTCCATGTGCCTTGACTCTTTTCTTGCCTCTCCTGCCATCTCAATTAGATAGGACTCTTTTTGTCCCCTGAAAGACTCAGCCATGTTGCAGCAAAACTTCATTCTCTGCTGTGTTCAAGATGCTTCAGCCCAAGAATGCTGTTTCAATGAGATATTGCTATAAGTCTTTAAGAGTCTGACTGCAAATAATTAAGTAGACCTTTGATTTGTGTTTGTTTTTTCAGAGCCAGAGCTTCAACTGTATGGAAAAGGCTAGATGTCCAGGATCTAATGTGAGTTCTGTGCAGATACAGGGAGATTCAGATTATTTCATCAACCACCTCGGAGTACCTGCCACGCAGTTTTCCTATGAGGACATCAAAACATCAGAGGTAGCTATGACTAAAAATGGACAAACTGAAAATAGCAGAAAGATAGAATTATGTTTTCTCAGGCTATATCCAGTTGTAGTGGAAATTTATCTCCTCTAAGTGCATTTTTTAGGTCTTCAGAGGATTACCACAGAGCTTCAAAGTGACTGGTTTTGTAGAGATGTGGTATTCAAAGAAACAGATAAAAATTGGAGGATGTTATGTTAAAAGTGTTAATATTGTTGATAGTTTTATAGGCTACATGTTATCTAACCCAACTTCTCAGGCTGTTTTCAACATAGAAGAAACAGGTATTGATGTGTATTTTGTTACTGCACACTCGGATGTGACAATCTTCAAAATGAATTCTACATCCATTTTCATACCATGAGAAAAATGTGATTCTCTAGTATAACATTGGTGGTAAAGATCTGTATGCTTGATTGGGGTGTTCCAGACACCATGTGCTTTTTCAGTCCATCAGCCTCTGCAAGGTAAGTGGAAGGAAGAAGCATTTTATGCTGTTTGGAGATCAGCTTGGAATTGGACACAAACTGTTAGGAGAGTTTGTCCTTCCTCCACCTTCACTGCTGTAGGTTATTTACAGCTGGACAACTCAAACTTACCTCCAGTTGCTCAGCTGAGGAGCCTGGCATTAGTTACTTCAAGATACAACAGGCATGAAAAGAGCTGTGTGTTTTCATGTAAATGTAATGATGCACTGATTTCATATTCCCCTCAATTATCTTCTTTCTCCTCACTCTGCTCATCTCCTATGTACACTTCTTCCAAGCTGAGGAACAAAGCTGAGGCTGGGCTGAGCTGGAATGTTTCCTGACACTGCATGCTAATATGCTTCTCTTTCACATATGCAAAACAAAGCAGAGACGTGCCAAATATGGAGCGTTGCTGTCGTGTTGTTGCGTAGATTAAAATAGATTAAGTCTAGAGTTTATATAAATAAGGAGACTTCAGTTTCTAAACATCGTGGCACCTATTAGGCAAAGTCTTCTATTTCAGATTAAACACAAGGTAAAAGGCTGTTAGGAAAATCTGGAGCAGAAGATGTGTGACTGGCAGTGTTTCTGACAGGCTTGTGGTCCGGAGGAATTTTTGTTGTCACTTAGCAACTATTCCACATAGTTTTCATTCAAGATCTGTGTATATACAATCTATAGAGCATGAGAGAGAATCTGCAAAGTTCAGTATATCAAAATAGTAAGTACTTCCCAGCAATATTTACAATATGAACACTGAAGGTTCCCTTGGCTATTGTCTACTTCAATCCAAAATTATTCTTCATGTTCAGTTAACCTTGTAAATGTGCATTTTTGTCTCTCAGAATGACTCATCAATGTAATTAAAATCATAAAAGAAAATATTTCCACATTTGCTTAAACATGACACTGTAAATTTGGTTCTTTGTTAAAAATTCAGCTTTTGTCCTTCTTGAAAAATAATTTCCTAGAAATAAACTTGGTAAGTGTAATCTGCAGTCTTGGAGTAAACATACTGCACTTATCAGACTGTAGGAGACCCTGGCCCCATGAGATCTGTTTTTTATGAGAAATAAATCTGCTTGGCAAAATGTGTAAATTTCTCTTGGCAAGAGGATGATATTTTTCCCTAAAAGTGAAGTTACACAGAGTGATTAAATTTGGATTATTTTCTGTATCTTTGTTATTTATTGTACGGGTTGTTAACAGTCCTTCAGAAGATAGGCTCATTGTCTCTCCTATGTTCTATCAGACAAGCAATCTGTTTATCCTTTACTGTTTATTGCCATTGTTTATTATAGATTCTGTTTATTGACAGATATTATAAGGCAGACAAATTACTGTGTGTTTTATAGATTATTAATAAACATTGTAGGAATTTCTGTTAGGCAGGTTAGGGGCTGATAAAAATCTGTTGGTTTGCAGGGAGACATTTTTCCTCGTTTGCTTCAATCCAGCTTTTTAAACTATGCCTCAGCTTTGTCAGCTTCATTGCAAAACAAGATTTGGGAAAACAGGTTTCAGAAATGGACTGTTTTGACATGCTTTTGTAGGCTATCATTTTGCCAGGTCAGTTTCTTCCTCTCTCTCTTTCGCTGCTGTGGCCTACTCAGGAATCACTCTTCCTTTGGAATGTACATTAGTTGTTTATTTCAGCCACCTGTCAGCCTGCATGCAGTGTCAGGTAAAACTGATGCTATTCCACAGCTGAAAAAAAACCCTGGTTTAGAGTTAAAAAGCCCAAGACCTGTGCTTGTATTCTGCCTGCAGAGCTGCAGCTCCAGGTCAGCTTTAGAAATGCATTTCTTACACAGTCAGTGCCATGCCAGTCCACCGAGAGAAGGTCATAAAAGCTTTTCATTGACAGGAACCTGAGGAGTAAATACAAGGAAATAAAAGTTGTAAGAGGAAACATTCAGGCCAGAAGAGTAAGTAAAACTGTCTGGCTTGGAATTACATAATACAGTGAACCACAGCCTCGGGGAGGTTAAATCTGCCTGGCAAATGCCTGTGGTCAGGTCTGTGAGCCAGTAAAGTGCATTCTGAGAATTCAGCCACTGCTGTAAAAACGCCCTGGGTGAAATGCAGCTCATTTATTCAATAGCAGAAAATATGCAGCATTTTAGTCTCAAAGTAAGTAAACTTGGAGGAATTTCTCTAGTGGAAAAAAACACAATACTGGTCCAATTTCTAAGGATTTTCTTGCAGTTGCTGAAGAAAGCCTTCCTCTCCTCCTTACCTCTGGTGCTTTGCCATCATATGAGGGTCACATTCTGATTTGTAGTGTGTTAGGAGACAGGCTGATCAGATTTTCCTAATACTGCTGATTATTTTGCTTTCAGGAGGAGTTATGCTATTCGAGATAATGATTAGTGTCCATCCAAGTCACTATATAGAGTCTCCAGAGAGAGGCCTAAATGTTGATTTCAAATCGGAGTTTATCTGCTAATAAAAGCAATGATTAGTCAATTAGTCCTCACCTCAGCAGAGAATAGTATTAGAAACATACTCAGTTATCTTTACAGCAACAAGGAAGAGTAACATTAACTAAGAGAGCTGTTAAATCAAAGATTTGCCTTAGTCACTCTCTGTACTGCATAGAAGCTGCATGTCAGTCCAATTACTCAATCGTATAATTGGTATGTCAGAAATAACAACATGGAGCAGGTGATTAAATTATCTTTTTCTTTTTTTCCCAGGTGTGGACTGTTTCTATGCTCTTGAAAATATTAGTCCTGCTTGTAGAACAGAATATTTTCAAAACCAAAAGTGGTGTAACAGGTATAACACATGCATGTCCTCAATAATTATAGAAAATACATGCATATAACAGACTAGTGTCTGTTCATCACAACTCTGCTTAGTGTCTTAGATATAAATTCCTCATCTGTGGTGTTTTAACTTTGTAAACAAAATAATGTTGTTTACATGACTGAAACTGAGCTCTTGGTTACCTGATTGTAAATTAAGAATAACTCTGAAAACACTGGATACGGTTAACCTTTACAACAATAAAAAGTTCATTATTCAGATCTGTAGCTGTAGTAACAGAAAATGCTTTTGGTCACAGTGAAAGCTTACTTGCTAACTCCTATGAAATTTCCTATAATGGAGACATGAATGGAAAAGAAGCGTGCATCCAGGTCTTGAAGTGCTTGGCATAAATCCTTCCTTTCATTTTTACACTGTGTTTATTGTATAAAACCAGCATGATCTGGAAATTTTTGTGTTGTTTCCTGTCTCTAGCTATAGATTTATATAGTTTTATCTCTTGGACGGACTCAGTACTGCAGGAGTTGATCCATAACTCCTCTTTTACCCTCCATCTGTTTCTCTTACTTCTCTCCCCTATTTCTTTAAGCTTTGCCTTGTTTTTCTTTTTGTGTGAGCATCATCTCTGTAATTTTTTGTGTTTAATTCAATTTAATTTTCTGTGTACAATTTTCTTCTTGATGGGGCACCTTAAAGTGTAGCTTGCTCTGCAGGACTCAACATTCAGATGGCCTTTTTTCTTTCATGAAAGAGAGCAGAGAAAAGTTGCTTTTAAAAGATCTGTGTTTGGAAGTGTAGTACTGGGCTTCTTCCCTGAAGGGAAAAGGACCAACCCCCTAGTTACAAGTCAATTTATTTTGATTACATCTTTCATAGCACAGTTTATAGCATAGCTGCTGAAGTCCTGGGGCACAAGTAACCACAGAGACTGAGACAAAGAGCCTTGCTGTGGCTGCCTAATATTTGGGTAGTAGAGAAAATATAAACTGGGTTTTCCATGGTTTCAGTTAGAGATTTGATTGTTTCTTCAGCATTGTAACTCAAACATCATTGAGCTGTTCAGCATTTTGAGCTCCATCACTTGCAAACTTCAGCCAGTACAGGTGTATTTTGAGCTTTTTTCAAGATGGAAATTAATTGACTGTTACCATCCATTTCTGTGTCATTGCAGTTTTATGAGGAATCCATTTTTTTAAAATTGTAGTTGGATGACTTCCCATGTTATCTGCATATTACTCATCCTTCTCAGTGCATCCTATTGTAGAATGATTCCTGTCTGATAACACAGAATCTTAAATCCCCTCTGTGATAATGTGGTAGGTTACATCAACATTAGCATTATCCTTTTGTTTGGGAAAAAAAAAATTGCTGCACATGCACATTATTAAAAAGCAAAAACAACTTACCCTTTTTTTTTTTTTTTGTTATTTATTGATGGACACATAATCATCATGAAACATTTTGTAGTAGATGTCCACGTTTGGGTATGCAGGGCTCACAGAACATTTACTTTTACACCTAGATCATAAAAGTTGTTTTCCGTATCTTCACTCAAACTTAAGTTCAGGCAAGAAGTATAAAAATTACCTGTCACATTATTCACAGGCTAGACCAAGGCAGTGTAAAACCATGGACCACTAAGCTAATTTAGAAGAAAAATGAAAAGAGGTTTCTTTATAGAAGGCATTTGTATGTAATATATGTAGAAGAGTTTAGAATTTTGACAGTTTGAGATTGTATCCTCTTTAGAGAGAATGCATAATGATTTTTATTTCTGTTGAAATATGCATAACTTTCTGAAGGTAACTTTCAACTTTCATTAGGGCCCTTAAAAGTGATTTTCGCCCACACTGGTGTAAAACAGAGGGCACTAAATCTTAATTCTTCAGTGAATGTGGCTTCTCAGTTGTCTTTACCATCACCCTCTGCATCCTCCCTCCCACCCCATCCTGCCCTCTTTTATTCCTTTTTATCACTCTTTGGGGAAACTTACTGCAGTTTCTTGATTTCAGTATTTACATTCTTAGACTGGCACATCATGCACTTCTCTCAAAAGAAATCAAAAGCTTTCCAAGATTTCTTTGTTGTGAGAAAAGAAACAGAGGAACTGTCCTTGATGGAGAGGACTTAGGGTCTAGTTTACAAAAAAATAACTCTCATGCAGCAAGCTGCTTTTGTCTCTTTGATGTTCTTATGTTGGTGTAGAGGGAGAGCTTGGGCAGCTTGGAGTGTTCTTCAGTGCATCTGCCCTAAAGTGAATGGGAAACTGTGTTTGAACCCCAAACACATTTTATTTTTAAATGCATCTATATATATAATCAACGTGGCTTTGGGCAAGGAAGCAAAGTCTATGGAATAGTTTTACTCCACAGATACAACCTTGTACCTGTGTGTGTACATCGAAAGCAAACCTGAGTAGTCTGACCTGTGGTATTCTTTATTGAGAGCTGCTGGGTTTGTATCAGTAATGTAATCACTGGTCAAACAGTTCCAGTGCTTAAAGTCAATCCACTTTCATGTTCTGAAGTTCTGGTTCTCCATATTCTTAGTGCAGTTATCTCACTCTCTTGCATCATAGCATTAATCTCATTGTTATTTCATATACAGATCATTTTCTCCTTTATTTCTGGTGTGTCCTTTCCAGCCAGGAAAGAGTTGGTATGGCCATGAGATTTCTGACTGCTTGGATTATCTACAGCTGACCAGGCCCTTCTGGTAAATGTTCTGCTGTTTATTTTACATTATTAATGTCCTCGTTGATTAAGTGTCACCCAGTACCAATTAATTTATCAGAGCCAAGTATACTTATCAGGAAATTCCATTAGAAGCATCAAAGCATCATTTTCTTAGAGGGATCAGGGTATACTGTATGCAAAGACACGATGGGCTTAATTCAGCCTTCGCTGCTCAGCAGAGAACTTCAGGGCCTGTGGCATTCCTGTGAATGTCCTTGGAAGAGATTTAGCACTGATTGTCTGAGTCTGTAATTCCAGGGAGATTCTTACCCCAAACAGAAGCCATGTTTCTCCTTTTGCATCTACACTAGTAGGGAATTTGCAAAATAGCAGTGTGTTGCTATGATGATCTGTGATTCGATAGCTTTTCCATCTGAAAATACAGCTCTGTATGGCTCCCCTCATTCCCTGTTTTACTTCTCTTTTCTTCCTGGTATATGTTAAATTTTTTAAGGAAATAACACAGCTGGTAGTTGCCCATGGGGAGTTACTGGAGATGTTTCATGCCTGTATGAAAGAATCAAAGTACCATTGTGCTTAGTATACCAGAAAGTCTTTGCAAAGGAGCAAATGTGTATCAGCCTCAGGACAGTCACTTGGGAACCCAGGATTCCCTTTTCTGAACTGCCTCTGGAGAGTTTCATGCTGTTGCACTTGCTGCTGAGAGAGTTTATTAACTGTGTAGCACAACTTCATGGGCAACAAGGTGTAGCAGTGGGAGTTGGTTGTGCCAGGGGGAAGAGAGGGGTTTCACTTGTGTTTGTGGTAAAGCAGTGAACTGCCAGGGTGGGAGAAGGAATAGTTCCAGGAGTCCCCAGCAGGTTGGCTTGGGACTACCTGTGAAGTCCAAACCACAGCTGCCTTTCTGACTTAGGGTCTATGCTGTCTTTATAATAGCTGTGCTTTTCTTTATTCATACTGATTTTTTCCTGACCAATGTGTTTTTTCTGTCTCTAGCATAAATTAGTGTTTTTTAATTTCTCAGTTCAGTCAGGGGTTAGTGTAGTACTCACCAATAATTTATTAATTCATTAGTCCATCTGTTCATTTGGACACTAATTGAGTTGAATTTGGTAGTGAGAGCATGGTGAAATTGTTAAGGTTAATGACTCGGTGTTTTACAAGACAAAATGCGTTTGATGTTCAATTGATTGCTTGAGTTGTTTTATTGAATAATATGAATATTTAGCTACTTAATTTCATGGAAGAGCATCTTTGTTATTGCACTAATGCTAGTGAAACTGATGACGTCCTCATCAGTTTGGATACATTACTCTGCTCCAAAAAATCTGTCTGGCCTCACAAATCCTAGTGCTTTGATGTTCACACAGTGCATCCAGAAAGGGAAAATTCTATACGTAAACTTGCCTTATAGTAACAAAATCACACAGCTTTTTTAGCATTCATTCACACTGTGTGAGTACATGTTGTTTCTGTAAGCTCTGTCCTTGCAGATTCTCTCAGAGGCTCCTCAGTGTCTTGGAATTGACTGAGGATTGTTGGAAGTCAAGGGAAGAAAGCCTGGGAATTAACAGGATCAGTGGGATATGGGAAAATGTGAAAAATGTGTTTAGACACCAACTAATTGCTTCTGTTTGAAGCATCTAGTTACTGAAAATATGTATTATGCAGGGACAGATGCCACTGAATCATCTGTTCTCCCTGGAGAATTTAATGGCCTGTTGCATTCATGGTAATGTTTTACCACTGTACTTCTGAGTGGCTAAATTCAACTAACCAACTGAAAATCTTCTGGTAAAATATCTGCAATAAGTATCAAAACTTGTTTGGTGTCAGTAGATAGTAGTGTGACACTCAGTTTTGTCTTTTAATACTTGGGGGAAAAACTGAAGATGACTGGACAATCAAACAGCTGTGGTTTGAGTCAATGATGCATTCTCTCTGATAAAATTTGCAATATTTGATATATCTTATCCTGTCCATTAAAAAACTGGTTAATAAGGGTTTTGATAAATAAATATTGTCTTGAAGACATTATTATTCCTAGCAAAAGACAATTTTTATTCCTACTGCAAGGTGGTGAGCCTCCCACCTACACAACATCTGTCCAGTGTCTAGCATCAGATCTCTTCTTTCAGTGTAATAAAAATCTATTTGAGCACTAAAAATAAAAGCTGGAAATAGGAAGCTTTGAATCAGGAAATAAAAGAATTGTGATTGATAATATTCGTGATTGTGAAAGACATTGTCATTGGGATTCATGACTTCCAGCAGGACACTGTTAGGATGATCTGCCTGGAACTTCATGTTTCCGTATAATTTGAATGTTCACAGTTGATCATAAAATGTTACAAAGTGTTCTTGCATCCTTCATACAACACATCCAAGAAAAGCTATTTTCTCTTAGATGTAGTGAATCTGAGCTGAGCCTCCTGTTTCTAACATTCTGAAACTTAGGGAAGATCCTCTGTCAGGTTCCAGATTTCTGACTGGGGCCCCTTCCTCCTGCCTAAACTGCTGATTCTGCTTTCAGTGTAAAAAGCACCAAGGGAAAACCGCAGAGGAATAAAGGCAGGCAAGTATCCTGACATCTTCAAAGTTGCTTTCTTTGTGCTGCAGTCTGTGAATTTATAGCTTTACAGTGATTATTTCAATTCACTTACTAACATAAGGAAGAAAACATTAAATTAAAAGAGATGAGAGAAATGTGCTTATATTCTTTTCCTTATGACTGTTGGCTGGGGTTTTTCTGGCTGCAAATGAGTTGAATAATAAAATAACTTGTGCAGCAGTGAATCCAATTCTGCCTCTCCTGTATTCTGTGCAGTCTTGTTTGTCAGGCCTTGCTCATTTTGTCCAGCATTGAGTGGTATTGCAAGGTCACTGCACATCTTTACCAGAATATTCAAACAGAAAATAGATGTGCTTTTGTTTCTTTACTAAAAGTTCTTCAGTAAACTGAAATGGTAAAAATACCAAAGAAAAGAGTCTTGCCAGAAACTCCTTCTGACAAGCCCATTTTCGAGAGTAGGGGCATTCTCACTTTGAAGACATGTGTTAGGCTGTGGCAATTGCAAAGCTTTCCTTTATAAAAAAACCCATCTATTTTATGTATTTTGCATCAGTGAAACAAACTTTCACATCACTTTATAATCCTTTGTGGAATTGGGAGGTGATATTTAATTAGATATCTGGAGCATTTGCTAGAAAGGGTAAAGTCAGCTTGCTAGTGAGGTGGAGAGGCAGGAACACTTCTGCAATATATTTGCAACCCTATGGACCTTTATTGGTGAGAAATCCTATGTGCAATACTTTAATGCCTGGTATTATTTCATCAGTTCAATTTAACCCACACTTTAGAGAACCATACTTTGGCTTCAGTCTGTTCTATTCTGCATAATCCACTTTTTCAGTAAATCTGCTTTCGTCTGTGGTACCCTCCCAAAGTAAAAGTAACCCAGATAGCTGATGATAAGCCATATTTTAGTCTATGAGATACCTTTTCCGTTACTCTCTTTTTGATTTTTCTTACAGTCAAACCTCTGGTTCAATCACCCTGCCAGGAGGTAAAAAAAAAACAACAAAAAAACTGAAAATGGGGAAGAGATGGCTTTTTAGCCTAGGTGAGGTGAAACAACTCTTTCACAAGGAAATGCAATTGTGTATTTTCTGCCAGGACACTGTATGCCAATTGCTTGACTTAGGGCAAAATGGAAGAAGGAATTAATGAGAGCCTGCAGTGCAGATTTCAGAGGGGGTTTTGTTCTTCTTGCTCCACTCTCTTTATCTTTTCTCCTGACAGGGCTTTCTCCATCACGCTATGACAGTTTTTTGGCACTGGTGCTGAATACAGATGCAGACAAGTGCTGATGCAGTTGTGAAGCCTCTGGGTTTCTGGGTGATAGTTTTGGGCACTGCACAAATTCAGTGAAGTCTTATGTGACTTCAGCCTCCCAGCTGAACCTGTGCCCACGTTGATTCTGAAGATGTGAAGTGACTACTTTGTGTTTTAGTGGCTAGAAACTGCACATTTGTCTGTATCCCTCAGTTTT
Organism: Monarcha castaneiventris obscurior; assembly: GCA_026261815.1. Taxonomy (NCBI): domain Eukaryota; kingdom Metazoa; phylum Chordata; class Aves; order Passeriformes; family Monarchidae; genus Monarcha; species Monarcha castaneiventris. The sequence goes on from JAMPIT010000437.1 coordinate 5,935,227, forward strand.
CTGCCATTTTACTTTTTGTGCTGTTCCACTACAAAAAGGCAGAAACAGCTTAATAGCTCATAGAACACACATGGCATATATTTATATTGGACAGGTAACAGAGCATAGTCTGAGTCCTGAGCAGCAGAAGTGACCCCTAAATTCTCATCTTCTAGACATTATTCTTTGGTCTGTGTGGAAAAAATAAACATTTTTCTCTTGGCTTCCATCCTTCTTTTGTGTGTTTACCTTGCAGGCTTTAGCAGTGTAAGATTAGCACATTTATACCTCTTGGCTACCAGTACAAATTTCAGAAGGAGTTCTGCTCTCACTGCTTCGTCTCTGTTTGTACCTTTCCTGGTGCCTTCTTTTACTTCTGTGCAATATAAAATTGGTGCCATGAATGTGGTGAAGAGCTGAAGGGCAATGCTGGCCTGAGTATGGACAACTGAGACAAATGTTAACAAGGGTGAAGTCAAACTGGATGAAGAACTTCAGTCTAAAGATTGTTTTTCCAGATGGAGCATTATTGCTGAGTGGAGAAACTTCTGTTGCCTGTTACTTTCAAAACAAACAAACAACAAAAAAGCTGACACCCCCAACCCCACAAAAAAACAAAAAACCCCCAAAAAATGGAGATATTTGTGTATTATTCACTAGGTTAAGAACAGAAGGATATCTTCTTGTAAAAGCTGGGGAACATTCAGCAGGCAAGAAAAATCTATGCCGGCGTGGAATGAAAGCATATTAAGGAATTATTACTTTCATAATTTGAATACATAAATTGACAATTTCTCTAACTGGTAATTTTACTGTTTCTCAAGTAATAGTCCAGAAAACAGAATCTCTTGCGGATTCAGCATTGTCCTGGCTTAGTAGAAAAATTCACGTGTATTGACAGAAATAATTCCAGTTCTAAGACAATGTGTGATAAAAGTTTATATTTTTTAAACTTTTTTTTTTTAAATTTAATGACAGAAAAATAGATCTCTAAAGCATGTCTTGGTCTTTATTCTGTTTTACATTAAATGACCAGAAGTGCTGTGGGATTTTATTCCTGATTTAAAATGCATTGGTTGAAAGTTGGCATATAAATTGAAGGTATGTTATAGGACAGTACACAAGGGATGGCAAATTTAGTACCTTTAGAAGGTGAAACATTTTGTTCACTTAATTAGTTGAGGAAGGATAAGTTAAGTTAGAAAAATGAGTGTGGTAAATCAGAAGTGAATTTTAGTGCAAGTGTCTATCATAAATAAGCAAGAGTAAGCCAGATTTGGGGTTTTAAGAGGTTTTCACCTGCATTTTCGATCTCCATTTAATTGATTCATAAATCAATTAATTACTGTCACAAGACCCGAGGGCAGCAGGAAATTGGGTTCAAATTAAAAAGAAAAGGAGGCAATTTGTTTTAAGATTGAAAGTTGAATGTTCAATCGAAGTTTAATCAGAAGTGACCCATTATTTGAAAAGTGGAACATCAATGTCATTCTAATTTCACAGAATGCTTCATTAAATGAGTATTGAAAAGACCAGGTTAACTGATCATTCCAAAAGGAAGACGAGACAAAGGGAGGGTTTGGAAACTCACTTCCAAATACATGTTATGCTTGTTCATTTCTCTTCTGAAGAGCTCACAGAGGGAATTCAAGGATTATTAGGGTGATCCTTTTTGGATTGTAAAGTCTGTGTGATGAAAACATAACTTCATATCAAAAGAGCAAATGTTCTTAATCCATTTGGATAGCTATGAACTGAAAGAAAACTTAACAGAACGCAATGAAAAGCAAAGGAGAAAATTTTCAAAGCATGGCTGGAAGTTTGGCCTCCTAAATTTTAGGATGTCTCACAGTGGTCTGAGCTGGAAAAGGTTTTTCCATAATTTGATACCATCTCCAGAGCATTGGCAGTGCATTGAAGACTCTGCCCTTTGTGCAAGGTGTGGGTGATCCTAATGCCTGGCTGGGGCAGAGGAGGATGATTTGTGTTTAGGAGGTTAATGTGGAAGAGGATGAAGACAGCAACTGCAGCTGTAGCTCCTACTGTGGCTAAAAAGCATAAAGGGATAACACAATTGGTTTTAATGTTTTTGGATTAGCAGGTCGTTTTCTCTGTGTGCATTTACTAGAAATTTGCTTAGCAAATTGCTGTTTGGAAACACCAAAAGTACAAGACTCACTTGTTATCGTGAGCTTGGTGAAAGAAAAATCAGAAGTGTGATTCAGTTTCGAGCTCTTGGGAGGTGTTGCTCTTGCTGTTAAATGCTGAGGGGTGCTCTTGTAACCTCATTGGAACTCATCTCTCTGCCGTGTGCTCCCTGGGATAAAGAATGGACTTCTGTTAGTTAGAAAGTTCATGTAGCTTTCTCTGGTGAGCACAGTGCTTGAAAAACAACAAAAAGCAAGAGAAAGAGAAACAAAGTTGGCCTTTCCAGCAGTTCTTTATGGAGCCTTTTATGAAAAAAAAAAAAAAGGAAAAAAAAGGCAGCCACAACTGTTTTAAACATTTCGTTTTACAAGTGCAGAGCAAGATTATTTCAGATGTCAGCAAGCTAAACAGCAATCCTTTTCAAGCAATCCTTTTAGCAAGCAGGGTCTTGATTCCTTCCTGAGCAAAATGACTTGTCACTTGTGATGTCCTAATGTGCTTTGATTTATTTGCTGATCGTTGACTATTTATGTTGAGTTTTTCCAAAGGCAGGGGCTCAGGCAGCAGAGGCTGCTGGTTTACCTGGCAAGCTGGGCTCTAGGAAAACCCCATGAGCAGTGTCTCCCTGCTTTCCAGGCAGCTGATCCACCAAGCTTCAGATTCCAAAAAAAAGGATATTTGTCTAGATGGAGCAATAATCTGATTTCTGTAGCAAGTCTCATTTGGTAGTCACTTCCTTCACTGCCTCTCAGTAAGATACTCAAGAGTGAATATAAATAATGTAACTCTCTAAGTTATTGATTGCAATTATGTGACTGATGATGAACAGCATTAGCACCACCGCAGCAGAATGAGGGTGTTCCTCAGCAGCCCCCCAGTCAAATGACACAGCTCTGTAAACTAGTGTTCAAACTTGAAACAAAGATGAATAGTTATGAGTTAATACTGAAGTATGTACTTTATCTTTGTAATAAATGACTTTGTGCATCTTCTCCCTGAGATCTAAGGAAAAAAGTTCTGAAAGACAAAACAGCTTCATTTATTTTTGTGATGCTTCTGTGACAAGTTATGCAACACACAGATGCATCACTGAACGCAAAAAATATATATGATGCAGTGCTAATTATATATTTATTTTTTTAAAGAAAGTGGTGGGAGTTTGCTGCTAGAAATAATCTCCTAGAAATGAATGGAAATACTGATAATCATGAAGGCATTAATTAATAGAAAAATTTATCAAGCAAACTTACCAGCAATGTAATATATTTCCTGTTTTAGGCGTTTGGGCACCTTTGAGGCTTGGAGGTTTGTTTTGTATTGTTTTGCCTTTTTTTCCAGTTCACTATTTGGCATTGGTTTCCTTGTGACAGTAAATATGCAAATAATGTCTTGATTCCTTGCAGTGCAAGAAGAGATGACCATCATGTACAAACAATTTGTAAAGATTGTCTGGTGTTAAAAGAGTGGTCAACCTAAAGTGTATAATTTTAGGGAATTGACAAAAAGCCCTCATTATATAGGTGGTATTACTGGATAGAGAGCTAGGATAGTTGCAGAAGATAAAAGAGTATTCTTTGATTATTGTGGTTACATTTCTTCTGAAGACATAAATCATAACGTAGCTAATAAAGTGTCTGATTGCTTAGCTCGGAATAAAAGCTGTGTGGATAATTTTTTTCTCCCTGGAGGCAAAATTTTTAGCGGCTTTGGGAAGCATAATTACCAAGACAACTGCCATTCCAGGAATAAAGTCATAAGACTTGGAGAGTTTTTGCCTTTTTCGGGGACTCGGAATCAGTTAATCAGTGGATCAGTGAAATAAGTTTCATAATCATCAGAACTTAAGAAAGATTTGAAGGGTTTTTCAATCTATCAACAAAATCCAACGACCAATTGAATGAGGAAACCAATGTGGAATCCTAAAAAGCTCCTTCTTTCTCACAGAATTCCAGCTTTCTCTCCGAAGCTCTTTTTCCTGTACATGCAAAAAAAACTGAAGAGCTGGATCCCTCCTTCAGCCTGCACGAGACCATTGCAAAGGTAAGAGAAATGGAGATCTCATTTATACATACTTTCCTCTTGAACTTGCTAATAATTTTGAAATACAGTCTATTTAATTTCCTGTGAATCCTTTGAATGTAGTTAGAAACTGTGGAGCTCTTTTCACTGAGATCCACGTTGGGAATATTCTTTACTGTTGCATTGGTCAGCTTGTGTGATCAAAGCAGTTTCATGTGCAAATGTTTCTTTTTGTGTGATTCAGTTGTATTTTGCATGTTTCACATTAAACTTCCTGGCATGAGAACAGGGCACTGAGCCCCAGTTGATGGCAGGAAGTAGCAAGTTTGTTGCTGTGCATTTTCCAGTGCAGAGGGCTCTCTGAGGGCACTTTCACACACAGGTTCTTGGTTTTATGAGCTGTCACTGTGGTGTTCCCATGACAGGAAGGGACACCCATCCCGTGGTTCTGGGGAGTTCCCTACAGAGGGGATGCTCCCAAAGTCAGTGTGTTCTGACTCCCCTCTCATGCTCCAGTAGAATACTTTCCCTCCATGTTAGTTATTGACACAATCAAAATCACTCCTTGCTCCAAAGTGCTGCAGCTCTGTCAGCTCAGCAATGTTTCTGCAAAGGGACACGTCTACAAATGAGCCCAACTTCATGGGTTTGTACACTTCTAACAATTTCTTATAAACCAGAGTGATGTAGGCCTCCCAGATTTCTTTCTTTATGCAAAGCTGCTTCTTTTGCAAAAGCAGCTGCTGTTGAATCATTTCTTCTGGTAACAACAAACGTAAATTCACAGAGATCAGCCAGGTGTAGATTTAACATGTGGGTGGCTCAGCTTCTTTGGCAAAATAGACAGTGAATGATCTTGGGGTTGTGGTGGGGTTTCTTTATGCTTGTTTGTTTGCTTTTAATTATTATGTTTGCTTGGTTATTATTAAAAAAAAAAAAAGGCACAAAATCCTAGACATGATTTTAAAGCCTGTCAGAATGTGACAGTTAAGGAACAAGCGCCACACTGGAGTCTTCTCTGGAGCCCTTTTAATGGAATTGATGTTTTTAAACTATCCTTGATGGCAAAGTGGCTGAAAAGATTCACCAAATCTCTTTCCAGAGTCTGTGGGAAATAGTTACATGATTATTTACTGCATAGTAAATTTGTGATTTACTAAGTAGTGTGTGATGAACCATGTGTAATCTGGATAATCTGTAATTTAGTATTTGCTCTATAATGTTGACCAGCACAGAAAAATATTTCTTTGATACTTGACTTGGAATATTTTGATTCTGTTTAAATAATAACATATTGTTTTAAATAGGGTCATTGCGCATTACAATTTTCTTTGATGAAATTTGACGGAGTTTGCACTAGGATATGACTGTATTTCCATTTTTCTTTTCAGACTGTAGCCCAGGAAGCTTTTATAAAAATGAATAGTATATGCAGCAGTGGAGTGACATCCTCAGCATTTAAGAGAAATGCTATAATTTAATTAGTTAACTAAGCACCCTTAATGCTGTTCCTTAGTCAGAAATCTCCATATTTTCATTGTGGTAGATGAGACCACGTTATTTCTTCACAAGATTGTAAATCTCTAGCTTTATGATAAATTACTCATTTTTGAAAAAAAATTTTTAAAAAACCATAAAAAAGGGGAAAACCCTCTAAAACTAGTGAGAAATTATCTTGTAGTTAGACTTTCCAGTCCTCAGCCAGAAGTTAATGCTCCTCAGTGGTTACCTGCCAAAGAACTGTTTATATACCCCATTGCAATTGCAATTAAAGCAGATGTCATACCTGCCTCAGAAAATTTAGCTATTAAATTCACTTTTCACACAAAACTGGTTTTTTATGTTAAGAGAAATTAAATATTCAAATACAGTAAGTTCAACATTTGATAATTTTAATTGGCTTTGTTTTCCCTCAGAAGTGATTTATGAAAATATTAGAAACTATAATTTTTATTCTTATTTTTCACTGCATATCACTCACGGTCTGCTTTGCTTGTATGGCCACTCTAGCTGGTGGAAAAGCTTGTGTTGATTTGAAGCCCTTCATCTTGATTAGGGAACTAGGATTTTAGGGATTTTTAGGTATTTTCCATGTGTATGGCTTGATACTAAGTAACAATGCAGAAATTTCAACATAGGTTTTTACATGAGGTTTGGTGTAAGAATGAGTAATCAGCTAATTGTGCCTTCTGCTCTCTGACATCAGTGGTTGCCTTAATTTCATGAACACTTTGAAATGGAGGAGATTGCTGAATGTGGCAGAAAAAAATGAGCGAGAAATATGCAGGTGTTAAACAGATCTGTAATGTGAGCTTAGAAGATCTAATTTGTCAGAACAATTCATATTAAGATCTTGGCACTGAAAAGATGGATTTAGGGTGGATTGTTCTGAGAACCAGGCTGATCTGCAGCATTCAAAGAAAGGGAAATATGTAAGCTTCTTAGTGGTGAAAAATGAGATATTGATTATAGTAGTGTGTTGCAGTACAAAACTTGGTGGTATCTTAAGTGAGATTTGCAGACCTTGTAATTTATATATTTATATATAATATCAAGTATTAAAATGGAGAACGTGTGGTGGAGAAGGGATTTTCCCATCTGACCAGAAGTCAGATAAAACTCCTTCCTTGTTATGAAATGCACACTCAGAAAAGTATGTGCTGTTTTTAAATAAATTTCGTCAGTGTTACTCAGTAGTGTGTCATGGTAACCAGTCAATTCAGTGATTAACCAGTTTGGAAATAATTTTGTGTCTGCTGTGTGCTCACCTGAGTATCCTCATAAGACTGGGATCATGCAGTTCTGAGAGCTTGAGTGGCAGACCCCTAACAGGGAATGCCACTGCAGCCACTTACCCAGCACCAGCCATGGGATAATCTCATGTTGACTGTTGCTCTGGCAGGCACCAAAGTCATGAAAGGCACTCCAGAAGTGACATAATCGGTTTTATGATGAGTTATGGGTGCTGACAGATAACTCTTGAGCAAATTATTAGTGAACTTGATTATTCTGCACTCCAAGTATGGAATTGCATAAAGTAGAACTACTCTAATGCAATTAACTTCTAAACATTAAACAAAACAGCAAGAGGGAGGAGTGTTTCCATTTCTAGAGGAAATAAGAGGGTTTTTTATAACATACTGTGATATTTCCATTCTTTAAAAATGAAGAAGATGACAGGTAGATTCTCTTCCTGAAGCAAATAGAATGGAAAGTATGCAAATGGAATAAAGAGACTGCTGCACTGTTGGTAAATGAAATTCACATTTTGACCACAGATAAGGTGCAGCACAAGAATGTTGACTTAAGGCACTCTCTAACAGGATCATACTGTTCTGTTCCTTTGAAGCATGGAAGGGATATATATTTCCATTTATCCGTTGTTTAGTCCCATTAATTCTCTAATATAAGGAACACTCATTCATCTTGGCAATGCAGAGATGTCCATAACTTTGGTAGTTTCTTTCTCTGTAATCTCTATGAATATGAAAATCTGTGGTTTGGTGCATGCTACCTGTGCCAAGTATTTTGATCTTCCTGCATGGTGTCTGCAAATGAGCTTGGTGGTTTTTTGTTTGTTTTTTAGAAGTTTTTTTGTTTGTGTGGGGGGTTTTTTGTGGTTTTTTTCTGTTTGTTTGTTTGATTTGTTTTGTTTTGGGCTTCTTTGGTGGGGTTTTTTTTTGTTTGTTTGGTTTCGGGTTTTTTGAGCATACCAAGATAATGCAAGGTCTCAAACTCTTACAATTCCAAAGACTTCTGGGATTTTGCATATTTTGAATCACTAGAATAGTACTGTCAGCAGAGGATCTGTGTGGCAGTTTTACCAGAGACATTTCTAACAGCCGGTTATTCCTAGTGTAGATATTTCCAACAGAGTACTTTCACATTCCTGTGCTGTTCCTACTACATTGTGCCCTTTTGGGATTCAGATCCTTCTTGAAAAAGCTCTGTGGTGTTGCCAATAGCCTTTGCATCGAGGCTTCTGTACGTTCCATTGAGGTATCTTGTGTTTTCATTTAAAAGTTTCCTCTGTGTAGAGACAGAGGATTTGGCAGAATTGTTTGATTTCTGAGCAGCAGAGACAAAAATTACTCCAGTGAGAGATACAGCACCTAAAGTGTTAAAGAGTTTGTATGGTACATGCAGAACTCATCTGAAATACTGAGCAAACAGAAGTCTGATGCACCTGAAAATATTTCATATCCAAGCCAAGCCCAGAAAACCCTGTGTCCTTGCAAGGCCCAGGCAGATATACGGCAGCCTTCCCCCACGTCACCGTGTGGAGTGCTAGCTGGAAATTCCTCCTATATGCTCTGATTTCCATCATGAAAATGTGACACTTTGGAGTGTCAATTTTCACAGGTAATCTCTCCAGTAAGCTTTCTTCAGTGATGTATTCTGTTCGATGTAATTTTTAAAATTCCTGTCTTCAGTCGTGTGTGCCAGACTTTCCCATCATCTCTCAGTCTCTTCATCAAAGGCACGAGTTCTGCACAGACCAACAGAACTCTCATGTCTTTTTGAAGGTGAATTATGTTATGATCTTGCTCTTTCAAAATGAATTATTCAAGCCTTCAGCCAACAAACAGGAATATGGACTGGGGTAAGGGGCAGAGGTGCCAAATGAGGTTAACACAGCAAAAGCACAGGTCTCAGTGTATGAAGTGAGGACCAAGCTGGGGTCCTGATCAATATCCATATTTTAGACAGCCTACTGTTGATACTGAATTTTTAGATGTGGAGTTTGACCTTGTTGTGAATATACCAGAAATGTCTGGGGTACCATGTGTGTGCTCTGTCACACATGAAAACACCTGCATGGGCGTTTTGGGCTAAGAAAATGCACTGTGACTTGGGGCATCTCTTAATTATTTTCTTTGTCCTCCCACAGCAGCAGTTCATGGTTTTTTCAGAGCTCTCCTCTGCCTCAAGGTGAGGTAGCAGCATAGGTGCAGTGTAATGTGCCAGTTGCACCCTAAGTTGAATGATTTGCTTTTTTTTTCTGACCAGCATCTCATATACTGGCTCTGAGAATCTTACTGGTAGTTATGGTTTGATGGTATTTGAGATGTTCAAAGCACAACCTTATTGTCTGTGGTTGCACTCTGAATACACACAAACCCAAACTTGTCTGTGTTTTCCTTAAGAGCAGCACAGGCACCCATATTTCACAGGAATAGTTTGATTTAGCACATATTCTCTTAAGCACACAAGTGAGAATTTTTGTTTTACCTTTAGCCTTCATGCATGAAAGAACATATAATCCAGTTCAAGCAGAGGGTAAATACAAACCTGCTGAAAACTCCCTTCTACCAATGTGTATTTTATTCTGTGGCTATTGTCAGCAGCAATAAAAACAAGAGCAAATCTGGTGATATAACCTGGCACAGTAACTTTGGGGATGCTCTGTGCATTGTGGTGAACAGGAAAGTAACAACATTCAAAACGAAAAGAAGCTGTCTGGGGATTTTCTCAGCATTAGATGTGAGAGAGGTGACTTTGCTGCTAAAGACATGAGGTTTTCTGACAGACAGTCATACTGTGTTTGGCCAGACAGCATATTCTCTGTGTGCTCCAGCCTAGTTAGGGGAGATATGCTTGGAATTTTTCAGTAGTTCTTTGTTCCTAAAAGCAAGTAGCCTCAAGGACTCTTGCACTTTATACTTGAACTCTGATGGATAAAGACTAGGTAATAAAAATAAGCTGAAATTGCAGAACCCCTGGTAAAAATTTGATGAACCAGCTGCACCATCCAGCACAGCTTCACTTGGTTCAGTCAGGTATTAAAAAACAGCTCTGTTCCCCTGCCCTCTGAAATTTTTCATATATTTTCTGCTGATATGTTAATATGCTTCCTTCAAACTGGAAGAATTATTACAGGACAGAACTAATTACATTTCCTCCTGTGACATATATTCGTGAGGTTGTGGGAGGATGTCAGGGCTCCAGTATTACAAGATTGTTTCTGGGCTTCTTTTTTTTGTTGTTGTTTGTTTTGAGCCACTGGAATGTAATGCTTTCAGCTTAGAGAACTCTGACAACTATGAAAATACCAACATAACCAGGAGGTGTGGTTTCAATGAACAAGAGAGAAAAATCAAAGTACAGCTGCTGTTAGTAGCATGGCTTGTGTAGAAACCATCCCCGTGGATAGTCTGTGTACATTCTTAGCCTGTTCAGTTCTCTGACTGAAAAGAGAAAATACTTTCTACATTCCTTAAATAGTTTTGATATTGCACTAAGACTGCATGTTCTTTAAAAAAGTTATCATTGGCTTCTGTCAGTGTTTCTTAACCAGATTGCTCTTCAGAACCATTAGTTCCTGAAGTCCTCTTTTAGACCTAAATTGTACTTTGTTGCTCCCAAAATTTGTCTGCCAACTGTCAGTGAAAAGGAAAAAAAAAAAGTCATCGCATCATTTTTCAAACTAGAGTTGGAATTTAAGTGAAGGAAGCAAATATGTCAGCTCCATCTGATCCAATCAAACCACAGGATAAACACATAAGTTGATACATAATGGATCATCCTAAATCTTAGGATAGAAAGCCAAGATTGATGTTGTTTGTACATCTCATGGAAGACATTTCTTTACTGCAAATTACAGCAATCTGACTTAGCAAAAGAAGAAAGGTAGGAGTGAGAGGAAACATTGCTTAATCCCTATTTTATATACGAGAAAATGAAATACCATGAGTCAAAAATGGTACTTACGATAACTGAGTAACTACTTCATTTCCTCACCTGAATACGGAATGAACTTGTAAAATCTGATTTCTTTGACACTGTAGACAAAGACTGGGGCATATTTCAAAGCTGCAGCTAGATTTCTAAAGGTGGAATATGAGAAATACTTGGGATATGGTGAAATTTCAGCTACTGGCTGTGACCCACTGAACATTTTTTTTCTCTGTACTGAGGCCACATGAGTTTCTGTGCTAGTGGGACTTACTTGCCTTGGAAAGAAGTTACGTTTTCCACAGCAATTCCTTCCTTTGCCGTGCCTTGTTTTAGTTGAGATCTGACTGCAGCTCTATCTGCATTGGTGACAGGCTCTCAGGAAAGATGTCTGTGACAGGGGTCTTATTTTTTTGGGGAGGTTTTGTCTGCTGGTTGATGATCATGACTGTACAAAGAAGCCACTGTTTATTTATTGCACAAGATTGTTTTCAGTTTGTCCAATAGTGGCTTTTTACTGTGTAATGAGAAAAATCTATTTTATATCCTTTGCTTTTATTTCAAAAATATAAGTTTGCTGTGAGGGATGTCAAACAATTGGACAAGTGCATGTGTTTTTTAAGGAAAGTCAACACATATGTTTATAGAATCATAGAATAATTTGATTTGTATTCAGCCACTGAAATCCAACAACTTTAAATCTGAACAATTCTAAAAAAATGAATCTGAAGCTTGCTTCTCTAATAGGTGTATGCCTGGGGTTATTTGAATATTCCCCTGTTTCCCACTATCCTGTTCTTCACACACTTACTGAATTTATCAGACTCTAATTTTATTAATCCATTCTTTAGCATCAGTACTACCGTAGGCATTTGTTATCAGCACACCTGTACTGAATTTGGTGGCTTTACAAGGAAGATGAATTTTTCTTTAAAGAAGATGCCAATGTTGTAGAGGGATGGTTCCTTTGGGTACTCTAAAAGTACTTTGTTGTAGCAGCTCTCTGTAGGAGCTCTTTTCTGTCTACAGATCTTTTGACAAAGATGTCAAATCAGACAGTTCTTTCCCCAGTGCATGCATCTTAAAACATTACGTTTCTACTAACAATAATGTAGAAACTGCTCTTTTGTTTTTTTCCTTTTTTTTTTTTAATTTAGCATATTCCAATTTACATTTGAGTGAATATGAGGTAAAGTCAGTGGAACTTTAGTATGTGCTTTTGTACTAAGAGTTAATTAGCTGGTTTTGCAAACAACTTGCAGAAAGACCTGGGGAAATACAGCTGCTAAATTGTGCGTTTCTTTGTTCATTTTAGTTTTCCGACCATACTCATAATTTCCCTTGCTGTACAGTTGTACAATGTATTCTAGACATGTTTTTCTTTATATTGTTCTGTGACATAGCTACGATCACATTGCAGATGCTAAAGTTTACAGATACTGAAGTTTGCTTCATGAGCTCAGTCCTGAATTCGAAACCAAATTTTCAAGACTTCAGATCCTCTTAAGCAATTTTAAAGTGACAGATTTCCTCAGGAGCCCAGTCCATAGTGGTTTTAATCTTGTCCTTAAATGTGGACACCTATTTTGGCATTGAAGTGGTAGGTGAACTCTTCTGAAAGCATGCTCTTGATGCTGAGCATTTCTTGGGATTGTAGCCATCCAGAGAGGGAGGATAAGACCAAAATTAAACATCTAGGCAGGGCGTAAGAAATGTGTGTCCTGAGAAAAAGCTCCCAAGAACCAACACATTATGGCCTGAGGGATGGAAGGCCTGAAGGAACCTAAAAGTTAAGCACAAACTAATGTCTGCCCTTATTTAAGTTTAGCCCTTAAATCCTGGTCAGGAGCCAAAACAAACAGCTGAAACTTCAGATTTCAATATGCAGTGCCATGGGATTCTCTACTTGCATTTTACATTGTGTGGCACTAATAGGAGTGGCTGGGCCTGTTTCAAATCCCTGCACTTTGATGCCTTCATTGCAGATGTGCTGTGAAAATCTGATCCCAGTGGCAGATAATCTTCATTTGAAATTCTTATTCTGAATGGTTTTTTAACTGGTTGTGTATGACAAACCTGATGTATTCTCAGTGATAAAAATCTTCCAAGATGTTTTTTTTTAACATAATCCTGTGCATGAAACTGTAGTCTGCCCTTGTCCTTTATTCCCTTTTATTCTCTCTCCTAATACATTGATATGCAGGCAGTTCAACTGGGTATAACTAAAAAGCACAATTAGAAAAGAGTATTCCCACTTGGATAACGAGGAGGGGCAGAGGCAAATAAACTCAGACTCCTCCAACCAGGGTCACTTTGGCCTTCAGGACTCACATGCCCAAGTGTGATCCCATTTTCCATTTGAGTCCAACAGAATAGAATCAAGCCTGTGTGTTAATATTAATGAGATTTAATTAACCAACAGGAGTGATCACCCCACCCACCAGCAGTTCCTTGGGCCAGGGGCTGGGTTTTTGTCTGTAGCAAACTAACCATACAACCAAAGCAATATAAAAGATACACTTTCCTACAGTGGAAATGATATTTCTATTTCATAAGCAGAGATCATATGCTGGCTATGAAGCTATTTTTTATTTTAATACCTTCTTGTAAAACTAATGGCTAGGAGTTTCATAAATTGCAGCCTAATTCCAACCATGCACATATAATATTGATTTTAAAAGGTGCAGCATCTGTATCATCTATTGAAATAATTTTAGTTCAAAATTTAAACTAATATTACAAAGTGCTGCATTTGGACCTAAAGTGTTTCATGACAAGGATCCAGTGGCCAATAAATGAAAAACAACATTTCAGAAGGGTAGATGAGAAGAAGGATAGAAATTTTTCTGGGGTGATGGAATAGTATAGTCTAGTATACTGCAGCCTTTTCCTCATCTAAAAGTGATATGACTGTAGAAATAGAGAGAAATATCTTCAAAAGCAGGTTACCAATAAAACTGTATGTCCTGAGTGATGCTTACTATGAGGACTTGTTCAGGAAAAAGTAGTTTTTTCTTAGTTATGGGATAATTCTTTAATCTCAGAGATTCCTTGTCTTTTCCTTAGATGAAAGAATAGCCCATTTATTTTATTGCTGAGATAGATCAGTAATAGGTGTACAGGGATATTGCATGTGTATATTCTGAGACAGGGCCAAAGTTCTACTTAATCTGTTTTAAATTATCACAGATAAGCAATAAAACAATCTCCATGTTGCTACCATCAGATGTGATCCATCCACATTTGTGTGCTTACTTCTTTAGAACAATGAAACTCTGAATGGAGAACATTTGCTTTCTTGTGACAAAACAGTTCTAATTCCTAAATGGCCAAATAAATAGCAATACATTTGCATCTGACTGGTTTTTTTAAAATTTATTCAAAGCACTTAATTGGCGAAGTCATTCTTCTGCTGGCTTATTTGAGCTGTATACGCACACACAGACTTCATGAAATCAAAATATGTGAAAAAGATGTTACTAAAGATTATCTGCTCAGTGATATTTTCTATATTTTTATAAGATATGTTAAATGTAACAGAATTTTAATTTTCTTTTTTATTAATTAAAAGAGTACTGACAGTTGTACACTGTGGCAAACTGGCAGACTTTTAATCACAGCTTTGCAAAACATCCAAGGCAATAAAAAATACCAAACAAAAAATACCAAACAAAAATTCATTGGTTTCTTCTCAAATTAGCTTATTTTTTCAATAGATCATGATTCTAATGGGTCTTCTTTTAAAATAAGAGCTTTGGAACACAAAGGTGAAGATTTTGTAATTTGTAATTTATTTTATTTTTAATTTCCTCTCTAAGGTGTTTCCTTGAGATACCATTTTGAGGAATCTATTTTTAATAACGTTGTGACAGTTGTCAAGGTGCCAGCATTTCTTAATCATACAGATTTCACTTTTTAAAACTACTGATTAGTGCTCTCTGTTAGATAACTGCACCTGATATAAACAGATGAGCCCCAAATTTGACTAAATTTGATTATAGTCCTGGTTCAGTGAAGTTCACTCTGGCTTCACCCAGTACATGGCTGGTTTCTTAGCTGCTCATGAAGTGTTTGAGCCTGTGAGTGAAGATGCACTCTTGGATTTTCAGGTACAAACTGAGAGGCAGCAGCTGCAGATCCAACTCTTTATATTTCAGAATAAAATGTGTTGTTTTGTTCTGCTTTGTGAATGCCAGACCTGTTGGGAATTCAGTTATAAACCATATTCTGGATCCTGTTGGTAATCCCCCAGCACTGTGCCATGCTTGAGACAGGAATTCAGGCTTAAAAGGATGCAGAGGAGCACTTTGCAGACAAAAGGCTAAATACTTATATTTATGCAACTGAAAAACTTGATTAGACTCAGTGGAATAACTGTTCTGCTGCAGAAGTTTAAAGTGCCATTGTAATTGATCGAATTAACATGGAGAAAAGTTTCTTTTTCTTCCCTTTATTTTCACTCCAAATAAGGAGGACATTCCTTTGTATGGGCAGAGATTGTGGCTCAGCACACTATGGCCTTTCATATTTGGGTATTGCTCTATCATGAGATGATCTAGCAGATGAGTTTTTAATAGAAAGCCTGTATGTAATATAAGGAATTATATAAATAGTGTTAAAGTAAAACAGTTTATGTAAGTGCTTAAAGAAAATGTAGTAACTTTCACTGTTACATATCTGGTTTTTAATGTCATTTATTGACCTTACCATGGAAGAAAATTATTGGAATTTAAGTTGTCAGTTCAGCATTTTTCCTGCTTTTTAGTAGTGTCTCAGGAAGAGTAAACAATTCTTAAAATAACGAGAACTGCTTTCTTCCACCTGTCTTTACTACATCACTTCTGATTCCCTACCTCTTCCCTTCCTGCCACCTATATCCCGTCAAATTCTGAGCTGAATGCCAAGTTTTAACACCTGCTGCTGGAATTGGATTTCAAAAGGCTTTGAAGCTAATGTAATAATTAAGATCATCAGACGTCTCCATCAGTTGAATGTTGCTGACGTTGTGGTTTCCCAGTTCCCCTAAGCCAATCTGGATGCTGCCACGGAGTGAGCAGGATTAGGTTCGATCTGACTGAAAAGTAATCATTTGGGTTTGCTGTTGGTTTTGCTCTAGGCTTTGTTTTGTTTTCAGCTCTCAGATCTGATTTGCCATACGAGCTTTAGTGCCTGTGGAAAGATGACAGTGAAAAGTGCATGTGGAGCGTGGCACAGGGGTTATTCCAGTGACAGCATAATTTCTGTTAGGCTTTGAAATTTGAACTGAAAGGGTGTTAAAATTGGCCTGAGGAGGATTAGTTCTTTGCATGCACTATGGCAAGTTGATTCCTAGATCTGCTTAAAATGCATGCCTTAAATTTAAATAGTCCTTTCTGCATCTGTTGTTGATGTTATTCCAATAGAATTGTAGAAGCATCGTGGCTAAACATGCCGTATAATGCCAGATTGCTGTTTTTACAAGAAAACCCCAACAACTGAGGTGCTTTGTGGATGGAGTGTGATTTATTTTGAACTTTGAATGAGAACATGAGAAATAGATTACAAAGGCTTTTATGAAATTCATTATTGCATCTGGACTTCAAGAACTCACTGTAGAAGTTCTGATTGGAATTTATAAAACATGATTAAGAGTTGATGTGTGAGGGCTGTGTGTGTAATTTTAAGTTCTGGTGCTAACATCTGAGCCCCAAAACTGTGATTTAGAAATAAATCTATTGCTTGTAATGGCAAAGTGCATGGGAAAAATCAAAAACTAATCAAAACTTTATTTAGGTTTTATTGGTAAGATTTACATATCTGTTATGGTTTGTATAAATCTGTTGTGGGGTTTGTAGATAGGCTTTCAGATTAGTAAATCCATTTGGACAATATTTGCTGAGAACCTAAGGGATATGCATTACTTGGCATTTAGGAGAGACCATGCTTTAGTGAAATTCTTAAAAATGCTTTCCCATTTTAGTGGTGACGGTCTTTATGGTGAGTTACTGAAAACTGAGCTCTATGAAAGCAGATTTGCATCTCCCAGTTTTATTAGGGAACCACTGTTTTTATTTACCACTAATAAACTGGTTTTATAATGCAGCTTTAGTATTGCTCAGTATCTAAAGAAAAATTAGTTCCTGTTCTGTATGTTTTAGAAAGCTCCTTTTCAGAGTTAAATCAAACACAAATCTGGTCTAGCTTGACTTTTAGCAAGCTTGGTTTGCTGACTTTTGGTTTGCTGTTTAGTTACTCAGACTCCAGCGTTTTTGTTGTGTGCTTTACACGTTTTGGAAACTGTGTCACTTGCCACAAGCTGTAGTTAAATAATCACAGTTTATCTAACTGGGGAAATTACGTGAATAAATGAAAGACAAGTTAATACCAGTTTTTTTAACAGAAAGCTGTGTGTTCAAGGGTGCATGGTTTTGGTTTGAATGGCTCTGCCAGATGATAATTTTCTACAGCAATGTTATCAGATACAAAGAAGAGATTGCCCTGAACAGCCATTTAAAGATTTTTGCTTTCCCATTCTGGATAGCCAAGACAAGGCTATCAGCAGAAGGACAAAGCTGGTCTGGAATACAGGTCCTGTGAAGAGCAGCTGAGGACTTTGGTGTTGTCTTGTTGGGACAAAAGGAGGCTGAAGGGCAACCTCCAGTGACAGGACCTGTGGGAATGGTGCTGACCTGTGCCAGGGAAGGCTTGGACTGGATATTAGAAAGCATTTATTTTCCAAGAGGGTGGTCAGACACTGGAACAGGCTTCCTGGAGAGGTGCTTGCTCCCCCAAGCCCAAGTGTTCAAAAGGCATCTGTACAATGCCCTTAACACTCTTCAACCTGGTCAGCCCTGAGTTGGCCAGGCAGTCACACAGAATGGTCCTTGTAGGTCCTTCCCAACTGAAATAGTCAATTCCATTCTATCCTCTGTGGATGCCTTCTCCTAGACTTTTTCTCTAACACTGTTCACAAGCCTGGGAAGGTTTGACAATGAGTTTTACACCAGCTTTGTGAAGTCTCATGACTTATAATCTGGTTACTCAGCACACAGAACATGTTTTTAATAATTGCCTCTAGAAATTTGCTTGTTCCAAACATCAGCACTAAGCAGCTTATATGAAGCAAGAGGGCTGAACTCTTAGTGAGAACCACATTTTGTATCTCTGCTTCATCACTAGCTTTTATTTAAGATGACAGCAAAGTGAAATGCAGTTAGTTTGCTGTGTCAGAGGTCACATTGCAAGAGGTAAAAGCACAGTACACAGTGCTGAAAAGTTCCTGGGAATTTCTGCATTCCTCTTCAGTTGATTCATGGGAACTTCCTTCTGGAAGGAAGAGCCATGATCCTATAGCAGTGCTCTAATCTCAATCAATGCTATTTTAACGCTTTTTAGCATAAAAGCTAATAATTCATACAGTCTCCAGTATTAACAGTTGCCATTCCTAACAGCTATATTGTAATAAAAAAGCAACATGATAATGAATAAGAGATTGTAAAATTGTATGAGCACATTAAGACAGGCGTGTCTGTTGGAATCAAAGATCTGATATGAGGAGCTGTTTAGCAACTATTGCAAATACAATGAGAATAGAGCTGCATGAAAGAACCTGAATAACAGGAGTGTGTCTTTACTACATCACTTGAAAGGAAGGAGTAAATTTGAATTTAAATGAACACAGCCTGCAGAAGATCCTGAGTTAAATCATGAGAATTTTGGAATTAATTTTCACATAGCCATGAAATGCTTTAAGATTGAGTATCTGGTCTCCCTGGCCAATTCAAATTTGAATACTATTTATCTTTTGTGAAAGTGTGATCCTAGAAAAAGTACTTCTCAGGTAGGAAAAGAGCATATAATGAGAAATACATGATGGAATCATTGACTGAACCCCTCTCTACAGCACAGCTTGATTTTGGGGTAATTGTAGGGTGAGGTCAGGCCTTTACATAAATATCATCTTTTCTAAAAGTGATGAAGAAAATGGGCCCACAGAAACATTCTGTCTCAACTGACATAAGTGATATTCTTCTGAACTCCGAGTTCCAGCCAGTGCTCTCCTTTTGATTGACATATCTAAGGGAAATTTCAAGCTTTTTTCTTCCTTTTTTCTTGAGATAAACTGAACAAACTTGCAGCTGACAGGATCTCATATGAGATCCTAATGAGGCAAAGAGAATGAAATATTTCTTTTTATGCTGAAGTGCCAAAACTGTAATGACATTGTATCATGGTTTCCAAAAAAATATAAAGATTAAAAAAACTTGCTTGTAACTCAGTAGTTATTTTGCATAATGTGGTGGACTGAATGCTGAATGTTGAGGAAACGAGTTAATCAAACTTTTCTGTCTCATCTCTTTTTTTCCTTTTTCCACGTGACCCTGGGAATCTTTCATTTGCGTTCCCTTTCTCTTACAGGAAGAAAATCTCTGTCCACAGTAGAATCTCACAGGACACGGGAGAATTAATTATTTGGCAATATGGAACTATTTCTAATTGTTTTCTAACAATTTTTTTTCCCACATAAAATGTGCTGTAGATATTTGTTCAAGTGCTTATCTAAACCAGCCTATCTCAGTAACTGTGTTCTAAATGCTTCATTTATATCACTTCATTTTAAAATGAGCATTATCCTAAATTAGTAAGCTATTTGCTGTTCCAAACAGCACTACTCTATCAATGAAACCCACATAAAAATAGCTAAATGTGAAAAAACGAAGTAGTCCAAAACGAAGTAGATTTTGCTAAAGTAGCAAATTTTAAAAATAAATAAATAAAATTAGGAATTTCACGTCAAAGCTTTAAAACATTCTTCACTGGAAGAATTTTTATGATCCAATTAAAAAAAAACCACATCAATTATTGAAAATTTCTTTTCAAAATTTCCCATCTTGCCTTGTTGTAGTAAACTGGCAGTGCAATGCTGACATGATTGTTCTTTACCCCACTAAAACTAT
The DNA here is from genome assembly GCA_026261815.1 of Monarcha castaneiventris obscurior. NCBI lineage: Eukaryota > Metazoa > Chordata > Aves > Passeriformes > Monarchidae > Monarcha > Monarcha castaneiventris. Next base: position 5,954,984 of record JAMPIT010000437.1, read on the forward strand.
TACTGTATTTCTTTGAAAGGCTCCTCTTCCACTGATTTTCTGTTGAAAATTGGATCACTCCTGCTTATGTCGAGAGACTTGAAAGGATGAAACCCCGCACAGAAATATTGCAGCATTCTTCTCTACTGTGTCAGAAGTAAACACACTCACAAAACACAGTCCCAGTAGCAAAGAAGAGAGCAAGAGTGTGACAGCTGAAAGAGATTGGGTAGGGATTGGATACTCAGAGGAAATGCTTGACTGTGAGGGTGGGGAGGCCCTGGCACAGGGTGCCCAGAGAAGCTGTGGCTGCCCCATCCCTGGAACTGGCCAAGGCCAGGTTGGATGGGCCTTGGAGCAACCTGGGATAGTGGAAGGTGTCCCTGCCCATGGCAGGGGGTGTTAGAGATCAACTCTATAACACATTTAATTACAGTCTACCTTAGAGATCTAATTTCTTTCCAAATTACAGTATCCAGTTAACAGATAAAATTAATTTTGAATGGGATAATTCCATTTCAAATCTTGTTTCTTGCTATCTGGCACATTTTTAAATTAATCTGTATTTGCTGGAGAAGGACCAAGGTACTCTAGAGCCATTTGTTTTTCTTACTTAGAGAGAAGCAAACAAAAATAAATCTGAAGATGCTTGGGTATGGCCAATATCTGAATCCACAGCAAGTGCTTTTCTCTCATCATACCCTTAGAGTTACTAAATCATCAGTCTCTCATTGCCTACGTGTCACAAAAGAACTTCGGCTTGTGTTTTTTTTAAGCAAAACTCTGGAACATGTAATTTTTCTCCTCTTGGTGCCTTCTGCTGGGCTCTACAGCCACCCTTTTTCCAGGCCACACTGCAGGAGAGTGAAGGACTTGTTAAAGGTGCTTGGCTGAGGCTCTTCAGCCCCATAAATGTACCAATCTCAGAGATGTGTCCTGTGAGTTGGTCTTGACTTTGGTCTTACACAGCACTCATGTCCTGACAAGAGAAATTACCTTCTTGCTTGCCTAAGAAAACAGGTTCTTACACTGGCAGGAGCACCCAAATTCTGACAAGTTCTGGACAGTTGTGTTGTAATTATGTAACAGAAGACAGTGGCTACATGGGCACATCTTTAAGAGCCGAGCTCTAGTTCCAAAATAAAGAGATATAAATCTGTGTCCCATTTAATATCCCATGCATTCAGCCTGTCCAGAAACAGGTGATATGTTGTTGTTAATGATCTACTTTTCATCTCCCATTTCTATGCACAGTAAATTGCTGGAAGATTTTCCTGGTGGACTTTTAGGAACAGAAACCAATACTTGCAAATTCATACATAGTTTTTAAAATAGCAAGCCTTTAGAAAATATTACAGTGCATGAAGTTGTTGCCCAATATATTCAAAACTGGATCAGAAACCAAAGCAAGGAACTGAGAGTCTTGGTGAGGAGCACAAAAAAAGGAAACATGTGGGTTTGATCAATATGTTAAATTTTTTATTTTTTTCCCCTGCTGATAGTTCAGCTGTGCGCTTTTATTCTGTTCTAGCATTTGGAGGGGAGAAAAAGATGCAGAAATGATAACAAGAATTTTGTATTCTTTCACTAAACTGGGATCTCAGTTGTCCTGCTTCTGTAGAGATATTTTATCCTGTAGCCAAGTTCTGGGCTAGGGATGATTTTGCTACACAGTAAGAAACTATTAAGTAAATCTAGTGGGCATGCAGCTGGGTAGGTTTTGGTTTTTTGCTCTTTTTTAGATGTCGTCAAGAAACATTTTTTAAAGGCCTGTAGTTTCTTTCTTCATATTCTATCATTTTCACTGTGTCACTGTGGGAAGCAGGATGTTTCTGTTTACTGCTTGTGCTTTCTTTGCCTCAGTTACTATTAAGACATATCTAAATTAAAGGTAATTATGAGCATATATGAAATAAAATTTTTGAATCAGTGAAGAATGAATACATGCTTAGTGTATCACTCAGAAAAGCTGTGACATATGCTGCTGAAATATGTTTCATTTAATTAAAAACCTTCAAGTTTTGTACATTTCAGCTTGAATTGCTTCACTGATGTAGATCATAGAAGTAGAGCTGGTCTTGTGGGAACACTGTAGGAACAACAAAAACTACCTCTTTGCCTTAAAATACACCCTTTACTTGTCATGACTTTCTAGTATCTCGTTTAAACTATTTATATCTTCATGCCTTTTATTGTATTTAAGAAAAGGGGATTTTAGTGAAACACCTCAGAGCTTTAGGGCTTTTATAAGGAAAGGACATAATTGGCCAAATTAACACTGTCACTGTTCTCACTGCTATGCAGCATTAGTCTACAAACCTTGGCAGTGATCATTGCTGGATACACATCCTTCACATACCAAGAAAGGAAATTCACTATTACACATGAATTAGACTGAAATCGCTGTACCTTTTACTGGCGGCTGAATGTCCAAATTCATGTTGGAGGAATCTACACAGCACTTCAGATATTCCAATCTGGTTGTACTGCCTGTCTTTTTTATTTGCTTACCTACAGCATCTTGGACTGGATATAAATGTTCTGGCACACCACAAAACATCTCCACTGACACTCCAGGAGTTGGGCTCCTTGGTTGTGCCCAAGGGTGTCCTGTAAGCAGAACTCTCAGGAAGCTGCTAATGAGATTTTCCATATTCTTATTCCTTTTATTTCTTCCTACTTTCATATTGTCAAGTGTAAATGGATTTCAAACAGATGATTGAAATTTATAATACCTTCAATAATCATGTTTCTCTTCAGTACATTACTTGTAAGTTATGTTCCAGACCCTCAGATAGTCTCACCTTAATTTTTAAACAGCAGCTTCAAAGGGACGTAACACAAAGAGAACCCTCCTCCAGAACAGCCCTTCTGTGAAAGATTGTCTTAATTTAACTTCCCTGTAAACATCTTAAGGTGTAAATTTAAATTATCTGTAAACAGTTAAAGGTGTAAGCTTACTTTTTTGTTTGTTTGTTTGGTTTGGTTTTTTGGTTTGTTTGTGTTTTGGTTTTGGGGGTTTTTTTGTTTGTTTGGGATATGGTTGTCCACAGTCTTTCTCAGGCACTCTGTGCATTTTTGTTGGAGGCTGTTGGCAGGGTATTAACCTCAGGAGAACTCAACCTTAGAGCTCAGCTTCTTCTCCATCCAAACACAGGTCTTGTGTGTCACTCATAGGAGAAATATGGAAGCAGTCATGAAAAATTGGAAAGTAAACAGAAAGAAATACAGTCATTTGATTTACAGGTTGACACTTGTCATCTTCACCAGGAGGCAAAGAAAACAGTGAATTTCCAAAGGTTATAAGAGTGGAAGACAGTACTTTTTCAAAAATTTATATTCTCAGCTTGGACAGTTCCCTAAATTGCCACAGAAACTCTAGAAAACATATCCTTGTTATTAAGCTAACTATTTCTACCAACTTTTGAGTTTTATTTGAAGATGTGAAGCAATACTACCTTTTTGGAGAGAAACTAACCAATGTTCAGTACCTACACAGGGAAATTTTTTTTCTACCCTGACTTTTAGTCCTTGTTAATTAATTGAAATCTTTCTTAATTCGAAGAAAAAAAATATAGTGACCATTCATGCTCCTCTCTCTTTGCATGAGCCTTTCAGAACTACTTGAGCTTCAGCTAAGCAACTCATTAGCAAAGTTCTACAGACTTCTAATTTTTGGATGTATGATTTCCCTGTATTTTCTGAAAAACAGAACAAAGCATTGGGGGTACACATACCGTTGTAAAATCCTGCAGTCTCCTCTGGTCCATAACTGTGTTTCTTGGACTATTTTTACCATAATTTCCATATTTGTAGTGAACTTTCAAGCTTCCATTCTTGTATGACTAGGTAGGTAAAAAAATTATTGAAGTGTGACTGTGAGAATGAGCAACTAATAACTTTAAATGTACTGCCTGTTCCAATAGTCTTCATTTTCAAAGTGTTTCAAAAGCCAGCAAAACTAGAAATCTGGCTTTTAGGGTCCATGTAGGCAATACTTGAGATGATCTTGAGTCATGTGATTTTAACAGGAAGATTTTTAGTGTTAAGAAAGAAGCTCTTTCTCACTTTCTCTTTGGTTGGTTTAGTCCACTGAGTTGTGTTGCTTTTCTTGCTAGGCTTAGTGGTTTTAATTCAAAAAAAGTAATGAAGAGAAAAATGCAAAACACATCCTTTACACTGCTAAACAACCACAGTAATATGTTTAGAAAATGTATTGAGCTGCCTAATCCAAAGCTCACGGAAACTGAATGCAGATTGATAGCAGTGGGATGTAATTAGGCTCTGCTGGCTTTTTTTTAACCCTTGGGAGTTAAATAAGATCACTTTTCCTGAGAAGCACATAGTGAGGGAAGGGATGACAGTATCAGAGCTGAGATAACAGCCAAGGTTGGCTGATGTCCACTCACGTCTTTGACACAAGAGGTGCTTTGGAAAGGTTATTTCAAAGCTCAGGATCCATTTCCAGAGGGACTGGTGGCACTGGCAGGTAAGCAGTGTGGGATCTTCCTGACTCTATCCCTTTTAGTTACCAGCTTTATTTAGTACCTGCTATCTAACCTGGGGTGAGGAAACACATACTCCAGTTAACATTTCCAGCAATACAAGAGGATTATTTTTAGTGGACTAAAAACCAAAATTAATTCTAGACTTTTGGGGCAAGTCAAGTTTCAGTCACACTGAGCAGTAAGACACAAGAGACAAAATTGTGTTAAGAGTTCTGCTGACCTTCAGTGTTTAAAATAATGCCTGTACATAGTGCAGATCACTACACATAAGTTTTTTTTATTTGCATTAGTCTAGGCAGACTTTGTGACATGCTGCTGACTTTCTTTCCTCTCAAATATGAACTTGGAATGAAAATAAAATACCATGGATGAGATACTGTGAACCATTATGATAACTCATGCTAATTGAAGTTAGATTTCAGGATTTATGAATTATCTCTGCTCATTAGATTAAACTAAAGAACTTTGAGGTCATTTAGTCCATTCGTGCTGGTACAATATACTTACTTCCTTTTTTCCTTGGTTGTAGTTAACTACAAAGAGAAAAGTCTTGTGCTGCTTTATTTGATGAACTGTTCCACAATCCAGAATGACTTCTCACAAAGTTTTTTCCTTCTCTTGTTCAATAGAAATAGTTTTCCCTTAATTACATCACTTTTAGTTGTTTCTTTTAATTTTTACTTGGAAACTTGAATTTCCTGTAACTACTGTGTTCTTCATTTCTTTGGTAAAAGAGTCCTTTATTTTGAGATCAAAGAATTCTGATATACATTAGCACTTTAATTATAAGCTACAGAATGATAGCTGAATGAATAGGGTGAAGGCTTTTTTAGGCTAGCAGGGCTGACAATTAGAAAGGCTTTTTCATGCCTTGCAGCATAGCCTATTTTTTTTTTTTTTTTTGTTAAATATGGCTATTATTGTAAATGAAGATTAACAATCACTAATAGCTACTGGGCTCTTTTAATGTAATATTCTGCACAAATAAACCCCTCAGCTTAGATGGTGCTGGTGCCCCCCTTCATCTCCTCTTTTGCAAATGTCAGTTGTTACTTAAGCAGAGTAAGCAGAAAAGGCAATTAACTCTCTGTCTTCAGTCAAGTTTAACCTCTGTCTCAGGGACACGGGGGTTTTGTGCAGAGAATTGCTGGAGGACTGGAGGTAAGATAAATATTAACAAATCAGCATAATATAGTGGTCTAATTTAATATTGTGTCTAGAGTCTGCTGTTCTCAGAATGGAAAATTTAAACATTTGGGAATGGAGAGACACAGCGATGCCTCCAGACTCCCTTGGGACAACCCTGTTGACTGTGACCCTCAGCAGGACCCAACTAGCAGCACTTAAAAATTGCCAAGATTTAGTGCCATTTCCAGTTTTCCTGTTTCAAGTATCTTGAGAGGTCAGTACTGATAAAGTGAAATGGAGTTTAAATGGTTGAGAAACTTGGAGTTTGTTACTTGTTACCTACTCGTTTTGCCTAATGAGTGAATTCTACAATCTATCATTTTCTAAAATTTGTCTGTATGTGAAAACTATTCTTTCTTTCTTTAAACCCAGTGTCAAATACACATTCTGATCAATGCCTCACTCCAGAAATTCCCCATATACTTTTTATTGGATGAAGCTTGGATGAAAATATTGTTCATTAGTGTTCAGAAGCTGTTACAGCATTATCCTGTACCCAAAAGAACAGTTCCTGAAGGGCTTTTTAGTTTTTCTGAAAAATACAAGTGAAAAACTAAACTGTGTTTTGTTTTTTTGATTTAGACATAGTACAATAACTTCTAGAAATTTCACTCTGATATCAGAATTTTTTGAAGATGATTTTCAGTGAATTTAAAGCTATTCAGAGTACCTCAAATGCCCATACCCATTTCCTTTCTACTGGCTGGGGGAGGGGGAATTCTCAGAGTCTAGAAAGCCTTAATGTATTTTTAAGTATGAAAATTAATTTTATCTGTAATTGCATCTGTCTTCAGTTTTAACATATGGAAGAGTTTTGAGATGAGTTTTTCTCTGATGGTGAATCGCAGCGCACTTGCACTCGAGCACGCCGATATCACTTCAGGTGCAGTCAGCACTGCCACTAATTTATTCATTCACTAGGGGTCAGTGCCATATTCTGCAGCACTTTTTCAGTTTGGGGGAAAATTTATTTGGAATTTTGCATAATATGGGGCAGTTATGCTGAGTGCACTCTGATTACAGTATGCCGAAGGACGTTTTAGGATTCTGATACATTTTCATCCTATAGGATTTTTTTTAATTCCATCCTTTTCTCCCTGCCCTTGTGATCAAAACATTTCTCTACATTGTAATTGTCTCTTGTCTTGACATATTTGCCTTGCAAGTCTTTTTTCCTCGTGTAATCCGTCTTTAGTGTTGTGTCAAAATGTTCCTCAGCTGTCCTTTTAATTTTGCCTTCTCCTCTTTCAGATGTTACCCAGGCTCCTGTTGATGTTTTGCAGCAAATTCCAACTTGTTTTTTTTTCTAAATAGTTCACCTTTTTCAGACTCCATCCCTTCCAGTCTCCAGACTCTTCAACTACTTCACTTTCACCTTACCTTTCACTGCAGTGATGAGGTCTTCACCCTTGTTGTCCTTGTATTTGGAATAGAAGGAGTAACATCTCCTGGAGTATTGTAAGATTATATTCTTTTAAAATGTGCTTCTCTGTGTACCATCAGATCATGCTGCCTTTGTCCTGTTAATATGGAAACCACATAAAGACACAGGCCATCATAATTTAATGATTTAATAACAGGTGTATGATTACAGACCCAGATGTGCTAATAAATCTCAATTTTACCTTCAGATACTTTGAGCTTTACTGCTGGGGTTCCTTATGAATTTCAAGAGCCATTCTATGATCTGAGTTTTCTTTCTTTGTTTTTATAAATATTCTGTAATGGGAAAGATTATTTATTAAGTCTTTATTCACTGTTTTCCAGGGACATGTTATAAAGATGAGGGAGTTTCTTTTTCAGGTAAAATGGCAGCCTCTGGAGCAGGGTAGCTAATTATAAAATACTTCAGTAGGTTCATCAAACTGACCTGAGATTTCCTAAGACTGAAAGAGTTTGTCAGACTTGGCATTTCCCCCAAGCCTGAGGGGAGGTTGCTCAGACCCAAACACATTCATCTTTAATTAATGGTTTCTTTTTAAAATAAAACAACTAACCTTACCCCACCTTTGTTGGTTAAGTCATAGTGTTTAATTACAGATCTCCTTTTGAGGTTTAAATATCAAATTATTATTGTAAGTCAACTGATTACTTCTTATTTTAGTTCCATTGAAGATTGAATGTTCTGATATGAAAAACAGTGTGAAAAAATTCACAGAAATTCCTCCTTTGAATTCTGATACTAGTAAAAAGCTTAAATACTTTTCTGGCTCTGTAAATACTATGCAAGTAAATCCAAGAGCAGAATCTAACCCTAATTGAAGTAATTGCTTAAGAAGGAAATGGAGCCTCTTTGTGAATGTTGCAGCATATATTGGTGTCTGGGGGTAGCCCCAGTGAATTCCCCCCTGAGGCAGAATGTGCCTTTTAATGTTGATGGGTCTTTTCTATGAGCTCTATACTACAGTGTGATATATTTTCAGCTTCCCTTGGATCCTCAGCACTGTGGTTCACTGGTGTCTCTCCCTCAGGGCCAGTCTGTCGTGTTTAATGAACTGTCAGTGCTCCAATCCTGACTGATTAGAGTGACCTAAGCGGAAAAATTGGTTGTACCTTTGCATCAAGAGGTGGCAAGAGAGAAAAGAGCAATATTTTCTCTGTATAACCATTAAATATCTCAGCTTTTCTGAGTTTGAGAGGATAGGGAGACTTTAATATATAATGTCATTAATCTTTCCATAATGCTTATTCTGTTGAGTATGCTGAATTGACTGTCCAAGTTTGACAAGTTCCTTAAGGAATTATTTCCTCAACCCATCATGGATGATTTTCAACAGGTGTTTCAACTCCTAAATTCAATTTCTTTCTTTCATTGTCCCTGGTTCTCCCTAAATTCTGTCTAAGGACTGGCAGCTTCCTAACATATATTCTTTGTCACTTAGAAGACAGAACTGCAAATAAAATTTGGGCTAAACAGAGCATGGTTTGAGGCTTCTCTAGTAGCATTTCCTCATCCTCATCTCACAATCTCCATAGTCAGGTCTGACTCATTTTGAAGGTCATGGAATGCAAAACTTAAGGATGGTGGTATATTAATGTGTCTCAGTGTCCTGATATCATGATCATTAATGTTGAAAAAGTGTATAGATGAAATGGAGATAGATGAGGAAAAGACAAAAAAAAAAAATGTATTGTCACAAAAATGGAAGAAAAATAATAATGAACATCAAGGAGAATGACTGTTCGGTGCTGAAGCAGATTATATGCATTATTTTAATTAAGAGTGCTTAATAGTACATATGGTTTCCCTTGAATAATAATTGCATGCTGATGAAGTATGATTAGAGACTTTTTTTGGAGTTCAATTAAATCAAATCCATTTCTGTAAAAGGAGAGTGATTAAAAAGATGATATCAAGATCTAAACTGAAGGCTGTGGTTGAAGCTTCCTATTGCAGATTTCTTTATTGTTGCGCTCCTCTGATGACTATTATCTAGTTTTTAACAATGCCACAAGTTTCACACCAAGTCCCGTAGATTCAGCAGAAGTGGCTTTACAGATCAAATAGAAACTTCGGAAGTACTTGGATGTCCTTGAATGTGTGATCCTGGGATTGTTTCCAACCTGGGAAGATTCCTGGTTCATGCATGTACCTCAAAGCATGTGAGCTATTTTGATTAATTAAGGCTGTAAGGCAACATACTGTTTTCTGGGCTGATCTGTTTCTGTAGAGTGCTTGTGAACCTGGGTGATTAAATGCAGACTTGCTCTGCTGCTTTTTTTATCTGTAAGTCATTACTGTCTGCCTTGGAAGGCTCCAAGAGCGGCAGGGCCCAGCCAACTGTCTGGCAACTGTTAACAAAATTATCAATTATCTTGTTGAGTCCCATCATCTTGTGCTTTGATTATCCTGTGAGTAAGGAGGGCTGGTTGTGCTAACATCCTGATTGGCGCCCTAAACACACACAAAAGGCAGGGAAAGGGAATGATATTCTTTAACTGGGAGCAAACATGGGGAAGGCCATCGGTAGCATGGAAGATCGTGGTGTCCTGGCTCTTAATCACAGCCTGGCTTGTGTTTTCATAACAGTCCACAGGAATCTGCACTGATGCCTCTTGTCTGTTATTCTGAGAGGACTTTTACTTTCTTTACTTCAAAATTCCATTTGTAACAAGAAAAAAATACAGTTTTTTATGCCTAAGTGTGTGCACTGATAGCTAGCTGCATGTTTTACCCTGCAATGTCTGTATTACACACGCAAATAAGAAAAGCAAGCTATGTAGTTTTGGTTTAAGGTAGTTAACATCTGTCCAATATTCAGTTTCTGTACACGATCATTGTCATTAGAGATCTTTCACTCTGGTCTATGGAGATAGATTTTGCTTCATATTTCATTATATATTTCTCTTTGTACCAGAACAATAGCTAAATCTGATTCCTCAGGGCTGTCTGTAGCCATCTCCAGGCAGCTAACACTGCTTTAATAAAAAGGATCCAGCATTGCTTCCCTCTCCAGTTCCATACCTAAAGAGGGTCAGAGAAGGAAAGAATCTAAGAGGTCACTTCCTGTGCCGTGATGGTATCTGGGTTTATGGGAATGCTATGTGCAAATCATTCTGCTTTAAAGCAAACTTTGCAGTATCTGTCACCCTTAAGTCCACAGCTAGTAACCAGAGCAACCTGGCATTAAAGTTGGAGCTAAAAAAGAATTAACATTAGAGCAATTTTTTTTAAATTCTCTATAAGAAATCCAGCATGAGGGTTTGTAAAGATGTAAAGATTTGAATTGTCATGATGTGGACTACTCACCCGGAGCTCAAGTGCAGAAGACCATTCTGTTACGTCCTTTTGCATGCTCATAACCACACACTCTGGGGAAAAGTCTGACTAACTCTTTTTTTGTACAAAGGTTTTAATCTAGTGGCCCTTCTCGAAGTTAATTCAGCACTGTCTTTGCACATAGATACCACTAGAATTTGACACACATGAATATGAAATACATGATTAGAAAATCATCTCAAGATTATTGCTGCTTACAGTTATATGCGCCACAGTTGACTTCATGGCTTGCTGTGTTAGCAGTGACCCTGGGTGTTCTGGGCAGACTGAGTGGCTCTTCCTCAGTTCCAAATGAACTGGGTTGAGCACAGGTTCATGTTCACAGTGCCAAGCTTAACTCAATAAAGCCATGATCTTGGAAGTGAGTTAATCATCCCTCTTCTCTGCCCCTGTGGTAGCAAGAGCTTGGGAACTGCCAAAAATGGGCAATGCTCTGACTGTGTGAGGAGCAGCATGATGTGGATAGAAGGTAGGAGTGAAAAGAAACTCTGGATAATATCAAGGAGTTATAACCCAGGGCTTGGGGAAGCATTGCTCACCATAAATTAATGCAATTTAAAATATTTTTTTAATAGAATCATGAAAAATCCTGAGTTAGAAGGGACTTACAAGGATCATCAAAGCCCAACTCCTGGCCCTGCACAGGACAATCCCATAAATCACACCATGATATTAGAAAAGTCACATAAATGTATTTAGATAAACAAAAAAGTGTATATCCCCATATACATATAATCTGAAAAGTAGTAATTTCTACGTGTACACAAAAAGCAAAGCAGAGATAAGTAGGAGTTTCTTTTTTTGTGCAAGAAATTCAAAGTAGTGGGATGAATGATCGGTGCCAGCTGTGAATGAAATCCATACAAAATGTACTTTCACTGACTCTAAGTGCTGTATATTACTAAATTGGCAAAAAAAATTAGGTTTAAAGCAAATTCATCACTTAAGAGGATACTTTTGGCCTTAATTTCTCAGTGCCTCAGAACCTCATCATGAGTCATGTAGAAAACGTAGAGTGTGATCATGGAAATTGAGATCTGTATTCTAGAGTGAGCCCAAGCCACCATAATTCTGGATTATTTTAATATGTAATTTTGGGGATGCCTAGTGCTGTGTGCCACACTAATACAAACAGTTAAATGCTGTTCGCTGTGCACAGGATACCTGAAAAGAGGGAAAATCCATATTTTATTCACGATCGCTTTAATTTCCTAATCAGTATTTTCTGTGCTAAAAGTAAACAATATTAAATTATGGGGGGGGGGGGGGTGTTGGTGTTGAAATAAAGTATTTAATATTTGCAAGACCTCACATTTTCCTTGGTCAGAAATAGGTATTTCTTATGAATTACTGTGCCTGGCTTCACCTACTGTAGCACAGACTTGCCATACTCCTTTCTCAGAGAGCCCTCTACTGTCCTAAAATACAGCGTGTTCCATTGAGTGTCTGATACCCCAAAATATCATTTGATCTGTGATGTGAATACACACCCTGGTGCCAAGGTAGATTTCAGTAAGGAGAAAAGAAACAAACAAAAAACAAACACATATGGTACTACTGAATATTTAAGAAATTTGAATTGTTGAAGTTTGACAGCTTTAATGCAAAATGAACATGTTTATGGCCAGATTTCTGGTTTTTTTGCCTAATCATGGAAATGTGGTTTTCAGAAAGATAGATGCTTAAAGAACTGGTTGTTCTCTCATGCTTCTGCCTCTGATTTTTCTTGTGTGAATGAGTTAACTTTTTTGGAGAGTGTTGAATATAAAAAACCCTGCTGTGTAGACTGATTCTGCAGGAAATTTTTCCACAGTAAATTGAGATCCCACTATTAAAAATGCTCATTAATTTATCATGAGTCTCACGACTCCTGCCATTCATCTGGTAACACTAGGTGCTGAAATTGTTATTGCCAGGGAATCACAATTTCATTTAAATAGACTCAATTTCTCATGTTTAATTAAAAAAGTCTGATAACATTAAGGAAGTTGGGTGGATAGGGGGAACCAGAAGAAAGCATATTCATGAAATTTGTCTGTATTAATAAAACTATTTCTTTAATTTTGGAGGGTGGAGAAGGTGGGGAAGGCTGCTTATTTTAACATTTGAGATGCAAATATTGTGGTTCTGAGAGGGGATCTTAATGTATGCAGATATTCCTTCCTTATTTACATGGGTGTGGAGGCTGAAGCTGTTGTTTATAATTGGTTTAATGTCAGAAGATCTCAGCAGGTCACTGTGCTCATCAGTATGCGTGGGAAGAGAGACCCTTGATGCAAAAGATGAACACCTGAGATTAGACAGTGCAACAGCCAGTCATGAAAGTTAAACCTTTCCACTCACCTTTACAAGGAAAAAAGAGGAAAGTGTTGTTTTCAACACACTGTTATTGATCCTCCTAAACAGCACAGAATCTTGCCATGCTCTTTCCTCATCCGTGAACCCCAGGGTAATGTGTGAAGGGAGAGGTGCCAGGTGTGAGGGCAAACGTGACTTGAAAAAAGCAGTGCTGATATCAAAGGAAGTTGAGGCTCAGAGCTGCTCACTCCCAAGGATTATCTGGGTCTGTAGTAGGCAGTCTTAGGGGCAGAGGGATGTTGAGTCTGTAACTGGGAATCTACACAGGTCTGCTACTCTACCATGTTGCATTACCTCTTCTCTCACATGGTTTGTCATGGTTTTCGTGGATTAGCTGCCATGAGTGCTCTGGTTTCCTCTGGAAGTGCGCAGATGTCAGAAAAGTGTTGTTAACATGCATAGAATAAGATAAAGTAATGTTGCATAGGTATGGGGCTTGAAATGCAAAGACATTGCTGCTGCACAACTCAGGTTTCCAGTAGCTGAGCCTAATTCTTTCCAGCAGGTGAAATTGGAGTACGGCACTGCTGAAGACAGTGTTTATAGAAGGATAAACATGGCAGTTTACCTGATTTTTTAAGTTCTGTTGTTTGTAACTTGGCATATGAAGAGATCTGAGATGTCTGTTTAGATTTTAACACTCCTAATGTAACTAAAAATGTCCTAAAGGCTCAGCACTTCCACCCACTGAGGTTTGCATAGTGCGGGCTGGGTACGGCACAGTTTCAAATTTCACTAAACAAAAAACACCCAAAAAGCCAAGATTGGCATGTAAACTTCTGTGTTAAAGAAACTGCCTGCACGCTGCTTGCTGATGTTTATTCTAGCAGATTGATCTCTCTCACGCACAATATTTTCATATCTTCATATCCACTAAATACGTTTTCATTTTATTCATCTTGCAGGTTTCTGCTGCTGTGGCAGAATGGAGGATGGGTTGCTGTGCCTGCCTTGTCAGTAAAACCAGACAGCACTTCAGGCGTGTCCCTGCAAGGCAGGCTCAGTAACAGCATGCCCCCAAAGCAAAACTGAATCTGTCTGAAGAGAGACTGTGTGGAGCCTTTCACATTTATCTTTAAGCCTGGGCTTAAAGTATTCCTATTTAAAAAATAAAAAATTGTATGCCAGTAGACATGCTCTGTGTTGCTAGTAGGCAGCTTGGATGTTTGAGGAAGCAAGTTGTCTTGAAAACTGAGTTTAACTCCCTGAGAAGACAGCTGTGACATACAAAAAAACCCCAGCCAAACCTTTGATGAACCCCCCCGAACTCCACTTTATTTCATTTCCTTATTTGCATTGTAAAACAGATAAAAAGATAAAGTATATTTATAATTTATGTAGATGAACATATTGTGTGTGTTTAATCCAGGTTTTTGGGTTTTTTTGACACAGTCCTTTAGGAAGTGTTCTGGATCCACCTGATGTTCCTGAAAACTGGCTTTTATAGTAAAATTAGGCTTGTAAGTGGCGTAGAATTGCAAGAATACGTAGTTCTTGAATGAATAGTTTGTAAAACTTTGGAAGAGAGAAGAACCTACAACTTCATTTGGAAGTGTCACGTGATACTGAATCATCTTTAACACCAGAATTTTTGAAAGTTTGTGGTGGTTTTTTTTATCTTTTGGGATTTGCACAATGTCAGAGAGGTAAAGGCAGGGGCAGCAGCTATTTCCTTCCTACAAAGATGCTTATGGTTTAAGGTAAAAAACCTTGAAATAATGTTACTTTGGTATAAACCTGTTTTAAATATTCAGATTTGTTTTGCAGTATGCATAGAATCACAGACTGGTTTGAGTTGGAACAGACCTTAAAGCTCATATTTGAGCTTTGCCATGGGCAGGGACACCTTCCTCTATCCCAGGTTGCTCCAAGCCCCATCCAGCCTGGCCTTGGACACTTGCAGGGATGGGGTATCCACAGCTGCTCTGGGGACCCTGTGCCAGGGCCTCCCCACCCTCACAGAGGAGAAATACAGTATAACTCTACAATTACTGTTAAGTTTTATAGTAATACTTCTTTTTAAAGTAATTGGAAGTTCACCAAATACATTGTCATTTACTGAAGAATACCTTTCCCACAGCCTAGTGCAGTGGAAATGTAATTCATTATTTTTTCTTTTTGAAATAAAAAAATTATTATGGAATGAATTAGCATTTGAACTTTAAGATCTTTTCTTAGACTTGCTAATTGTGTAAATGGTACATCAATTATTGTGTGTATTGTATGTGTATTATGTATAAATGCTGTTTGAGAAGTTTGTCATTAGTGTTTTAACCACTTCAGTATGGGAATAGAATCAATCACGTTACTTTAGCTGTTCACTTCATGAGGAAATTGTTTTCTTTACTCGTTGCTAAATTATTCTTGCATTTAATAATTCAGTAGTCAGTCTGATCCATTTTTCACCTGGGAAAAGGGGGCAGAAGCTTGTCTTTATTTTCCATGTATATTCAGCGTTGCACTCGGGGGAATGGTATATCCAAAAATAAGACTATAAATAAGAAATCAGTAGCCTTCTCTGTCTTGCTGCTTTATGTGGGTTTGATATATGCTTCTGCAGCATTATTACTTACTCTGTTCAAATCAATGCTCTGAGCTTTCCTTTACATGATTGATTTCTTCCAGATTAGCCCACGAAGTATGTGATTTGATAAACACCCCTGCTACCTGTTTGCTAACACACAGAAGTCTGCAGTGTTAGACAGAGACTCTATAAAATTTCCAAAAGTGCTTCAGTCAGTCATAAGATTTGGATGGTATCACTTTATTTAAATAGGAAAAAGAAAACAGATTTGGTCTTCTATAGTCGAAAGCAAACTAAAATTGCTTGGAAGAAATAGAAATAAGGCAAGAACTTACAAAAAGGAAGCCAGATTCTGCAGGAGATAATGCTAAAAGGAAAGATGCTTACGAGGATATTGTCCTCTTTAAATGCCACTTTCCTGCTTCAGAAAAGAAGCATTTTTTCCTTGCTTTTGTGTTCTTAAACATTGTGATAACATATTGTAAAGTATCAGCAATAATGTATAACTGTTGATGTCCCTTCCTAAAATCCCTATGAATGTGTATTTGTATTGCCTTTTAGTGAAGGTTCTTGCAGAAATGGGGTGTCAAGGAAGAATTGAAGTGTTTTGTGTGGTATATTGCCGTCCTGGGGTTCAGTGGGTTTGGGGTCCATGTAGAATACCTGCTTTTTATAAGGATGTTGTTCCATTGCCACAGTTGCTTATCTGTAGCAACTCACAGGGTGCTCATGTTCTGGGCACTGTATATTGG
Source organism: Monarcha castaneiventris obscurior (assembly GCA_026261815.1). Classification (NCBI taxonomy): domain Eukaryota; kingdom Metazoa; phylum Chordata; class Aves; order Passeriformes; family Monarchidae; genus Monarcha; species Monarcha castaneiventris. The sequence continues at coordinate 5,971,073 of JAMPIT010000437.1, forward strand.
AAGAGTTCCATGCAGGACATGGAAGGACTTTGTGTGGCATTTGAACATTTAGAACCAGATTTCTTACAGTTGCTTATGGCTGGATTATATGGACCTGGTTTGGGTGCAGCCTTGTACAAGTTTTAGTTCGCTCTAACAGTTTCAATTTTTGTATTTCCATAATACCTCTCTGGTATCTCTAAAACCAATGTTTTTTAATGGTTTCCAGACACTTTTTGTGTATAATCACTGATAGCAAAATATAATGGTTTTTGAGCATTAAGGCCTGAAGAATTGGGAAGTTTGGGAAAGTTTCTTCATGAGTAGTTACTCTGTAATACTTTAACACAGATGGCCAGACACAGTATTTTTCATCTTTCTCTTTTAGTTCTTGTTCCTGATAATTGTGTGACATAACATTATTCCCCACTATATTTTCTCTCTGTATATATGGTAGGATTTTTTTTTTCTTCATGCCTTCTGTGATATTGTTTTCTCTAGAGGTAAATCTCAATAGCTTCAGAGCACATCTGTGCTCAGATGTGGGCTGCAGTCTGATATACAGCATGTTTCCTCAGTCTCTGTACCCAAACCACTTTGTGGCCAGGTCATTTCTTCAGTGCTTTCTGAGAAATGTCGTGAGGTTCTATTAATCTTTCTCCAGGAAACTTGTATTTCTGATATTAGCCTGCTTTCATCCACTTTCCTGGGAGATGGTTTTCCTTTTCAATTGCTGTACTATTGTTTTTAATATTACTAAGGCTTGTTGTCTTTTCCTGCTACTTTCTGTTGGAAAATTAAAATGCTACTTTTGGCACAGAAACAATCATATTGCTTTTGAAGGATAGATATTATTCTTGCTCCCCCAACACCTTGGGAAGAATTGTACAATACGATTCTATTCAGTCCACATTTTTATCAACACGGTCACCATCACCTGCAGCCATCATTCCATTTTAGAGCACAGCCTTACAGGTATTTTTTCCCTTTTTGCAATATCAAGAGATGAAGAAGATGAATGAAAGTTTCTTGCATGTTTTTGTCAGTGTGTTTTCATAGCTCCTATGAACAGTGATGGACTTGGCAGCCTGGAGACTGAAATCCTCTGTTTAATCACAGCTAGGTACAGTTCAGCAGAAAGATGTATTTCTATACACAGCCCCTGTAGCATGTCTAAGCCTCGAGCTGGAGAACTGACCTTCTGTAAGCAGAAAAAAGCTCTCAGGCCACTCTGCCCCTGCCTTATCTGTGAACTGTTCAAAAAGAAGCATTCATGTCATTGAGTTTTTGTGACAGGTGCTGATGCCTGGTCTGGAGTGGACTGAGAGTTCTCTTTGGGGAATTTCTTTCCCTGAGTTACTGAGAGAAAGCAGTGTTCTGTCCAGTCTGGAAGTTGTACATCTGTGTGCATCGAGTTGTCACATAACACTTCAAAAGGCAGTGGGCTTTCAGGTCAGCTTGCATTTAGCCCTAGGCTTGATCTTCTGATCATTAATGTCTGTGATTCTTTATTTTAGTTGTGAAAACTCTCAAAATCTGATAGCTAAGGCCAGAGAACTAAGTCAAACTGTAAACTTCATTCCCATGTTTAGAGTATTGAGATATTTTATTGAAAACAAAGCAAAAAGGTCCTTCAGAGACTCCTGCAGCATCCTAGGTGCAGAGGAGACGCTGCACAGAATTCTTGTGTCTGGTCATAAATTGTATTCTCTGAACATTTGGTGATGTTGTATAGAAAGGCAATGGCCCTGTCATATTCCTTTTCATAAATATGTGCTTATGGGGTTTTAATCACATTCCCCTGAAAATCCAATGTAGTGAAAACGTGCTATTCCAAAAGAAGTGCTGGCTACTAAATCTGCTGGAAATAATTTGACTGGGTTTTGGGTCTTTTTTGTATTTTTCAGCTAACAGGACAAGTGACTTTGCAAATTGCCACTGATCCAGTTTTGCCGTTTAATGCCCTCGACATCGCGTTAGAAGTTCAGAACAGTCTGAAAGGTAATTTTCATTAGAGGAATATTGTTCTCCATTAATAAAGGGGGGAAAAAAAGGATCACCTAATCCCTGATACATATTTTCAATACTTGAATAATAGCCGGTGATTTTGCTAGTTAAATAGGGTCATTATATAATGCTGAATAAAATGCAGGTTTTGTTGCCAAATAAAGCCATGAAGTTTTTGTATTTCTTCTGATGTTTCCTTGTCAATTAAGCAATACAGAGTTCCTGTAGTGTCCTAAGACCTTTGAAAATTATTTCTGTTTAGAGGTTTATGACACTCTCAAGTTGATCTGTTAAATAGAGAAGTTCTATAAAATCACCCCCAAACTTCACATATCTGTGAGCAGATTGTGAGATCGTATCTCAGATGTAAAGACTTTTTGCAATCTTGAGGTGCTTCCCCTGCATTTCATTCACTCTCTACACTATAAAGCACCACTTTTCTGTAACACATACTCATAGAAGTATGATACCTTTTCTTTAATCTTTGCCATCCATCATTGTGAAGACGTAGGAGTCAGTAGGCAAGTATTGGTCTGGAATCAGTGAGCGTCTAAAAAGACAAGTAATTTTAGCTCTGTTGTGCCACATAAACATTGGTTTAGTTCAGCCTAAACACAGCAGGGGAAGATCATCAAATGAAAAGTGTGGCTCAGCTGGTATTCCTTCAGCTGCACATGAGATATCTTCCATTGTTCTTCCTTTTTTCTTTATTTTGAGTAACAGGAAACGTTGATTTAAACTGACTTTTTTCCTCGAACTTCAGTTAGATCGTTTATCTCCACCACTTCAGGGGAGAGAAAATTATTTCCTAGGCTTTAGGGCCAGCAGGATAAATTTTCTCGCAGCTGTTCACTTTGGAGTTTTGTTTAATGATTTTTCTCATGGCTTTCATGTCTCGTCTGTCTCTGACTTGTATAAAAGAGCAGTTTATTTTCATTTTGGAAAACATTAAGACAATGGTCCTTTTTCAGTTACTTAAATGAGAAGTTGTACTTTTTTATGTGGCTCATGGGTTTATTCATTTTTCAAAAGATTTTATGTTGTCCAAAATTTCCAGTTCAAAGTTGGAATGTTTTAGTAAGCGGTTTCCTTCTCCAACTCAATGCAAGCTGTAAATATAGAAAAGGTGAAGGTAAGTCTGCATGACATGTAAAATATTTGTTCATTAGGCTTAATTTTGTGCCTCTGGGATCTGATTCAGCCAATTCCTTGAACAAAGATTTTATTGCCTGTTGGACTTTCTCACATCCTTGAAGTTAAATTTTGTGTAAATATTTGAGTCACTGTTTTGCAATCTCCTGGATGTACTCACAAAAGCTTGTGTATACCTGGATACTTGTTAATACTGCATTTATTTATGTTTCTAAAGGATTTAACTCTGTAATGTGGTGGGTGTCTGTGCTATTAACTCTGCTAAATTCCATGGGATACTACTCAGCACTTTACAGACCATTTCTTACATTCAGGATAGTCTGGATGGCAAATTATGTCATCCCCAACATGTTCCTATGGCTCCTGGCCTGTTCCTCAGAAAGATGGGGAGGAGGCTGTTAAGTGACATGTGTTCTCTCCCCTTGCACACACCAGAACTTCTGGAAATGAACCACTGCTTTTGGGTTTATCTGAAAGGAAGGATTGGGGCTGGAGAGATTTCTTTTTGTGCATCTTCTGATGGGCTGATGTTTACCAGAAAACCTTGTGGTCATAAATGATAGGAGATGGGGGTTCCAAGACTGAAATCCAGGTCCCCAGGGCTAGTCAGGCTGCTGCCTGTCTATTCACAGATGTGATATTTCAGACAAATTCATAAATAGGTGACTGCTTAGAATATTCTCATTTGCTACACCTTGCAGTTGTGTGGTGTTTTGCCTTCCATACATTTAAAATCAAGACCTATTGCAACTTGAATCAAATACATTAATATCTTTCTAGGCCTTGTATCCTATGAAAATCCAATTTATCTTTTGAATTAGGGTGTAGACAAGATGTCAAATCGGGTGTGTGAATGATAAAAAAAGGTGCTTTTAAGCAGTTCTGTAGAAGTGCTTTGTATGTATACACAAATAAAAATGTACAATCATTTGTATAGAAGTATTTTGTATTTATACAAGCATTTTGATCCAGAACATATTTGTATTTCCTGCTGAAAGCTCTTAGCACTGTGCTCCTCGTGGCCTGTCTTTAAAATCTGGTATCTGTTACCACAAGTTTCAGGGGCTGATGAGGGAGATTCTCAGGTGTCTCATTAGGATTAAAAGTGTTTCTGTACCTTTTCATCTGACTGTCTCAGCAATATCAAGTTCAGCCACCCAGTTTACAAAAATAAAGTCAGCCAGGTTGATGGTGTCCCTTGCCTGGGTGCTGTTGGAGCTGATGTCAGTTTATTATTGCTGGTCACTCGTGCAAACCTTTCAAAATTGGAGTCTGTGCCCCAGCCCTGAATTGTGGCTGTGCAGCACCAGGCAGGCAAGGTGAGAGTCCCCACTTGTGGCTGTCAGCACAGGCTGCTGGAGCAAATTGTAGCCATCTCTGATAGGCACTGGCTGAGAGGGGGAGGCTTATGAAGACAAATTAAGGGTGGATGAGATTTTCTGGTTTTCCAGAAGTGCAAGAGCTGTGATTTAAAGCTCTTTGACTGGCGCAGTGTCAGCTGTGTGTGGCTTCCTATCAGTTAGGCCCTTTCTTCTCCCCAGAATGGATGTTTTACAGATGTTACAGCAGCTGAAGTACTTGGGGTGATAGTAGTAAGGCAGCACTAGCAGAAGTTTAAAATAATCTGGTTTACGATAAGTCATTTCCAGGAAAGTCTGCGTGACTTTCCACAGCCCTGTCTCTACACATACATTTCAAAACATCAGGCTAAACTCTGTCTTTAGAAAAATCAATACAGAAACATCTCTCTCTCATTTAATTGATAGCTGCATGCTCATTGCCTACAGCTATCTGCTGCTCTTCAGCTTGGCATCATTTTACCTGCTTGACTGTATTTCCCTGATCATTTTGGGTACTTTTCAGAGTTACTCTCTCCACCTGTCTGTAATGTTCAGAAAGTTTCCCTCTTTACTGTTCCCACCCGTTATTCTCGACTGCAACAGAGGTGAAAAATGCAACAAATCTGTATAGATGACAGAAATATCTCCTTTGTCATGAGACACTGGCATCTTGTCTTCAGTCTCTATTCAAGGTTATTGTATACTAGTACCTTTCTTCAGCCTTTAACAAAACAATCATGGAGAAATGTGTTTTCCATGAACGAACATTTGGTACTGAAGGGCAAGGATGAGCATCTATCCAGTGTTAGTAGGCCATAAGTTTCAGCAGCTCTGTACAAAGTCATTTATATCTCCTCAGAACGATAGAATAGGTTGGGTTGAAAGGGACCTTTTAAATGTCATCTTCTCCAACCCCCCTGCAATGTACAGGGACACCTTCCAGTAGATCAAGATGCTCAGAGCCTCATCCAGCCTGGCACTGAGTGTTTCCAGGATGGGGCATTCACCACCTCCCTGGGCAACCCAGCGTTCCACCATCCTGGTTGTAAAAAATTTCTTCCTTACACCGAATCGAAATCTAATCTTTTAGTTTAAAACCCTTACCACTTGTCCTATTTTGAAAGTTTGTCCCAAATTTTCTTAGTTTGTGCCCTTTTAAGTATTGAAAGAGCACAACAAAGTCTCCCTGGAGCCTGCTCTTCTCCATGCTCCTGTATTGACATGCACATAGTAAAATGTCACAACATTCCTCTTTTACATAACTTCTTTGAAAAAAGACTTGGAGCAACATGAGATTAGTTTACTTGGGCCATAGCAGTCATGGTAGCAAAATTGAAGCTGATGGCAACATATTCCTTGCACCAAGGATATCTCTGGTTTTGTGTTTCTGCCCCTTTAGGGTGCTTCCTACAAAGCTTTCCCATTCAGATTTTCTACTGCCAGGTCTGCTCATCCTATTTTGCAGAGCATGAAAAATTTTCCTACTGAATACAGCAGCACATCATGGCTGATTCTGAATTTGCAAGCTAATCAAAACCTGTAGCAATTTCCATTCTCTCTTACATGCAAACACACGTTCACATATATGGTAAGCAAGCATCATGGTGCCTTAAAATGCTGATTTGTCTGTGCTCCCTTTCCTTTAAGTACCTGTAGACAATTACTTTCATAACAGAGGGCACAAACACAATTTAAAAGGTTTAAATCTCTAGCTGTGCTTTTCATAAGGGCAATCAGTTACACAGGGAAAGGCTATTGTATTCAATGTCTGTAAAAATAAATATCTATTTGGTATAACTTGCTTCTGAATAGGATCCAGTTACATTTAGCAAGTGCAATGAAATTCAACAGTGAAATTCCCTGATCAAGAGTGCACGTGCTCTTGAGTCACTTTCTTGTATTTGCAATTTTATTTTTATATCAACTAAACAACTAACTTAGATGATTCATCATGATTCATACTGGAGACAAAAGGACAAAGAATACGAAATATAATAATGTGGCATTGTTTTCTCTTAAGCAAAGTAACACTTGTGCTTGATTTTCTCTGTAGAAGCATCGCAAGGTGTTTAAAACATCATTAGTTAATGCAGGGTTTTCTTGAAGGATCATTTGCCCTTCCATTCCCATTTTCTCAGCCTGAGAAAAGCAGAAATCAGTTTCCCTTGGTGGTGCAGTTCAGTGTGTTGTGATGCCTGTTCTGTCCTTATTTGGCTGAGGTAACACTGACCACACTTGCAGGTTTTATACTGAAGTACGAAAAAAGGGCCTGGGTGTGCTTCTAACATGTGGTTTAGAGTGCAAAACAATCACAGAGTTGGTTTAGGGGGTGTGGAGAACAAGTGAGAGCATTTACAGGATTTTTACGCTTAAAAGGATGGTCTGATTGGCTTCATTTCCAAATACAGAAAGATGGATTTTCCCTTTATCTTACCTTCCCTATTGAAAAGGCAAAGCTGACATTTTCAATTGTTTACATAAGATTCAGAATAAAAATTACTGAAGTTTTATGTTACTTGGAAAATGAAGTGCTTTGCTGAAACCAAGGCTTCTTTCTAACAGGGTGAATTTAAACATTTCCATATGGACACAAGTCCCAGGGTAAGGTATGCACAGTGCCTGCACTATCCCATTATTGCCACTCCATGGGAATGGAAAGTTCTTCAGCTGCACAGGATGTTTGCCAGAGGTTTGAAAAGTAACGACAATGGTAGTTTGCAAAATATCCCAAATGTACCAAACTTATATGCTTGGAGAATATTTTTCTGAGGCATCAAAGTAACTTGATCAGGATTTAAATTATTCCAGACTCAGAGATACACCAGTCCTTTATATCAAGGTACCACCAAGCTTGTAATCCATTCTAATTAGGGAAAGGTGGATTGGTCAAGTACCATTAGCAAAGAAACCTTGTCCCAAACCAGGGCAGACATAAACCATCTTCTCCCACTCCTGTTCCCCCAGGGAGCTTCTGTTCATTGTTGAAATTCATCTTGATATCTCAGGAAATCTGACAGTTTCTCTCACACCAGCATCTTGTCTCTCCGTGTATTCTGGATCATTTCATGTTTTGCTAGATGGGAATGTGCTAGTCAGCTGAATGACAGGAGTATGTGGGGATCTATGAACTCCTTTTCCTTTGCTGGAATGTATCCAATAGCAAATCTCTTCTTCCATATGAGAGAGAGAATATGTTATATTCAGGCATTTCCTTGGATTTCTTAGTTAAACCTGTTTGCTTTTCCATTCCTGTTATGTGCTCACCTTTCAGATTCCAGCCATAAATAATTTGAGAAATGGGTTGATGTCTGTCCTGATTTTGACTGGAAAAGTCTTAATTTTCTTCCTAGTAGCTGGTACTGTGTTTTGTATTTAGGATGAGAGTAAGGTTGGTAACTGACTGATGTTGTTGCTTAGTAGTGCTTACCCTGAGGACTTTTGAGTTTCCCATGCTCTGCCAGGGAGGAGTTAAAGGAAGCTGGGAGGGAGCATGGCCAGGACAGCTGACCTGAACTGGCCAAAGGGATATTCCATACCAGAGAACATCCTGCTCAGTGTTTAAACTGGGGCAAGGTGGCCAGGGAGGCTGATTGCTGCTGGGGCCAGGCTGAACATGGTCAGCCCAGTAAAACTGCTCGTCACTTGTCTGTCTTGAGTTTTATGTCTCTCTTTTGGTTTTCTCCCTTTTTGGTGCTATATTATTACTATTATTACTATTGTTATTATCATCATCATCATTATATATCAATTATTAAGCTGTTCTAATCTCAACCCATGGGTTTTAACTTTTTGGCTCTTCGCCCCACTCCATCAGGGAAGCCAGAGGCTGTGAGTGAGCAGTTGCATGGTACTTTCTTGCCAGCTGAGGTTAAACCATATCAGTGTTCTTCAATTACTGTTTGTGATTTTTCCATGTATATCTTAGACAAGGAAGTTTAAGATTCATTGAACTTGAGTCTTGAACCACTTTCTTGGCTTAATTATCTCAGTCGCTAAGGTACTGAACTCACTGAGGTTTGCACATTCAGGTAGAGGTGAGACAGCTCCTAGAGCTGCATGGTTTATGTTGATTAAAGAATTATTTGAAAGACCTAAGGATAGGTGATTGCTTGTCAATAGGCAAAGTGAATTTTGGCCTTAAAGATAATTTCTGCATCCCGGAAATGTTTGTGCTGACTGATACTGCTTTTGACTTTATATCAGGTTCAGGCTCTGCTTTCTCTCTCTGTGTGCTAGTAAAGATGAAGACAGTCCATGCACACACTGGGAAAGGAGGCCACACTCCTCACCTGCCCTGCAGGAGGGAGGAGGCTGCACATTCACAGTGCTCCAATTCACATTTCTCTTTCTGGACTACGAACAGGGAAATACTGAAACTGTGGTGTGCTCCTAAGTGCTGCAGGCTTTTATTCTTTTGCTGTCTCAGTAGGGTTGCTAACAAGGCAATAGTTAACACTCCAAGTTTATAAAGTTTTGAAAATATTGACTGGATTAGAATATGCATTAGGATATCAATTAAAGTTGGCTCACTGGCATATGACTTAAGTGATTAAGAGGAGCAATTTCACATACCCTCTAAAATTGCTGTTAACCTCTAAGATTCTAAAATGTTGGATCAAATTCAATTAAACTGCATATTACAATATTCTATAAAGCAGTCATTATGGAATCCAAGCACAGGCTTTCAGACTTGAGAGCAATAGCATCAAATGGCATTGAATAAATGCAGTCTCAAGAAGGAAATGTTGTAGTTCTTGATTTATAACCATTGCTTCCTGCATGCCTGTTTTTCCAATGCTAGAGTTCAAGCTGTACCCCGAAATCATTCCTCACAGGTTATTAGATCTTAAAGCATCAGAGCTCAAATTGATCTTTGAGAAACAGATCAGAGGTTACATGGAATGATCTATGGCTTCCCTTGACCTGTTCCATGCTGCTCACAGGGGAAAAAGAGGCTCAGGTTTTAATTGGACTATTAATTTTGACTTGGAAGCAAGAGTAATAAGTGGTCTCTGAATCACTGGTGACTGCCTTGCTCTCCCTGTTCCCAGGTGATGAAGCAGGCGTTCCTCAGCTGCTGGCAGTGGCATCACGTCTGAGGGACACGGCGGAGCTGTTCCAGTCGGATGAGATGCGCCCGGCCAACGACCCCAAGGAACGAGCTCCTGTCAGAGTCAGGATGCTCAATGATGTGCTACAAGGCTTGGAGAAAAGCTTCCTGGTTCATCGAGCTCCTCCAGGACTTTACAGGTACTGTGCACAGTGTTCCCCACGTTCTGTAGCTGTGTTAAAATGGTATTCAACACTGCTTGGTTTGCAGAACTGTCTTTAAAAAGAAAACCTCAACGAGTAGCCAAGAACAAAGCTATTTTTTTCCTATCACATCCTTTCTGCAGAAAACATTAATTCATTACAATGCAAGGGGTCATTAGAATGCAGCACTGTAGCATTTCTGTCATGACATTGCTGCTAACAAGACATACGGTGTGATGGCAGCCCAGGCAGCGTGGCAGAAACGTGTGTCAGATGGTACAGGAAGCTTTCAGAAGAAGAAAATATTTTGAAGTCTAATACTTCTTGGCAAGCTCCACCTATATTTTATTTAAAAACTTTGTACAGTTCATTGACGATTCAGAATTGTACAAGATACTCTGTGGCATTATTTAACATATTTAATTATATAGCAGCGTTCTTGGATGCATTTCAGCGAGTTAAAGGCAGTACAGTTCAGTTGATGAGGAGGCCTGAGTCAGTCACTGTTCATAACATCTTGTCTCTGCTTGGAATTAGTCTCTGATATGTATTCAGCTGCACTGCCCAGGTTGGTTTTAAGATGTCGTAGTCATCCCATCTTTTAGTTTCTAAGAAAGAAGTCTGCAGGTCTCTGTCTCTCGCCAGAACCAACTAAAGTAACAAAATAGTATTTTGATTTCAGTTGATGGGAAAGATTATCCAATGTCTCATGTGAGTGATGGTGTAAAGTGGCCATAAAACAGGCATGTGGTGGAGGTGGGAAAGGAAAGGAGAAAGCTCCAGCAACAGGAGAAAGAGACTGTTCCAGTCATTAGCAATGGTATAAAACAAATGCAGTCATCTTTTAACAAAAGCAAAGGTAAAAAAAGCAAAGGCAAAAACACCAAAGGTAGTTATAGGGACCTCAACAGTGTCAGTGAATAAAAGCCCTACAGCTGTAATAAAGAAAACAGAATAATTACGTTTGGGGAGGGGCTAATTTACTTACTTCCTGCTGTGACTGGATTTATAACATAAAGATATAAGCCAGAATGGGATTAGATAAAGTCTAATATTCCAGGTTTAGCAGTGCTGTTTGTCTTGTCTGAACTGGTATGGTGTTGCAAAGGAGCCGTAATTTAATAATAATGTTTAATAATAATGTAATATATATGTGTTGCATTGCAACAGCAACATTCAACGTCGTTGAATCTGGCCCAGCTCTTGATTTGTAAAAATAAATTATGTCAAAACTTAGGATTCCAATAAGAGGGGTTTTCACATCTTCTAATATTTGAATTCCTGCAGTGCTTGCATTATTAAGTTTGTTATTTACCAAAATGTAATTGCTAGATACGCAGACATAATGTAACACATTTTTCACCTGCTCTCCACAGTACTCGGTACAGAGCAAAAGTACTTTCACATTGCCAAAGTAGACACTGTGGAAGTGAAAATGTTGTACTTGTTGCCCTCCAATTTAATTAAATTTGATACAAGATTTAACAGTACAAGATTTCTAAGTCTAGGAGAAAACATTGGCTTTGACTTTATTCTGAATAACTTCACCTGACATCATCTGGAATATACAACAGTAAAGGACACCTTGTGCATCATCATTTGGATGCCATTTAAACAGAATACACCCTTTGTCCTGTGCCAAGGTGTGTAATTGTTACCTTTAATGGTAAATCTACACAGATAAACAGAATCAAGGGCACTGTTAGATTTCTGATGTCCTTTGCTGCCATTTAAAATCTGAAGTACGTTTGCTTAATTAAAAAATAAAAAGTATCTAACCATAAGTCTTGTTTAGATAATTTTTCATTTTTTAGGGCTTGAAAGTCCTTCTATTAGTTGATGAAGTTATGTTTTGTATTCTGAAGCTATAATTGTTTCCCAAGAACAGTGGAAATACTTGAAAAAACTGATACACTTTTTTTTTTTTCTTGTAAAACTTAGAGCTTATTCTTTTTGTCATTTGGTAAAGAAAACAAAACAAAAAAACCCATCTCATAGCCAAGACCTTGTATGCCATGTTTCATCCCAGTCAGAAGATTGATAGGCAAGTTATAACCCCTGAAATAGTGGTTTATAATGGAAATGCTGGCAGCCCTTTAACTATAGCAGCACAAGCAGTACAGCAATAAATACTGTGCTTCATCTGTAAACAGAAATTTAGGATGCAGTTTGCAGCCTTGACCTTCAGGCTCCAACTGTGTTTAGATCATTAAGATTCCATAAATACTGTAATTTACAGCCTTCTGAAGGAAGAATTTGTGTGCACGGTAAAGGACGTATTCTTCATGAAAAAATGATTGCTTCCTGTATACCCATTTGGACTCATATTCTCAACCTCAATCAAAGCACTTGACAAATTTGCTGAAGTTTTAGGCATCATTTTTAGCCTTGTGTTTGCCCTAATTCACAGCTCTCTGGATCTGTACTATGTTTTCTGTCCTAGAACTTGAATTAAAAAGAAAGGTGGATTTTTTCTTTATTGCAGGAAGGTTGCAATCTGCTTGTGCTTCTCCACTACAGGGGAACTGATATATCTTTTATATATCATTTTTTTTTTCTGTGGTTTGCACACACATTCCCATAGCTATAGTCTCTTACTGTATATATGTACTTTAAAAAAATAAATGCCTCATCCCAGTCAATGTCCTAGGGCAATATTGGGCATAATTGATGCATTATGCATCTATAATGAGAAGTAATATTAGTCAAACTTACTAACACAATTCAAATTACTTTTTTTTTTAATAATTGGGTTAGGATATTTGATTAAATTTAAGTAACCATGATTGACATTGGCAGGTTGTTCAATAGTGTCAGTAAATGCTGTAGTTTAGATGCTCATCCCTCTTTGAACTTCCTGACATTGAACTGCAAATTTGACAACAGCACATGTTCCCCATGATCTCTATTTCCAACTGAGCTGGAAATACACAAGTACAGCTTTCATCAGGGTGTTTTAGTCTTATCCAGAAATTTAGGCAGAATGAAAAATAATAGGTTGAGGAATATCCTGCTTTGCAAGTTACCCTGGGACTTGATTTGGGGTTAGGAGAAAATTGCTGACTTTTATTGTACCTGAAGAATTTCTTTGATTCCCAGTGGTAACCCTGGGTAGATTTTCTATTTCCAGAATAAATGTGTAGGAATAAAATAGTATTCCTGTTGGTATTTTTGATTTATCTCTCTTTGTTTCTTATAACATAATCATAATATTGATTTTTTTTATTTGAATTTTTTTATTATTTTAATGGAATAATCAGTAGAAATCAGTTTGTTTCTTACCTTTAGCCATTTTTTGCTTTCCACTCTTACAATACATACTGTTGTGGAACATTTCTGTGTGTTTCCTGATGATCACATTTTGCTGCTAGAGGTAATAATCATAGGTTACACAGCAGTGACATGTACAAGGTTAATATAAGAACAGAGGCTTTGTTACTCTAGGCACTGTACAGGGGCAAAAAATAAGATTTCAAGCATATTGTCCTCTCCATGAGATGGTCAGCCTCACCAGAGCCATAAAAAGATTCCATAAATACTGACCATGTCTGCTGTCATGCTTTTGCATGCTTTTCCCTCTGCAGAAATACAGACCAAAACACTGACAACCAGCAATATCAGGGATAGCAAGACAGCATGGATCTTCCTGGTGTTCATAAATACTGACTTCAAACCTTGTGTTTGCCTAGGCTCAGTGAGAGAGCTCTCCTTGTTCCTTGTATATTTTGTTGTACTTCCTGTACTTGCTGATCCCCACAGCTTCTGACAGCTTGTCAGCCTGATGTGTCTGTCAAGTCTGTGTGAGCACTTCTCAGGTACTCACACAGAGAGCCTCTCCCTGTGCTGAAAGGCAGAGCTTTTCAGTGTCCAATACGATTGCAAAGAAGTGAGATAGTGAAGCAAACTTCATGGAGTATCAGGCATGGCACACTCAGTGCAGTGAGATCTCCAGTCTTACTGAAGGCGTCACATTTCTTCAGGTCCAGGTCTGATTTGCAGATTTGATGGATGCTGTTGATACAAGATGGATCCAGTAGTAAGCATGCAGGATTTCCTAGAATATCCAAGGGTGCTCCCCCAAAATTTCCAAACATAAAAGAGTCATTAAAATCACAGTTTGTGTCTTCAGTCTTTAAAATTAAAGCCGAAAAGAGGCCTACAAGGGCTCAGGTTGTCATTTCTGCTCCAGTTAGGTGGGTTTTATTCTTAATGGACCATTGCCTAAGGATCAGTTATGTCCTGACTGACAGTTCTTTTAACAGTTTTATAGAAAAAAATCAAAGTCAGCTTGTGTAAAACCTTTCTTTTAAGAGTTTTATCTTAGCATGCCAGGTTTATCCTGTCCATTAAGGCTGTATGCACCTGCCACCACTATTTATGGAATTGTTACAAGGGTGATTGTGCTTTGTCTAATCGATGTAATTGAGTGAATTGAGTAATAATTAGGTGAAAAGTAAGGATTTTGAAAGCAATCTGTGTTTTCATCAAAGACCTCCAGCAGTTTTTATTGCTTATTTGTACCAGTTAAACTTCTTCCTTTTGCTTCTTTTCATCACGGATACCCAAGTGTGACATTAACACTTCATTGGGCTAAAAAATTACAACAAATGGGTGCATTTTAACGCACTGAACAAAATACTGGCAGAAAGCAAAGATAGATCGTGCACCCTGAATTTGCCATAATGAAATGAAAGAACAATCAAAAGATGCTTTTAGTACCACTCAAAAAAGGCAATTTGCATCGCTCCTGAACTCGTGCCACTCAAGTTGGTCAACAACTCCTGTGTTGTTCACCAGAACAAATATTTTCCTTTCAGACTGAGGTTTGTTATGTACATTTCTGACATGTGTAGATTCTACAGGATTTATTTCTGCTTTGCTGGTAAACTGCAGCAGATTCTCAGGTTTCAAAATACACATGCCCTAAGAGTCTAGTTTCTGGAGATATGTTTAGTAGGAAAATTAAAGACCTTATTATATCTCCATGAGTAAACAAGCTGCTCATTGGATTTACAGGGGACAAGCATTAAAGATGCAAATATCCTGCTAATCTTAAACAGTAACGTGGGTAAACATGGAGTGCAATGTCACCTGCAAAATAAAACAAAACCCCAGCCCAGAGTTTCTACCGAAGACTGTAGTTCGGTCTCACTGTATAAACTCTGGAGATTTGTTTTTCCATTTTGAATTATTCATTTATGACTGCAAGTAGAAAACATTCCTGTCTACTTTTTGGTAATATTTGAGATGTTTTTTGACCGACCTGAACCAAATGCATGGAGTATTTTGATTGTTCTGCATTGTATTATGTGGAGCAGAGAGTGATTTGAACCAGTGTCGATGATCCTTAGTGTGGGAAATACTGAAAGAATTCATGTTTCACTGGCAGCAGTAGATAATGTTCTGTCTCTATTATCTGCCATGTGCAATTTGTAAATACAATGCTAGAATTATGTTGGGGGAGAAGGAAAGAATTGTGTGCTGGTTGTAGAATCATGTACCTCAGATTTTGCCATTCCGTCCGAGTAAAGGAATTTTTGTCTTCCAGCAAAGCAATGAATTTTGACCCCCATATTTTGCATCTTTCAAAATTTGCAACACCTTTTCTTCTATTATTTTTTTCACAGCTTATAAATGGAAACAGTGAAACAGCTTATAAATGAACTGTGGCATTACTTTTTTCCCTTTCAAATCCTTCTCTGGTGTTTCTCAGTTCTGCAGTTATTGTTCAGCTCCCTTCTCTCTGATGGGCCTTTGTCCAAATGTATTTTTTGCACCCAAAATGCCTTCCCATTTTCTTCTGCCTTATTCCTTTGAACTTTACAGTGTTTGAGCAGTGTTATTGTGGTTTATGTGATTGTAAGTATGGAGCAGCACATTTATCCTAGCACACACCAGTAGCATTTACTAGGTTGATAATGCTCTTACAAATTCCTGCTATGGTTATTATTTTTCTCATGACTGATAACGATGCTGAATTATGCCCTTTTTTAATACTGAGGAGATGCAATAAGGTGAGTGAAACTCTCACTCAAAACACCTGATCTGTCTGAGTGGCAATTGAGATGTTTTTTTTCCTTTGGAATCACCGATACATGTAATGGCCACGAATTAATGATTGTATTTGTTGTCGTGTAAATTTTTACTATTTAAAGAGCATTTGCTGCATAAATACTACTGAATTAGCCATCTGCAGAGCTGTAATTATGGCAGACTTTAAAGCTTATTTAAACAGGGAACATGAAAATCTTTTCATTACACCTGCAAAAGCAGAAAACCGCTGTAATCAGGGATTATGTAATGGCTTGAAAACAGATTTCTCACTTCCCTGATATGAAGAGAAACCTGGTTTTACATCTATTATTTTTCCTCTATGTACTACCCATGAATTTTCTTCCATCTTTTTAATTAGGTTGATTTGTATACTTGCAGAGTTCTCTCTGTACACTACATCAGACCCATTATGTTTGTGATCCTGTAAATGTTATTATATTGTAATGTAACCCAGCATTAGTTGTCCTGAAGACAACACTTTGTCCAGGAAATAAAATTCCTTATGGTTTCCACAAATGTGCATTATACTGGCCGTGCAAAAAAAAAGTTTTGGGTTTTTTTTTTGTGAAATGACATTTATTTTAATATGTGTCCTTCTTGGATGTTTTAGCCCATCTCACAGCAGTTGTTCTGCTGACTGTAAAAGCCCTGTCACAGCTGTTCTGTGAGCTCAGTGCAGAGCTCTCTTGCCAGCCTCCAGCAAGTCTTGTGGTTAGGATGCAGCTCCACTTTGTGTCCCTTGCTGGCAGATCTTGCTTGGTTCTGCACTTATGGTGCTAAATAGGGCAAGAATATTTAGTTCCAGAAAAAAAAAAAAACATCTACTGTGAACTCAGGAAGCTGTACAAAGTATTAGATTCTGAATCATTTGTTGAAAATGACAGAAATTTAATATTTTATACATTATTTTATCTTTATTATAAACAGTAAGACTGCTAGCATTTTTTAGATCCAAGAAATGTATGATTCCACATTTTTGATTGTGACGGATAAGAACCACATATGTATGGTTGAAATATTATGCAAAACCACTTCTTGAACGTGGTACAAAAATAAGTGGAATTCATTGGGAAAATAGTTAATATGCAGTATTTCCCCACTAACATATTACCCAGGCAATAGTGCTTAGCAGTGTGTTGATGAGATCATTAAAAGGAAAATTGCCTTAACTGGGACTTGAAAAAGGTGTTAATTTTGTGTGTGTACCTGCCATTGAAGGTAATAATGATGCAACTTTAGGCATTTCTTTAAAGATGGATTCTGTATTATGACATAATCTTTTATCCCTCGTTAACTCTTATGATAATGACCTATGGTAATGGTCTCATGTCACATGGCACGGAGTTATTTAGGGCGATAAACCCGTCAGGATCAGAACTGGAGATCAAGGTCAAGCCAGTTTCCTGCATTAAGCTCTGGACACAGCATGCTGCTCTGTTTAGAAATGGGATTCCTCCTTAGGAAGAGGATGTTTTACATCATTTCTAAATAAAAAGCTCTATGAAGCCATCAGAACATCAGCTGTGAGCCATTTGGAAATAATTTTATTAATTCACTTCCCTCAAGTTCTTCAAAATAGTAGCACATCTGCTTTGAATTCGAGTGTTTCAGACTGAGACATCCTTAAAAGACAGATAGTTTCCTCCAAATTATTCACACAAGCATATGTTTCTTTCACTTGAAAAGCAAGTGTAGCATAAATCATTCAAAGAACAACATGCCTACATTTGTTACCAACAGCTACATTATTTGAAATTTAACAAAGAGTATTTCATACCAGTTGCTGCCAGCAAATAACATTTTAAAATAGTTATATCAATTTTGTTCAATGCATAGTCACTCTTTTAAGTATAGATAGAAGTCCTTGTTCTAAGGAGCCACAGGAAAGAACCACAGAAAATGTACTGGTGGATTTTCAAGGAAGTTTTACATTTCCATGGGGTATTCATCATTCTCTCATCACCTGCATAGAGGGTTTGGAAGCTCTGTGGCAAAGACTCTGATAGGTTCTGTGGCTTCTTCAGGCATTTCTACATAAAGTTGATTAATTAATTTCTGCAAAACTCTAGAGAAAATAATGCTTAATTAGAGGACTGCTCTTTAGCAGTGATAAATAGTGATTTGCAACTTCTGAAGAACAAATGCATCCTATTTTTAATTTTTTGTTCCACTTCTGTGTAATCATTCTGTTGAAGGTGTAGATTGGATTCTCCTTACCTACTGATCTTGTTTACTCCAAAGCAAGAAAGAAATCTGCTCCTAAGCTCAGCAAATTTTCACCAGGAGAAAAACTGTGAGTGCATGGTAATGCTGATGTTCAGCACTGGCCAATAGATTATTTTATTGCAGCCTGATTTACTCAAACTCAGTCTTTAAGCTAGTCAGGCTTCTTAGCTCCATTATTCTGATTTGAGGCTGTTCCAGAACATCAGTCCTCTTATGATCTGTTACTTGCCTTAAATTGCCAGCTCCCATTTGTTCATGGTTATTATATATTATACTAGACACTGTTTGCTATCAAAAGTCACAAAAATTAGGAAATGAAGTAATTATTGTTTATTTAACGAAAGTGAAAAATTTTGGCTGCAGGTTGTCATAGAGTCAGTATTTAATTTTTTTCTCAGCCATCTCAGAAAACTGTCCTATTATCAGAAAATCAAGCTTAGCATTGTTAGATTTACTTTCTGTCAATCTTTTCTGTTGGCAGAAATTATTTCACTATCAAAAGAATAGTTTCCTTACATGTTTCAGAACAGAAATGAAAGTGAACGTTTTTCTGTGAATGTTGAGTTTTGGTCATAAAAAAAGTCCTCAAGCAACCTTTCTTGGCTTAAATTCTTTAATAGACCTTTTGCTTTGTCTTTAGCATTCTGAATGCTCATACATGGGCTTTGGAATCTGGTATTGGTGCACTCAAGGCCCTCACAAAGATTTAAAGCTGTCAAGGTGCATCAAGCTGAAACTTATGCTAAAGTTAGGGTTAGGTTAGGCTTTAGTGATCCTTCAGTAAGAGATTAGTGTATTTCAGGACAGTGCATCCCTTACCTTTAAAAAGTACTGTAATCAAAGAGAACTGTAGGGAAATAATGCATCTTGTAACCCACTGTTCTTCCAGTTTGGCTTCTCTTTTTCCCTTTGTTTATTTGGCAGGCAGTCAAGCCAAGCCAAGCATTGAGACACTTCGAAGAGCTGCCAAAATCAAGATTAATTTTTTTAAGAAGCCCTATTTAAAACTGACCTCTCAGAATTGTACTCAAACCTGGAATAATTACCTCCTTGTGGTCCCATGTCCCAACAGGATTCTGTTCATGCAGACTTTCCACAACCTGCATTTGCCATAATTGACTCAATTAGAGGTGTCCTGTCTTGTATTATACAAGATAAATTTGTATCTAACAGGGAATGAGTTTACCTGGTTTACCACTGTCACATAAGGATGCCTTTAAAATGCCTTTCAGTTAGTTAGGTTTTATTTCAGTTTGATATCTAGATTACCTACAGTTTATCAGCTGCAAATATATCCCTTTCAGGCACTCACCTCTGAGTGTGCATGATTTTAAATATATCACTTCCTGGAATATATATTGGTGGAACAGTTTGCAGCCTGTAAATGAGAGCACTAAGGGAAGGCAGCTGATGGCTCTTTAAAAACGGAGAGGATGTGCAGGAAACAAAGGTTAGGAACAGAATATTACAAATGGAGGATCCTTAAAAATGACATGCTGTGTTTGTGGGGACTTAGGGCAGTGAGGGAATGGTGACATTTACAGCTGAGGTGCCCTGAATGGGTGGCTGCCACATCCCCATGTTCCCTGGCCATGTGTGAGTTTTCCATCCCATGGCCCCACAGCCAGCGACATCCAGCGTTCAGTCCAGCAGGGAATAAGAATTGTAGGAAAAAAAGGAGTTTCCTCTGGATCAGCTCTAATGACATGTAGTGACAGTTCACCAGGGCATAGATGTTCTCCTGATAAAAGTTAGTCTTACATGGCCAGCAGCTGTAATTTTATAATTATGAACCTTCTGCCACAATAGTGCTGTGAAATAAAACAGGTAAGAGAACAAAACTGCATGTGGGTGTCAAAAAAGTTTTAAAAATAAAAAGAGAGGAAAGGAGAAGAACCATTGGAGATCAAAAAGATAAGGGACCCAGAGGAAGAAGGAAAACTTTCTATATGTTCACCATAAAATTTCTGAGGTGCAACTTGTGTAAATAAACCAGTATAAGTCAATCTGTGCTGTTTCCAGAGAAGAAGAATTTGTGGTATTTTTATGTCCTACAGTAAATAAGCATCATGTGGAACTGGAAGTCCCAACATGTAAATATTGCTAATAGAGTGTATTTACTTACTTACCATGGTAATCATATTTTATGTCTTACAAACATGAATGAAAACAGACTCTTAGATGTAAGAAAAGTGCATTCAAAATTGAACAGTATCAGGAGAAAGGGAAATTCAGAGAATCCTTGTTCTGGTGTGCTTTTTTCTTGGGGAGTCCAAGAAAAATCAATTTAGGGAATTATAAAATTGAGTTTGTGAGGATGCTGAAGTAAGGATGCACATTCTGTTATAACTTGAATAGACCAAGGCTGCCCATAGCATTTATCTCTAAACAATTTTACTGTGATTCCTCATAGAAAACCTGCAGTCATTTCATGTGGGACAGTAGACTTACAATCATGTCCTAATGATTTAACAGTTACTTTTCAAAATCTCTAACATGGGCTCTTAGATAGGAGTCTGTTTGTAAGTGCCTGAATAATTCATCTTGTGTTGTACATTACCTACAGACAAAATTTTCTTGTAAGCTAAAAAATCGTTTTTCGTGACAAGAATAATGTGGCAATCTAGTTTCATCTTGTACTGTCCAGTTGCTCTAATATTGAAGTTGTGTTGAAGTCAATATATTTTTAGTGTGATCTGTCATTCAAGAATTTGTCAAATTCCTTCTGGTCTGGTGGTGGTGGGTGTGACAGTGCCTCCTTATTTGTGGTTATGTAGAACCATATTTAATGGCATCATTTTGATCAGTAATGCTTGTGTTCCTAGGCCTGCCAAGGGCTTATAAAAGTTATAGAAGAGGCTCTGTTTCTAGTTTCTTTACTTTGCTAAGGCTGTTTTGTTTGTAGCCCTTTTATCTCTTCCAGTGGTACTGCCTGAAGTTATTAATTGGGTTTCCTACTTCAGTGCTACACTTTTCAGGTCACTGGGATGTGTCATAGAAACAAGCCCATTAAGATGAATGATGTGTGTTGTAATTTCATTAGTGTCATCAATAATGTATTGCAGTTTTCTGTTTAGGAGTGTCTTTTTGTTTTGTGGGGGTCAGGCTGACTGTGTGAATTATATTTATAAGCTCAAAATAGTTAACGATGAAGGTAGATACTTAAGCAATTAGGCCAGAGGCTGGAATTGTTGTTTTAGAGGTGTAGGCTACAAAACCAATTTGTGTTAAGGAATGTTTAAGTAATTGAATTTCACAGTGTAAATTAAAGTCTCTTGCTACCATTCTGCATGTTGTGGGCACACGGTGATACCTTGTGTCAATGAAATGGCTGGGTTTTATTGTGCAGTCCGTGTGTAATCTTTAATGAAAACACTTTCCTCACTTGTAACGGCTTGGAAGTAATAAACTGAACTGACCATTTTTTTCATTTGATGGAGCTTCAACAGAGATAAGAAGTAAACTTGTATAAATTGACTCTCATGAACATGCATAAAGAGAGAAATCATTTTATGTGACAAAGGGGTGGCATGGCTTGCCAAGCAAAGATAAGTAATTGGAAAATACAAGATCCCAGTGAGAACTCCTAGCAGAAAATTTGAAAAAAACAGGTGCTATGTTACTTACTATTATTTGCATACAAAAAAATAAAAATTAGGTTCTGTTATACTACGTAATCAGCTGTTCTGAAGTCATATTACTATTTCAGAAGTTAAGATATTATTTTAAAATCATGACAGTAGAGTTCTTGTCTCTTTCATTCATCAAACAGCTCAGCTTTTCTCATGAGACACTAATTTGCCCTGCATTCAGGTGGGGTGGACTAGGAATACTTGTTTTCACTTGGATCACCTGCCTGTGGATTTTCTGTGGAATCAACAGTGATTCCAAAATCACAGAAGTAGATTTAAACTGTATTAACACCCTTACGTGTCAGGTTAAACCATCTTTTTAGCTTGTGTACCTTGTTTTAGGGCACATTTGAAGACAGGACATGAGATCTGTTCCTATTCACCACAAACATTGTCTCAGCAGTCCCCAGATGTTCCAATGTTAAGGCCATCCTGTCTTTAGAGTCTGGTTTCTGGCAGCTAGTGGCAGTTTCTGAGGTAGTGTTGCTCTGCTGATGGTTGCTGTCTTATGATGTTGTTATAAGTTGACATAAAGGAATAGAGGGATCCTAACACAGTTCAGGGCACCAGTGTTGTAGGTGTTTGGAGTAGAATTCCAGCTCAGTCAAACTCTCCCAGCCACCAGCAACCAGATCTCTCCTGAGGGTAGAAATGTGATTATCTCTAGCACTGTCCTTGCTGTTGGAGGTGTTTGAGGGGCTGTGAGCAGGCTTCTTTCTCCCTGTGAACTGCAGGAACTATAGAGGAGAGTTCTTCAAAAGCCTGGTTCTGCTTGCACTGATCTCAGCAGGAGTCCCTGAACTGAGGGAGCAAAATCAATCCCTGCTTTGAGAAATGCAGTATTTCCCATAGCACAGCCTAGCCTTAAAAACCAACCAACCAAGAATTTATCTGGGTCTCAACATACACAGTTTTCATTTACTGTATCACAGAGACTGCTTTGGGACAGTCCATGAGATAACTGGAGTCACCTTTGAGTAGGAGCTCCACCAGAGTTAGGGAACAGTAGCATCAGCTCAGAGCTAAGGAAGCAGGGAGTTGTCCAGTGGCTGCTGCAGTGCAAGCTGAGGAAATTATTGCCACATCTGCCTGTTTCTGCCCTCTTGATGGGGGTTTCTGTCTCCACTGAGCTGCTCTTGCACACACTCCTAACCTGTTTCAGGCTAAGTGGTCTATATGTCAGTGATGACCTATTGTTTAAACTGTTTCTGCTGCAGTGTTGGATTCAAACCCTTTCCCTCCTCTGTTTAGAACTCTAAGCACTGCAGACCCCTTGAACTGTCTGGTTGTATTGCTGTCAGGGGATGAAAAACTTACCATTCCTTCTGCACACTGCTGGGTTTGGATGTATATCCAATATTGGGGGGCAAAAACATACACTGAAAAATTTCCTTATGAGGACAAGAGTTATTTCATATCTTTGAAAAGCATTGCCTCTCATTCAAAACATTTTTTAAAACTGAAAAACGTGGCAGCAAAATTGTAGGTGTTCTGTGGTGTCATTTATTGGGCTACTTTGTTACCTTTCCCCCAGGCAAACTGGCAATTAGGTGATTCAGAGAATTACAAGATGTGCTTTGGTGTTCGTCTGTCTCGTGTAAATAAACTTGGCAGTTTTATTACTAATTTGGAGTTGCCATTTGGCCTCTTCTGTGGTGCCATTAGGTTACTAACAAAGCGTGTGAGTTGTCCTGTTTCTTGCTGGGTTCTCCATGAAACAGCTTCTCCCTTGCCCTGAACACCTGTCCTGTATTTAAGGATAAGGTCCTGCACCAAATCACTCTAGCTTTCCTGTTTCAAATTTCACTCACTTATGTTTACAGTCAAAGGAGCTCCTGGGTGGAGATTTATGATATTTATGTGCTCTTCTAATTAGTATAATGATTACACCTGTTTTTGGATAACATTTATAGCCTGCTTCAAAGAGTCTCATTAAAATCACTGACTAGCTTTGAATCCTGAGCCTTCCACACCTCATACAAATAACATTTCCAAGGGATCACACAGTCCTTTTGCATCTGTTTTTCTACAAACCATTAAAAATTTTTGCAGATATTACTAGACACACAGATTTTGTTTCACAAGGGTTTAGCTGTGTGTGATGTTTGTTTCCTTCCTTGAGTATGGGACATTAAAGATAGGTTACTCTTGTTCTGGTCCCACAAAGGATTATTGATGAAATAAAGTCTCTGTTGAAGGCAAGGAAAGTTTTACCATTGACTTCAGTGCAGCTGGAATTTTACCTCTGTAGTGTGAAATAAATAACATGAGAAGATAGGAAAAACAAAAACAAAACCAAACCTGTGCTGAGGGTTCACAGCAATAACCAAACTTTTTTTAGAGGGGAATAAATGGATTCCATCTGAGACACAAAATCCTTCATGAGGGGTGTGATAGGTCTAGGCTCATGCTTTTTAATAAAATCTTGAATGGTCAAAGAGGAATGTGAGATTTCTTTGATGGATTTAGTGACTACTCCAATGTAAGTACAGGCAGTTCAATGAATAGGTTCAGTTTACAAAGGCATAATAAATGTTCATTTGCCTCTCACTCTGTCATGGGTCAGCTTTACTGCACAAATATGTATCATCTGTAAGCTGTGGCTGATACTTGCAGGATTTCTTGATGGCATCTGATGGATTGTTTTTGAGTAAGAAGTTTACCATTCTCTCCATTGTTCTCTTTCAGAAATATTCTTTACAGACTGGATGACAGAACCAGCCAGTTTTCAGTACTGCTGGAGGCACTGGAGCGCTGCAAACTACATCAGTCAAATGAGACCATTCAAGCAGCCTTGTCAGAGGTTCTGAACAGCATCAATTCAGCTCAGGTTTATTTCAAAGCAGGACTTGATGTGTTTGAGACCACCTTAGCTGGAAAGAAATGAGAGGATTCTCTGCATTTTAAGACATTTGTTTACAACTCGCTAAACAAAAGTTCAGCTTGGACCAGAATTGCTCTGAGGACCAAACCTTTTCTTCAGCTGGCGCTTAAAGGTACTGCAACACATGGTTTAAGAAATGTCAAACAGTATTTTGCACTGTTCACAGTATATCTCAAATGTCTATTCCTGAATGTATGAAACATAAAGAGAGGGAATAACACCTCAGAGATGATTTTTGGAAGGACATCTGCTGTATTTTTGTATGTAAAATACGTTTTTATGACTAAAAGCTCAATCATGCGAAGTACCAAGCATGTCCTGCAGTGTGCTGAAGCCCTGGTTCCGAGACACCCCAGATGTGCACCCAGGGGAGATTTCCATTTCTTCTGTCAGAAAAATCTGACTCAAGTTTCTTAAGGTCTTCAGAAAGCTCATCTTCTTCCTTACTCCGTTCAGAGTAAGTAGTTGAAGGATGTGGTGTTTCCATGGGTATCCGGCACCGGAGTGGAAATGCACAAAACACCTTTACTCCTGCGGAACAATAAATACCTCAGTTCTGAGAATACAGATAAACTTTGATTATTCCATTTCTGTATGAAAATAAAGAGTCGTTTTCTCTAATGTTTCTTGGAGAGGAAATTTTTGTGATGATTTCAGATTATTTGAAGAGTATGAATCAGTAGTTACACTTGCACAAAAATGCTTTGAATATTTATGTTAAATGAAAGAACTGTCTAATCTTATAAGGCTACAAGCCTTAGAAACTTTCACCAAACATTACCAAAACATCCCACTTCAAGGTCTCTAAATTTCCAGAGATCTGTAAATAAAAACAAGACCTCCATGTCCTGGGAAAACTTTTGGGATTCCATCACTCTTTGTCACACCACCCACTGTTCCAGGCTGGATCATTCCATCAGGCCTGGCATATAAGACCTGGATTGTTGTCAAAAAAACACAAGGAAAACATAAATCTATTCCCTGCTGTAGAACCAGGAATTCAAGTGTGGAGGCACAAGCTGGTGAAGCATATTGCAGGGTTAAAACTCAAATCTGTTTTCCATGGGTGGAAGGCTCTAATCACACCATTGCCTGTTGGCCAAAGTAATCTGTGAGTGAAAGGATCGGGAGGTTCAGTATCCTCTGAGGGGATGCTATACACATTTGAGGACTGCAGGTCTTAATAATGTAAACAGTTGAAATTGTTAAGCCCTGTTTGGGTTTTACAGTCTCAAATGATTCTAAGTTTAGGGCTTAAATAATTAATTTTATATAGATACTTAGAATTTAAATATGATTTATTTGATGGAAATGTTAAGTGCATTGTTACCCAGTTTGCCATGGAAACATTGCAGGATCATTTCAGGTTGCAATAATAATAGAAAAAGTGTCTGTATTAATGTTTAAAAATTGCCTTCAGGAAAATTTCTGAGTGCACAATTTGGTGAAAAACTTTTTAAACTTTACATAGCAAGAAATAAGTTGTTTACAGATCTGGGTTTCTGTTTCCAAAGTCCTTGGCAAAGGGGCCTCTCCAAGCAATGGCCCAGGACTGGGTGCATACATTTCTTGCTAGATTTCTTCACAAGTTATGATTGAATAGTGGGCAAACGCCCCCCGGGCCTGACCAGAGTCAGAGCTGTGCGTTTGTACAGCAGCCTGTGCAGTGGGAATTTGTTCAGCACCAGTCAGTGGGACTGCATGGACTCAGACATTATTATCTCCTAGCTTTCCTTGGCATCTGATCAGCAAAAGTTGATGATGATTCTTTTGCTAATTCTGGCACCAGTTCTGTTTAGTGCAGAGAGAATTTGACTTGTGGAGAGTAACATTGTTGATGATGTTGGTTCATCCCCTTGTTTTCACAGTTTCCATTATTGTAAGATTTAAGTGGTTGAATTGTGTGTTTATTTTGGGGACTTGGGGATGTACTGTGCATGCTACACTTGAATTATATTTGTAACAGGCACCACTTTTCTAACGATTCATTTAGTGACATATGTTCTTTAGAGTGCTGTTATTCAGTGGTATTAAATGATAAAGGGCCAGGTGCCATTAGGAGACCAAAAATAGAGATTAACACCTTCTTTAACTCTACCAGGTGAATTTAATAACTGCTTCCTCATCCTTAGAATGTTCCACCAAACCCACCTCTAATTCAATCGAAGTGTACTCAGCAAAGTCAGTGAAATCTGGTGGGAGCAATATCCCTCATGTATGATTTCTCAGCCCTGTAATTCCTAACTAAAATATTTATCTTGTTTTCTCACTAATGCCCTTCTGTAACCACTTTTAAAACAGCAGACTTGAAAGTACTCTACTAGAAAGGCACTGCTATTGTAAATGTCTGTCTATTCTAGAGACAATCAGATGTTCTTGTTGGTGAGATGAATCAGATGAGCTATTTAGGGACTTAAATGCATTGATTTCAATGTCATCTCACACTTGCAGATCTTTTGTAGGCTTTTATTTCAGTGTTCAGATCTTACATATAAGTAAGTGCTCAATGATAATATTTGTACCATTATGGCTTTGAAGAAAAAGCACTTTTGAGCTGTATCCTTCCATTGATTTTTAAATCCTACCTATTGACTTCAAAAAATTTATAGCAAGTTAAGGTCCTAAGTAACTGGTGTGCTTCTAACATAGAGTTTTTGCCCAACCAGCTGTGGAACATCAGCTAAAGGAAGGAGTTAGTAAATCATAGCAGCTTACCCAGATTGACTTCATTCCTATGTTGTAGAGAATAAACAGAGCGCCCTTAAAGGCAGAAGTATGTTTGCAAATTGCCTGAATGATACTAAGAATGTGTTAGCTTTTCAGAAACATCAATTACCAGAGACACTATAACAAATGCATTGATTGCTACTTAATCTAGAGTCATGCTCACAGTGACCAGAAAATCCCTGCAGCCTGTAATATTTGTATGTTGAGACAGTTGATAATAAAAAGCCAATAAG
The DNA here is from genome assembly GCA_026261815.1 of Monarcha castaneiventris obscurior. Taxonomy (NCBI): domain Eukaryota; kingdom Metazoa; phylum Chordata; class Aves; order Passeriformes; family Monarchidae; genus Monarcha; species Monarcha castaneiventris. The sequence continues at coordinate 5,998,560 of JAMPIT010000437.1, forward strand.
GTTTTATTAGTATGTATTTTAAAGAGTCCATAAAAAAGCTAAAGTACAATCAAGTCAGATGAATAAAAAGTACATGGGAGCTGGATTTTGAGTACTAACCTTAAAAAAGGCAGTGAATTGTTTTTATCGTCCAAGAAAAAGAGTACCCGTGTGAGTATGCAAACGCACAAATGCCTTATATCTTCAAAAGGCTGTGCAAACATTAATTTTCTTGCAGTGGTATGATACATCTACATAAACATAGATGTAAATAATGACTACATGAGAAAATTAGCAAACGCTTTGCACTGTCTCAGTTACCTTTTAGGAAAATATTTCAGTCTAGAGATGTGAAAGGAGGCACTGCCACTGACCTCAGTTCTTGCCGCAATAGCAGGGGAAAGGTTAAATCTCAGGTATTACAGAAGGAACCTCTGGAGGTTCCAAACTCCCTGTTCAAGCAGGGTCACCTAAAAACAGCCTCCGTGGGGGGACTGTGTTCACATTACTTTTGAATACCTTCCAGGGATAAAGATTCCTCAACCTTTCTGGGCAATCTGTGCTAGTGCATGGTCACCCTCACAGAGAAAGTGTTTCATTCTTCCATAGAAACAGTTCCTCCAAATTTCTCCCTCTATTTCTAAGTTATTAAATCATTGTAATTAGTCTAGTTGCAAACATTTAAAAGGTAACCATTTCATTTAGTGATAACTCTCAGCCAAGGTCTCTAGCATTTCACAGTTGTATGTTGGAAAGTTTGTGTGAGACTGGTCCTTCAAACCATGGAGTTTATTTTTGTAGAAACTAATGTCCTTATCTTTTGAGGTCTTTTGTACAGTCCCTGGTCCCCAATCATGGGATTTCTGTATACTTTAGGAGGCTGATGGAGAGCAAAAGATGCATTAGAAAATGCAGGGAGGGAAATCACTCATCAGCACATGTGTAGCTGTGTGCTAGAAATGCATCTACTTTTACCCAGACTTCGGGGGCTCAGTATGGCTTGTGTTGAGTGGAAGGGAAGGTAAGATAACTGTATGGCTCGTTCTGGCTTTAAAGGATGTTAAATGCTCTGAACAACGTTATGTCTGGTGTGTGTTCTCCAAGGAGCAGTGAAGATTTCCCTGCCAGCCCTGTGCTGGGAGCTGTTACCTGTGTCACTCAGAAGTGGGCACCCCTGGCATCGTGGCGCGCTCTGTCGCTATCTCAGGAAACAAGCACAGTGTGGAAGATGCTCCTTCCCTTTGGCACTCTGTAACATTTTAGCAGTGTCACGCCAGACCCAGAAAAGTGAGTGATAGGAAACAAATCTCATTTTAAGATGCCTGAGACCTGAAAACAGTTAGCCTTGTACAGCACTGTTGGTGTTCAAAACAAATTAAGGTGTCTTCTTCTGGGGCTCTGAATCTACAGAATTTGAGGTAGAGTCTCCAGTAGCACAAGTAAATGTGTCAAATACAAAAAATACAAAGATATTTATGGTCTGTTACATGTTATAATAATGATAAAAATTACTTGGATACCAATGCAGTGATAGTTTTGGGTGGATTTAACCATCTGGCTGTTTTCTCTCCCTCTAACACCATCTTCTCCAATCCCCTGCATTCAGCTTCTCTGACATCTTTTTGTAGTGTGATTTTTCCCATCCCTCACCACCTTTTTCTCAGCCATTCCCACTGGTTTTCTGTCTCCATTCTGCTTCCTTATCACTTCTTAAGCTCCCCTTTAATTTGCCAACCACCAAGTTAATCCCCCTCTTTTCTCTTTCTGATCTCAGTCATGCCTTTTGTTCCCCTTTCAGTTCTCAACTCACCTCCCTCAAGTTTAAATTATTATTCCTGGTACAGCTGACCATAATAAAGAGCTGAAAGTAGTGGAAAAGTCCTGCTCAGATCCAAATGGATAAAGTGTAAGGAGTCATCATCTGTTAAATTCAAAGTATTCACTTCTGAGTACGTGCAAGCAGCAGGTTTTCAGTTACAGCTTGACTGAATGGAAGCAGATTTTTTTCCTATCTTCTTTCTCTCTAGTGTGTGGACCAGGAAATTCCCTCAAAAGTAGCAGTGTAGGCAGGTGATAATCTTGAAAGTTTTGAAACAAACTTTTGAAGTTTATTTGAATCCAATTCTGCAGTTGGATGAATAAGAAATTAAAGAATCAGAATTGGTACTTCCTACTACCTGTCTACAAAATCAAACAGGCTGTATCTAAGCACAGAATTTCTCTGACCTTGCAGGTGCCATCCAGCATTCACTACATGATGGCTACATACCAAACTTAGGTGTGTAATTATGCTATCCTGCAGTGTTTTACATTATTAAGGATGACTCAAGCCATGTGCACAAACCTGTACTTGAAGATGCGCATTTGAGCCTAGGAAGTGCCTAAGAATAATGAATACTCATCCGGGAAGCAAAGGCTTTAAATAATATCTAAATTAGACTGTTTACTAACATCATGGTGCTGTTAAGCCTTTGTTTTTTCCTAATTATAATCCCATTGCCGCTGGTTATTTCTGCTGGTGCTTATACACAGTTGTCATAACTGGATAAAATGTACACCTGCATGGATTTGCAAAAAAGATTATGTTGTCCCTCAGTCTTACTGACCTGGTCTGTTTTTTTCAGCAGGGTTGCCTTTACCATAATTACTTACGAGGGTACTATTCCACATAAGAAAGGTCAGCAGAATTTGGCCACTATTCATGGAATTTCCCAAAAGATTTGGTATCAGAAGATCAATTATTTCTGTTTAGTCTGTTTTCTTTAATCTCTCGACATAGATTAAAGCAAGACTATATATATATTTTTTTTTTTTTAATTGGGAGGAGTGTCTTGGTCAATGTTAAGTAAGCACACAGGTCAGAATATAAATGTATATGTACAAGTGATATAATCTAGAATTAACTTTATAGCTATTATAAATGTTGGCATGGATTAATGCAGACATACTTTTATAAATTTCACAGGTTGAAATTAATACAAGGGCTTAATTTAAGAAATTTAATCAGAATAAAGGCGTGGAAGAACAGTTTTGCTGTGTAAATGTAGTATATGCTTCGTCATCTGCCTAATCCATTTGGTTAAAAAAGATTAGGGGTTTATTTAAGCTACTTCTCTCTGATTCATTTTCCAGCAAGCCTTTGAAAATGAAATCTTGGTCTTTATTTTTCTTTTAAATGTGTGCTGCCTTTAATGTTTATGGAACACTTCTCAAGTGTTCAGACAGCGTAACACCACCTGGTCTGATCACTCCTGGATTATTTGATAGGATTGAGTGGAATTTCAAAGTATGGTCTTGGGGAGAGGGTCCTTTACTGACTGTTACTATATTTGATATTATATACTAGAGTGTCTGCTTTACTATGCAGTGCTGTAGGGGTGCAGTGTGGTGCTTGGAGGCGCTAATTTAAGCGAAATTTGGGTTTTTTTCAGTTGTTTTGCAGAGACAAGTTAATTTTCCCCCATTTGAAGCTGTACTCCCCTGACCATGCTGCTGACAGAGCAATGCAGTACCAAGTGCTCTTAGCACTGCTACGAACTCTTGCTGCAGGTGGCATGTTGAGGGTTTGTCTGAGCTCTCAGTGCATTTCCAGCTTTTAATTAGTGTCCTTGTAGCCCCACTTGGTTTTTGTGTAGCTCACTCCTGATGCTGGTGTGAATGACCCCAAGGAGAGGTGGACAGGTCTGACTTTTGGGTGAATTTGCTACAGAAACTGCTGATGCCCCTATCCTTAAAAAAATAGTGAATAAAATACTTGGCAAGGGCTTCCCAAACATTTGGTGTTTTCAGCCTGTACACTGAGTATTCTAAAATAGTTTTGGATACTGTTTGTTTTTTTCATGCAGTCTCATTTCGTGTTCTCAACAGCTGAAACATCTTGTAGTTTGTGAATCCACTAGAGGGGAAATAAGGAGATCCTTAATATTTCATACTCTCAGCAAATAAGATGAACACAAATTCTCTGTGTTTTCCATTTGCAGTTTACGTGAGTTAATATGCAACATATTCTTATCCCACATTCTGTGATTTGGTATTCTGAGACAAATAGAAAAATGAATGTGATTCCCTATCCAGAGGAACTGTATTGAATTCAGGGAATGTTTCACATCCAAGCATCTTAGCTGTGTGCATACAGTGTGAGCAAGCACAAGTTAAGATACTTGAAACAGATACTTTTGGGGGTTTTAGTAAGGTGTGGAAAATAATATTCTTCTGTGTAAGGCCAGATTTTAGCATTGCATTCATACCCAGGTGTGTGGTAATGTATTGTGTGTCCTCATTGCTGTACCTGTGAGATTAATGCTCAAATGCTGTTATCAGTGTCCGTGGTGCTCTCAATACAAACTGGCATTTTTTACTCAGCAGCATCTTGCAGAGTTTACCTACTCAGATGGAATATGCAAGTATTTCTGCCTTTCGTATGCAAAGGAGCAGCTGTCAAGTTGTGTCACCTTTATCAAGCCTTGACATAGAATTTGAGACGCCTGAGTGATGACTCTGTCATTCCATCTACTTCTACATTTTCACGTAGTAAAATCACGTTGCCAAAAATGATAGCTAGTCAATGCAGAATATTAAGTAACTACTTTTTTTTTTGACCATGAAATAATATAAACTTGATGCAGTGATTTCTGGAAACCAATAAATATCATGTTGTGTGGAAATGTGCAATGAAAGGTTGATTTTTATGACACTTTATACAATGTTGAGTCTGAATAAAACAGCTTATTTGCAAAATTAGTTTACTTTGTATCATTTTGTACTTTTATAACACAGTGCAATAAAAAGCAAACGTTGGCCATTAATGTAAATAGATTCTACATACTTTGATTAAGAAGGACATTTTACTTGTCTGTGCTCTGAATATGATTTTTGGGGTTTGTTAGAGTGTTTGTACAGAAGGCACTGTGGGCTAGAATTCGGTAAGAGGCATTTTGGGAAAGCACCGTGAGTTAGACAATGTTTTCTTCCATAGTGATATTGTTGCCAGAAATTAAACTGGAATATGAAGATGTGTATAATGTACATTGCACTGAATGGCTTGGAATTATATTCATTTGCTTTTTTGTTGGTTTTTTCTTTCTTTTTTTATAATTGGTTCTGCCAGTAAGCTGTAGCATCTCAAGCTGCTGATTGAGTAATGGAGATCCCAGGGCATTAAAGCATAATGGGAAGAAGGAAAAAGGCAAAGAAGGAAAATCATAGCTAGACAGAACCTCAGAATGTGGGATGGGATAATTTACTGACAGGTAAACTTTGCATTATCCACATTTTTGGGTGCTGGTATAGAGAAAGCCCAGACATTCAGGTAAGTGGTCTTTTAGGTGGGAAGAAATTGTCCCTGTATTTTTTTGAGAACACAGATTTTGAAAACTAGTCAGAGACTGGGTCAAACTCACAGTATGCAGGGTGAGACTCCTAAAATAGATAAAAGAAAGCTACTGAACAGCCTCAGTATTATCTGAAGACAGAAACCAGTCTGTTCTGAAAATCTTGATTGTATGTAATATTCAGATTATATGAAATTCAGATGATGAGGCTTTTTTCTGTGGTTCAGAGGTCCAGAGATTATAAGGTGGGTTTTATCTCAGGAAAATAGAAATTCCATTTTTTTGCTTACATTATATGGTAACTTAGAGGCTTTCTTTGTACTTAAAATGCACTTGAGAGGTGTAATGAAATAGTGCCATTGTAAAAGAATGTGTATTTCCAATTTCTATTTTCAATTTGTGTAGGGTTTTGGTTTTGAAACTGCTTTTCTGTACACCATATTGAAAGGAAAAATAAAAAGAATACCATTGATATTTTCAATCACAGCTAGATAGTTAACCTCATTTGATAAATTAACTCCCTACAAAGTGCAGCTCTGACTGGAATATCTCGTGTAATGTTAAAGACTAGTTTGTGAAAAATATTCCTTCAGGATATGTTTCCTTTAAGCCACGTGGACCTGTGCCATGAAAATAAAAGCCACCTGTATATCAACAATTTTAGATAAGTCCCTGATTTGCAATTCCTGCTGATAGATCTGTGGAAGTCAATACTAATGAAAAATGGCATTAAAACAAAATTGGTTTTGCCGGGGTACCAATATCTTCCTCTGTGGCTCTGATTAGGAGATTGGACCATTATCTTCAGTATCTACCTGAGCAGGAATTTTTTTAAAAAATATATTTAACACATAAGGATTCCAAGTAGTCAGGCTTGGTATAGAACAGAGAATTTCCCAAGAGATTGGAGCTATATATATCCAATCTTTTCCACTGATTTCTTTAACCTTGAGATTGCCATGGCATTAAGAAATGTATTTCTCATCCAGTAGTAGGACAGAGATCCGTGTGGGATTCAGGTATACAGGATCATGTAACTATGAAGGCATTTGCTTTTGACATGGAGTACAGGTTTAGTAACCATGAGAGTGAAGTAATGAATAATTTGGCGCTGTCACAGTGAAGTGTTTCTGTACCTGGCTGATGAGCACCAAGGGAGTAGAAACAGATTCTGGCCAGGTTCTGATGGGGCCAGCAGTGGGTTGGAAGTCCGCAGTGCCAGAAGTGGGTGTGCACTGGGTAAGGCAGTGCTGGTAGGGCAGTTCTGTTGCACCAGGCACCAGAGAGCGCAGGATGGAGGGCTGGCTCTTGCCCAAATAACTCTGGTGCTCTGAGTGCACTGCAGACCAGCTCCAGCAGTTCATCCCTTCAGATGACAGAGGTGCTGGGAGCCAAATTTTGGGATACTCAGTAACAGCAACTGGATCACCATTTCCACCCGAAAGGCGAGAACTGGAATGGATGCTCCCAGTGCTGGTTGAGGTAAGCTGGGTGTAAATATCTGAACTTAAAAAGCCTTGAAGCCTTTGTTGAGGCAAATGCCCAAAGGCACCAAAGCAAAGATTTCTTTCAGTACAGTGACCTTGAAGAGTCCATTGACCTTATTTCTGACAAACCTCAGTGTCTCTGTGCTGATGGGCCTGCTCTGGGCGCAGAGGCTCTGGGCTGTGTCTCGAGTGTTGTACGCCGAGATCGCTCTGTGAGGCTGTCAGCTCACATCAAGTGAAGGGCTGATCACTGCTTGGAGCTCAGCTCAAACAAAGGGGAGCGTTTCTGACACTGCTTGACTATCTCACTTCAAGAGAAATCTAGTAAGGTTTCTAGTCATTGCCTCCAGTTCATCACTGGTGTATTTGAGTGAGGTCAGTGCTGTGCCCGAGAGGAATTACCCCATTGGGTCAGGGGTTGCTTTTCCTGCCCAAAAGAGAACACACATCAGAACTAATACCTTGCCAATAGCTACTTCATTGGAATGTGTGTTGTTGCTTTAACAGCAAGCATTGAACTTAAAACGGGGCTGCTCCCTTGCAGAGTTACCTGCTTTGACTTTGTATAATACAAATCAGTTTCATACAGTGTCCTGTATCCCCTAGCTCTGACTAGGGAGGAAGATGATGAGCACAGTGTCCTATCAGAACTGTGGCACTGTATCTTCTGCTTGAAGAGGAAAGAATAGTCAGAAACTAACTATAAAAGCTGAAAATACAGAAATATATAAAACTTAAAACTGTAGAAGTGTTCACATGGTTATGCAATTTAGAATGAAGGCTTAAGAACTAGTATCTGGAGTGAAAGAATTATGTCAATATTGAAGCATCAAAATGAGTGAGAAAAGCTTTTGCTTTGATAGTATAAACCTGTGGAGACTGTTGCATAACATACAGGGAGAAACTTAGGGTTAAAAACTGGTTTAAGCTGCATGGATATGTGCAGGTTGTAATGTGAGAGGAGGTCACTGCCCTGTGACTATTCCGACACTGAAATGTATAATACCCATCAGAAATGAGCTGTTCTATTCCAAACTGGAATAGGGCATCCAGAGAAACAAGGACAAAAATAAAAGGAGATTGCCATCTGCATCTACCACAAACAAGTTGACATTTCTAACTGTATTTCTGTGTTTTTCCTCTGAATAATAAAAGACCTCAGTGCAGGAGTTTGTACAGGTGGATTTGTCTCCAGCCGGGGTGACAGGCAGCTGTTTGTCAGCGTGGGACTGTGTGTGAAAGATGGTCAAATTAGCTGAGTAAGTTTCCACACATGTCATGTGTCACTGCTTTTCCTAAAGTGAAAGATCACTGCTTTAACTGAAATGAAGATGCAGAACTATGCTGGGGGACCTTGATGTGCAGGTGTTACTTATACAGTGAGTGTGAAAAATTAGAGAATACCCCCACGCTTGAAGTTCACTTTTTCAAGTTCTAGGAGGATGACCCTCTAATGAGCACTGACTGAGCTCACTTTCAGGACTGTGCCATTCATAAAGCACTTGTCATGCTCTCCTAGCACAACATAATCAGGGCCCTACGAGTGAGCAATAGCCTTGTATTCATAGCAAGGAGATTTATTATCCTGTATGTAAAATGACAACTTCATTATCATTCACTATTATAAAATAGCAGGGAAAGTAGCAGTTGAAATAAAAAGGCATCTTTTTAAATAATTATTTTTACAGTAAGAAAAGCCAATGCATGAATTCGTGGCATGTAATTTATGAAGAATTTAACTTGATGTTTCATGGCACACTTCACTGATGCTTCATTGTTAGATTTAGTGATAACAATTTGCAGTGACTCGATGCAACATCGTGGTATTTTTAAAACCAGCTTTGTACCTCCTAACTGTGTGGTTTTAGATTGGCAGAATTCTGCCACACTTACTTTGCTGGCCATCCAAGAAATTGATTCTAGGCTGTGCAGTTTGATGCAGCTTTGTAAACTGACTGCAGGTACTTGGTTCTGGTCACAATACAGTGCAAAACATTTGACAGATGATTCATTTCTCATGGTTTTTGCTCTTATTTCCATGAGGCCTTCCCCATCCATGTGCAATTACTAACTGGTCAGGACAAGACAAACTCCTTCTTGTCAGAATAATTATATTTACCCAATTTTCTGTCATCTCTTAGCATTTCTGAGGAAACAGCCTTTTCAGAATACGTTAATTTGATTCAGATTGCACGTGCTGATGCCCGTCACTTCATAATTTTATAATAAATGAAAATAAATGATGTGTAACTTGTTAAGTAGACGTAGAACAGGTGACATCATAAGGTGTGACCCTGGTGGTGGTTAAGTCCTTCCCAGTATGGCAATATTGGAATTAGTGATGGTAACTGGGTAGGAGAGTTAAGTGCATTGGGAAAGGGAAACCCCAAACCATCAGATTTACAGAACAAGAGTGGGAACAGCAGGAAGTTGAGACGGCTAATGGAACTTTTTTTGTTTCCATCATAATATTTTAGTAAGTTTTTTTAATAGCTTTTCTGCACCAGTTTTCTTTGCAGAGAGTTATGACCAGGCCTCAGCCAGCACACTCCAGGGATCTCCAGTGCAGCCCACGCAAGGAACTGTTTCCAAGTTTGTAATTACTTTAATAAAACCTCTTAAGAGGGGGCATTGGCTACTGCTGCAATGCAATCCTTTTTGGAGAAACGTGTCAGAGAAAGTATTTGCATTCCAATACTGTTAGGAATTCAATAATGAGTAATCAATATGATGAAGGCTTAGGCAGAAAGTTGTTCTGAACCCATAAGTAAATTTATGAGGGAAAAAAATCACTCTTGTAAATTTTACATGAAAATAAATTGCTGTGTTGTATGATCGCCCTGGGGGCTCTCAGCTGGGCAGTGTCACAGCACCCTTATGACCTAGAGAGGTTTTCTGTTTTCCTCTGCTATCGACAGTGGGACTAAGAAAGGAAAATACAGGGAGGCTTGGGAGCTCCTGCATTCCAGCAGAGAGCCGTGACTGCTGGACTGTCTTTCTTATGCCTTTGTCAAAGGCAGAGATTTTTTGCCAAGATAGATTTCTCTAGTCAGAGAACAGTTATATACTGGAGGGTTTTTCATGGGTTTTTTTTCCAAGAGGATGTACAAAGACTTAAGAATTCTCTCCCTGACCAATTGTATGACACTTTGGATAAATCTTTATATGCAATAATACTCAAGGACCTAAGTAATACATCATATTTGATCTGACCCGGCATAAATCATTTATTCATGATATATCATTCATAACTTGATTCATTGACTCATCTTTAGACAAGACAAGGTCAGTAGAAAAAAATGATTAAGCTTTTTGCCTGCAGGAGGAAGAAGCTTAAACAACAAATTCATCTTCACATCTGACCTCATGAAACTTGACAGAGAAGATTTTAAAAATAGAAGTAGACTTAAAAAGCCAAGTTTTACTCCCAATTACACTAGTTTAAAGTCACAGTCACTCCACATACAATAGAGCAAATGGGAAAAGGCTCTACAAGTCAGCAGAATCAGTCTGGAGTTCATACCATCAGGGATGAATTTGACTCTGAAAGAGGGCACTTGGACATTTAAAGTTGAAAATCATGTGCCTGAATATTTTAATGAATCAAAGATGGCAAGTCAGGCTCTGTACCCAGTCATATCATTATAAATCTGGTAAGATGACATGAAATTTCAGACCAGTCAGCCCCCCCGGCAGGCTGAACTACACAGATTCCTTGGTTTACAGTTAATGTTTTAGGATTTTAGACCAAAGCCCTGTTTGCTTAGAATTAAAGACATTATGCTTCCTAAAAAGTTACCCTTTAACTTGATACATTTTCTTACTTGGACACACTTAGCTTTATATTTACTTTATATAAAAAACAAGGATTACAAATTGAGCAAATGTCTGTGCTGATAACCTCAGCCCAGAGATGCATGATGGTTCCAATTCAGGTCTTTTCTATTGTATTTGACACATAGAAGAAATCAGTTTTACAGGTCAGTATTAAATTTATATAAATCCAGAACCAAGCACATGTATTAATTGGAGGGGTTTTTTTAAAAAAAAGAAAGAAATTGTTATTGGCTCCCTCTTTCATATTGCCTCTTTTGAATGAGTAGAACCATGCTATAAAGATAGGAATATATCAATCACCCTGTCTGGCTGTATTTCCCAATTGCTGTTAAGAACAAAAACTATTAATACTAAAACATGGTGCTCAACGAATAAGGTCAAATTCATTCTGCAGCTATAGTGACAATATAATTAATGAGAGATCTGTATATAGCAAGAAGGGAGAATATTGACCCATTCATACACATTTAAAATAAAGACAGTTTATCTCCTGGCAATTCTAGCATGTGTTGAGTGTTACGTGATTTTTTTTTCCCTTTAAATGAAGGACAGCAAAGCCATTTAAAAATTAAAAGTGGTTGAATCTATCAATGATACTTGAAAGTCTGAAACTTGTGCAGCATCATATGTCAAAGCAGAACAGGAAGAGCACAGAGTGATTATATCTGGAGCAGCTGGAAGGCTACAAAGATCTGTTCAGAATTTCAGGTTGGGTAAGTGCTTTATCCTATGCAGTAAGTATTAATATTCCATTGTATGCAGTAATTAAGCATAAATGTAATGCCCAGAGCTGTTCATGGGAATTCAGGAAAAAACCCTCCAAGATCTACAATCCAGTGTTGTATTCAGTAGAAAGCTGCTTTTCTGCATGAACAGGGTGGCCTGTGGAACAGAGAGAAACTCTTTAAACCATCAGGAAGGTGCCTCAAAAGCAGAGCCCACAGCGGGACACGAGCACCCCCACATGAACATGGAGCTGCTGTGAGACTTCACAGAGCCCGAGGAGCAAACAAAGCCAAGTGGTGCCCAAAATGATCCTATTGTAGGAATGCTCACAATTCTTGTTGGTGTGGTTCTTCCACAGGGAAAACACAGAATTTTTGCTGAGTTGAGGTTCCTCTGCCTACTTGCCATGGTTATATTTCTGCATTTCTGTATTTCTCTGTCCTGAAGGTGAAAATATTAACTCTTACTGTTTACTGTTTTGCTTGACATAAATATTTGGTTTTTTCATATTTATCCTAGTTGACTTTATGTTTTGACAAACTCTGTGTGAGATCCTGCTACAAGTGGTAAGGAAATCCTTTTCTATACAATTTATGTACTTTCTTCATTAATCATAGAATCCAGTCATTTCACATCCAGTCATTTCTTGAACACTTCCAGGGGTGGTGACTCCACCACCTCCCTGTATTATTAAGGTATATTGTTTTTCAGCTTTTCTGCAAAATGTTAATAGACTCAGCCATGAAATGGCTGTGCCAAATAAAATAGAGCAAAGTCTTCTGTGCCTAACTGAGAGTTTTTATCATATTGTTCCCTGTGGTAAGTTCAATAACACTAACAAAACCTCTGTCCATTTTTAAGATTTGTTCTGTACAATCTCAAATAAATAACTAAAAAATCTTTGCCCCAGCAAAAAGAATATCACATAACTAAAATACTTGTATTCTGCTAAAGCTGTGTTGCCCCTGTTAGGGGAAGAATGTTTGTAATTTTCAGATATTGTTTATTGAAATTATTTAAGAAAAATATCAGAGTTTTTTATTGTGAATGCATCAGTCTTAAAGGTCTCTAAATTCAGTATTTTCAAAAACTCTTCAGTCACCTGTAGGGGACCCAGTTGATAACAAATAAGGCATTTCTGTACTTCTTAATCATGCTGTGATGCACCTGTGATGCAGGTAAGAACTTTTTGCAATCCATAATCACAATATAAGCAGGAACACTGGCAGTTTGTTTTGGTCTATCTCAGATAAAATGAAAGGAGAAATTAATAGTTTTAATTAATTACTCCATCATTTTGGATAAGTAATCAAAAATTACAATTGTCTCTCTGCTTAATTTCATGTTGAAATGTCTTTGTCACATTAAATATTTTCTGACCTCACAAGAACTGAGCTGTGAATGAATGTCAGTGGGAAGTAAAACATCAGCTGACTTGGGATCAGGTAATGCATCCAAATTCCAGCAAAAAACTGCCTGTGTCTGGTTGATTGTAGTTGCTTCCCATGACAAATATGTATTTAAAGTTTTTAAGTTCTCCATATCTTTTTTCCCCATGAAAGGCATTAAAATGTATAAATGCAAGTTGTTGCTCGTTTATTGGTTGGGGCTTTTACTATAAAATTAAATTAATATTAAATTTAATGTAGTATTAAAAACTAGCAACCAGTTTCTCTAGTAGGTACAACAGAAGCCAGAATATTAAGGTGAAAGAAGAAAATAAATTTGTTTGGTTTGGAGGATTTTGTTGTTGTTTCTGATTGTTCTCATGTAATGTATCTAATTTGGCCAGCATAGCGTGCTCTCTGTGTTGATCATTACAGAAAAATAGGTAGGTACTGCAAAATTTACATATTTATATATAAAGTATGATTTATTTTATGGAAAATCTATACTCTTTCGAAGCAGATCTGTCTGAAATGAACCAAGATGTTGTAATGTGTTGTATGCAGTCTCCCTTCTTAAAGCAAGTATAAATTCAAAGTTAAATTGCCATCATTTTGTCCGTGTTTAATTTTGCTTTTTTAATTTTGACCAGCCTGCAATTTATAGCAAAATGCAAAGAAAATGTGAATTCCCATTAAACAAAACCCAATGCTGTTTTCAGGTTTGGTGCAGTCAGTGTAGTGATAATGAAATATGTTTGCCATGCATCCTTAAAAATTATCACTCCTTGGTTTCCATCTTTCCACTGAAACAGTGGCCTTGAAATTGATTCATTTTGTTCCCATACGTTAAATTTATTTTTAGCAAGTTTATTACATAGTGCTGACATTTCTGTTGTAGACAAAATACTTGTGTGACATTTTAAAGCCACACTTTTTTTTCCAAACTGAATAATGACCTATAAGATCTGTGCAAATATTCCAGATCCTTTAAATATTTGTGTTATTTCTAGCAAGAAGCAAAGTTGAAAGCTTTCAGACATGGCTCCAATCTGGATTTATCCTCCAAAAGTCTGGCTGAATTAAATATACAGTAGTCTTTGCCCAGTGCATTGGGAAGAAATGGTGAGTTCTATATATAAAGCTGCTAGAAAGATCTGCTTAGTGCCACAGCCTGGTTAGGCAGCTGATGCCAGGATGGTGCAGGCAAAAGCACCTTATTATGCCTCTGTCTAGGCATAGTTTGTGTAAAAAATGAGAATTTAAAGTCTGTAAATTAAATGGAAATCAAGAATCTAAATTCTTTCCCTGGCTGTGAAAGTGCCTGGCTAAACAAACAGAAGAGCTCAGTTTTCTAAAGGGGTCAAGATAATCTCAGATTAAAAATATAATTTAGTTGCATGCATGAATACATAATCTTATGTCATGTGAGGGAAGATGGGTAAAGCAATATCTGTGTGAGAAACTAAGTCCAGTAATTAGCTTTCTTTCCATTTGGCAACAAATAGCTGTGCAGTAATATCAGAAGAACATTACTGAAACTAATTTTCAGTTATGCGACTCCTTGATATTACAAATGCATGAAACCCATTAAATAAAGTTAATTGAATTTTAAAAGGCCACTTACAGCTCACACATCAGGTAGTTTTCTGTACCACATCATCAGAAATATTTCTTTGTGAGCGAAAACCAGAACGAAAACAGAGCAACAAAACCAAAACAACTCCCCCTCTGCCCTAGACTGATTATATTTTACTCCCAAATATCCTGCACTCTATGTGCCAGCACTTCTTGTTTGAGAAGTCTGTTCCTGACCCCAGTTACACAATGAAGTGGCATTTCATAAAAGTGGAGGAGAAAACGATTCCCATGTCAAATAAGCAGATCTTAAAAAAGAAAATCTCACTGTCTGTGTTATGGCAAGAAGAAATTACAGGGGAATGAAACAAAACCTAATGAGAGAAAGTCAAACTGTAACCTCCTCCTGCAGACAGATGTGAAGACAGTCAATATTCTACACTAGAACAGGTGGTTAGTGAGGGTTAGGAGCAGCCTTGGAGTTGCTGTTCTACAGAGGGAAAGAATTGAGCAGATATTTGTGCAGAACTGGGATTTACAGAAGAGCCACCCATTTGCACAGTGCAAGTGAACGTTGAAAAGCTGAGCTGAGCTTTTCAGCAGCTCACCTGGCTCATGGGAGCATCATAGAGCCATGAAATATTCTGAGTTGGAAGGGATGCACGAGGATCATCAAAGTGCAGCTCCTGGCCTGTGGACAGCCCCAAGAACCCCACAGCCTGCCCTTGTGAGAAGAAGGGAAACCTTTCTTCTGCCCTAGGGAAAGGCCAGCTCATCACTGCTGTCATTATTATCAATTCTTCTCCAAGACCTTGGTTCTGCTGTCAGTCTTGCCAGTGCCCTTGGATTTCAGGAGCTGGGTCAGCATTGTCTCAAACCCACATAACCACAACTTAACCCCAATAGCTGTTTTTCAAAGGAAGTCCTTCAGGAGCCACAAACCAGTTAAAAATGCAATCACTCTTGGGCTGCAAAGGAGATGAGAAAAATTAATAATCAAAGCTGCATAATGAGCAGAATGGCAGCTTACTTATGGAGGGTGCATTTTCATCTCCAGCAAGTGAGGAAGAAATTACTTCTGAGAATACAAATGAGCAAAATAAAATACCTCCAGATCTTTGGGAGGAAATTTTGACTTATCAGATAATGAGCTCGCTTTTAGTGATGAGAATGATAATGATTCCATTACTAATACTGATAACAATAACAATGGCTGTGCGTAAGCTTAGCAACATCAAATGGTTTGCATCTGGTGAAAGAAGAAATTGTTAATATAAAAGTAAGAAAGACATGAAAAAATACATTTTTTTAAAGCAGTATAGACACAAAGCCTAACAGTAATAATAAATTATAGGAAAAAATTGTTATTATTATTTGCAGAAGCTAGAATAAAATTTTCAGGTTTAGGAAACTTGAATTCAAGCCCATTCTACCACCATCCTTAAGACTGAGTGCCACAATAAATACTCAGATGGCCAGGAAGATTAGTACATGTGCCAGCTTTCAATAGCCTCATCACTTGGGGCTGTCTGGAGGGAGAAAAGAAAATGAACTAACAAAAACCCCCCAAACACAGACTAAAGACAATGTCCTTAATTTTCTAGAGCTGACAACTTTCCACTTCTTGAAGATGATCTGATGACAGTTACTGCAGCCCAGCTAGACTGAAACATGACCTACTTTCCCTTGATAGCAGCAGAGCCTTCTCATAGGCATCAATAGGTATTGGAATGAAACCAAAATTATCAAGAAGATTGATAATGACTGAAGTAATTGGGTTAGTTGATTGTCAAAAATACAACTTAAACTGTTTCATAAATGACAAACTGCCAGACTGAGCCTCAAGGGAAGGTTCTACAGAGTCAACATGAGAAGTGATGTTGATGCAGAGAATATTATCATCTGCTGACATTTACCTTCCATCCCTTTATCTAAAATCATGCCTCTATTAATTCATAATCTATGATAAGTAAAATATACATCAGAGGAATACTCTAGGTAATAAACCCTGCATTGTAATTTCCAGCCAAGGTAGTCAAAGCTACAGTTTTAATGAAGTTCCACTTCCCACTTGGAACTCTGCAGGAGGGAGTCAGTGATTCCAGTGGCCTTTAATGACAGCGCTTCCTCTGTTGATCAGAGAACCCCACCTCATGCCTTGCTTGTAGTTTCTCACCAGCAGCATTCAGAGAGGAAATGAATTGAGTTAAATATGGGCTAAAAAGAGTGTTAGTTCCCTGGAATCTTCAGCTGCTGCCCTCTGTCACCATGGCTGCAAGAATGCCTTGCCCACTGTGTGCTACTGATTGAGGGGATTTGGTCCTAAGTGAGCAGCTTGCAGGCAAGTCAGGGCTGGCTGGTGAAATAACACAAGTATAGGACAATTTTTTTAAATTAAAAAAGCCCAACCAAACCACAAACCAGGTCAGTTTTTTCTAATCTTTCTCCTTGTTAGTTCATCCTGTCAGACTGAAAGTAAATTTAACAAAAGAGACCAAGGCATGGCGGAAAAGTGGTATTTTCTCTGCACTGAATGTTTTCAGCTGCTCTCAAGACATGCTTTATGTCAATTGTACTTAATATTATACAGCTGTTCTAAGTGGTAGACTATTAAAAAACCCTCTGATTTCTCTTTGTTGTAGTTCCAAGATTTCCTGTCCTGAAGGAAATTGGTTTGGATACAAATGTGGAAAAAGTAGTCTAACAGTTCAAAGGATTTTTTCTAGAAAAGTTAATCACACTTTTGCAGTAGAATTTCCTGTGAGTGAAAATAAAATTCTTCCTTCTTTTAGTTAAAATATTGGATGGATTAATTGTCAACCAGTGGGTGAAGGTTAATTGTCACAATAAGCTTGGCTATCTGGCTCAAAGTGAAGGCTAAGTCTCATCCAAGCCTTTCCTTCACAGTCACAGCATCGAGACACTCTCTCACTACATCTCTGCACTTGGGGTTTTTTGGGGGGGTGGGTTGGCCTTGAGCTGTGGCCAGTCAAATACCCAGCCCTGCCCCTCCTCAGCAGTATGGGGTGGAATCACAGAACCATAGAATATCCTGAGTTGGAAGGGACCCACAGGGATCAAGTCCAACTCTGGATCTGCAGAGAACAGCCCCAAGAATCACTCACAATCCTGTGCCTGAGAGCGTTGTGCCAAAGTTTCTTGGACTCTGTCAGGCTTGGGGCTGTGACTGCTTCCCTGGGGAGCCTGTTCCAGTGCCCAGCCACTCTCTGGGTGAAAAACCTTTTCCTAATATCCAGCCTAAACCTCCCCTGACACAGCTTCAGGCTGTTCCCTCAGGTCCTGTCCCTGGTCACCAGAGAGAAGAGATCGCTACCTGCCCCTCCTCATCCCTTCATGAGGAAGCTGCAGACCCCAATGAGGTCTCCCCTCATCACAGGGAAGGTGAGGTGAAAAGTTTTTGGGTCAAGATAAAGACAGGGAGATCACCTAACTATGACTGTTGCACACAAAACAGCCTCAGCTTGAGGAAAATTAATCTATTACAAATTAAAACAGAATGGGATAGTGAGAGACAATGACAAAAATTTAAAGAACACCCTCCTCTCACCCCTTATTTTCCAACTCGACTCCCACCTTCTATCCTGCCTGTGGATATGGGGAATGGGGACTGAACTCTGACTCATTGAGTGGTCAGTGGGACCAGAGCTTTGAGAAATACACAGTTCCTTTCTCTTTTTGTGTCTCCTAAATTAGTTCTGATTTTGATCACAGTATCTTTAACTGAGAGTGGATCTTTCTTCTAAAGAGCATCTGTAGGGGTTGATTTCCATACACAGGGGCAAATGATTTTTCCTAATTTGACCTGTAAATGGAAAAAGAAGGGATTGAGCAGCGTATCACCCAATGAATACAGGGACTGTGACTACATGCAATATATAGGAGAGCTTTTAAAAACTTACATTGATTAATAGCTTGTATAAATTTAAGCAAGGCAGTACCAAATGCAACTATGATTTATCAATATTTAACTGTGAGACGGATTAGCCATAAGTAATCAATAACAACAGACAATTAGGATATTGAGGTAATTAAGAGAATGGCAGTGAATGGCAAATAGCTCTAATAGCCTCATGAGATAACTCTAATGATGATAATGGTAATGGGCAGCTCTAGCAAACTGCTCAGCATACAGGCACAGAAATGTGAAAGGCACAGTCATGGTTATGTCAAGCATTCCCAAATCCTTGAGCTTTCCCAGCCCACTGTGGCCACCAGGCATTGCTGTCGGTCCTTAGAGTGTGCACCCACAGCTGGGGGCTCCAAACTCACATCACACTGTTCTGGAGAAGGTGTTTGCTTCCACAGCAGTTGTTCCCTACCAGCAAGGGCTTTTAACGTGGTCTGTTTCTCCTGGTCCCACCTTGGTATTTTTCTGAGGTTTTTTTTATCCCCTCAAGAGTCCATAACTTCTGGTCTTCTCTTCTCTACTTCCTCAGTTTCCCAGGCTGACAACTCACTGAGTCACTTTCCCAATAGAGAGGTTTCTTTGTTTCTTTGGGAAACCACATTCCTGAAACCACCCTCCGTATTTTCCCATTTCAATATTCCATATTGACATTTGAATTCCATATTCCAAAGGCAGTGCTCCTTACAAATAGTTCCTTTTCCCCTCATTCTGCAGCTGTCCTAGCTATGCTGTTCCTGCATTATTTTCCCTATGTGCTATTTATTGTGTTAAATCAGCCATTTGTTAGTTCAGCAGTTCCGCTGTGGTTTGTAGATATTCCCGGGCTTTAAAATTATGCAAAATCAGCTGTTTGGTTAGTTCCTGTCTCACCACAAGTAATGCCAAATGTATTTTCACAGGGTTGGCAAAAATTACACCAAGGCCCATCTTGTCTTTAATGATCCCCTCTCTGCTACTCTGGTACAATATTATGTTAAGGCCTATCCAGCTCATTGGTTCCCTTCACCTGAAACAGCAAATTATGAGGGAGTCTATCAGCCTGTCTTGGCTCACTGGTTCCCTTCCCCTGCTATGGAAAAAAAAGCATCTCTGTTGTTTTTGGATTTCCCCTTACATCGCCTCCATCAGGAGAGCACTTAAAGAGAATTCAGCAGCAAATTCCTCAATTTAGAAAAATCATTTTAGCCTTATTGATCAACAGAAAATTAGCTGCATAGCTTGCAAATTGTTCTTTATCCTCTCTGATACCATTTCTGGGTTTTTTTTTTCCCCTGGAAATACACTATTTTTAGAGTACTTTTTCAAGAAAATGGCAAAAAATCATGCCTGTACCCATAGTTTCTGATTTTATTGCACACGACATATAGTATTGGATGCTGGCATGGTACAATAGCATATTTATATGGGAAAACAATTGAAATGTACTTTATGTTTTAGCTGATGAGGTTACCTTTTGAGATACTCTGAGGAAAAAAAAGCTATGAAAAAGCAAGGGACCAATTAATCTGTAATTGATAACTTTGAGTACTTTGCAATTTTTGTAAACAACGTAGCCATTGTTGGACACAGGATATACATGTAAGTTAATTGCTGTTATGGTCTTGTCATTCTTGCTAATGAAATGGTAATCTTAGTATTAAAAACAGTATGTTATTGGTTTTGAGATACATTTTTATTATATAAACATGCAGTCAAGGCAGCCAAAGTAACTGTAATTTTAAGCAGAATCTAATTTTTATTTGTCTTTAAAAGCCCTTGGAATATTTTATGACCATTCAGAAGAAGATTTTTTCAGAACAAGGCCTAGAGGAAGAGTGGTACATCTTTACTTTCTGCACACTTTACTGTTCTTGTAATGAACCTGTTCTACTAAACTCATGAGCACCAAGCTGATTTCTATACTTATCACAGAAATGACAAAAAACTAGTTCATATTTTTCAGTTTGAGATAGTTAACTTGCTCAGAATACATTTTATTACAAGGAAAGCATAGCCTGGACAATTTATAGATTAATAACAACTGAAAAAAGTTGGTTATGGTTTAAATGAAGAATGTGTCAGTCCTGCTAAGAAGTAGTACACTTTTACTATGAGGTGGGAAATAAGATATTTGTGAAGAAACTGTGTACGTGCACCAAATACTAAATTTTGAAGCATTGCTTTATTTTAACATTTTAACAGGCCTATTTTAACATTAAGCATAAACTAGGGCAGGTTGTTTCGAGAAATTTATTGTCTACATTTAAAGATACCGGACAATCTAAGTCTCCCTTACATGGCTTAGTGATATTCTGTTTCATTTTAGATACCATTTTAAATATCTGGTGAGTCATTTGTAATAAATAAATAAATGTATGGGGAGTAAAACTGTTCCTGGCTGGTAACTTGGGAGCAAACCATGGATTTTGCCACTGCAGATGTCATCCTGCACTATTCTGTAGTGAAATCTCTGATTGAGTTCCCTACCACAGACTGTATCAGTAAATTAAATCACATCGTAACACAGTGCCTACAAAATCTCTTTTACTGAAGTCGCTGCAGGATTAAAATGAGCAGATTATAAAACATCCAGGTGCTGTGAGGGCTTGTGGGTGATGCTCCTTTAGCAGCAGCAAGTAATGCCACCAGGTTTAGCAGCAGGACTCCGGTGGCAGTCAGTGCACACAGGGTTCAGTTCTGTTTTCCAAAATTACACCATGGAAACAGCTCTAAGAGAGACAAAATAAGGTGTTTATATGCAATGGGTAAAGGGTAGAAGTCCTTGGACTTTCTGACTTGTAAGGATGGATAGATGGGGTTTCTTTCTGACAGAAACACACATCAGCCCAGAACAGCACCAGGTGCTCTTGGGATGTTCTCGCTGTGGCCAACTGGTGTCAGGGATCTGCTGCTTCCCTGTGATGGGAGCTTTGCCTGTAAAGGGCTGCAATGCAGGCCCACAGTTTAGCTGATAAAAACTGAAGAATTACTGCTAATTAGCATCAAAACCGTTCACATACGTAGCCTTATTCCTAAAAATGTTTTGAAGGATTGGTTGTTCTTGCATCCCTCGGAGAAATGTATTTGGCAGAAAGACATTTCAACCTGCAGAATCACACGTGTCTATAATTTGTGTGTGTGCCTCTATATACTTATATATATTTCCATATGCATGGAGATATATATGTAAACATTTATATGTAAACACGCACACCCAGTGCTTTTATTTTGTGATTTTTGTTTTCATGAGTAAGGCAGACCTTGAAAAAGCCTGTGAAACCTTTTGAAGTGTTTTTAGGAAGTTTCCAACCAATTTATTACAGATTCTTTAATAAATTTACATTTTAACATCCCATTAAAGCCTAATTATTTGGAACAACCAAAGAAGAAAACTCAGAATTAAAAACAGAGGGAATATTTAAAGCCCTGATATAAAATGTTTTATATTTTCATATAGTTATTTACAACTGTGTTGTGGCTTAATTAATGAGTTAATTCATTACCTGTATATGAGTAGTTATTGTTGGTGTCATTATCATGTGACTGTAATTTTAATTAATTCCTTGACAGCGTGTCTGTGATTTCTGTGTGGAACATTAAATGTCAAATTGGTGTTCTTTGTTGCCTCATTTGTAATTATTAAAGTATTTATGTACAGTACAAAGAAATTAGTAACAATTACTGTAAGAGATCTATTGCATCTGCTAAATGAAAGCAGAGTGCAAAATCCCCACCCTGGTGAGGTTTAGAGTACTTTGGATCATTTACAAGTTAGATTGAGCACGTAACATGGGTTCAAATGCAAAAAAATAATAATCCATGTACCATTGCTGCATGTGTGTCCATGTGTGTGTCTATTTAATGGTTTCTGTTTGATTTTTGAAGAGCACATTATAGAAGGATACTTTTTACAGTGATACTGAGGCAGAGGTGGGAAACTGCAGCCACCTCAGTGGTGATTAAGTGGTTTTGTGTTCTCGTTTTATTTATATTTAGATTAGTGAGAATCAGCTCTTCAGACTGAGTTTATCAAGAGTCCTCACTTTCTAATTATTTTCAGTATAAAAACATTATCGGATTCTCAAAGCCTGAGCATATCAATCAGAATTTTTATAATTTTTTTTTCCATTTAAAGTACATATTCTGGCAGCAGAGGAAGTTCCATATAGCTGGAGAATTGCTGGACTAGCCCTGAAAGTCCAGATACTGCCCCATGCCTTCCCAGCAGCAGCAGGAGTAGAGGTAAGAGTGGTAATATGACCCTGGAGGTCTGGTTTTCCTCTTAACCTCATGCTGATTCTCACTGCATGACTGGCTAGCCAGTTTTATGTCCAAGTACCATGAATGAACATAAGAACTAAGAAAATTGTGGCATGCAAGATGAATGTTTTCTGGGAAAAAAAATCTATTTCCATTTTTTTTCTATTAGAAATAGACTATTATAGGGTTTAGGCAAAACTTCTGCTTCATTCAATTTTGTAATTAAATTTCCCATTCCACAAGCAAGCCTTGAAAGGACTGGGTGCCGAAATTTTGCGAACCTGCTAAAGCTGTGAGTAGTTACTACAGTGTGTTGACACCCTGTAATCATTGTGAAGCCCCTTCCAGTTTTTGTACGGGCCCAGAATAGAACTTTACAGCCAAAGCTGTTAAATATACTGAAGATACTTTAGCAGAACTCACTTTTTTGAGGTTGTTGAAGGCATGGATACAAACCTCAAGGACAAAACTAAATCTGATTTTTAGGTGCAAGTATTTGGTATTGAACTAGAATAGGAAACTTCTAATTTTTATTCAGAGTGGTCATCCTTATTTGATTGATTATTCTAACTATATAGATTTTTTATTATCCTATTAAAATATTGTATTCCTACCAGCAGTTGAAATTTAAAATAATAAATATAAAATACAGGTTGGGGAAGGCCGTTTAATTAACACAAAAAACTGAAAACATAGATCCTAAGGAATCCAACCACAATTTTAGGTTGATGAGGTAGCCTGAATATATCTCTTTATATTCCGTATTTTAAACCGTAATGTAATTAAAATGGGCTAGATCTTTTAATCTCTATGTCTACTTTTTATTTAAACCTATATTGATAAACAGTCCAGGAGATGCCAATGGCTTTATGTAATGCTGACTGCAAAAAAAATCCTTATTTCTCACAGCAGAAAAATCCACCCACATGGAATTTTTTGAGTGGTCCAGATAAGTATCTTCTGTATTAATGAGGCTTATATGCATGGTAAATGTTATTTTGTGTTTTCTTGCTTTGGTGTCATCTCAGCCTTTCATTTGCAGATTAAACAGGCAACTGAACATGGGGGTTTTTTTGTATGAACCTTTTTTTTTTTAGTTACAGTATTTTTTTGATCCAAGAGCATTACACATCAAGATGCTGATCTTTTATGAAGTCACCATACTGAAGTCCATATTATAATTCAGTATATAGCTAAAAAGAGGCCAGTGTTAAAGGGAATAATAAGAAATTTCTTTAGGTTCAGGTATCTTCTAAGACTAATGCAATAGTATAATTAACTAAAAAATAATAATTGATTAATGCAGACCTAAATGAAGAATGTTGAGTCCACAAAGTTGCCATGCAGTTACTGCAAGAGCCGATTCCACTGTAGCCTCACATTGAGCCATTTATTTCATTTTTCAAAACTTTTTTTCAAAATCTGAGCCACAGCTTTTTCAGGACTTGCTCGTCAAGTGGCAAGTTTGATCTACATGGGTATATAAATCCTCACATTTGAGCTTCCATAAATTAAGACTGGTTTGACCTGGAGCACAACATTATGGCAGTAGTTAGTTCCCCTCCAGAGCAGGGAACCATTGTTCCGTGCACAGGGCCTGCAGATGAAAGACACATCTGCCCTAAAGAGTTTGCAGTCTAAATAGACCTGGCAAATAATAGGAGGAAAGAGCTGTTATTCATATTCTCTTCTTATACCTGAAAAACTGATTCATAGAAGATGTTATGAAAGGCCCATAAAAGTCAGGAAAAGGCTCCCAGTGACTTCAGTGGATCTATGATGTGATATCAGCCAAGCACTAAGGGACATGCTTAAATGATTGTCTCACTCTAAGGCCTGTTCCACATGAGGTTTGCAGAACAGGCTGGAAACTGTATTTCTGGTGCCAGGACTGGTTGAATTACCCACAAATGCTGTAATTTTGCCAAACAGTAAATCTATTTATGGAGGCTGTTCAGTCTTTCAGCAGTTAGACAATCCCATATGTATGGGAACACGCACCTTGCATTTCAGTTAAAGCTCCCAGACCTGATTTGTAGCCTATGAAAATCCATTCAGCAGACTTTGCCTGGTGACCCTGGGGAATTTTAATCATTGATACAAGAATTCCAAAACTGATCTAATGTTTAAGAAAGAATTTCTTCCCTGCTACCACAGAAAATGCTGGGTTTGTATCATCCTCAGAAATGTCTTACTCACTCTCTCTGAGTAATACACAGTAAAGTAGGTCATAATCTGGAGCATCTGAAATATTAGTGAGTCTTGCATGCAGCAGCCAAGGGCAAGTTTCTCTGCACTCTTCAGATCTCCCTTGCAGGGTCTATATTCAGGCTCCTCATCGATGGCACTAGGAATTCAACCTGTGCTGGGGTGCAGATTGTGCCAGGAAGGAAATGGAAAATCATCTGGGGGGTGGGAAAGAAAAGCTAATAAAAAATGAGGTGGTAGCAAGCCATTAAGGAGAGGCTAGCTTGTTCCAGCATTCTAGAACATCAAATTCATGTTCTGCTATGGTGGTATTTATTAGCATCACTAAACATTATTAATTATGCAAGGAGACAGAACTCATGCCATGCATAATCTCACACACACATACACACTCACAGAGCATCCTCCTTGTCCCTGAATGTTTATCATCTCATATTTTCATTTGGCCAATGAGAATGGTCTGAAGTAGAAAAATGTGTTTCCAAGGCACCAGGAAAATTTGTGGTTTTGGCTAGAGGTACCTCTAGGAAAGGAAAGGAAATGGAGGTCAAAATCCCTTGTCATTCTCACAGGGCAAGGGCATAGCTGTTGTTCTGGCAGCCTTGATGACTGAAAAGGGGGAAGAAAAGAGAGAATAACAAAAACCAAGCCAGGGCCATTGGTTCAGATGGATTCAGAGCACACTGCTCTGTTAAAATCATTTAATGAGAAAAGGTGTTGGAGAAACAACATGGACAATGGAGGGGAGAAAAAGTGTCCTTGCACTTGATCAACCACAAGAGCTCTGTGATAGCTTCACTACCCTAGCTGAGAAGATTTAACATTGTAATAACTCTCCTGACCTTCAAAAATCTTCCATGTCTCCAAAAGATGTGTTGTGTAGGGGAAAAATTAATTTAATACAAACTCTTTACTAAAGTTAGCTGGAAATATTTAACTACCTGTGCAAGGCAGGAAATTGCACATTTAGGACTATATCTGTGAACTGTATCTCAGGACTATATATTTTGTGTTAGATCACAAGTGACACCAAACTTGAGTGATCTGCAGCTGTGAGTGCAGTCAGAGCTGCAATGTGTAAGCGCAGCTGGTTGCATTACAGATGTAATCTCAGCAGGACTTGGAATAGAAGAGGACTACTGAGGATTTTTGGGACTTCTGGGATTGAAGAACTGTTGGGATATTGAGGACTGTTGGGATTGAAATGGGTCCTTACTGTTATTATAATGTTAAACATTTTTGTTAAATGTCCGAACCAAATATTGTCTCCTTGGGTGTCCAGCAAATCTTTAAGAAAAGCCTCGTCTTACATGTGACGCTCAAGAGTAAACACTGTAAATTTAATTTACATTAAAAATTGGTTCTGTTATTGGAGACAGCCCAGTGGCAATGCATGGGTAAGCACTTATAAGTTTTACAGCAGGTAAATAAGAGCCTTTAATGCTCCTGTTTTGAAAGAAGCGTTCCTATGCTTCATTTTTTACGTAATGGGAATCTGCTGTTTTGCCTCAGTTTATAGTGGGTGTTTCTCCATGCCCTGATCACTGTAGTTGATGAGAACACCTGCAGCCAAAAGCTCTGTTAACTCATCTTGGCAACTGTGGTTTGCATGTTTCCCTGCCTCTGGCACAGTTGTTCATTTTGCTGTGTCTTTGAAGTTAACTTAGGCTTGCTGTTAAAAGTAGATGTGATTTTCCCTATCCCGAATGCTTTATTTTCTCATTGACTGACACAAATCTCCCTTAGTTGTCAATGCTCATTAAAAATCCTTGTCTCTTATTCTGGACTTGGATAAACATTAGTGAGTTCCAGGTTCTTTTGCTCTCCTGCAGTTTAAGCAATTCTCAAGACATTCCACAATGTTCAGTGGCAATTGTAAGCTTTTTACTCTCTGAGGAAAAGCTGGATAAAAGTCCCCTGAACTTGTCTGATTTTTGTGGGTTCTGCTGGTAATTAAGGAACACTGCTGAGTTTGAACAGAAAATGCCTCAGTTTTTACCTGTTGTGAGTGTATCTGGTAGGATGCAATCTCTGGGGCCCAGAAGAAAAGTCCTATAAGGTTTGAATATTACTCAATACGGAGTCTCCAAAACTACCTGAGCATATCTGCATTGCAAATAGCCATTGATAACCATTTGTGTTAATCATGTGGAATATCTGGCTGCTAAAGAAAATGCAGCAGAGGTTGGAAACTTGGAACCCTACCAGTTTAGAGACTATCCCTGCTGTCTACAGGGGAAAAGCCATCTGCAAAAATGGAAAAAAACCCAACATTCTATTGACATTAGATCAGTAAGAACTGGAAAATAAAGACTGACATTTCTGGATATTAGGATGCTCATAGATTTAGAGGAGAGTTGTGTATTTCATCCTGAGGGGTTCTGGTATTAAATAAGCCCTGTGATGCACCAGAGGATCCTCAGGGGTGAGGATGCAGCTCTCGAGGGAGGTGCCCCCTGTGTGGTTTCTCCTGGGAGGCTGCACAGCCCCTTGGGGCTGGGGAAGGCTCGGCGAGGAGTGTGCAATAACCAACAGTGCCATCTTGTGAGCAAAGCCCACCCCTGCAGATCCATGCGGGAATTCCAGGCAGCAATAAAACACGCATTCCTAGGCTGTTGCCTTTCAGGAGTAGCCAGGTCTTTCTGAGCAGCTACCTGTTCAAAACGCCAGGATCATGGATTGTCTCCTTGCACTAGCACATTCCTGTGCTGTTCATACCTCCTGATCTTGTAGGCAGGGCCGTCTGGTAGCTTATCCTGTAAATCAATACCTGCTATCAAATACAGTAGTGCACAGCAGTATCTGTTCCTCCTTGCATCCCCTGTGACCTTTCTTCTTTGCCTTCTTATTGTCATTCAACAAGTAAGAGCATGCAAATCCACCGTGAAAGGCATTTTAGCAAATAGTAGTCAATCCTACTTTATAAAGAATGATTTATGATATTATTTCTGTTACTTGTTATTGGCTCCATTCCTTGAGATGATGAAGGACCTATCTTTATTAACCTCAGCTAGCTGAAAACATTTCATCTATGAGTTTTTTTGAAGAAATGCATCTCGGTAGCTCATGATGGAAGGCGTCTGTGCTGACCCATCAGCGCTGCTATGACTTTCAATATATTATACTTAATAACAGATAAACATCCTTAGCCAGAAACAGAATCCTGCACTGCAGCTTGATTACATCTGCAAAGAACAGTGATTGCCCTGACTATTTGAATACAAAAACAGTGAGTGATGGCAAGCAAACGCAATCTGTTTGAAGTCCTACTGATGAAATACTTTCAATGCTCAAACCAAGGGTTTGTCATTATTCCAAGGTGGTGTGTGCTCCCCCCACTGATTGGAGCAGTTGTCCCTAATCTGGGTGGGGAGATAGTGAATATAGGAGCAGTTTCCTCTGGAACATGCAGCTGAACTTTGCAAAGTAAAGGTGAGGGAAAATGGCCTCATAAAAGATTGCTGGAACAATGTAGTCAAGAGGAACAGCCGCTGTGGATTTCTTCATGCCAAGGCTGGATGCTGCCTGGAAAACAATGTTTGGACAAATGTAACTATTGTGCTCAAGCAGAGTGATTGTAAGTAAAGAACTATCATGATGCATTGCTGTTATTTGCTTTTAAACCAATTTTAAAGAACTAATTGATACTACCAAATTTATTTTTAGGGAAAAATCCTTAATCGTGAACAAAGGTATTATAAAACTTAGTAAAAGAAGCCTTTGATGACAAATTTTTTTCTACCTTCGTTCCATTAGTAGCCTCTGTGTTTTGAGGACCTCTGTGAGTCTCACTGATATTGATTTTTTGCTCTGGGTCTGCAATAGGTCAGGTGAGATGGATCTCTACTAGAAATCACCTGGGAGGCCACGGCTTGTACAGTGCAGGTAGCAGCATTCAACTTCAAAGGCTTACTAGAATTTTAATGGGTAAATATTACAATAACAGGTTTTTGTGGGATAGCTAGAGTCTTCTTCCTTTCAAAGCCCATTAATTTAAAGGAAAATAGTAAGAAAAAAACAAAACAAAACAAAACCAAAAAAACCGAACCCAAATCAAACCAAACCAAACCAAAAGAACCTATTAAATTATTTCAGATGTCTTCCCCATTTTTCTTGTGACCAGGATATTGTTATGGTACTGTTGTGTTCTGATGTAGAAAGCAAAGAATTTTCTCTGTTAGTGCTTAATTGATTTATATATAAACACGTACATATCCAGTATATATTGCTGATGCAATACCCAAGGGAAAAGAAAGTAGCAAAACAGACATTTTGGTGTGTTTGTTGTCAGGAAATGTCATGATTCATCTTTCATGAGCATCTGCAAATATGCATCTGCCAAATCCATTTTACTAAAAGCTTGTTCTCAGCCAAACATATTCTCACCCCAAGAGTAGAACATTTTTGATTGACAAGTAGAAAAGGATTAATGATTACTTGAATGTCTCTACAGATTCCCACACTCCCATTTTCTGCTGCACAATAGGAACAAGGACCATGATTGGCTCTCAATGTCACATGGTAGGAATAACTTTATCGCTTTCCAGTTCTGTACACATCCTTTTGAAGTGACACAGAGGGAACAAACAAGGCCTTACAGGTGAAGAGTAGGGCCCACCCTCAGTGGTTAGCTTTGCTTTAAAATGTACTTGGTTCCTAACTTCTGTTTCCAGGACATTGCATTCTAATCCTCATGAGGCACTACTAATGAAATGAAATTTATGGAAGTTGGTGCCATTCTTGTTTTGCTATTAAGAGGGTCTATGGAAGTCTAACAGATAGAACTGTGGTAATTATCAGAGCTCATCAGGACACATGGCTTCCTGTCTTTCTCTGATTTCATTCAGCTCTTGCTCTCACACCTAGAGAACAAAATTTCCCCTACAGATGTGCAACAAAATTGTAACCAATGTTTTAACAGGCTGAACACAAAAATTGCACTGGGGCATTAAACTAAAGTTTGATATCTTCTAATAAGGATTTACTTTGCTATTCTGTGACTACCCTTCAGTTGGAGACTAAATATTGCAGAGCACATGAAGTTGCTATTGAGCTTCCTGACAGTTCTGAGCCATAGTCTGTTGGTTTTCATTAGGAGCAGGGGAGAGAAGGGAGAGGAACTGTTCTTATTTATTTTGGCAAATGGAGTTGTCAACATCTTCTGAAACCAGCAAACAGCAAGCCCAAACCGGGCACATTAAACTTCATTTGAGATCATTGAAATAACTTTTGTCCCATGGTTAGGATTAAAGCTCAGGTATTTTAACATGCAGTGTTCCTCTCTAATCTTAAACCGCAGGTCATTTCAATATAGAAATTAAACTATGCCCTCCAGATTGCAGCTGAATGTGGATAACATGACATCATGGTTTGCCATGAGGATTATTTTGGGTACTGTAAATGATAAAGTACAGAAAGATCACCAGTGATTTCCAAGTATCATTTTGTAGCGTGAGAAATTAGACCAAAAAAAAAAAAGGCTGTGTTCCAACAGTATTTGCTGACTTTTCCTTCTTCATCCTTAGTGGCAAACTGACAGCATTTCATTAGTTTATATTGTGTTTCTTTCCTCGACAGCTCCATTTCTAACTTAATCTATTTTTTTGCCGGAGAAACAAACTTGATTAACCTCATCTTGTTTAATGTTTAATTGTATTTTTATCTTCTCTCTAAAAGCAGCAAACCTATCAGTAAAATGTTTTGGTGTGTGTAAATTCCCTGTTGCTGTCCACAAAAGCCATTTAGAAGCATTGTCCCTTTTTACTATTTCTTTTTTTTTTGGTCTCTTCATTGACATATACTAAAAAAGAAAAATATTCAGAACAGGAAAACAACAGAACTTTTTGTGGTTCATTTCATTTCTAATGTGGGGTGAATTTCCTGAGTGTGCCTTCTGTGCTGGAAATGCAAATACCTGTTTCAGCTAACTCCCTCCCCATCCTACTGCCCACCCCTCTGGGGTGCAGCTTTGAGACATGGTCTCCTGTATATAGAGGATAAGTGAGTTAATAAAAAATAAAGTACATAGGAGGCCAGAGTAAATGGAGCATATAATTTTTTCATGAACTGGTCTCTTAAGTTTCATTTTGCAAGGCAGCATGATTTTCTACATATTTATGAAAATATGAAAGAGTGAACTCGATGCTTAATGTGAAATCTACTTAGCAATCTTAAGTAAGGCTGTATCTTGCTTTCCCTGTCAGAAACTCAGGATCTTCTGCAGGCACTACCACAAATGATAGCAAGATCTGTTACCAGTTTCTGTAATGCTGCAAACCTTCCTCCAGAACTACGTGTCTTGCAGAACAACTCTACGTGCCAGTTTGTGCTGTTTGGTAACATGCAAGCAAAAATATTGTCAAACTGTTTCTCAAGGATGGAATGTGATGCTTCAAGAATAGAAGTTGCTTAAGATTTGTATCATGGTATACATCTAAAATAAAGGACAACTCTTAAGAGAGATGGGTGAATATAAACTTTTGAAAAAGTTATGAGATAGAAGTGGGGTTTTTTTCTAGCATCCAAATGGTGTTTTCAATCTTGAAAGCTCTAAAGCAGTTTATAAAGATAATTAGGCATAAATGTCCCCATTTCACAGCTGTGCAAACAGAGGGAAACAGTTCTGTAACCTACTTACCAAAATCTTACAGAGGTAAGCAAATCTTGAGCCACCAGATTGCAAGCACTGGTTCGTTAACATTGCTTTTGTGTGCCTGCTTCTTTGTAGCTAAATTAATTAATATCGATATATCAAAGCAGCAGAAGTAGACCTAGATCTCATTTCTGTGTAATGTTACATTTCTTTGATAAGACATCAGCTTCAGAACAATTCAACGCGTTTCAGTTCTCTGCCTCATTGCAGCCTTTGAGCACCACTAACATTTCCAGTTTGATGTCTAGGAAGTGGCAAAGTGAGAGGTCCCTGCCTGAAGCACTGTGAGAGCAGCACGCTCAGGAGTGGTGCAAGGAACCATGCAGCTGCTACCCAAGCACCAGCAGGGCACTCAGGAAAGGTGCCTGTACACAGACAGGCTTTGCAGTTTTCCAAGTACACAGCATATAGGCTCCTGCTTTAGCAGCATCTCCATGACAACTGCTTTATAATTCATGCCACATAATATATAACTTTGCTGTTAAAAAAAAAAAAAAGAAAAAAAAAAGGCCCTGCCAACATACTAACAAGGCCACATTCTTGAAAATTAAATGAACCTGAAAGATTTTTTAGCAATCAATTAACCATTAAATAAAGCTTAAGGGACATTAGACAGTAAGAGTGACAGTATTTATGGCTTTGATGTGATCATGAAATCTCATTCTTTGCTTCTCCACCGTTCTCACCATTTCAAATCCCCATAATTGATACTGATGCAACATTTCAGTCAATAGCTATAAAAGGGAATGAGGAGCATGAAATGGCTCTATGGCATTTAATGAATAAATACAATCCCACTGAGCTTCGTATTTCAGAATTTTTTGCTAATCAGTCTTGTTTTAACTGAAAGAGTTGAAGTGTTTGAGGCATATCAACAGGTTTGGGGATTGGCAAACAATAGAATGATAGCAAAGATAATGGAAAAAATGTGTTCTAATGTGGTGCAGAGAATTAAAACTATTAAAATGCCTTTCTCAGTTGTTGCTTCAATGCCAAGGTAACCAATCAAATAGAACTGCTGCTGTAAGATTAATAGACATTCTGAAAGGTATGAAATGCAGTGTAAGTTTAGTTCTGTAAATTTATCAAGACAACAGAAGCATAGATAAATCATGAGAGGGAGAAACAGACTCCTAAGTACCAAGTTTTTACTGGCCATATCCTACTTCAGGAGGCAGAAAAAAGAAACAAGGGTAACAGGAAAAGCATGTTACCTTCAGTGGGTTTTGATCATCCTATTAGTTGTTCTGGTTTAATTAACATCTTCTTGTTTTTAACTGGTAATTTTGTTTTAAACGTCAGGTCTAGGAAATGTTGGGATGCAGGCCTTGACTCCTCTCATAGCATAAAAAGGGGATCTGCCATCATAAGACTGCTCAGTTGTTTTTATGCTGGCTTTTGTATTTGGAATCGTGTGTTATAATGTATAAGCTATGTATTGATTTCAAAACTGAGGAACAGAAACTGCACAAGATATCAATAGGAAGGAATTATCAAATCACAAATTACTTCTGTTGGGTTATAGAGCTCAGTTAAAGAAACACCAAGGCAAAGAAACTGGAATTCTCTGGAATGAGAAACACAAGTCCAAAATACAAGGACCTCCTCATGAGACAAGTTACTGACTTAAGTTTACAGGTTTTAGCTACCAAAAAGACAAGCTGAACTCCCCAGTGAGACCTAATTCAGAAAAAATTACTTTACTGGCCAAGTGACAGCAGCAGTGCAGAGCTAATCCCAAAGCAGGGTGTGCTTATATCAGAAACACATGATGATTTTGACTGTTTTCTGACTATCTTTCCTTACTGCCTTTCCTCCAGCAGATGGGAGGAGAATTGAACTGAAACATCCAGCAATGATTCAAAATAGGACTGATGCTTTACCCTTTTCAGCGGGGTTCCAGGTATGAAGTATTATTTTCAGATTTATGTGACTCTGGAGCAGAATTTGCATTGCTTGGTTTACAGAGAGGTGGAATTTTGGTTTGAAAATGGACTAAATCTGGTGCTCGAGCCTAAGGAATTGAGGCAATTCTTTATTTCATCTGTTCAGGGGTATTATACTAATGTATATTGTGGGGTTTTATTTGTATTGACTGTCATGTTCCTCAGTTACTGGGGCCTGTGCTTCTGCAGAACACTCAGAATTTAACAGCGGGGGAGTGGAAGAAGGGGAACATCTTGTACAGCATAAGGACAGTTTAATTTTCCACAGCTAAAAATGATAAAAACTCCCAGTGGAGTTGAGCTGCATTTTTCTTTTAAACAACAAAAAAATAAGCTCTTCTCAGTAGGTTCTACAAGGTCCATATCCAAACTTTTGCCTTCAGTTTTAGCAGCAGGTTGCATTAGAAATACTTAAATAAGGAATGAGGGAGAGAGTTGCACACAAATATCAATGTCAGTGGAATGGCAAAGATGTTCAGGTACAATTTTGTTGTTGCTAATTCCAGTCAGAGTAGCTGGGGGTCTGGGCTGAATGAAGTTGGGCCTTCCACGAATGAACCTTCTCTGTAATAGCACTGTGAATTAGGGAACCCTTTTCTAGTTTAATTATGTTGACCATTGACAAATATTTCTTTTTTTTCTGACCACGTCATTCCATCTTTCACTTATTCCCCCAACCCTGTGTATTTATTCCTTTCCTTCTGCCTGCAATCTATATAGTTCTGGAATAT
Organism: Monarcha castaneiventris obscurior; assembly: GCA_026261815.1. Classification (NCBI taxonomy): domain Eukaryota; kingdom Metazoa; phylum Chordata; class Aves; order Passeriformes; family Monarchidae; genus Monarcha; species Monarcha castaneiventris. The sequence continues at coordinate 6,032,586 of JAMPIT010000437.1, forward strand.
TTCTTCCCTTGTACATGCAGTATTTGCTCTGTTAATTCTTCCTTTTTTCTCTTTCTTTGAAGACCTACTGCTGTGTTGAACAATCTTCCTACAACCTTGTCTTCAACTCTCATACTCCTCTTAGACCTCTAGACTGTGCTGCTGAACATGTTGATATTTGGGTCTTGTACAATGCTAAAAACATCAGTATTTAATAAATATTAGTATGTGACATGCACAGTTGCTATAAGAGAAATAAATAGCTCAGGAAAAAATCAAGATACTGCTCCTCTGCAACAGCCACTGGCTGCACTGACTGTGAAATGTAACTAATAACTAAATTGTCAGTTTTGGTGTGTGCTAAAGAAACCAAGCAATGTCACACAGGCAGATGTTTACTTTCCATTATCCTGGCAACCCCCAGTATATATATCCTTGTGGTGCAATGTAAACTCCTTTCAAGATGACATTTAAGAGGAATTTAATCTGTATAGAGCACTAACAAACTGAAGCACAGCGGATTTATTCATTTAAGAGAATTATTCATTTAATTTTCATCGTTTAGTATTTATATTCATTTACCATTCATTTATTCCCTTCATTTTTATTCATTTATTCATTTATCAAATATTCATTTTAATGGTTTTCATTATCACTATAGTAACTGTAGGGACAGATTTGCAATAACTTTATTCCTTAAATAGGTTTATTCTTGGAAAAAACTACAAAACAGGGTAAGGCCACTTGCTCTGTCAGGTTCATTCCTTTTGTGTTTGTCTCTTTACTCCCCTTGTTTCTTTACAGCTCTCCTTAGTTTCTCTTAAATTCCTTCCTATGTTTTTTGACAACAGCTTAGTTCAGTGATATTAGACCAAGTGCTTGACTGATGTGAAGTACTGAAATCTGAGTGTGTTATTCAGTGCTTTGGACACAGATGCTTGTTTCTCCATACATTTTTCTTTTCTTTTCCCTGTATAATGGCTTTTCTTCAGAAATTCACCTCTTACTCCCTTTTAATGCCAGTTCTATTTTTATGTAAATGAGTCCCCTGCAAGCCAGGGAACAATGACCTTCTAAGCAACAAGTGTTTTGAACTGCAGCAGAAGAAAGTCTAAACTTCTGAAAATATTGGGTTCTGTGTATTAATTTCCATTGGAGCATTGAGAATTCAGGTCTTTGTCATATTTTTTTTTAAGTGTTTTTTTTTTCTCTAATGTGAAAACAGTGGATGAGTAATATATTTCAACTTCACTGAGCATCAGATTGTACTTTTGATGAAAACAAGGACTGGATCATCTGATACCTTTCGTATAAGGCCAGTGCTTTTGAGTTGGAATTCTAATTCTTTTGTTACAGCTGTGCAGACTGATAAGTGCTTATGCAGGTGAGTCCTTGAAGTACATTACCAGTCACCTAAAAAGGTATCTTCTTATGTGTACTGAAACTTTATCCTGGGGAGCAGGATATTCACAGATGGACCCAGGCTTGTTCCTGGTGAAGGATTGTTTGTGGTTTTTAACCTTCCAAATTCAGTGAGCCCCAATATCCTAGAAAACAACTCTGTTACTACCTTAGTGCTTCCTTGCATCACAACTTCAAACCAGTGGCAGTATCTCGTCTTCCCTATCTAAACCTTTTCTTCCTTAATCAGACACTGCATTTGAAACTCAAACTCAATTGCCTTTAGACAACTCTAAATTCAAGCCATTCCCATCATGTAATCTTTCACAGCATATCTGTGCTCTGAGTTGTCAGAGACTTTGGTGCTCTGTCGACAACAGAAACAGCTGAAATACTTCTTGAATGGTTGGTTGTAAATATATTTAACGCTTGCAATTTTTTATTTTACTATTTATATCACCAGAATAGAAAAAAAAAAAAAAACCTATACTTGTAGGAAGCATCATGAACTGGGTATTCCCTACAATTCTATACTAAGTAAACTAAACTGCTTCAGATATTTACATTCAGAAGGTTATCTTTGTTGCCAGAAGAGCTAGAAGTAATTTTCTTTACAATGAGATCTTAAGTTTGTGGAGTGGGTTGTGACTCTGCAGCAAAAACTCTTCATACCCCAACCTGAGGCTGCAACTCTAATTTTGAGAACCATTGCTCTGGAGACTTTTTATCAGCTCCAAAAATGTCTTATTTCTGGTTGCTTTTAACTGCATAATAAGAGGTCATTTGAAATAGGTAATGTCTTCTTAAGGATTTATAATCTAAAGCCCACAGTTTTCAATGAACATTCATTGATTTCAGGGACCCTGAATCCAGGTATTAATTCATATTATGTGGTGTTGGCTTAGTAAATTTAGTAGTATTAAGATATGAGGAAATGGACTGCCTGTTAAAGCTAGACAGAAATATTCTGGTGGCATTTAGGTTATCAGATAAATCCTTGGAATTCCTGTGAATCTAAATATTTTTCAGCAGTCTGCCTGTTTAATTAACCTCTGCCTGAGAAAGCAATCCTCTTTCCAGCTCACCTGTCCAGCTCCTCCCAGCTCCTAAGAATTCTTGTAGCCCTGGAGAGGAAGTCCCAGGGCTTTTGGAGGGCTGCAGTTCCATCTGTGGGGTTACAGCCTGGGGGGGCCTTGGGCCCTCCTCTTCTTGAGGCTGATTTCTCTGAGGGTGAGCCTGGAAGATTAGGCCAGACACAGTATAATACATCATTAATATAAATGTCTATTCTTCTTTACAGTCAAAATAATTTTCTTCAAAATATTAGAACTTTCTTAAAAAAGGTGGGTTTTTTTAATCAGTCAATGAAACTTGCTTAAAAAAATAATAATCAAAGTGTACATTCAATTAAGAGGGAACATAGTTTGTACTTCCTTTCATCTCATCTTCTCATGCAGTGTTTGAACGAGTTTTATCTTTGAGAGAGTTTTAGTCCCTTCCCCCTCAGCAGAGACTGAAGTCAGTGGGAAGAGATCTGATGTGTGCTTTACCCCTCTGGTGTGTTCATGTATGTTTTTTCATTAAATCCGAACATTAACCTGATGGCCTTTAGGCACAATACTTTCTGAAAAACTTAGGCGTGCTGATTATTGCTTGCTTTCCAACTCCAGATCCTCTTGCAAACACTACAGGGACCTCATTAAATTCTGCAGCTGTATTACCCTCCTTCTTTATTAACTTCCTTCAAATATCCTGCCGTGGTCTAATGTCTTCTCTTGTCAGCTTCACTCCACTTTATACACCTGAAGGAGACTTTATTGTTCTTATTTCCTTGCTCTGAAAACTTCATTCATAGCCAGTTTTGACTTCTCAGGATATTTTTTTTAGCTCATCCCTCCATTGTATCAGCCTTTGTAGTCCCTTGATAATGTTCTGTGCTTTTTAGGCATGACATGCATTTTTTAATCATTATTTTAATTTCCTGATTTAAACCTAAATAGGGCAAGAAGAACAGCAGAAATGTAGATGGTCTTGTAATCTTTTCCTTTGTCCTAAAAAAAAGGGGAAAACTTACAATAATATGAAAAAATAGTCTCAAAACCTGGAGAAACCTTAGCTTTATTTTTAGGAAGCTATTAGTCGAGTGAGTAAGCAGGTGGCTGTAAAAGGCAGTCCAATTCACTGGTCTATCCTGAAAGTTGGAGCCACAGCCACTCACAGCCTCTTGAGTTTGGCCACAAGAGCTTTGTATCGATTCCCCCAGTTCCTGCTCCCACTCCAGGCTCTTCCGACCTCCATGGCAAACACTCATATCCCAAGGATGATGGAAGATGCTTTTGTAAGGGAACTCCACCTATTATATCTTGTCTTACTCACATATTGGCCTGTCTACAGAGACAAATTTCATCCTTAATTTTTTTACCAGTTTCGAGAGACTTAATTTTACATATTTCACTGACCATTACTTCATCACATTATTTCCAATCTCTTATTGTTAGAGATTGAACTTTTGGGGTCCTATCCCTGTGTCACTCTCAGCAATAAATGAACATGTAAACACATTTCAATAAAATTAAGGATACTGGAAAAATTAGCATGAAACTCCTTGAAAACTTGGAAATTATATAGGCAGGAAAATCATTTCAAGAAAACAATATAGTAAAGGAATGTAACAATTATCTCATGCAGAGACAGCTCAAGTCAGCATTTTAAAGAAGTCTATATGTCTACTTCCAAGTACTTATGATGCTCAGTGCAATCTTTTAAACAAAGTCAACTAGGCAAGACTAATGCCAAATCAATTACAGTCACTAATGTCTCGTACAACAACAGAGCAAAAATATTCTGAGTGGAATGTAGCATTCATTACAAGCAGCAATACGTTCATAATCTGAACTTCTCAAATTAAGTACTGTGGTGAAGTACAAGGGAGAATTTACCATGTTTTAGGACTTTCCAGTACTAGTGCTCCCAAATTTTTCTTATGGTTCTAGTCTTATGGTTCATTTTTTCATGGTTGCTAATGTTTCTACCACACTGAAATGGAGCTTGGGTCGTTGCTGTATTTTACAGGAAGTTGAATATTCAATGTCTTACTGGTCTAACAGATCTTCATTCTAATCATTTAAAAACTGTTCCTGTTGATTTCGGAATATTTTTTGAATAAATCAGAATTAATTATGGGATGCAGAACTCAGTTTCTCAAATGATTCATGGTGGTTTATTGGGAAAAAATAGATTCAAACCTGCCAAAATTACTCCTACCTACTGAGACATATCACTGTGATTATATTTTCACAGATTGATAAGGAGATCAAAGGAAATGCTTTGCTCTAGGATTTCCTTTATGGGGCAATTTATGGGGCAATTCCAGCTGCCCTGTGTTGTACTTTTCCCCCACAGTATCCTCAGTAGCCCGAGATGCAATGATGGTACCAGCTCCATGTTCCTTACCTCTGTATCTAAGCTTTAAACGTTAAATCTTGATCATACAGTCATGGGATCAATCAAGACCACCTAATTCCAAACCCCTGCCATGGGCAGGGACACCTTCCCCTATCCCAGCTTGCTCCAAGCCTCATCCAACCTGGCCTTGGACACTTCCAGGGATGGGGCAGCCACAGCTTCTCTGGACAGGCTGTGCTATCTTAAAAGGCAGAAGATGTGTCTTTGTTACTATTTCTATCAGCTGCATTCTCTGAGAATTTGAAACTCATTTTGGCTGCTTATGCTGGCCACACGATGTGCCCCATCCTGGCTGTGTGAAAACCTGCAAAACACACAATACTTTTCATCTGTACCGTGTGCTTAGAGCTGTGTGTTTTCTTGTCACAGCACAGCTCATACAGGGATATGTACACATGGAATTCAGGTCCAGCAGCACTGGGGACGCATGACTTGGAAAGCGCTCACAGAAATCAGACTGAAAACTTGTTTTCTTCAGAGCTGGTTGCTTGTAAGCACAAAGGATGAGCACTGCAGATGGCTTCAGGCAAGGGCAGATCTAAAGGAGAGGCCGAGTCTGGAGCCATCTGGTGTGTCAGCTCCCAGGGAAAATCAGTGACTTGGAGTGCAGGGCCAAGACAGTGACACCTACTAGGAACTGCTGCTGCTGCTGAGGAGGGTTTTGCTCAATTTGCTACTATATATTCCTGCTGTACTTGATTATACAGAATGAAAAGAACTACTAAACCCACCTCTTGGGGTACAAAATAAAATGTTTAAGTCATTTCATGGCTGTAAAGAATAAGAATAGAAAGCAGAAATAACATTTGTTTTTAAGAACTCCTCTTTATTCTCCCAGGATCCCGGGAAAACACCTGTTGAGTATCCTAGAACTCCCAAAAGATGTTGTACAGAACTGGCATCCTTCTCAGCTGTGGGTCCCAGGAAGCTTTTTTTCATATGAGAAAAATTATGTTGTTTAAGGAATAATTGAAAATTTTCAGAACTGCTTAATTGTTAAAAAAACCCCTAAAAGCACTGGCGGGGAGGGGGGAGGTAACATTTCAACACCTTTTTACTAAGCTTGAACTAGAGCTTCATTATTTGCACATATGATTATTTTCCTGTTTGTTAGTTCTGCTGTGGTTTACTTGGGGTTTTCCTGTGTAAATAACACTGAGTAAATGTGCACCACAACATAAGCTTTGGGATGTGTGTTTATTTATAAGCTCTTAGAGGTTATAAAATATACTTTGAGTTACTTCTGTATGTGTTTATATCTGTATCTTTGAACTTACTTCACTGTGAGGCTAAAGGTCCGTGGCCCTCTGTCCTCTTGTCCCTGGCTTGAAGGTTGGCCCTGTGGTTTGGGTGACCTCAATCTGTCAGCTCCATCTCAGAGAATGTGTGAGAGTGTGTTTAACTCATCCCCTGGCATTGCACAGTCTGGAAGTTCTGGGCTCTCCAACAGCCTGTCAGGAATTCAGCTGATGAGATGTGTGAATCTCAGAAAGGAAGAGAGAAATGATGGGCAAAACATTTTGTGTTTAGCAAGAGGCATTTCCTGACAAAACTCTGCTGTGTTGAAAATGCTTTCCTTTCTAGTTCTGCTTCTTAAAAAACTAAATTTGCAACTAACTGCTGCATAGTAAATTGATGTAAATTGTAATTTACATCAGAGCAGGCTGTGACACAGCAATATCTTTGTACCCGTGGAACAAAGGAGTTGTGACCAGAGCAGAGGTTTGCTCACATCCCAAGTACTAAGGCTGACTTTGTCACTGCTATGCCATCAGTGCTGACCAACAGCTTTGCTGAGCTCCAAAATTGTGGCAGTGAAAGAAAGCAAAATCTTAACACATTCCCAATTACTGTGATTCTTATCCTCATCTTTGTAAGATATGATTGTCCTGCACTACTGAGTTCTTTTATATTCTAGTTATCAACATAGATTCTCTCCCCACTATCATGATAGTAGTTCTCTTCCCTTTTATGCCAATGTAAATAGGTAACAGCATTTCTGAAGTCAAGGAAATTAAACATCTTGTTTTATCAATGCAAGAAAAAAAAAAAAAGAATCAAGCCCCATATTTGTTTTATTCCTGGCTCTGCTTTCAGCAAAATTTTCTGTGTGGTAGATACCATTAAAAAAAACCCCAAACCAAAAACCCACGTTCTAGCATTTCCAACATACGAGACAGCAGCAAAATATAGATTTCTTAGTTTCTTTGTGTCTTAGTGTGTATATAGAATTAGTACAGAGCCCCAGAAAGCTATGAAAGAACCCTACCCAGGGAGCAAGAGCACAGTGCCAGGCAATTGGTGTTGTACTGTGCTATTTGCTGTGCCCTATTTTCACAGACAAACAATTTCTGCCACCAAAAAATGCATGAAAGTTCAGAAATTTCAAGCGTCCCTGTGGTGCTCTGAGTTGTTTTTTCTTCTTCCGTTGTTTTTTGGTGCTCTTAGTTTCTTCTAACTGGTGCTGGCATAAATCACTTATTTTCCTAAAGGGGGATTTCATTCTGTGAGAGGAATTTCTTTGAATTTCAACATGACCATACTAAAGAAGGTGCTACCTGCTCCCATTTTCAGTTTCTCAAAGGTATAGCTCATGCAGGGTGCAAGACCACTTCTCCAGGTACCCAGAGATACGGTATTTGGGACAGTTAAAAACAAAAGGTAAACAAAACACTCTCACCATATTGCAAATACTCTGTGACTTAGATTTCTATGTGTAAATGTAGCTTTATATCTTTAATTTAAGAATTAATAAATGTCACAGATAAGTAGTAAAATGCAAGGCCAGGCATACAATATAAAAATTTAATTCCTTCCTATTATAAGATTTCTCGTTTCTGGAAAATAACACATGGATTAGGGGGAAAAATAAGATGGAATTTCAGCCACTGATACTGTGCTTTTCTCCTTCTAGTCACAACAGTAAATATAGTTCCCAGAAAGCTCATCACATCTGGCACTGAACACGTTCCAAGGCTCACGTGTCAAAGACCAGGAGTGCAATCTTGCACATGGATCTGCTGAGATCTATGTACAGAGTACAACTGAGTTTATGGAAAAATTTATAGCAGCTTTAAAGCAAGTGCCTCCTTAACAAGTGCTCTGGAGTGCTATTCTCTGTTCTGGAGGTGCAGTCAGAAATCTGTCAGGTGTCCAAGGCCTGGGCACAGGGCTGGGTTGGGTGTAGTCACTAACAGCATTCAGATCCAGGGTTATCCTAAGTGCTGGACCACCACAAGGTAAATCCACAATAATTGAACAGTAATTGAAAATCCCTCTCCTCTACAGCTTCACCCCTCAAAGCAGAACCATAAGAAAATGCTGGGAATGAAGTAAGCTCAAAAACCCCCACCATCATCCACAGCAATGTCTTTACACCTCAGTAGCCATTCCTGCGTTGCTGATAAACTTGTTTTCCGTTTTAGCTTTGATTTAAAAGTTAAATATGGTGGGTTTTTTCTTTTTTTTTACATTTTGGTCGTTGTAGTAAATTCTGTACTCCTAATCCTAATAGATGTTGGCTTGTGACTGGAGCAATTCAATCCAGGAATGTCCCCCTTTAGTCCTTGCCTTCGCCTGAAGGCGAAGATTTCATTATGGTACGTGCCCATGCTGAACCATGTGTTAACCCAGCTCCTCCTGCCCAGTGTGTTACATAAATAAGGTAAGACTTACAGGCTCCCAAATCCTTTATCAGGTGACAGCACAAATCCTTTGAAAATCCTTTTCTAGCTTGTGGTAATAGGTTATGTTTTATGATGAATCCACTCAGGACTTTGCCAACGGCTTTGAGGGGAAGGACAAGGTATGAATACAGAAAAGACTGGAGGTTTTGTGGGGGCTTTAATTAGATGGGCCTTCCATAAAATTCAGTGTCAAAGAGGCTCAGTGGAAGGCCAAGAGCTGCTGTCACTGTGTGCAGGTTGGAGATGGCAGCACCTCCTTCAGGGATAATCCACATCCCACCTCTGTTGTCAGGACAGGACAGTCCAGAGACTGTGCTGGGAGTCAGCTGAAGTCAACACAGCCCTGCCAGGTACCACATCTGAAGGGTTTTGTCTATATTAAAACAAAATCTCCTCTTCAGGTCTGCAGCATTATTCTTCGAAACTCTCTTTTTTGCAAACTACTAATGGGGAAAAGTAATATTCATTTAAAGAGGAAACTTCCCAGTAGAAGCTCAAAATGTCTGTAAGAACACCATGCTATCAAAACTGTGTTTTCATGTTCTAACCAAGACTTGGCTCAGCTTCACCTAGCTGAGTGTGATACTTTTGTTGTTGTTGCCTGACGACTGGCAACCCCCCAAAAATGTAGTAAATAAATACATAGTCAGGAGTCCAGAATGGGCAAGACTCACAGCTACTTTTCTCCAGTGGTAAAAATCTTGCTACTAAAATATGGTGTACTGATAGTTGCCTTTTTGTCTTGTTTTTCTTTGGTAGATCTTTAATAGTTATCACCTAAGTACTCACAGCATAGTAATAGGGTTCAAGACAGATACAGAGAAATACAAGAAAAAGGTATATGTTTGTATATGCCTTAAATGAGCTCAAAAATCTCTTTATCATCCTGATATCCCTTATATCATCCTGCTAATGCAGGAAGCCATGCAGATGGGCCTTAGTACTTAAACAAATTCTTGTATCACCAGATAATTTGATTTTAGAATGAGCAAAAGCCTACACAGATATGCAAATCCTCTGCTGTTACAGTGGGGAGATCTAGCCATATTTATTTATTTCCCAAAACTTCACCTTTAAGGAGTTTTCTTGAGCCACAAGTGGAAGGGAGATTAGGAGATCAGCAGTCCTCCAAGAGGAGTGTTGGTTATCCTTCTTAAAGTTTAGATAGTGATGTTCACACATGTCAAAGTGGGACCATTCCCTGCCTGGGTGCCAAACTGCACCTCTTTAATCAGCTTGCAAGATTGGCTGATGATAAACTCTTCTTTAATTTACTGTGAGGTCAACTTTCTCCCATGCCATGATGGTGGGAATGTTTCAGTTCCAAGCTCCAAGCTGAATCTTAAATTAACGTAAAAAATTATCCATTTCCTTCCAACCTTTATACAAGCACTAAATGAAAACAGGATTAAGCAGTTCATTAATGGCTTTTGCTCTTTGCTGTGTGCAGTAATAACCAACTGCTCCAGTGGCACAGAAGGAGGGACTTATGGGACATTTTTTACAGGGATATATAGAAGGGTGGGGAATTTTTGTAACTATTTTCAGCAGAAAAGCAATACTTTTTCATAAATATTGCATTGCGCTGAAAGTATTCTAGAAAGAGCCTTGCATGACAAATTTTTTTTTTTTTTTCAGCTTAAGAAGGTGTTTAGGGCATAGGATTGGAAGAATTTTGATTTTTTTGAGGTATCATCCAAAGAGATTTTGATATCTTATTTGGTCTGAGAATGTTTTTCATAATTAAATCGTTCACTACGACTGTCACAGTTGATTAATAAAACTGGAGCTGCAGAAATAGTAGCAATTAGTACCCATAGTGCTGTGCACCTAAGTACATTGCAAACATACATTTTATCTTACCTTTTACCCATTAAATGGTTCCCTTTCTCAGATAAGCACTGCTAATCTAATGACTTGCCAGATCACACAGTGAATCAAGGGGAGAGCTGTGGAAACAGGTTTAAGGGCATGAAGCTACAAATACTCTTGACTATGAGTAACTTTACTCCTGGGAGTATTTCAATTAACTCCAGGAGGGATTATGTAGGGTAATAAGCTCTGAACTTCATGGAAAGTGTTCTCAGGACTGGTCCCCAAGCATATTCAGTTGCAGTCTTCACATAAAATCACATAAATCTGTAGTCAGGGACTTTTAATAAACATATTTTATGCCATAAATTACTTTCTGAGGAAGATTTTTAGAGGTATAATTTTACAGCATTGACCTCCAATAGACTCATAAAATTCTATCATGTTAAATGTATATTTAATGGCTTCAAACATTTTATATTAGTGATCCAGTGGGCCTGGAGGAGTTTAGTACTGCAACAACCTATTACATCAATGGATATTTAGAGAGGTTTAAAAAATGCAGATTATTGACTTTATTATTGATGCAGAGGAGCCACTATATCTTATCAGGCAATTAAATGCCCTTTCATAAAGTGCTCATTGCATGGAGACTGAATTTATGGAAATGATGAAACTTAATGGCTCCACAGGAATCATTACATCCGGTCTGAAACTCTTTTTGGGATATTAATATTTATTTTCACATTCATGCTTGTAGTAATGAGAAATTAAGGAATTTTGTAGTAAATTACAAATATAAGTATGTAGATATAGAGGTTGCTATATTAATTTAAGTAAATCCTAAAGAGAAATGTACTTGCATCATTTCTTCCTGCCTTTAAAGGTACACAGTTAAACCAGCCCAATGAAAAGAGATGGCTGTATTTTGATAGCTTTTGTAAATCCAGAATGTGCCAGGTCAAAATTTACAATTTTAATTTTCGCTTCTACATCTGATTTATGAACACTTACCCACACTTCATCCCTTTCGACTAGGGCCATAATTTTGCACAGATTATTCTGACATATATTTGATAGCTAATGAAGGATTTTGGATGTATCCACATACAATATGGCATTGAACCTGGAAATTGCTCTGCTGTTTTCACTTGAGTCCCTCTGTAAATTCAGTCCTAAATTCAGCCTTCCAGTGAGGTCCCTCTGGCTGGCAGTTTTTTCAGTTCTAAGTGTGTGTGCTATCCAGACAGGTTCCCAGAGATTTATTTTTTTCAAACTCCCAGATTTTCAAAGTTATTTGATGTTGGACACAAAGGAGTAGAAAATATGAGAAGTGCACCACAAGAATGCTATATTTTTGCAGAGTTTTGTTTCCTACTTAGGGTAACACATCATCCTTCTGGAAATGAAGCTGCACGTGTATCAAAAATTGCCAAATCATTAAAACCCCATCATTGGCACTCTCAGGTCTGAATCCACCTGAGGAGGTGTCTCTTGGTCATCTATTCTAAATTTTACTGTAGCTCCATTTAGTCTTTGCTCTCTCATCTCTTCTTACTTGGCAAAAGAGGCAAATTCAATGAAGGTCATGTTGCTATAGCCTGTGTAGTCCTTGGGGAGAGAAAATGTTCCAATTGACTACCTAGATGTAGAATTTAAATAAAAATGTTTGCTGATTTTCTTGGATTTATAATCTCAAAACTGGCTTTTGCCTTTGAGATTGGCAAAATGCAACTGCAAGATTTTAATTGTGCTGCCAATAGCACAGTGTTGCCCCTACTTGAGTAAAGTTTTCTTAAATATCGTCACATTAATAAAGCCAGGTTTACCTATGTTACAGGTTTACCTGTGTTATCAAATTGCCCTGATTGTAACCTGATTGTAACCTTTTAGAATATCCCCAAGTCTATACATTATGCCTAATGTATATGCTGAAACACAGATGCCTGTATACACCTTGGTAGATTCAGGGTAGAACCAGAAAAATTTCACTAAACAGAGACAGTGCTTCATAAGCCACTAATTTAAGGCAGCACTTAGGATCACAGTTAACTTCAGGAATCTTTATTTTCCATTCAAGTTAAAGATGAGACTTATTCCTAACCTGAAGAATCTTTTCTACTAAAAGGTTACTATTCTCCAAACAGTGTCCTTTCTAGAGTAATAATTAACCCAGAAAATTTTAAGAAGTCTTTTTTCATCTTTGACTCACTTTCTTACTGCAGGACTACTTATATATGGTAGTAATAATGCTATAGCTTAAAAGAGGTAATTTCTCTGTTGTTTCTGTGAAGAAGCTTTATAGACTAGTACAAAATACTTTAAGGTCCTTGAAACGTTTGTTTTTGACTCTTTCATTTTCGTGTGTTTTGGGGTTTTTATTGATAAAAAATGTGCCAATTCTATAAAATAAATTCTTTTGTAGAAGGAGACTGTAGAAAAGTCCCTGAAGTGCTTCACTTTGAGGAGCTTTGTTCATCAAGGTAGAGAGGGCTTTGTAAGCCACAAGCATTATAGTTACCTGGTTTTGCTCTTTTTTAAAATCAGTGGCAAAACTCTTGTAGGCTGCAGAGGCAGCAAGAATGAAAGAAACTGCTGCGCTTTGGTTTATTGTCCCATTTTCTGATTAACATCTTAAACTGCATTTTGATCATGCAGCTTCCACTGTCAGAGAATGGCTGATGGTCTTTTGTTGATCTTCTGAGAGAACAACAGCTCATCTTGATGCTCAGCCAAGGCATCTATCATTTAGCTGTCCGTCTCAGTTACTGTGTGAGAATGCAGCTCAGCCCTGGCTCAGAGTGTCCCCACTCCATCTGGTGACCTGTCAGAAGAGTTCTTAGACCTCTTTCCTTTCACCACGCAGCAACGAATTTTTTTCTGCACAAAATGTGTTTTTAACATGTAGTGTTGAATAAATTTAACAGGTCAGATTCCAAGTGAGGTTACTATCATTCAAAAAGTTACTCTGCACCAGTTTAGCTGCAGTGACTGTCCAGAAGAGGCATTCTTAGCCTGCAGAAAGTATTGTGTCATTTAGCTGTCCCAGAGGTCAATGATAATAAAGAATACATCATGTTACCTAACAGTTGTTGCAATGAGAAGTATGAACAAGTGCTGAAGTCTAGCTAACATATATCATTTTGTCTATGGAATTGAGCCATTTTGGCATTTATTTCTTTTAATTTTCCTAAACAGATGGTTTTCATTCCCACCATGCAATTTTTTTCTCACCACTGGTTTTTTTTTCTGAGCACTCTCATCTAGCTTTCATTAGCTTTTGTTCTCCACATATTATTCAGGCAAGTGTGCTGCACACAGTCTAGGATTGCAATTAAACAGGAGTGGGAGCGGGGTAAACAAATGGCAGATCTGTACTTATGTTTCTGCCAGAGATAACAGTGGATAGGTGCAGGGGTCCATTCTTTCTGCTGCATGCTATGACTTCATTATGTGTAGGTATTAAATGGAGAGGATCAATATTTCTCTCTGTTTCCTTCTCCTCTCACTTCTGCCTCATGCCTTTGTCACACGACATCCATCAGTCACACAAGGGCTGTGTCATGTGCTTAGTTATTGCTGCCAGAAATAATACAAAATCAGGCCTGGCTGACATGTGAAAAGCAGAGCCTTCTTTATGGCAGGCCAATAAAAGTCACCAACAAAAAAAAAACCTGTGGATTTTTAATGGAGAAAAAGTACTAATGAATAGGCATTAATTGAAAATTAGGGCATGGAAGAGAAGAGGTAAGAGAAATCAATTGCTATACTTATAAGCCTGAGTTGACAATAAACCAACAGCAATACCATCAAGATACATTGGACCAAGATACTCACAGGTGCAAATGGTGTGAATAAATTAGTTTAACAATGGTCTACTAAATAAATGCACAACTGAACATGAGTGGAGTAACTGTACAAAAGTATTGGAACAGCTATACAAAAAGAATTTAAGATTTATGCCCTGCCTCTGGTAGGAGATATGGTGATTGACTGTGGGAGCATAAAGAAACAAAAACCATGGTGGCTTTTCCTTGGGCAGTGCAGGCTTTGTCCCTGTGCTGATTTTATAATCTTCTGTAGAACTGGGGAGTCTCAGTTCCCTCTTGTGCTAGGCACAGATGGGGCACATGCCAACTCCACGTTTAGCAGATGGACACGTGTGACTGAAAGGTGATGCAGAGGAGAAAGTTTGGTCTCAGTAACCTTGCTGTCAGGTGATTTCATTTGTGATGTGAGTGGGGAGAATTTACAGAGTAATTCTGTGCTTCTCTTCTCTTTTTTACAATGATAACTTGTTTTCTTTTGTGTTGAAAGCTATATTCAGGAACTGTACTTCAGTGTTCTATTGCCTTAACTTCCTGAAGAGCCCTAAATATTTTGTTGGCTATTCCCAACAAATTAGAGGCAGACACTGGGCAACCCATGGCTGAACATGAAAGAGGATATTTAGGAGAGAGTTACAAGGTCATTTACAAAATCGTTGTTGTTGTTCTGTTTTCTAACATATAAAAATTGGTCAGTATTACCCAGATAATGAACAGCTTGTGCTGTTCTTGCTTTAAGCACTGCTACTTATTTAACCTGCACTGTCTGGTGCCCCAGTGTGCATGCACCCAGACACCTTGGAGGGAAGGATTCTGTGCCTTTGTGATTGCTGCAGAGCAGCCAGCGCTCATTTCAGTTCTGAATTTTTCAGCCTGAAATTACAATCATATTCCTGCTCTCCACTGGCATCAACAAAACCCATTAACTGTAATATCAGGACTGATTTTGTTCTTATTAGGCATTTATTAAGAGCTAAGTGTCTTGATAAAGCAGAATATGCTGCAACTTGACAGCAGAAGTGAAGCATTCTGGAGTGTGCTCCTACCATCCATTCTCCTGCCTGGTGGTGATGAATGTGCACCATGAAGAGATTAGATCATTTGCTTCACTTGAGTAATAAAATGCTCTGTGCACTTTCTCAGTAGTCAGACTGTTGATTCTGATCAAGTGGAGGACTTGGCTGATCTTGGGATTCAGCTGATAAGAAAATGGAAATATTTGAAACTCAGAATTCACCGCCAACTACATAGTTTCATATATTCATCTATAATGGTTAAAATATTGTATGTTCTTAAATTTATTGCTGCTCTTTACAATAAAGAGCTGTCCCTGAATTTAAATAGTTGAATTGATTTTTTTCTCTAAATTTCCTAAGGCATAGGAGCTCCTCTATCAGAGTAACTATTCCTGGCTCACACTTGAGGCTAAGGCACAGGCATGGGACAATGCATTGCCATACTCAGAGCCTTGTCTTTGCACTGCGGTGAAACCTACAGATTCCAGCTGATGTATCTGGGCAGAATTAATAAGTGAAAAAATCACAGATCCAAATTTCAAGTGCATATAAGCAAATATTTTTCTAGAATAGTTAATAGGGGTTTTTTTCTGATCTGAATATATTTGACAATTCAGGTTGAATCCTATTTAATTAAAATCTAACTAATTATGCTGCTTGTTTTGTAAGATGGAATTTACACTCCCATTTGCCGGAATTCCCAAATTGCTAAATGAATCTTCAATATCATGTCCTCGATGCAGTTTTTTCTCTTTCAGTTGAACCTGTTTTACTTTGTGTAATGGAGTGAGCTGCTGCATCAGAAACTAGGAATCTTATTTTCTACCTTGGTAGCAAGGAGTCTTTAGAGTTATTCAGTCTTCCCTCCCCTTTGTGACTGTCATGCTTGGTGGAATATCTTCTACAGGAAGAATTGAGACTGACCCCAGAGTGTCTGCAGTAACTGAGATATGTAACAGCATGATGGTCAGGGGCATGAATCTACCAAAGAGGTCTTGTGAATTTATATCCTCTCAGGAAAATGAATGCTCTCAAAAACTATTCTGGAATTTATTGTGTAGTTTGGAAAAAAAAAAAGGTAGCCTTAAAAGCCTCAGTTATTTTCAGGTGAAATACAGACCTAGGCATTAACTACTGCAATTACTATCTATTGTAATGCCCATTCACTTCATATACAAACTAATGTCTTCAGGTTTCTTTTCCCTTTATTCTGTGTGGTTTTGGTCTCAAGAAAGTAGGAAGCAGCTGATTGCTGAAAGTAGGAGGGAATAGACCTTTGATTCAACACAATTTGCACACATGTGCTTCCATACAGAGCTGTTACTTTAGCATTTTCCTCTTTTAGGTACTTGCTGTATTCTAAAATAAGCAAAGTTCACAACTATATGGCTGTCCTTTATGCATTGCCCAGAAGGACACAGAGGGATCAATGTATGGATTAAACAACGCTGTCAATTAATCTTTAAGTTTGGAATGACTTGGCAAAGGTTTTTGGTATCATTCAAGACAGAATATGTGGCCCTGCAGTTTTCTTAAAGGAATTCTATACCTCTCTAAACATACATGCAGCAATTTGCTAATCCATGTCCATGCTGTGCTGTAAATACCTGAAAACTGCATTTCTGACTTATGGTCAGGTGACCTGGGTATGATCAGATGGTGCCAAAGGTGCCAGGTCTGCAATCATTGGGGTTTAGTTAATTCAAGAGGATATTTGTCTCAATGCATTTTAATTAGCACTGGGAAACAAGTATACAGTAGAGTGCATTGGTAAAATGATAGTGTTACACAAATGCATTGTTCTATGATGAAAAGAATGATTTGCTTTGTTCTGAAATCTATTCCATGAGACAGTTGGCATGAACTTGGTTTAAAATGGCTATAGAAGTCCTGGAGGCTCTATTCTCCTTAAACCAGTGGAGCTGGGGAGGGGGAATACAACATAATATGTCAGGAAAATAGCAGGCATCATTTGTCTCTCTTAGCAAGGAGACAAGTTGCTGAGATTTACATTTAAGGATGAGAAACTCCTTTCAAAACTTTTCTTTACAATACTGCACTTTGGGAAATACATAACAATGAAAGCATGTTTACTCTGTGTGGAATTCATGACCTGATGAGGATAATAAGACCCTCCAAGGCAATAATTGCTTCACTGTAGGGTGCTTCTGCATCTCAAATTGCTCAGCATCTGGGTTTTAAATCATTTGTGTTCCTGGTGGGTAAAGCTGCCAGCTAAACAGGCAGGCAGACAAGTAGCATTTTTAAATTTACACAGCATGATCATGGCATGTGTGCATTTAAGGCTGAGCTTATTGTCATCAGGAACTGTTATCTACACCATAGAGACAGACACCAAATAGATTCTGTATGATACAATCTTAATAAATTCTTTTCATTCAGAAGGAAGCCATTCAGCTTATGTTATAGATGGGGTTTGGGTATTTTCAGCAGACTGTCCAGCAGGAAGGCTTTGTCTGCTGAGCTCAGAAAATGTGCAATAAATTCCACAACTTATCTGTGCTGTGCTGAGCAGGTGACTGTCACTAAATGCCATGCTGAAGATCATGTTATAAGCAGGAAGAGGCTTTGCTGTATTCCCAGAGAATTATGATCTTAACATGTAAAGTAGGCTCAGTCTCAGTGATTCTCGCAGGCAGAATGGCCTCACTTCTTCCCAAGCTGAAGCCTGTGTTTCCCTTTTGCTGGGGGAGGGTTAGACTCTGGTGACAAATATTCTGCCTTTACCATGCAGGTTCTGAATGGTTACATGCAGAACATTCTTCCACCCCCTAACCTAAGGAACACTGAGGATGTCCTGGTGCATGTGGGGTGTAGTTGTTTTGGTTTTGATTTCTCAAAATCCTGCTTGTGAGGAGAGCGCCCTGAGGTGGCTGTTTTGTGGTGGCTGGAAGTCCAACTTGGAACAGCAGATCTGCACCTTAACTATCTGAACTACTGAAGTGTGGGCAGCAGTGAGACTTGCACTGTCCATGCTCTGTCTATCTCAAATTATGGTTTAATACCTTGTGTTCATGTGTTTATATCCCCAATTCCCAATGCTGGTGTTTTGGGCAGGTTTTCAAATCCTGCTCTTGCCTACGTCCATCATGTCCCTATGATAGGACAGGCTCATGTGCTGCTGGCTGTGCAGGCTGTAGATGCAATGCCAATCTAACTGTCCTGAAACTGTGGCTCTGGAGAGACCCTGGCAAGGCTGTGACTTGCCTGACATTTCTTTTTGGTTCCAGTGGCAGCTGCTTTGAGTTTTTCTTCTATTTTTTTTCTTATTCTTCTTTTTTTTTTCTTTTTTTTTTTCCCCTAGGTTATTTTTAACTTGGACCAATTCCCTGATCAGATTCACTTTACAGTCACACAAATAGTTGCACTGGCACAACAGAGGGAGCAGCAAGAATTAGCAGAAGGAGCAGTGATTGCACACAGCAGCCCTTGTACAAGAAGAAAAACACCTTAAAGGCCTCTCTACTGTGTCCATTTGAAGTGCCCTCATTTGATGTCTGTTACAGGTGCTTTTTTGTTGTTTTTGTTGTGGATTTTCTTCACTTTGTTGCTATACAGGTTTTTTTCCCCCATACAACATGTTGTTTCAACTCTGCCAGTAGTCATCTGCTATCTCATTAGTTGTCTGCTGACTACTGAAGCACTTGGGAAAGAAGCAAAAGTCTCTGAACTTCTAAACCGTGTTAGCAGGCAGCTGAAAATTAGCAGTAAGATAAAACATTGCCTGATCTTCAAAAGCCAAAAAGAGTAATCATTTTCTTGTTAACTACACCATTCTGGCTCTAAAGCTGCTGACAGTCACACATGCAGGGTGGCTGGGGATACCCACTCCACAAGGGGCTTTTCCCCTCTGCAGTCAGGGAAAGAGGTTTGCCAAGCCAGCCTATGCCAGTGCTTGATGTTTTCATGCTTTTCTGTTATCTACAAGGTGCTGTGAATCAGCATTACTTGACAATCTTAAAGGTGTTAATTATGATTGTGGTCTGTGGTTTGGCTCTTTGCTCACAAGCTTCTATTTTTTTTTCCTTTTTTCCATGAAGGGAGATTGAATCACTTGGAAGGTGATTCTGCTCTCTAATGTCATACTTCTCCAAGTCAGTAGTCATTCTTGAAATGTACTTCTTAATTTACCTGAAATCATCCTTTTTTAATTTTTATCCTCAGTTTTGGGAAAGGGGAGAAGTTAATCATAAGAAATGAAAATGTTTTACTTTTACATTCACTAGATTTCAGAAGAAGATTCACAGTTAGGTCTTGACTCCTCTTGAGCCAGTAGCACCTTCAGTCATCTTTTTTACCACTGCAAAGTGAACATGATCCCACCTTTCTTCTTCTCTCATTTGAGAATGATTCAATGAAGTGGAAGATGTGCATGTACCAAACATTATGACAAAATACTCGAGTAAAACACAGATTTCATGAAAACTTCAGCATTTCTATTGCTTTTTGTTGCCTTGTACTTTGGTAGTATTTTGATTCTGTGCAGAATGGAGGTTGCTTGGTAGCTGTGAGATAAGGAAAAAATAATAATTATGCTAATGCTAATAATAATAATGATGATAGTAAAAATTTTAATGAAAAGAAGAGAGAGAAATAACACCTGAGAGTTGTTCACCATTCCCTGACCAAGACCCAGCCAGTCCTCAGCAGTGGTCAACAGCTTCTGGCCAACTCCTCCTTGTTTATGCACTGGTGTTCTGTGGTATGGAATATCCCTTTGGCCAGTTCCAGTCAGCTCTCCTGGCCATGCTCCCAAAAGTCTCCTTGTCCACCTGCTCACTGTCTGAGCATGGGAAACTGAAAAGTCATTCACCTGGGGTAAGCATTTCTAAGAAGAAAATTTACTTTATCCCAGCCAAATTCAGGACACATCTGAACTGTGCTTGGAGCTCTGCAGCTGGAAAGGGCTCTTGGAAATAGCTGTAAGAGTGGGGAAAGTGCTCGGATCCTCTCTCTGTGCCAGCCTGGAGCAGAGACGTTTCTGGACCATGGAGAAGCCTTTCTGATACCTCATGTCCATTAAGGTGTTCACCAGGAAAGCAGAAGTCAGTGCTGGGGGAGGCATTTTACTCACCCTTTGGCACAATATGATAACTTTCAGCAAAGGGGCCTTTTTTGCAGCCAGATCCATTAGATTACAGATGTGTACCTGAAGGCAGAGGAGATTGAGTTCTATAAGGTATATACTACACAAAAGAGTGCTACAGTTTCCACCAGTTTAGGAAAGTGTCTAGAGACTTACTTTATTCTGCTTTTACCCATATAGGTCTAAGGCAATTAATCAATAAGCAAGGAGACAGGGTGAAAACATATGGTCTTTGATATTTAATAAATGGATTAACAGAGTCCACCGCTTAATATTCAGCCTCTGCCTTAGGAGTATAAATTAATAAGCATTAGGTTCTTTTTAATGAGGAATTTTCCCTTTTAAAACCTGAATGAATTATCAAAAAGAGCTCTGGCAGAATTTCAAAGACATTTTCTGACCTTCTAGTATTCTGGCCTGCATGAATTTTTAACAAGATGCTATATATCTGGAAGGCCTATTAGAATTTGTCTGCAGGAAATCTATCTGCCCTGCAGCCCATCACCCTCTTTTTTCTTTTTTTCTTTCTTTTTTTTTCTTTTTTTTTCTCTTTTGGATAATCAGACAACTGAAGCAGAAAACAGAAAAGTATTTATAATAGCAAGGGAATGTTTAATTTATGCAAATGAAGTTTTTAAAAAAAGTCCTTATTCAAGTTAATAGAACTCCACACGTGGTTTTTAAATATTAATAGTGGCAGGCAAAAATCCTTTATTTACAGTGCCATTTTCATTATATTCATTTTTGAATAGTATCAACAACATAAAGTGTTCCAAGATCTGTTTGAAAATGCATGTTTTAAAGTGCATAACATGCATAACCTACAATTAAATGCACATGGCTATGCTTTTCTTGTTTGTTGGTTTCTATCCCAGAAAACCTTTAAGAACTCTTTCTGGCATCTAAGACTGTTTGGAAAATAAATGTAATAGACCAAAACAGATGTTTTAAGTATTTGTAGATTCATTTTCACTATAATGAAGAAAGCTTATTGTCATTACTTGCTTTATTTTTTTATTTTTTTAAAGGGTTGCTCTGTGACATTTTGAAAATGCAGAACGTTGTGTTTCATAAATGGTTTTAGTTATCTATGCAAATTTTTACTGATGACGTTTTGTATTCTAAATGCCACTTCAGAAAAATACTGTATCTGTTAATGTAAACTGAACGGTTTCACTTCTTGACACCACAGGATTTATTGGCTGGGCCTACAGACGGGGCAGGCTGTTGGTGTGTTATCACTCTGAATTGCTGCAGCAGACTCCATGCTTCAGTAGCTCACTTCTAACTTCTACTCAGTGCCGTGGATTAGACACCTCCTCCTGGAACTACCTGGGGTTTCCACCTTGCCCACCTGGAAGCTGCAGAACAGAAAACGCCTGGGAGCAACCCTTGCTCCCAGACATGATTAATGTGCTCCATCATCCCCACATGGATCAGTGTCCATGTGAACCAGGGGAGAAACAACCATTAGGTTTTAGCAAACAGCTTATTAGAAAGTGGTTGCCTTTATCTTGTTAATAATGCCAGGAACCACTAATAGGATTTCCATGTCACTGTTTCTTTCATTCCACTAGTTTCAAGGGAAAGTTCCTGTCTGAGTTAATCCTTTTTCACAAAATACCTCCCCAGGATAAATCCACAGGAACTGTTGGAGTCAGTGGAATTGCACATCAGTTGGACCTGTGCCACCGAGAGTCACTGAACATAAAACTGGGAAATTCAGAGGCTGGTTCACACATTCAAATGCTAACAGGTCTCTTGAGTCTGGAGTTCACTGACATTCCCTGCCCTGGCTCTTGATTAGGGCCACACAAGAGTAGAAAATGCTTCTGAAACACATGGCTTAATAAAAGCTGGTTAATTATTTGCTCATATTAATTTGTCAGGACAGCTTACCTCTGGAACAGCTCTGCTGTGGCTGATTTTCAATAGGCAGCAATGAGCTGACACAGTATCATCTTTCTTTGATAGGACAAGGGGTAAAGGTTTGAACTGAAGGTGAGTCCGTTTAGGTTAGATATAAAAAAGAAGGTTTTTACTATGAGAGTGGTGAAACAATGCCTGGCCTAAGAGGTGGTAGATGTCCCATTCCTGGGAGCATTCAAGGTCAGGTTGGCGAGGGCTCTGAGATGTCCCTATTTCTTTCAGGTGGGTTGGACTTAATGATCTTTAAAAGGTCCCTTCCAGCTTGAATTATTCTATCATTCCAGTATTTCTTTGTGAGGAGATGCAGTTTTAAGGATGTATTGATTTAAATGTTGAGAATAAGGCCTGCAACATCTCATATGTTGTCTACACATCAGACACTTACAAGGATACAAAGCAAAGCTGGGTGCTTCGGTGGGATCAGAGGGCAGTCGAGGACTGTATCCCTGTTGTACCTTTCACCTTGTCACCACTGGTTCTGTCTTTCATCCAGTTCTGCACATGCAACAGGCAGCCTTTCTGAGCTCATTGCCTACAGGCAGGCAGCCTGACAGTCCCCTCCCAATTCCCTGGTGGAGGGATGACAGGGAAATGGGATGTCACTCTCCACAATATGTTTTCCACTAGAGCGACAGGTGATTCCTGGTATGGGAAAGTGACTCTCATGGGGGACATTTTTGCTATTTTATGTTGTGAACTCATGGGTGCAAAAAGAAAAAGCCACTTGGACTGACAGGTGAGAGCTGCACAGTAACAGGGTAGGGAAACCAGAGAGGATCAGAACAAAGTCTCAGGCAGGTAGGTGGCAGGAGCCTCGAGGGTGTGTAGTAATGCAAAGGGAAGATCTCTGTCTTAGACTTCTTTAGCTAAACCTGAGGTTTTGTTTTTTAAAAATGTAGCACTTGCTCTTTCTTGCTGAGGCTCAATGTAAAATAAGTTGGAAACTGCCAACAACATCGAAATGATTTGGCACAGAGTCCTCGTTCAACACCTAAAGGGTGCATCAGATTGAATGATTGTACTCTGGTGTTTGTTGTACAGGGCTGTTGTACAGCCTAACACTGCTCAGAGAGAGTGGCCAGCAAACCTTTGCAGAACTCATGCCAGGACTGGGATATGCTGTGGTCTGGAGGGGTCATGTGTTTGATGGCAGAGAAGCAAGGGAACAGGAGAGATCAGGCTTCTCAAAACAGCACACCTTGCAGTGATGTTGGGCAATTGTTGTGAATGATCAGTTCTAGTAATAAAGGTTCCCACAGACCAACATTTGGGACTTTTTAATTTCATTTTCAAATGTCCTCACACTGCAGAATTAAAGGACCAGTGTGCATGAGGAGATGAGCACAGTAACAGTAGAACTGAAGGCAGGATCTGTATGTCCTCATTTCATCCCAGTGAAGTCTGTTAGGGAAAATAATGATGGGGTTTTGAAAGACACCTGGAGATGTTAATCACCCAAATGCCATCAACAGTGCTTGCAAATTACTTCTACATGCCTCAATTCGGATAAAGGGATTGTCAATATCTACTCAATTAAGCTGGGTCTCCCTGACAGTGCTATTGACCACAAGGGAGGGGAGTGTGCTACATAGATGATAAATGGTGAAATAATTAACAAACTGTTGTACTTCAGTCAAACTATTATATTTCCCCAGAGAGAAAGAAATATGGGACCTTTTGTTACAGAAGTACTTTTTAAGCATGGTAGCAGTGGGTTAGAAATTAGAAAAAGGAATAATTCTGTGAACCATCATGCTTATCTTTAAGAACATTAAAATAAAATATACTGTGCCTTACATCTGTAAGCTGCATAGGACTACATTTTCAATTTTTTTTTTTTTTTTCCTGAAGAAGCCACTGTACTTGCAAGGACTAATTTGCATTAAATGAGTTAAACGAACAGGTATCTGCTCATATGGGAGAACATACACCAAAAGAAACTGGGGAGTGGAGAGCACTGACATTTGTATACTGAGCCAACATTTCTCAGAGGAAGCCAAGTCTATGACCAGAAACAAAATTAAAAGCATGTTTTCAGGTGGCCAGTGCAGCTGCTACCTTTGAGTTTGCCTTTGCCCTCTCTGCTGATTTCATAGCATTTCTTTATATGGCATGACTTCTGATTTATACCATGTGAGAGAGCCAAATTGGCTTTTCTGAAGTTTAAAGTGACTATTGGGTGGCACGTTTGAAAGAGTAAATAAGGCCAGGTGGAACAAAGAAAGCTGCCTTTCAGTCTCTTGTCTCAGCTGTTCTTTCTGCAGGGCAGTGGGAAGGAGCTTTTCCCAAGAGCAACTTGTCACGTCCTGAGGAGTCCAAGATTGAGCAGCTCGGGCAGGGCACAGGGTGGACAGCAGCACCCATCAGGGACTAGGGCTTCCTGGGAAAGTGAGACTGCAAGAGAAGGAGTCAGTGCTGCGTGGCAGAGAGAGTAGGAGGTTTGTTTGACCATAATCTGACTTGTCAGGGGTCTGAATCTCCTGTACTGAAAGCTGTCCTCTTGGGAGAGAAAGGTGTAGCTTCAGCTGCTTGTTCAGGGAGTCGTGGAGCACTGCCTCGAAGACACCTGGGGGAAGATCTGTCAGGTGTTCTGGGGACTGCTCAGTGGCTTAACACCACCACCTTTGCACTTCTTCAAGTTACAGTTTCACCATCCGTGGTGAAAGGCTGACACTGTCACATCATCTCCCGCTGCTTTCCTAGACACCTCAGTAGTTTGATACTGGCAGAATCAAACTGGCATGGTCTGATATTGTCCTGAACTGTGATCTGATGGCCACTTGGGTAAATACTGCTCTCAGAACTTCTCCAGACACTGAATTTCTACAGTTCATCTGGGCTGTCAGATGAGTGCAGCTATCAGTGGATTTAGATTTCTGGAGCAGGAAAATTACATATTTCTGGAGTGCATATCAATGAATATATATAAGAAAAATAAACAGTGATGAGATGAAATGCATTAGCCTTTAAATGGAGGCATTGTATCCCAATATTTTTGTCAGGTCTCCTGTTTTCCAGTTTGTTCTGGAAGGCTGCAGAAGAAGAGTGCAGAGAAGTTCTGCCTCCTGTACATATCATAGAAGGGTTTGGGAGGTTTTGTACAATGAAATAAAAAGAGCTCACAAAAGTGCATTCAAACACCTGTACTTACCAAAAATCACTTACAGTGCAAAGACTCAGATGTGTGTCACACCAAACATCCAAGGGAATGCAAGACAGATTTCTGCATGTCCTGGTTTATTTCTGTGGTATGTCTTAGGCCATAGCTTGGCATCTGGAGGTGTTTCAGGAAAGATTGGATGTGGCACTTGGTACCATGGTCTGGTTGACAAGGTGGTGTTTGATCATAGGTTGGACTCGAAGATCTCAGAGGTCTTTTCCAGCGTCATTGATTCTGTGGCCTCTGCTCATTTACTGCTGCCTGGTGTGTTTCTCTGATGGGTTTTGTCCAATGCATCTGTCCACACAATCCTAAGCATCCATAATGGGGTTATCTGGGTGGAAAAGAGAAAAGGCCCATTTAAATGTTTACTGAAACATAATATTTGGGGGAAGGGTTAATTTTGTCTGGTAGGATGACTCTTATATCATCTGAGGATGCAATGCATTTTATAGATTTAAAATTAACGATGTATTATATGAATGCTACAGGAAATTAGGTATACCTGAAGGGAGTTGGTTGCCCTGTATAAATAAGGTTGCATTAACTATGCATGAAAAACCAAAAACAATTAGCAATAATTGGATATCTGTGTTCTTCGTGCATGTAGTAGGAAGAAACAGCAAATTTGTGGTGTTAGGAGAGAGACTGGGAATGACAAACTTACTTCTAATTGTGACTCCATATGTGTCAACTCTGAAGCCATTGCATGTCCCTCAGACAGTGCAAGTCACCATCCTCCCTGCTTTTTCCACCTCTCCATCTACAGGGTAATTGAGTACTGTGATTTTTTGGGGTTTTTTTCCTCTCTTCAGAAATAATGATTTGAATTTCAAAAGGTTTTGCTTTGAAACTGCTATCCCACTCTTTGTTTTTGCTTTTTTGCATATGTTCCATGATTTTGCTGGCAGGGAAATGCATATGCAGCAAGTTTTAACTAATTAGAGAATATTAATAGAGGATGAATTTCAAATTCATATATATGGCATTTCACACAATCTATTCTAAGTCATATGCTCTCCTCTCATGAGCTAATAATGTACTGTGTAATTTATGAGGTATGTCAAATGGGCTACCTCACAGATTTTGAATATCAGCTCATAAATTGTGAATAATCATATTCACAAATATTATTTCTAGAAATTAATTAAAATTAATAATAGATCTGTATGCTAATTGTTGACCTCTGGTGGCAAAGACTATGTATATGGAAGAGGAAACCATTTTTCTCAATGATTTTCTGCACAATTGCTCTAATAGACAATCTGACTACAGACTGGAATGTCAAGGCTTAAATTAGGTATTGAATATCAAGCACTGGGAAGGTAGGAAACTGAATTGTTTGTTGTGCACTGTGCTGACAAGCATCCCACTTCTATGAATTTAGTTCCAGCAGTCAACTGCATTGAAAAAACACTAAATTTTCCATGGAAACGTAACTGCTTTCTGGAACACAGTAGCAGAGCAGCTCCACGCTACTTAAACAAATGCAGAAATTCTCATATGAATGACTGCACATGGTCTTTCATCTAAGTGTATGGATACATGACTATGTAAACCCTTGAGGTTTTTGAAAATTCTGGCCTTGACCAAAACCACCCCCCGCCCCCCAAGATTAAAGGTATATGTGTATATATTTTCCATCTGCAGACTCAGATATCATTTAAAGATTGGTCTTATAAATCAGAAAACAACTTTCTTCAGGAAAATGGTTTGCTGCTTTACTATAATTGTGGAGGCTTCCTTGCCAAGAGGAGCCCTGTTTTTCAGTTCTGTGCAAGTCGTGCCATTTGTATCACGAGAAGCTATTCCCTTGGCTAAGAATTACCTCTATGATATGAATCAGCAGGGCTTTTATAACTTCATTTCTATCAAGCACATGATGTGATTGAAAAACTGAACTAGACTCTTCTTGCCTTAGACTTCTTATCATTTAAGAGGTTAAATGCATGGGTAACAGAAAGCATGTTTGCAGGTTCTTCGAGTTGACTTCAGTCTGTCCATGCATTGTTTCCTTTATCTCTAAAATGGGGTGGGAATAGATATTGTGCTGTTTCAAAGGAGTGGAAGCAATGGCCCTGAGTTTGTGAGTTATTTGGAGATGCTTTGGTGACAGGAGGTTGATAGTACAAAGTTCTGCAGATTTTGTTTCTTGTTCCCTTCGCACTCAGGGAAGTGACTGGGGAAGGTTTCCAGGCTCAGGTCTGCTTCATTCTTAATTTCTCTATGTATCTTCCTTTGAGCTATCTTTGATAGCTTTTTACCCTCTATCTCCTCATTTTCTGACCCTAAGATATGTCTGGGCAGGTGATTTTTGCACTCTGTGTGGTCTGTAAGCTTCACCTATGCTTGAACATCTTTCCTTATGAATTCTATTTCATTCAGTGTAAATCCACCACTAATTACCCTTGTGCCAGCAGTGGCTTTCCACTGGCTTAAGGAATGTGTGTGAGTTTCCCTAACAACTTGCAGTGCAGGTTTTAGGAGACAGCAGTAGTTAATATAATCTTCAAAAAGAAATGAAAAAGGGCAAGAAGGGAATGAAGGGTTCCTGTGTGTTTCCTGCCACTCAGGCCTTGATCCATCTGCAGCCACTCTGCAAAATGGTGGCATGGGAAGATTAAAGCAGCTAAAGCACTTCCATGAAAGAGAAACAGCTCCTGAATTGAGCAGGAGAATTCTTGCATGGGGAAGGTGTGATTGTAAGGAGAAAAAGATGGAATCTGAAGGCATGCCATAGACATTATAACCTGAATACGGAGTACCAAATAGAGCCAAAATATTCACCTGCCCTGCTGTTTTAGTCTTTCCGTGCTGTATGGAGAATTTATTGTTCCTCTGGACCTGAAAGGAGTTCTTAGCACACCTAATTGTGTTTAACTGGTCTCTAATAATACTTATTGATCACAGATTTCCATGATAATGGCCATTAGCATCTTCCAGTAATAGCAAAAATATGTTCTGTATTTTTCAGAATTAGCCAGAGGATGCACCTTGGCTTGTCTATTATTATGGATGTATGGATTGGCTACTCAGCTATTTGGTTTTAGGGTTTTTTTAAGGATTATTTAGGTCAGCTGCTAAGTGCACTTTGTTAATTTTAGACACTGTACATGTAGCTCAGTATTTTTTCCTTTATTTGGTTGCAAAACAAACAGGGCTTTTTGTTTGTTTATTTTGTCTTTTGTCTTTTATTTTTTTCTTTTGTTTTTAACAGAAAAGCCCCGGGGACCCAGGGAACAAATCCATCATATATTTTTTCTGGTACTGCATAGTTTTATTATGTTTATAATTTGTTAGTCATTCTGTTTCTTACCAGAAGTAGCTGTTGTTTCAGGATTACACAAAATCTATTGGGGATAGAGAAATGAGATATTTACAGGAGCAGACATCTTTCTACAGTTTC
The DNA here is from genome assembly GCA_026261815.1 of Monarcha castaneiventris obscurior. Lineage (NCBI taxonomy): Eukaryota > Metazoa > Chordata > Aves > Passeriformes > Monarchidae > Monarcha > Monarcha castaneiventris. The sequence continues at coordinate 6,061,374 of JAMPIT010000437.1, forward strand.
TTTACTGGATTAAAGAAGAAAAATGGTGGAATGAAAAGGAAAATGAAAAGAAATGCTTATTTGTTCTTGAGATAATATGGTAACACTATTCCGTTATGTGTATTTATTTCCAATCTTTGTGACTCAAAAATATTATATTATTGAATATAATAAAACTCTGGTACACCAAAACTAAGAGGTAATAAAAGAACACATTGCTCTAATTTAATGTATTTGACAAATTACCTCAAAGACAAAAAATTGCTTCTTTTATTTTTTTTTCCAGTGAAGAAAGAGCCCATAACCTTATCAGATTACAACTCCTTAACATTGCACACTTTGTTTATAATTAAAATAGTCTGTGTATCACTTGGGATTTTAGGTTCAGAATACAATTCAACCTGATTCCTGTTACACCAGGGAGAAACAGGGACAAAGACTTTATTTTTCAAGACTTTTTAACTGAAATCAAATGAGGCTTTACCTGGTGTCCTGCCCATTTCTACTGGTGCACTTCTCTGATTTTACTGTGTTTGGTGAAGGTTGTTCTGCAGTATTTTAATTGGAAAATATTAGTGAAAGCATTAGTCCCATCAAAGCTAGGAAGAGTTTATTCACTCCCTAACAAATGATTCCTCAAGGTTAAGTTTAAAGAAATTAACTGCAATTAACATGGGCAGACTAAAGGAAAAAAAAATAAAAATCCCACAACAGTAATTAAAACTCTTTTTAGTGAGATTTTTATGTGAAACCTCCATTATCTGCAAAGAATCTCTATCAAGTCTGTCCTTGTCCTCAATTTTTTGTTTGATTTTAAAAAAAAACCAAACCAACAAACAAAAAAGAAGTTAACTTTTAAAACTGACACACAAGCCCACAAATTATTTTAAAATTTTTTCCATTAAATTAAAAAACACTTGGGGCCCTAAAGGGATACACATTAGATGTGATAAAAACCTGCAGGACACCCCTTACACAGAACTGTGACAATAACACTCGTGTAGAAAATGCAGTCACCACTGAAATGGCTGAAATTTGGTGGCTGCTGTTTGCACACAGAGGATTAAAAAAGAGCTGGCAAAATTTCAGTACCCCAGAGAGGCTTGTGCATTCTGACATGGGTTTACAACAAAGTTTAGCCTATATTAAATCTGACCTATCAGATGCCTCAATGAATCAAGAAAACAGGTTTCTAACCTAAACAGAGATGTAAGAGCATCTAAAAATGTAACTATTGAATGAACTGTCGAACTGAAAAATCAAGGTCAGATCAAGTCAATCAGCAGGTTAGCTTTTTAATTAAAAAGCTTTCTTTAGTGGTTTCACATGTATCTTGCTAATTTGTTCAGTTTTGATGTTTTTCTCCTGTGTGCTGGCTATTAGGCTGCACAAATTGAAAGACTTTTCTGCCTATGCAGGTCACATGCAGGGTTGTGGTCAAAATACATCTTTTGACTGGTCCACTGTCTTGGGATGTTCAAAGTTAGCTATTCATACCAAGGTAATTGGCAGAACCATATTTCTTCACAGCCCTTAGATTTGTGCATGGCTTATCAATAAAAAGTAAGTGATGGAAAAAAAAATAATTCAAAATAACCACTTTAAACTGGGTTGAATGAAGTACCAGTTGCCTAAAATAGACATCTTCCTAGTGTGACCTGGGAAAAAACACAATAATAATGAAAACCTCTGAAAAAAGCTCTTATCTGAGCTGTTTAGACACAGGCAGCACTCATGACATTGTTCACAGAGGATTCTGTGTGACTACAGTCACTTCACATCTTAATACAGTAGTCCTTGATCCACTGTTTCTCCTGAAGTGTGTGGCAGTCTACCTTACAGTGCACTTGCTAGAGAGGAGGAAAGAAAAGGATAAGCAAGGCACACCAGTGGATGCTTCCTCTCTTTCTGGTATGGTTATATCTCAGCCTGTGACTCCAGAAGAAAGAAGATGAGAAGGGCAGTATAGATGAGGAGTACTGCAATGCACAATCATTTGACTTCATGTTTTTGTTCCCTTGGGTTACCAAACCTCTCCTGAAGAGTTAGATTTGAAGAAAATTGAAAGAACTATCATTGCTTTGTCCTACCCTGCTGCCTGTTGGATGACTTCTTAGTTTGGTTAAGTTCCTGGAAGCTAAAAGTCACTTAGACAGATAATTTCTGTCAAGGACATGCTTAATCAGCTGCACTCAGGTAGGAGGTAACAGCAGCTTTCTCTTGGGCTTTGTAGTAAGTCTTCGTATAGATAAGCAACATGGTACACTGGCAGCTTAAAAGTGTCTCTTGTGTTTGAAGCAAACTCCATGGACTCTAAGCTGTGTTCAGAGTTACTTTGATAAATGCATATCTTAAATTTTCTCAGCCAGAGAAAAGTTTTTAAAACTGGTAGACCACCTTCCCCAAGCCAGTGAAAGTTTCATGTCATTTGCCTCTTCTATTTCCAATTTTTTCCACATCCAAGCTGAAAGAATAAAGCCTATTATACTTCAAGAAGTGTATTTTGATTCCTTTTATGCTGTCTTCTTTAAATATGATGTTATATGACAGTATTATTGTAAATCTAAGAGTGATTCTCTTCCCTTTGAAGCTCAGACCTATTCTTCATTTTACTGTGTCTACCAGCTTCACGTGGCCCGCTCTGCAAGGTTCCTGTGAAGATGCAGTGCATCTGCTTTTGTGAACTCTGTCATCTTCTTCTCAAATGCAGAGCTGAATTCAACTTTGATATGAGAAAGGCTTAGAGAAAAATTACTCTCTGCCACTGGAAATCCTTATAGTTTTTGTTAGTATCCTATTTATAGCCTGCTCTTTAGTGTTGCTGCATTGTTTGACTCTTGAGTGTTCCTCCAAGATGCAGTGAATGCCTTTGAACAGTGCTCGCTCTTAAAAAATTACTGTGTCTTCACACACATATCTGGGTAATGTAGACAGTGAAGTCTTATTCTTTTTCCTTTCTTCTGCTTTGATTAGGAAATATCACAGGATCATTACTTTATAATTTTGGCTATAGATCATATTTGAGACAGAAACTTCTGTAGGCTCTTCAGTGTGGTAAACCTGTATCCAACAGCCAGGATTTATTTCATGATTTGATTATTTTGGTTTCAGAGATTCCTGTCACAGGGGAAACATTGATCCTCTAGTGGGACATCCATCAACGATTTGAGAGGATATTTATCTATACAAAGAACTGTTCCAGAATATCTCTTTCCAAATTAACTGTGTCTATGAATGGTCTTATTCCTTTAATATTCCTTAATCTGAAGTGTGTTCTGCTGTAATCTACTCATGAGCAATAATAGAGGTGAATTAATTTCTTGAAATTTGTTGAATAAGGTTGATTAGCTACAAATGCCTATGGTAAAATGATTTTGAGAGTTATTAAAATACTTGCCTTTCTCTGTACAAAAACTTTTGCTGTATGAGTTTATACCAGCCTGAAGGTCTGGCCCGTGCATTGAAGCCAGCATTTGACTTTCCTTTCCTTATGTATAATTCATTTGGTATATCTAGTCTTTGATATTGACTGGCTAGTGTTTTTTGGGGTTTTTTAATTTCTAACAAGATATGGATTTTAAGCTTTGGAGATATTTTCAAGAATTTATATTTCCGATTCATACTCACACAGTGAAGCTCACAGAAACCTCCATGATAAGGAAATAACTTATATGTGAAAACACTTGAGCGTTCTTTTTCTGCTACCATTGTATTTGAATTGATTACATAGTGTTTATTAGCCAGTAACTGCTATAATTTGCATATTGGCAATAAGTCAGTATCTGAAATTCAGGGTTTAGACTGTTTTGTCAGGTGGGCCTTTGACTGTGGTACCTCATGGATGCTGTGTTTTGCTGCAGTGATTTAAAGTGGTTGTACCAGCTGCCAACATTGAGTTTACAATGAATTATGCTGATTCTGCTCTTATAAAACTGCCTACCAGATATGCATACTTGAGGCCTGATGATTTTTATTTTTTAGTCAAAACATGTAGCCTTTACTTTGTCTAGCCTACAAGACTTTCTCTCCTCCGTGGAAGAAAAGGTTGACTTTTTCCTATCAGCGTTTTAACTCATCATCACAATTGATCCTGTATGTTCTTTTGATATGTTTGCTTTGATAAGAAGGCTTATATGGTAATTGCAATTGGCAGCAGGTAGATATTCGGGATCAGTGGTACTGATAGGTCCTCTTAGGAAAGTTCTAACTGTGTCAGTCTGGCTTTGTAGAGCAATCAAAATGTGCCTAAACCCACGTTCTAACAGAAGAGGCAGGATAGGAAGTAGCAGTAAAAAGCATCATGATTTGTACCTCTTGTTAATATTGCAGGTATCATGTCCTGGCCTTGTGACTTGTGCAGCAACTTTCTGTTCTTTTGAAGAGTTCTGCTCAAACATTTTCTACCACCAAGAGACTAACCCACTGACTTCAAACCACTTCCTTGAATACAGAAATCCAGGCAGGGTTTTAAAGGAATTGGAAACCTTTTATTTTGTCAAGCTTGCATGAACTCTTAAATTGTAATTAACATCAGTTTAACTCCCATACCTGAATTTCTTTCAAGCATTGCAGGATGTAGATGCAGATGCACTGATGCTGGTTGAGCACTTAGAGATGTTTCTTAGTTAGTGGTACATAACCAGTCAGCACTGGACCTAAGCAGTGGAGCTGGCAGCTGCCAATTTCTATGGTTTGAGTTTTGCCACAGGTTATTTGAGGCTGTGTGTAAGAAGGGATCTGATCCTTCAGTGTTTGTGTTCATTACTCTGGTGTTGCTGGGGAAAGAAAAATCTTAGAGTAATGTTATTTTTATTAGAGCTTAACTGAGTTTGCCTTCCTGAGATATGCAGTCGATACAGCTTGTTAGACAGTATAAGAAGAGTCAAAATATGTATAAATTCCTTTGTCTATCACTTTTTAATGAGTTATTTATTACACTTTTCATCATGTAGGGATTTCAAGCTTGATTTCATTTATGGCAAGCTGTTATGATATACACATTGAACTCAATATTTTATGCTTTCAGAAACTGATGAAAACTAAATAAGTTCATGAAAATGAGTGCGCTTTTTTAGTCTTTGAACCTTTTAACTGCAGCTTGAGATCCTACAAAAAGAACCGCATGGTTCGTGTTCTTCTGTAAACAACTGTGCCTTTAAAGCACAAAAATAATTTTAAAAAATGCAAAAAAGCAAAATTTTACTCCATAAGAAACATCTGGTAAGTCTTTGTAGTCATTGTAGGTTGTCTGCATGAGGAATCCATAAGAAATATATGCAATAATATTAAAAAATGATGCTACGAAGAGCATCTTTGTAGAATTTTTTTTGTCATGAAGTGTATGTACACATTAATAACTTCTTTTTTTCTTTTTTTTCATGTGTAGTAAATACTTCCTGTTCTTGGACTCTTTAGAGTTCAGTTCAAAAATTTGTGCCACCTTTCTTTCTCTTTTTTTTTTAATTTAATTTTTTTTTCTTAGCTATGGGTGTCTAGAATTCAGTTGTTATAACAAGTGTTAGAGAGTAAGTTTCACATGCAAATAATGGCCTTTTCAGTGATAAGTGGTTCAATTGCCAGTGTAAAAATAGACACTTCCTCATACCTTTGTGCCATGCCATTTATTATTCTATATTAGCATCTGTGAAGTGCTATTTAATGCTTTTCAGTGCTGTGTGTGTGGCTCAGTAGCACAATGAGCCAGCTCAGCCTGATGGACCTCGCTGTCCTTTCAGCTGAAAAGCCAAGGCTTGGTGCAATATCCCTGAAAGAAGCAATCAGTGGATTTACAGAACAACACAGCGCACTAACTTTTACTGCCTGTCCCCAAAACATAATATTAAATTATGTGCTAAAAGGATATTAGGGGCACGGTCTTTGGAAGAATCCAACTTGCATCCCGTCCGAATTAGCATATAGATGAGCTGGAGTCTCAGATGAAGCACAGCCTAGATGAGTTTTCCAGCATTATGCTGCTTTGTACATTATCTCTGTCAAAATACAGCTTTGTGGATAGAGCCTTACACACAGACACACACAGACACACAGACACACACTTTTTTGGAGATGTTGCATACGCAGCAAGGAAAACAGCAACAGACACAAGGGACAGCATTCACCTCTGTTTCCATGCTTCCTGTGCCTTATCAAAACAGACCTGATTCACGTGTATGCAGCCCTGCATCACATAAAATGTTTTCACCATAAGACAACTCTTCTTGTTGTCCCCTGGAACAGTATTTAACCATTCCTAGCATAGAAACTGTTAAGCATGAAGTAGTTTTGAAAACTTTGTTAGAATTGCAAGTGTCTTCAGTCACATGACTTCTACAGTTCAGCTAGGACATTATTCTGTATACCAGCAACCTAGGGCCTGGGTATGACCTGGAAAATATTGTATAAACCCCTTCCAGTTAAATATGAGTGAAACCTAAAGACTTCTTTATGAAAACAGTAATGTTGTGTTTGCAGAATAAAAATAAATAGCACATTTAGGAACTGGGACTCGCACTACTGACAGAGCCTAGAAATGGGGTTGTCGGGCAAAACAACAACAATTGTACTTTGGAGAGCTTAAGACTGAATAGTACCTGGCAAAGAATGTAAATAATGACATCGGGCCCCTTTGCTTTGGTGCAAGTTGCTGCCAGTCTTGATTGTGCATTTTGAGAAGGAGAAATGCTTATATCTCTATGAATATTTGACATAATACTAAAACCAGTGTGGCAAAGATGGCTCTTCAGCGTAACTGGCATCAGTTGAAAGAGTTCCTCCTCTAATGAAGCATTTTTTTCCCAATTTATTTTGTAGCTGCAAAGAACAGAACATTTTGCACTCTGGTGGGATCATTATTCAATGGAAATTGAATACAGGAATGGGGCTTTTGCAGAAAGGCCTTCTCCTACCTGGCTGTTTCCTGTTCTCTTGCAGGTCAGGTATTAAGCAAAAATTCCTCCCCACATGGAATATTGAGGCCCGGGTGCTACCAGGAGAGAGAGTAATTATTTTTCTGAGCACTGTTGGCAGGAAGAAAACTTTTATTACTAGCTTCACATCATCACAATAAGAGTTTAAAAAGAATTATTAAGTCACTGATGGCAGTGTAATGAATTATTAATACAAGCACTTTATAAAAATGAATGTTTACTTATATTTGAAGTTCTCCTCTTTGAGAATGTGTGTAAATAAGAAAATATCTGTGTTGATTCAAGACTAAACCTGAGGGATCTGTTAAGGTCTTAGTGCAGACCACTCGGGTTGTTTGCAATAGTCTTACTGAATTCAGAACTTAGACTGTGTTAGTAGAGGAAAATCTATTTTCTTGCAATTAATTTACTTTGTTTACACTAGGGAGGTAAATATAACTTTGGAACTATCATTTGCATCCTTGCAACATACATTATCAGGTAAAGAAAAACTAGCGCTTTCCACCTTTTGTTTTTACTTAAAAGTTACAAACAAAAGAACAAGAAACGGAAAAAGCCAGCTTCTTTCTTTTTTTTCATTTAAAAAAATATTTATCACACCTTTCATCAAGGATTTAAAATGCAGCTGTGAATGGATTCCTGTCAATGAATTTGCATTTTCCTACCATGTATTTCTCCACAGACAGTCTAGTTGACTCAAAAAAATGACACTGCCTCATAACAGTTGTAGCAGCATAACATTCAAAATAGAATTAAAAGCCTAGAGCTTTTCTTACATCATGCTGCAAGGCTTGTAAGGAGCAAAGTACCAGAGAGGGTCCCAAGAAAGACTATTTGAGATTCCTTATTCCTAATCATATTTCAACTGTGCAGGACTTGTCACCTTCCTGGCAGATATTTGAACATCTGCCCAAGAAAGGTGGGATATCTGGGTGGGAATTACCACTGGAGGGGAGTTACCATTTGTTTGAGACACGAATCAGGTTTTGTAAATCACTGAGGCTGTTGATGGAATGAGAACAATGGGCATTCTTACCCTGTGTTTTGTTTTTTAAAATAGTCCATTTGTTTGGTCCTTGATCCTTGAAGGCATTTAAGTGACTAACAAGTAGGTCAGAGCAATATATCTCACTCACTTGTAAACTTACTTTGACGTGGTGTGGTGCAAGTAGAAGTAGAGTGAAGGTGAGGACACAGGTGTTACCCATACAAATGTGGACAAAGGGCAAACCCGTCTTGTATGTCTCCCTAAAAACAATAAATCTTGAAAGGATTTGAGTTATGGTAATTTTCAGCTGTTTCCTTTTGGTTTTTTTTTTTTTCCCCCCAGAAGCACATAGCTGAATTCTGTGAGTGCAGAAAATATGTCTCTGATTAAACAAATGCTCTTAAAAATATTGGGTAGTATGAGGAAAAAAATAGGAGAAATTAGCAGAAATTTGTTTAAATTGTATTGATGGTGGGTGAATGAGATGCTGCTCTGACAAGTGCCCCAGACAGTCCCTGCATTGACATATTTTCTCTGAATTTTATCAGGGAGGCTTTTGTGCACTTTTCCATATATAGTTTGCCCTGTGGATATGAGAAGGTGTTTGTTCCACAAGAAACAATAGCAACCAGAAGTGGAAATTACTGCCAGCTCATCAGATGCAATCGAATAATAATGAAAGCTAATGCAAGACAACATTCAAGGTTATTTTTAAATCTTTGTAAAGGTCAATGTATTCAATGGTATTCAATTCCAACTGCTGAAAGAGTTGCTGTGTTTAAATATGATGCCCTTGTTGTTAAGGAAATAAAAGATTCTTACCAGGAAGGGCAAACAGGACAAAGTCATATCTATGTCTTCTTATAGCATAATTTAGGAAAACGATTTCAGAAATATTCTTTTGATGATTAGTTTCAGTCTCCAGAACCTGTGTACTTTTTCCTCCATCTCAAGCTGCAAAGTTCATTAGTAGAGAAAGAGCAAGGTGCCTCCTTTGTGGACCTTTTCTACACTGGATAGCTGAAGAAAGCAAAACCTGTCTCATGACTCTGACTGGTGGAACCTCTGGAAGTTCAGGAGATGTCATTAGGCAATCATTTGGCCACTGTAAAAATATCACCATGTAAATGTTGTAATGTTTATGCTCTTTTGTATTAATGGCTTCTGCCCTCGTTTTGTTATTGTGCTTATAGCAGGAGAAAAAGATCCAAACTCTCAGAAATGGAGAAATAAGGAATAAAAGGAGGGGGGAAACAAAGAAATCAAAGCACCATAGTGGAGGTATTGACTTTAGCTAGCTAGACGTGTCTGCATCACCTCTGTATGTTGCTAATTGCTGAAGAATATGAAAATTTTGCTTCGCAATATCAAATCAAAAATGCTGCCAGGGTGTTTTGGAGAGGAGAAATGCCAGCATGGAGCCTTGTGCAAATGCAGAGTCCCTTCCCTGTACGCAGGAGGCCAGAGTCTCTCAGCATCTGTATCGAAGGCAGGAACTGTAGTACAGTACAGAAAATGAGATATTTGAAAGCTCGGTGATCATACAGCCAAAAAACAGAAAGGGAGAGGAAGGCACAGGAGTAGAGATATGGGAATCCATAGACTTTAATTTTAGAAATATTTATTCCCAAGTTAATGATTTATTTTTATTTTTTAAATTAAGGTAATATTGGAGCCAGGATGCCTATGATTAATAAAGGAAGAGAATTATCCTGAAAGGAATCTCAAACTTTTCGCTTATTCAGATGTTCATATTCTCTGTCAGTACGTGTTGGGCTACTCATGCAGCATTTCACATTGTTTACTTGCAACTCCATTTTCTGAAGGCTAAGAATAATCATGGCAAATGTAACTTAACAATGTTAAACCCAGAGCAGATAATTCACAAGTACTATAAGTTCAACTAAGCTCCCTTTGAATAGGAAAAGTGTTTTTACATAAAGATTTAATACATCTTTGTAATGTAACACTGGCAAAGACGTTTAATAAATAATTCCTAGAGACAGCTTTGCATAAATATTTACCAGATTTTTTTCCACTGACAGGCACTAAAATGCTTTTGAAGTTGTGGACCTTAAGACCATCTAAGAAGGTCTATTCATACAAATGCTGCTCTCTAACATTCAAATAAACCATCTGGATAAAGGTTAAGGGCAGAGATAGACCATGCAATGGCCATATCAAGTCTGTCATTTTTTCCCAGCCCTATTGATGGAATTTTTCAGAGTTCAGGTTGAAGGGAAAGAGGAACTAAAGGAAGAGGGTTGAGAAACAATCAGCAGAAACAACAAGCAGCACAGAGGAGACTACTCAGGGATGAGTTTTACTTCAGTGATGTCTGCTACTGTGTGCATTGGGCTGTGCTGTGCCTTCCTTTAATTGTGTGGGTTTGGTGAAGAAAGCCTTTTTTAGTTGTTTTTTTAAATTTATTACTGACAGCTATTAAAACTTCAGATTAATGTGGAGGTGTGTCATTTCAGCTATAATGCACAGATACCAGAGCTGGATTTGCTTTAGGAGATTTAGAGTCATATTAATGGCTGTCTCTGGGAGCTAATGCTGGAAGGGATGCTGAGTGTGCCACCTTCTGCCACGTAGAGCTGAAGCAGAGAAAAGATTGCTGGAGACTGTTTGAAAGCTGATGTGATTTCTTTGGTTACAACAATATTATCACCAATTAACTCGGGTCCAATGAGAATTTGTACAGCATTTTTAAAGTATTCCTCTGCAGGTTTCTTCCGGTATCAAGTACAGCAGTGTGAAAGAACAGCATCATGTCCTTAGAACCTACCAGTAAAGAGGAAATATTTACAACTTGTCTCTGAACAGCACTGCATGGATGATGGAGCACTTCTGAAAGAATATCTGTGAAGGAAATAAACCCATTAATTGAACAGAATTATTGCACACCAAAGCTACATGTTTGAGAGGTCTCTACAGTATTCAAATAACTATTGAACCATTTGGCACATCCCTAATAAAAACCTTTATCCATTAGCCCCATTGGTGCATGCTTAGGCAAATTAACTCTTTTATATGTGGATCTAAAGAAAATGGTGTGTTATAATTAAATGATTCTTTTGGGGGCAGTAAACCTCTCTTCAAACAGCTTGAATATTAGTGCAGTCGTTTTTCTTTCAGCCCTACTAATCACAGCAAATTTAGCTTGCACAGCCAGAGTCAGGGTGCATGTTACAGGACATTCTGGCAATGGCAATGAACAAATCCCATAAGAGTTGGTGTTTGGCTTATAAGAGGATTTTATCTGAAGTTAATGTAAATTTATCTGGATTCTTGCTGTTCATGAAATCGTGTTGCTGTTTAAGATGTCTGGTACTTGAGATATGTGTAGGTCAGAGCCCACCCCACAGAAGCCCATTGTATGACTGACATTGGATTTGAATGGAAGATCTAGAGGGCAAATGGCAGCTGCAGTCATCACATTTAAAAACAGAATCCCCGCTCCTCCAAGTCACTCAAGTTGTTCTCCCCAGTTTCCAAATCATTTGAAACTTATTTGACTTAGGTGACATTTTGAACGTTCCTTCTGATGGGTGGAAAAGGCACCAGATACTGAATCATAATGGAGCAGACCCTTAGTTACCTTGATGAATATTTAGGCCAGGATTTCCTGACGTGACTACCAATGGCTGGAATCTGATACTTTGAACTGTGCCTCATTTACTGGAAGTGCTGAATACCTGTTTTTCTGAAAACTGGGCTCTATGGACGTGACCTGTTCTGACTTTTAGTTGTAAAGCTAAATGCTCCATGTTTAAATGCTGCAATCTCCTGAGACCACACAAAGCTGCTTTCAAAAAATACGAGTATATGCATTAGCCTTTAGATATTTGTCTAGAATATAGAAAGCAGTCTTTATAACCAAATTTAGTTTTGGGTTTCCATGTTTCTACTGGATATCTACTGGAATTAACAGGATGAAAGATTTATTCATACCTCTTTTTCTTTGCTGCTTTCTACATTTTCTGCTGTTGGGCTTGTGGGTGTGCTCCTGCTGAGAGGGGCAGGGGATTGCTCTCAAACAGTTCCAGTGCAGTTGGTTGGTGGCTGCATCTAGCACAAGCCTCTGTTGACAACTACATCATTTTATTGGCATTGAGGATCTATTTTTGGTTAGGGTTTGTTGGGTTTTTGAGGTAAAGAACTTACAGGGACTGCAAATTCTCTGTTTTGCCTTAAGGTCCAGCTCTGCCTTCATCTTTATGTTCTTCTAGGGAATGGTGGGCTCCCACGTGAGCCACTGTCATCATCCAAATACCGCTTTCCCCTGGGCTTTCTGAAGTACCTGATGCCTTGGAGCATTCAGATAAGTATGAGGTACTTCACTATCTGATGGCCGAGGTCAAGAAGTTTGGCTGTTATCAAAGTAGAATAGGATTAACAACAAGATGTGATTCAAATGTTATGGACACTGCAGTTTTGAATTGCAATAAGCAAAGCAGATTTTTATTTTCAAATTATGTGCTGCAGGATATAAAAGGGCAAGCAGTTTATCTCACAGGACCATGAGCTGCCTTCAGTTTGCACATGCAGCTTACATTGGTGGGAGTCCCAGTGTATTCTGAGGACTCGGTCCAAACCTGACAAATCTCTTAAGGGGAACTGTTCAAATAGGAGCTATCCAATTTGTTTGCTGCTCTAAACTGGAAATTAGCACATTTAAAATGGCTAAATTCAGCATGCACGTGGATCTCTCAGGCCTCACCACCCTCACAGGGAAGAATTTCTTCCTAATATCTAATCTAAACCTGCCTCCTGTCAGTCTGAAACCCCTTTGTCCTATCACTACGTGTCCTTGTCAAAAGTTCCTCTTTGGCTCTCTTGCATCCCCCTTTGGGTACTGGAAGGTGCTACAAGCTTCTCCCAGAGCCTTCTCCTCTCCAGGTGAACAACCCCAACTCTCCCAGCCTGTTTCCATAGCAGAGGTGTGCAGCCCTCAGAGCATCTGTTTCTATGTTCATTTACATTTTGCCGCTGTAGAATGTTTACAGATTTTTATTCCCACCTGAGAAGGATAATGTTGCATTTGCTCCTGGTCAGGCACTGATTAACACTGTGCACTGATTTTGTTTAATCTGCCTAGGTTCTCCAAAAGTGGTAAGAGACATAATTTCCAAGAAAACATCACTCCTTTCTTCTTCCAAGAAAACATGATGAGTCATTTTTCATTGATTCTGTGAGATGAAAATTTGTCCATTATGAATTTAGAGACGTTTAGAAATTTCAGAAAAACAGTATTAGTATTCCATAACTGATTTGTTTCAGTGCTCTGTGTTTGTGAGGGCCACCAGTTCACTTCCAGGGAAGTGCAGCTGGGCTCCAGCTGTAATTCATAGCCGTTGTCTCAACTCTCAGCACTGGGGTTGTTTAACCTTGAGGCTGCTCGTGCTGTATTGGTGGTGATGCCTCATGTGCAAATGTGCTGCTTTGGAATGCAGAGATCGTACCTGGAATGTCCTACCTTGCAGACTGCATTAGGTTTTCTAGAAGGTGAAGCATTATTTTCCACGTCTCTCCTGGGATGTATCAAGAGCCTACTGAATTCTGTAAAGACTCGGTGTTTAGCTTGCTTACCAATCTCTAGCTATTATCAGATACCAAAGGAAATACATAATGTAGCGCACAAGAAAGAAATGATGTTTCAGTATTATGTAAAAATCGCTGTTGTTCTACTTATTTGAGATTTTCTGTAAGTGCCAAAAAAGGTCTTTGGGTATCTTAAGTAAGTCTTATTCATTTCCACATCCAGAAATATTTCCTGGTAGTGGGAGCACCAGATGCTGTCAAGAATCACGGGTGCCAAAATGTAGGGTCACAGGTCTGACTTCAGAATGAGCAATTTCAGACCCAAAGGAGGCTAGAAACGTTTGGGATATTCAGAAGCGGAAAATACTTTCTCTTTTTTTTAATTTCCTTTTTTTTTGTTTTTTCCTCTTCTCATCTCACCAAAGAAATAGTGGTTGAGTTCTCACAGAAGTTCATTGCTCAGGCTCAGGCATTGACCAGGTTTTATCACTTCACAGCTCACATTGCCCCAGATGAAGACAATGAGCCACAGCAGTTTTAAATGTTCTTAAAGTGACTTTATATTCTATCTGAAAAGCAAGAAGCAGCTCTCATTAATCTAGCTGGAAGTTTTCTGAAGGCTTTTGCCTCTATTGAAAAAGAAGGTTCATTGAAACTGAAGCATGTGAAAACCCGCTGAACCCTTGACAAATTTCTTGTGTAGGTAGGTTTTAGAGTCCTTGAAGCTATTAGGTTCCCTCCCATCTATTTCCCAGCTCTCTGGTTTCCTAATGCCATTGATGCTTGTTGGGGGAATAATTGTTGCAGTGGTGGGGAAAGAAGTGCTGAACTCTTTAAAATAGCTTTTCTGCAGTTCATAAAAGTAAAAAGTAGTTCATGGCCTGCCCTCACCTCGAAACCCCAAAAATTTTGCACCACATTTATTCCAAATATGAAATTTTCCATATGGGGGATTATTTTGGCACAACTTTAGACTTTAGCTTTCTGCACTAATTGCAAAGCCACTTTGTTGGCTTCCTATAGACTTGCTTATAAACATTTTTCAGGATAATTAAATTGTTTAAGTAATTCAGCTGATCCTGTACATAGTCTTATTTACAATGTAATTAGGACCACTGCAAGAAGCGTGCAAGCAATTAATGATTTAATCCTGGTGAAGAATGCTTTGAGTTTCAGGTTTGGCTTTTTGTGCTTTTAATCCTTCCACACCTTCCTCTCTAAGAATGATGGTAAAGGAATACACAATGTGTTTAAGTTTATCTCAAGGAGAGAGCTCCAGTTTGGGGAGCATAATTGCTTTATATTTGCATGGGCTGCAAATGAAATATTTTTTCTCTACACTGAGCAGTGTCACCTTATCTTTCAACAGATACTTGGGATTCCTGGTTTCCACTTCTGACTTAGACATTGATTCACTGTCTGGCCTTAGGTAATCTATTATCACACTTTCAAATTTATGTGCCTGTAGCTACATTCAGATACCAAAATAAGTGACTTAAGGACTGTCAAAAGGCAAGTAATTTGTGGAGTTATGTAACAATAGAACACAACCCCAACTCTGCAAAAGCTAAGGATATTTAATTTTATACTGATTAGTGCTGTTCACTTAAACATTTGCATAACATTTCGTAGGTAGGGGGACTGGGTATCTAATTAGAAGTATCAAATTTTGAATGTTCTGTGACTCTCTAAGAATGTCCCTTGGTTTTCATGTGAAATATTTCCGTTTAAGCCATTCCTCTGATTCCAAGATTACTTTTTTCCCATATTAGCCCAGTAACCAGCAATTACAATGTCTGTTGACTGCGTGTGAGTAGAGAAAAGCTGATTATGTAATGAAATGATGCTGTTACAGCTGTTTGTAAGAAAAAGGAAATATGAAAGATTCCTCAATGAAAAATGCACAAATATTTAGGTTGCACTTCTCTTTAATGAATAAGATTTTAGGAAAAAAGGCCACCTGTATTAAATCTCCTTCTCCACAGATCCCTTGCTCTGACATTACCAAAAAGCAATTTGTGAGATATCAAAAATTGTCCTGCTAAGAAAAAAACCCAATGCATACATTTCTCACACTTCCATAGCAGGGAAGAAGAATTAGAATATGTATGCATTTATCCATATAGATGGCTTGCAAGTGACTTTAATTTTATTCTCAAGTTAAATAAGTGCTGTAGACCAAAGGAGCTGGTGTAAACAGGCACGATAAGTTTCTGAAGAAAGTCCTCCTGGGATAGAAATAATGATCATGCCTATGTGAACAACTTCCAGCCATTCCACCTTTTATGTACCCATTACAGTACAAGCACCTTGGACTGCAAATTACACATATGCCCTCCTGTAGCTGACATCCCCTTTGCTCCCTAGGTTCATTTTCAGGAATAGGTCAGACTTTTCCCAGCCTCAGTAAAAAATTAATTTATACCTTAAAATGATCAGAAATTTTCTCTTAAAAAATGCATGACTTGATTTAATACTATGTTTTTTGAAATAAGTTAAATGCAGTTTCCTGATTTCCTGCATATTTAAAATTAGGACCCTTTCTTTTAAATTGCTTATGATGTTTAATAAACAAATCAAGACATACTTCAACTCTAATTAAAGCTCAGTGGAAATGCAGGAGGGTAATGGACATAGGACAGGCAATCATCTGAAAATTGAAAAAGTGGTGTATTACAGAAAAAATTGATGACAGATTTTTATTTTCAGAACCAGATACAATTGCTTCTACTGCATCAGTTATCAAGAATTTTAATAATTAGGTGCAGTACAATTAACCATTAAATCAAGGAAGTTGTATGTTTGTTCCTTGGTAAGGGGTTTCAATATTTCTTTATTCACGGTAAGAAACAGTTATATCTTTGTTTTCAATTACTCTAGAAGAGCTTATTTACATTCTTGAGCATGAGTAAATTTTACAACCCTCAATATTACATTTTTGCTGTTTTGTATGATCTTAATTCCAGTTTCTGTCAATGAAGTCCTCTTAGGTTGGATTCAAACTCATGATATGTCTTTGTGCATTTGGCCAGGCCAGCCTGGCTGGAATCCATCTGGCTTCATATGGCTTGTGCCATTCCCAATAGCTGGGTGTCAGGCCCCTCTGGCTTTACATAATGTGCTTTTTGGCTGTTCTAGATGGTTCTGAATCCTGTTCTTACTGCTTCTTGTGCCCTTGGATTATTAGCCGTACATCTTTTTCTTCCTTTTTTTTTTTCTTTATTTTCACCCCTTTCCTCCTAATTTTTTCACTGACTGTAAGATTACAGTAGCAAACATGGTGAAACAAAGTAAAATGGATTTGCTGCAGTTGCGGTTTCAAAAAGTTCTGTTATTTGGGAATTTGACTTATGCAGAAACAAGGTAAACAAACAAAAATCTGACTTATTGCTTCCATGTTACTTGAAGAGTCCTTTCAAGTGTATTAACAGAAAACAAGAATTTTCTAGCACTCCCTACTCATCAGTATGATTCCAAAGAATATGATTATATTTTACTGGGGAGTGGGACAAATAATGAAAAAATCCACCCATTTTTTAAGGAATGTAAAGCAGGATATTCTTGGGAAAAGAAGCATCCATATATTTTTCAGGTCTTAAACATTATGCAGTTAACAAGAAAAAGAGATTTACTAATTAATAAAATAAAATTTATGAGTTAATTTCAAGTTAATGCAAAGTTAATTTTTGAAATAATTTGATGAGTGTTATTTAACCCAGTTCTAATAACTGCATTTCTTGTCAAACCAGTCAAGGAGGATCTGACAGTTATTACTAATGTGAAAGTTGTGTTAAAATAAACAGGAGGAATTAATGTGAGGTGCATATAAATGCAATTTTGATTGATTTCCTTTTGCTGAAGTTAGTTCTCCAGGAATTTTGCTGGAATTCAGGATTGATGCTTTCAATTTGTCTTACGTTGCAGAAAAGTTGTATTCGGCAGATGGAAGGGCTCTGATGAATGCAGCACTTAGTTTTTCTGCTATCCAATAAAACTGGAATGACACTGTGTGAATCTGGGAGCTCTCGTAATCTGTGAGAAGTCAGGAGAAATTGTATTACAGTAATTGACTTCAGTAGGATCGAGACTTCCTCTAACAATTCCATGGAGCTTTCAGTATTTTCGCAGTCTATTTTAAGCCATGTGCACACTGGTGAGAGTAGTGCTTCTAATCAAAATGGGCTATATTTTATTCAGACCTTGGAGACCAAGTAGGTAGAGCTAATTGGCTTATAACTGACCTGCTTAAAGGATGTCAAAATTGGCTGTTGGCTGTTCCTTTATAACATTAGTTTGATTGACTAAGAGTCTGGCAGCAAGATATGAAATATTATGAATCCAAATCATTAAAATTGTCCCCATTTTAGATCATTACATATTTTCAGAACAAATGGAACATACTTGCCGTACAAAAGAAATATGGATCCGTAAATTACTAACCCATCAGCCAACTCCTTCTCCTTCTGTTCCCCTCCCCAAAATAAAAAACTCCAGTTGATCACATAAAAATAAGGGGAGAGAAGTGGGACGTAAATTTTTCTCGTGGTACTATGCAAAATCAGTGTCTTTAAAAAAAATAAAAGGAGTATTCTGGGCTTGATTTGCTTTCAAGTTATCTGGTTGCCTGTCATACAAGGACTCAGTTCAAGAGCAGTGTGCATGAAAAGCTATCATTACATCAGAATTCTGCCTTCCTCTCTGTGTGGAAGACTTTGTTTATTTGGATAATATTTTTATTTCACCTTTTTTTAAATCAGTGACTTTTACTCTGCTAGGTGCACAGCTGCCCTTTCTCAGGTGACTGGTCCCATCCCACTGTTAGTAGGACTCAGTTCTGAATGTGGCATAACCAGAGGATGGTTAGATGAAAGATTCAGGTACAGTTTGCAGGCTGAAGAATCTGCACCCCGCCATGCAGGAGGATGGGGAATTGGGAAGTTGCAGTGTCTTGCATGGACATGTTTTGTACATTTCACACCCACTCTTAAACACCTCTCTCAGCATAAAGGCAGGACCTACAGGATTATTTTATTATTAAATTAGTGCTGAAACTTGGTGCCTGGGTGTTTCCCCTCCTGCTTTCCACAGGGGGTAACACTCTTGCAGAGGCAGAGTGTTGCTCCTCTGAATGCAGGAGGAGGTGGGGTTCTGCTCATCATTCAACTTTCAGGTGGTGATTATGCTGGAAACCATCTCAGGGAAGTTTGCTTTGGGCCACAATCCAACTGCTGCATTTTCCAATGTCCTTGGCTTTCTCCTCTCCTCAGGTCCTTGGCTCTGTCCTTTTCAAACAGGTTCACTCAGCTCTGTGTAAAAGCAGTCTCAGACCCTGGTTTGTTTGGGCACTGCAGCTGTTGTGTTGCACCTTGTTTCATAAGGTTATTCTTGTCTCTGTGTGTGCACACAGGTAATATTAATGGCTTTTACATTCACCAGCTCCCATGAAGGGTAATTTAAAGCATGTCTAGCCATGGTGCTGTGTTCCAAGCTGTGCAAAGCAGTCTGTGTTCTTCACAAGGTGTTTCACGTGTGCCTCGTGCCACAGAGCCCTGGCTACCCGAGCCTGCAACCCCTGCAGCTATGACAGAAATGCTGCAGCAGAAGGGATGATCTCCCACTGGGAGAAACCTTCCATGGCATGACCTGGGCACCTGTACAGACCCTGTGCAGGGCACTGCACGTGCTGAGCTTTCCAAAGGCAGTCTGTGCCCTGCCTGCATCTCCTCCACTGCCAAGGGGAGCTGCAGCCACGCTGAGGAGGAGCAGGGTGTGTGCTACAGTGACTTTAAGAGCTGAAGGTGCATCAACCTGTTCTTCAGACAAAGGCTTCTGTTTTTTCCTGCAGAATTACGGTACAGACAGAGCTAAACTTGCATTAGAGCACATCTGTTTGCTGCCTAAATCTGTTACACACAACACATACGATTTATGGTGGTACAACAGTGAATTTCATGTGAATGTGAGCTATGCATCTTATCCAAGCCTTTGGAGTTGTTCATTTATATAGATTGTTGTTTGTTCATTTTGGCAAAGCTCAGAAAATCCTACAGGGGCCAAAAGCAACTGAAATCCTCATTACCTCTAACAGCAAATGATGCATTCATCATCTTTAAGCTGAAAAACACAGTACTTTTTTCCTTTTTATACTCAAAATAGCTTTTTCAGGTTCTGAATTTGAGAACAGAAGGTTCAACATAATGAGAACTCTTCTGAAAGAGGCAACATGCTAGGGAGGATTTGCCTTTTATGCTTTTTCTTTGTTGTTTTTTGCTAATGTTACATTGCAGTTCCAAGCACTGCAGGTTTCAGGGATGTTGCTGGATGTTTATGTTCATCTATGTGTTCCTTAGCAAATACTTTGACAGTTGGTAGATTGAATATCATTCTTGCTCTGCCACATGCTTCTTCCACAGCAGTTACCCCTGGCATGAAGTGTCTCTGCCATGCTCCATTCCCATACTTCACATTTCAAATCTCTCTTGGTGTGTAGGTGGCACAGGTAGAAGTCTGGCACCATTGCAAGAGCCTTGTAAATATTATGAGGAGAAAAATATAATGCAACTGAATTTATGATGTCTCTTGGAAAACTAAATTTCACCTGTGGTAATGTCCAAAAACTTCTTGCTTGTGCTCCATTGTCTGAGTTGGAAGGTTTTCCTAATTGTTCTTTTCTATGGTGATTGGGTAAATTTGAAAACAAAACCACAGCAGCCAGCATAAAGTAGTGCTTATTTTAAAGAAGGAATGATCTGCTGCTCTTCACAGCACAGTGGGACTTTGTGTTCCCTTGACTTTAGCTTGGAGGTAAACTTTGCACTGAGCCTTGCAGCCAGGCTCTGGGGGCCAGGGGAAGAGGCTTTGATAGATGGTGATAAGCAGATTTCAGACTGCACATTCTAGCACCTAAATTAGCTGCAATTATGAAAGCAACATAGCTCACTAGAGCAACATATGATTGTAAGGATATTCTCAGTTCTGTCTAGTACATTCTTTAACAAAGCTGAACCATGCTGTCTTTCTGTATTTCATCCAGCCTTTCCAGTGCTTTGTTTTCCTGCTGAAAATTTAGATTCTTTTTGTCATCTAGTCCAGTAAATGCTGCTTATTTTTACGTTGTAAACAGTGGGACACTGCTGGACAGATGACAGAAAGGGCAATGACTTGCCTCCAGTCTTCCTTCTGCCCATCTAAAGTACTGCTTCTCTCCATGTCAAATTTATGTTGTTTTCCATGATTCACATGGACTGAGGACCAAAAATCAGATAAATTCATCTGTTTGAATTTTATGCTCCCTTGAACGATTCCTACTGATTTGAGGCCTTGATATTAATCATTATCTCACAGTATTTCTCTTGCCTACTCCCTGTCCACCACTTCCCCTTTCAAATTTTGCTGAAAGCTCATTTAGTTTTTTTGCAACGATCTTTTCTCCAGCACTCTGCACATCCTACCTTAACTGGATTGTCATTTTTTCATCTGTCTTATGTATTTATGGCTGGAATATGTCCTTTGCTGTACATTAAATCCTTTGGTGCTCCCAAGCCAGCCTTGGCTGTGTGAATTTAATGAGGGTTGTGTAGGGGTTGGAGTCGTAAGTTATCTTAGCCTGATTTTTCAACTGTCTGCTGTTGGACTACTAGTTTATTATTTTCCTGATGTGGTGTGGATAAGGGTGCCCCAAAGGCTGCTCCTTAGAGCAGGGATCTCCTTCTCTGAAGGCTGTGGCTCATGTGGTGCAGGGCTGCAGCTGCTTCCCTCTAGGTCTGCATTTAGGTTACATTTGTAGTGGGAACAATTCTCAAGGAAAGTTTTGTGTCTCCTGAGCATCTCCAGCATGCAGGGAGGAACATCCACAAGTAGAATGAAACTAGAAGCATGCTTTAGATCTGTGAGTAGTCTATGCCTTTTACAGAATAAAGCAAGGTTATGAACAGTGAGGATTGTGATCCTGACAGTTCCCCTACAGCTGCTTTCAGTGCAGGGTGTGAGCAGAATTGCTTTCCTAATCCTGTGGAGTGACTGGCCCTCACTCAGGAGGAGCTGAGGTTCTTCTGCAGTCATGGAAATTGTTCCTACTTGCAAACTATGGAGGAAGATCAGAACTGAAATTTGAAATTTTATTAATCATCAGGTAATCAAACCTAAATTGGAAAATCCAAAAGAGTAGTCAGGCGTTGCAAAAATCTAATTACACATCTTGTCACAGTGTGGAATAAAATCCCCATAGGATAATTGAACCTTTTTTCTTTACCTGTATGTGTTCTTAAATTCAACTAAACTGGCAACACATCAAAACAAGTCCTTTCAGGTACTCTGCTTCAGTCCTTGACTGTCCCTTGTAAAACACACCACACTGCTGTGGCACAAATAATTACCAATGTGCTCTGTGACTCCTCGTGCACATCTTGAAGGTAATTCAGGAGACTTGTGTGTGATAATGAGGTACAGTGTCTCAGCTTCAGCCAGCCCATTGTCAGAATGAGAACTGATAGTAAGAGATGATGGGAGGCACTGTACAGCTTTCTTCTCACTGTTTTCAGGTGTAACAAGAATGTACAGCTCCCAGATTTACAGGGGAGCTGTGATCAGATAATTTAAAACAAAAAGTCCTCTCCTTTCACCTATGTTTTCCTTCTATGTCCTCTAACAGAATCATGAGAGATTGTAGTTAAAGTAAGACATTTTTATAGCTTTGTTTATGCTGAGTTGTGGTATGGGACACAATATTGATTTATCATGTTACAATATTACTAAGCAGCTTAGGTCTAAATATGGAGCTAATACGATATGGAACAAACACATTGGTGCAACCTGGGTGACTTTAATGCAGATACTGAGCTAATATGAAAACTAGCTGGGTACTCTGTGCCTTTTTTTGGGTGCAAATGATGGAAGGAGACTTCAGGTTGTTGGGGAAAAAACATTTTTATCTGAGATACCTTTCATAGGTATGCTATGATTGCATAAAGCAATTGTGGTTCACTGGGGACTCCTAGTTGTCATTGGTGATTTAATAAAAAGTGCACACAGTGTCCCTGAAAAGTGCTGTGGAGCCCAGGTCTGTTCCTCACCCTGCCATGCACCTGCACTGCAAGCACACACAAAATGCTCCAGCTCACTGTGAGCCAGGATCACCCCTTGCTGAATAAAGGTAAGAGCACCCACCTTCCCAGGGAAGTGTTTTGGGACCCCTCGTGGTATCACAGTTTGTTGAATGGTCACTAAAGATCTGATCATTCAGACAATAATGAATTTTTCCTTAATCTCAGTTTCATTGGTGTGTCTTTTAAAGCCAGTTTTTTGGTTTTTTTTTCAAATCATACATTATGCTGCTGTTCCTTTTCCTTCTGTTTCCTTTTCTCATCTAAAAGGAGGGATATGTGGGAGACAGTTTTATCTGGCACACAGCACTCTACTGAACCAAGCAATCAGGAGACGAAATAAATGGGCGCTTAAAGAGATTCTTGGAACTTTCTAAAGACAATATATTGGTCAGAGGCTGGTTTTGTGATTTCTGGTTTAGTGCAGTATATACTTTGGTCCTTCAGTGCCCACTCTCCCTTTCCTCTCAGTCTTCTGCATGCCTCTCCTAAAAGCAAAGTTATTTTCAAAGCTGTTAAGATAGCACAAGCTGTCCTTTGTGAATACATGGTGCTAGTTATTCAATCCCTACATGAAGAAGTTGGGGTTTTCCCTCTGCTCTTCTGTGCCCTCATTCAGGTGAGATTTGGATACTCTGGTCTTGCTACAGCCTGTGGGATGAGATTTTGTTGGGTCAGGATTTTGTTGGTTGTGTTTTCTTTTCCCTCTTGCTCTACTGAAAGTATTTGCTCAGAAAGTTGCCTTCACTTTTGTGAGCAGCCCTGGCACCTGGAAATGGCACTGCCTCTCCCCTCACTGCTGATCCCAGGCACACTGGGGAAACGGCAATGCTGAATGTCTTCATCTTTGTCAGCCTGAGAGGCTGCTTCATTTAAGTGCAAATTTCTTCCCGAGCAACTTGACCTCAGCTTACCTGGAACCGTAATATGAACTTTTGCAAGTAAATGTGTATAACTTTTAATAAATCAAAGCACTTGTAAGCCAAAAAGCCCCAGGGATCCACAGATCTTTTTGGGCTTTTTTTTTTTTTTTTTTTAGACAGCTGGTTCTTTTTGCTCTCTACGGAAATTATCTGGAAAGTCTCGAGGTAATTGCATTCAGCAGAAGTGGGGACATGAAGAGGACACCTATACTGCTTTTTCTGCTTTTCCTTTCAGGATGGTGACTTGTTTCTTTTCACGTCTGTGAGCCAAACTCTGTTCTAGACAAAATGAAACCCCAAGGTCAACTGAATGTGAATTTAAGGTGTCAAGCATCAGACACAGAACTGCAAAGGCTGATTTCTAGAATCCATATGGCATTATGAGAACATTTCACTGAAGTGCTCAGTCTGTGTGTTGTGGACACAGAGGTTTTGATAGACTCAAATGACAGATGCCCTTCTAAAATAATCTGGCATGACAACCTGCTCAGCGTGAACCACTACAATTTGATAAATTATGCTTTTCTCAACCAACATAATTTTTAATTGAGCTAGAAAAGAGGATTTTTCAAGGCATCAAATGATGAAACATCCCTGTATGCCCAATTTAATAGTCAATTATCCACACAAAATACGTGTTCTTTACATCTAAACATAAAAGGCTGATGATTTCCAAATCTGAATTTCTGCCTTTGCCTGAAGAACTCCTTATGATCAGGAACCCACCCACTTCTCACTTTTATTTTATATATGACACTGCAGAGAAATTTCATTAATTATCCCAGTTTGTCAGAAAAATTTGTACAGACCAGGTATGGTGCTGCAGGAATAGTAAGTATAGAACATTCCTGCAGGAATAGTAAGTATAGAACATCACCACACCATCCTTACATGTCCATTTTCATCTCTCAAGGACAATACATTTCACAGGCACTCCAGTAGCTTGAAGTATTTTGAAGAAAAGAATGGGTATAAAATTTCTGGTGGAGAATTCTAATGCAGTTATTGTTCCTTCACTACTGAAACCAAAATACCATTTCAGAGGGATTTGAAAAGAATAGTGTGTTATTTCACTGGCCAGATGTAAATAGTGCTGTGGATAAATCATCACTCCAGGGCTGGTTAAGGCTTGGCAAGACCAGGGCTTGACAGTCTTGGGTGAAATAATTTTCACAGGAGGTGAAAGGAGGTGGTAAAGAGTAGAGCACCCACAAATCTCCTATCCTGACACAGCAGAGGCAAAAGCAGGCAGAGCTATGGGACATCCTCTGGTTGTATTTGCACTGCTCTCACCCTGGTGGCAGCAAGCTTTGATTTAAGGGTCTGTCCCACTAATTTCAGAGTCAGATTGAGACTGACATGTTAAATTGCTACAGTGAAGCATCTACAATAAGAATTTTTTTTTCATTCTGTTACCTGTTTATTGAGAATTCATCTCATTTGATAATTACTGTGAGTTGAATATACCAATAGGGGTATTTTATTCCAATACAGGTGTTATCTCTGCTTCACTTTGCCTCACCTTTTAAATATCTATAATTGGATTTGGAAAGAGCGTCTTTCATTCTTAGACTTATTGGAAAAAATGGCATTTTGCTGTATTTCATAGAATAGTAAGACCAATTAAATTCTTCAAGATAATGCTGTTCTGAACTTGCATCTATTTTTGGAACATTAATTATATTCTGCGATGCTTCCTGTGAAAAATCAGAGACAGATACAAGCATTAGTATGTGTTAATTAAATCTGAGTTAATATTTTTGGTCAGAGCTCTGCAGTTCATAGGTGGAGGTGTTTGCTGGTTAATATTGTTTGTAGTTTTTAGCCCAATTGTATTTTCCTATTAATTAAATGGAATAGATTGATTTTTGTACATACTAGAAAGGCTTGATTCAGTCAGGTCAAAGCTCATTTCTGTCCAGGTTATCCAAGATCAAACTCTGCTTTACACAGAGCAGAAAAAATATGTAGGGGCAATAAAGACAGGCTTTTTTCAGAAATGTTAAACTGAAGGAGTTGTTGGTTGTTTTTCTGCAAATTTTCATGAAGTTTTGCTGCCTTGTTTGGATTTTTTTTTTTAAGTCAAATCTCTTAAACTCTCAGTTTTCATCCCAACCAAATATGCTGTTAGATTGGTCTTTTTTATCTCTAAATGTTGCTGAAATTCTTCAGCTTCATTTCTTTCTGTAAACTTAATTCACGGGTAGGTTTCCTTTTGCAGCACTTGCACCAAGTTAGTCCACGAGGTTTTATATTTGTGCTCTTCATTTCCATTTTTATAAGGACATCATGGAAACTACAGTGTCAGCTAGGAAGCTGAGCATATAGATGAGACTGCGAGCATGAAATATTCATGCTACATCTCCCTGAAAGCCTTGCGTTGAAGTAGAAGGGCTTGTTTTCTTTCCCTTTCCCTCATCCCCCATTATTTTACATTGAAAAATTGGCATTATCGCAAAAAAAAACTGGGTCAGGAAGACACAGGACATGCGAGTGTTTCTGCTCTTCAGCAGGGCATTGCTTCCAGCAGATATGGGAAGAGAAACTCCTGAAAATCTCTGTGGCCACTCTCACGCCCCTGCCCTGTGTGTCAGGAGGAGGCAGCTCAATGGTACTCACTGCCCTTCACCTGCCCATTTAATCTTCTTTATGTTTTCAGACTGAAAGCTGTTTTTAATTTTTCTTGAAATAACTTGTTGCAAAAAATTACAGTTCTGTGTGCTTGTGATATTCAGCCATTTCAGTTTGAAGTTCTCATGAAAATTTTAACTCTTTTTGCAGTCTGTTCTGCATGGTAATATGGAAATTTTTTTCTGGGACAAATTTATTAACATTAAAAAAAGTAAATCAGCTTTGAACGCAAGGAATTATTACATTTAGACCACATTATTACATTTAGAAATTGTAATTAGAACGCATTATTACATTTAGAAACTCTAATAATGAAAATCTGTGACTTCCTTCATTGTCCCAAATGATTCTTTAAAAATCACAGTGTTCTTGCTCACTAAATTGTGAACGTGTGCTGAAACATTTTTTTTTTCCCACTGGAAATGTATTAGTCGGATTTTTTTTACCAAGTTTATTTATTTATTTATGGATTCTTTTGAGCATATTCTGGAATTATAACTCTAACATACTTATAACACATTTGAGGGAAATGACTGGAAATATTTTGATTTATTACAGAGAAATTCATTCCGATTTCCATTATTTGTGAAAAATCTCACTGTTTTCTGAGAATTCAAGTAATATGTTGCCTAAAAGATCTTTAGATCTAACTACGGTAAGCAATTAAAGTTTTTAAGCTATTCTTCTAAATAAGCAAACCAGGTTTTCTTCTATTGGTACTGGGCAGAACAAAAATAATGAACAAATGTAATTGTGTAATTTACAACAGTTAAGTCATTGGGTAAACTGAGGTGCCATTATAGGCATTTTTGATGGAATTTGAAATGAACCTGGATACCTTTGTGACTTATTTGCCCTTTTTCCTCTTGGGTTAGTTAGTTGCTGTCAGTCATTATTTATGAATATATGGAAGTGTGCCACTGAGTTACACAACCTCTTAGCAGAATTAGTCCAGAACTATCCATTATCTGTTCTTCATTAGAAAACTTGGGAATTAAAATGGGTTATGTCTGTTTTCTAAGAGGTAAACTCACCCTAAGATTAAGAATGATTTTTTTGTGCTTAAAAGCTGCTCCATGGGAGACTGAGTGCTGCTGCTTTCCTTGCTTTCCTTAGCTGGGGAATGTGTTCCCTGTTGTATTTCTGAATTTACTGGGAGCAAAGGTGGTCCCACTGTCAGGGATGGGCAGCTGCCCAAACGTCCAGTGTGGTAAAGCAGGGCCACATGGAGTCCTGTAAAAATGAGCAGTGACCTTTGTGCACCAGGGTGTGGGATGTGCAAAAACTTCTGCTTTTCTGGTGTTTGCTGATGGCTCAAAATTTATAAAAGAGATTAAATTTAAATAAAAGAGATTGGCTTTCTACAGTTTCTACCATAATGTTCCTGTTCTGTGTTTTCGACATTTGTCTGTTTGCAAGAGAATATCTCTTAAACTGTTGGTTATAACTACTGAATTTTCCCATTTTGAAAGTCTGCTTTGCTCTTATAATGAAAGACCAATGTTAGTTTTCTCATGCTGTGGTCCTAAAACTGATTTGATAGGGTTGACACGCTGTTTCAAGCATATTAAGTCTTGCATAGTTTTTGCACAGTCACATTTGAAATGATCTCTTAAATAATCAAATATTGCCCACATTAGACCTTAGCTAAGCAGAGGAGAATAATCTGTACAAACTGTGCAGTTACTGATTGCCATACCCTCCCCTCCAAATAATAAATAATTTACAGCTATCACATGTTCCTTCTACAGTTAAGTGTGCAGGCAAAAAAAGAAACCATCTCCATTTCATCATTAGCTTAATCAAGGCAGTGTATCAGTAACCTGCAGTGAAACTGATTGCTGAAGAGCAGGAGCAGTTGATGGCTGCAGTAGCAAATGATTTTTGAACCTTAGGCCTTTTGAATTTTAGTCAATTTTAATTAAAGTTCCTAGAAACTCTTCTATTAGAAGTTATAGTATTTTGAAAAGACTACCAGGGAAAACAATTTCAAAAATACTCCAATACCATAATATCCCTGTTCCTTTTCCTTGCTTGTTCCTGTGTGAAATAGGATTCCTTGAGCCTTGCAAGAAAGGGTAACCTTAAAATCAGCATCTTTGGCTGGTGAGGGGCTGCAGACCCTCAAGGCCTGCTCTTGGCTGCCCAGCATGGAGGCAACAATTCCAAAGTGCTGCTTTTTGTAACAAAATCTCTGGGTCTGCAGCTTTTCACCATGCAGTTGACAGCCAAAATTCAGTATCTGAGTAAAGCCAGGGCTTCTGGATTTCCAGCTGAAGGAGAGGGGGGTGAGCCAGCGAACCCAGGCACGGAGTCCCAGAGAGAAGATACCAAAACCACAGAGATATGGGACTCAGTTCACATTAGTCTCCCAACCAGCCAGGTGTTTATGGCTGCTCTTGCATAATTAAATGAATAAATTAACATAAATTAAATGTGAATGATAATGAAGGGTTATATATAATTTGGGGGGGAGTTGTATGGATATTTGTGGTTTAGAGGAACAAAAGATGGAATAGCAGAAGCTCTTCATGGGTCTATAAAAATGTATTCACTACCCAAACAACTTCAGAGTAATGTTTTTATCTGAATATTGCCCCTAAATACTTTGCTTATGGATGATGAAAATGGTGGGTAACTGCACACTTCTCTTGGAATTACCCTCCTTTCTCTTTCTTCCATAATAATCTATTTTCCCACCTTCTTCAAGACACCCTGTGGCCTTTTTTGTTCCTCTGTCTATCTCCAGTTTTATTTTTTTAATATTTTTTTACTTTCCAGAGTTTTTAGCCCTCGGGTTAAAAAAGATGAAGAAGGCAGATCTGAAATTCTCAAGAGAGTTCACACCCTCTAAAAACAGCAGTGAAAATCAAAATGGGGGGAAAATTACAGAAAAGCACAATGCACGGGATCTAAAGGTTTAAAAAAGGCTTAAAAAGAGATTTTAAAAAACAAATTTTCCCTTTGAGAAATATTCCATCAAAATGTTTCAGCTTCTTTTATCTCCTGTGTCTTCAGTGAGTTATGTTTTAACACTGAAATAGTCCCTTGAGTATATATAAACTCAGAAATGAACAGGGAACTAACTAGAGATGCAGGATTCTGTTTTGTTCTTTAGCTGCTCAATTTTATTTTTTCCCCACTGGGATGCATATGCTGGAATTTTCTAGTTTAGGGATACAGGTAATTCTGGAGTAATGGGCGACAGCTTTTATTTTCCATGACAGAGTTAATTCCTTGCACGTGTTTTGATGTTTTCAGGCCTTTCTCTATCAAGCCACAACCATTTGCCTCATGTTTTATAGAACCAATGCGATAAGATGTAAGAGTTCATCAAGGTATTAACAATATAATAGTGTCAAAATAGCTAAAGCGTTTTGGGGGACGTGCTGCTAGAAATGACAATGACAAGCTCTAAAATTATGAATTAAAGTTACAGGAATGTGAAATACATTGACTAAAGATAAGCATATTTTCAGTGGCATGAGAAATAGACCAGTCAGGAGCAAATTCTGGGCTGCTTTACCTTTCATAAGATCCCACCAGGCCAGATTCTAACCTTGATCAGATAAATGTCAAATCAGAGTAGAACAGTAGAAATGAACCAATTTATAGCCATTGAAAGAGAGATAAGAATCAAAGATGTTGATGTCACTGTAGCTGCAGCTGATACAACTCATTTCAGGCTAAATGAAACATTAATGCCTTCACCTTCTTCTCTATTATATGGAATGCTCCAGTTATGATTTTAAGCATCCCCAGGTAAGTCTCAGTGCAGAAATTTGTTTGGAAAAGGGTCCACTGAGGATTCTGTGCTAAGTTATCTAACAAAGAATAATTTAAAATGAGTCAGTGTCCCATATGCATTACTGCCTTGCTGAACCTGCTGCTGTATTTGGTGAGGTGTGAACAAAGACTGCCTTGATACAGATAATCTTGTTTAACAGCAGTGATAAAACACTAAAAAAGGATTGCTGCTGGTGGATAGACTGAGGGAGGCTGATGGTGTGAGAAGACATGTGGGCACTTTTAATTATAGGAGTAGGGATGCCCTACCTGTGATGGAAGGCTTTAGTATGAGAATTGGATCTGAGAGTTTCGGGACCTTTACAAATGTTCTCAGTACTTTTGTGTTCACAGAAGTGATTTATGATTTTTATTGCTGGTTGGATTACAACTAATGTAAAGGCCCTGCACATACACAGAAGCTTAGAATCAGGGATTTATTGTTGGGTGTCCAAATAATGTCTGGATAGACCTTGAATTCAGAGCTGGTCCTGCAAATAAGCCCAGGTAAGTTCGTATTTATATATAAATTAAAAAAAGTGCCATTCTAAAACCAAGTGAAAATATCTCTTATTTTCTCCTTTACTTAGGGAGACAGTAAAATAAAAAGGCAGTGGTAAAATGCCATGGTTGAAAAAAAGCCAAGGAGATGACTGAATGACCCTGATAAATCCCCTTTCCTAGCTGTTGGATAGATGTTCCCTAAACACAACCTTGTTTAATGGGGTAGGAAGCACTGGCTCCCTCAGTATGTAGGAAATGGGAAATCACAATTATTTATTGGGTCAAACACTTGATTTGCATTCAAATAGGGGTGAACGGAACCCCATTGGTTTGCCCGCCTGACTTATTGAAGGCTGAAGTTTTTATTTATGAAAGTTTCTAAAGCTCTTGGCTTCTTTCTCATCAATCTGAGCAGCCAGGGTGTGTTGGTGAGGGTATTTCTGGTGCTCTCCTGCACCCTGCCCGTGCCATGCTGGGTACCACAGACCCCTCTGGCAGCACCTCTCACCACATCCGTGGTCTCAGCATGGCCATCAAGACATTCTGCCAGCTGTATGTAGAAATTCTGGGCAGAAAACAGAGAACAGGATCTCTTGACAGATTTATTTTTCTCAGAAGTAGCTTGCACTCTCACATTGCATTTGAATTCCTGCTAACAGTTTTCTCAGAGTTTCTTCAGCAAAATGATGTATAAGTACTTTAATATTTCCAAAAGGAGACATTAGTGCACGAGGCAGTCAGAGGAGATGGGCAGGCAAATTTCCCTGGAGTGTAAGTGAAAACTCGGAGCCAGGAGATGACTTTTGTTCTAGCAAGAGAGTTATTTTCCCACCCTTTAAGCACACCAGCCCTGGAGCTGACACAGCCTTAGTTCTGGCAGTGAAGATCAGCTCTGTAAATTAAGCAAAGTATCCCTGAAAGTCACGTACCCAGACAATTCTCCCAATATTACATTCAAGTGTTAGAGTTTAAAGCCAGGGAGGTAGAATCGAAATGCTTTTCTGCAAAATTACATTGATTCTCCACACTACATCCTGATGAACTTCAATCATTTTTTTCCCCGCAAGTGATCACTGATTAATCTAAAAACTGTGAAATTAAGTTGTTTGAACCAGGAATTAAAAATTTCCAGCAATTAAAAACAAAGAAACAAACCAAAACAGCCACCAGCATTAGAAAGTGATTAAACATGACAACAACTGAGATGCTGAAATTAGTTGTCCTCGTTCCAAAGGGTTTGTAACTAGTGTGATGTTTTCAAAGCTATTAAGTGATAGTTAAGCTGTGTTATTATTTGTAAAGCAGCTACTTGTGTATCCTGAGCCCACTGAGTGAATGTTCTGCACAGCAGGAGACTGTAAGATAGCAAGCCTAATCATTGTCATTTTACTGTACAAGAGGTAATTTTAGAAAATGATTCCTTAAATTATAAGATCCAAACTAAGTCAAGGCTCTCCAGCTGGGAACTTTTTTATTCTCTGTCATTGGAAAGTGTCTTTCTTCTAAATACTGAGAACCTTGGGCAGTTTCCCTCTTACTGGTCTAAATATAGTAAAGGAAATTTAAAATTTTACATATTTAATAATCTTTCTCTTAGTTAAGGTAAATATGATAAGTTGTCTGTAGAGAGGGCACTGGTAACACAATGGATCTGATTCCCTCCTGAATTACTCTGGCTTGGCCCCAGAACAACTGTGCTGCCATCGATAACACAGCACTGCTGTATATTTAAAATAACGTGAAAATGAATCAGATGAGATGAATCTGACATTTTGCGTGAAGAGTTTGCTAGTACTTATATACTTCTAGCAGTCTGGACTTTAATCAGTACCCCCAGATACACAGATGAAATCTATTTTACTTCTGCTACACAGCTTTTGGAAGATTGAAGTGTACTACATACATTGCAGGAGCTTTTAGGGGATGACCCTCCATAGCTTCCTCATTTTCCTGTTCAGTTTTGTGTAGCATGTGCTCTTATAATGAATATATTCCACTTTTGTGCAGTCTTCTGCAGTACCATCACCTTATATTTTTTTCCTAAATGAATTGCATAAACTATTCATTTAGCTCCTAGTTCATTCAGATAATTTAAAATTTTTTTTCACCCTTTTATGTACTGACTTTAACTTTCACCCTTAGCAAAATGTCACTTCAATCTGGCTGTATTTCCAGATTACAAAAAATAAGTTCAAAATACATGCTTAGCTCTGAGGTTTCAATATTTCCCCTTCTGCTGGCATTTTTCCCTCTCTGCAGTCGATGTCAATGCATTACTAATTTTGATGTGATAGCATTTTACACCCACATTTCTGATCGCAATGCAAAGTGCAAGGCAGCAAGAATTAGGCCTACAATACAATGGCAGTCTCATGACAGTCAGGAGCTGATGGAATTTGAATTCCACCACGTCTCCTCAATTCACTTTGCACAGGGCATTCCTTTCAAATGCTGTTGGTGTGAGACAGGTCTGTCTTATTCCCAAAGGCAGCATCTCCCACTGTCAGCTGCTGAATCTGAAATGAAATCCCAGGAGTCACATGAGGAATACAGGCAAATAATTTAGCCTGCTATTAAACTGCAAGATTCTCCCTGTTTTTTTAACATCTTGGCTTGCACTTGGTTATCAGAGTTGTCTGGAAGTGATCACTGCTCTAACCAGCAGGTGTGTGTGGAACTGCCTGTTGTCATCAGCTCCCCCATCATGGATCACCAGGGACTGACTCCTCTGGCGGGTGACAGGTTTGGGAAAAGGCTGCATGCACAACAATGCAGCTGTGCACAGGGAAGAGTGTGAGAGAGAGGCAGGAAGGATCAAACAACTACTAGAGTTGCTAGAGGGGAGCGTTTAATGACAAGTTACTGTGACATTTGTGACCAGATCGATTATGAAGACTGAAAAAATCTATGGTATATTTCCAGAGTATTACTGTAGAGCCATCTGATATAGGGGTTGCCATGGCAAGTACAGATTTTCTATTAACCAGGAAGGTGAATAGTCTCATAAAGCCCATGAAACTTGTTAGTGAATAAATTGCACATAGGAAGCACCTCTATTGACCTCTATGGAAATTTAATATTTTCAAACAATGCTGTAAAGTATTTTCCTTGGTTATTTTTAAAAAACAGTCTGTGGTACTGTCAAATCCAAATGCACCATTTCTGGTATTCCCCATGTTTTGAATGACAGCCTAGACAGATTGGAAAATCAGCACTGAGATAAAAATACTAGTGTGGAGGCAGCAGGGTAAGAAAGTAACTTACTGAATATTGTTAAATAGGACCGTCTCTACAGCTTTGATACTTGGTATGGCTAAGATTTTTATCATTACAACCTGAGAATTAAAACAAATATATATTTACTGTTTATTACTTGATTATATGATTTGTGAGAAACATTTCAGGAGACCAGTAAGGAGAAAGCATTATTGTTAATACAAGTTGGAGAAACTAAGCAAAGGAAATGTCATCAAGTATTGTCCATCCCCCCAGTGCTGTATGTACATAGAAAAGAGTATGTACACATCCCTTGCTTGTGTATTTTAAGCACATAGAAACGATCCAAGGGGAGAAGGAACAGGATGTCCAGAGAAGCTGTGGCTGTTCCATCCCTGGAAGTTTCAGGCCAGGTTGGACAGGGCTTGGAGCAACCTGGGAGAGTAAAATGTGTCCCTGCCCATGGCAGGCGGTTGGAATGAGATGATTTTTGAAATCCCTTCCAACCCAAATGATTCTGTGATTCTGTAATTCCATGGGAGGATAAACTCTGCGGTGTCTTTCTTAGGCCCAGACATGCAGCCACAAAACTTGCTGTGAGGTGCTGGTTGTAGCAGAACTGTGGGAACATTGCTGTGCTTTTGCCATCTTCTGTGTAATGGGGTGCTGTTTCCTGTTACAGCAATCTTGGTGCACAGTAGAACAAGAAAGTTGTTACTAAATACTTTGCTTTCATTGTTTCTCACAGAGCATAAATTGGTCAGCATTTGATGATCTTGGGACAGTCTGGATGAATACAGAAAATTCATTGATATTCCACTAGACAACTGATTTGTTTGGTGGCAAGAATTTCTGCAAAGGGTCAGGTCAGATGCTGACAGTCCAGCAGGAATTGTTGCAGCTGTGGATGCACTGACTGATCTGATAGTCAATGTTCTTTACATAAAGGAAGGCAGAATCATCAGTCGTGTCCCTCCATTCCTGTTTCTCATTCATGCCAGATGATGTCTGCTTTGACTTCTCCTTCCCTGTCTCTGATCCTGGCAGCTCTGCCTCGCTGGCCACTCCATGTGTTGCAAGTGCAATTGCTCAGGCAGAACAACTACTCAGAGACAACGCTGTGTATGGTGGCCATGCAGCCTTCAGTGAGGTCTGCCTGTCCAGCAGAATGAATCCAAACAATTGAAGTCTCAGCTTTCTCTTATCTACAGCAGGTAATTTCTTATTCACTACATCAGCTGTATTTTTCTTAGCAATCATCTTCAGTCTTACACATCCTTATTAACAATTTATTTTACCCATATGCTAAGTATCTGCTCTAATAATTAATAATGTGTATTCAGTTCATACCATATCTTTTCTAATGCTGTATTTCCTAGTCCACATATCTTCCCCCAAGCAATACCACAGGTGCTTCCTTTAGACCTCTGTTTTCCTTTGAACTACAGTAGTTCAGCTCATTAGCCTGTCTCACTTCTTATCAGTCACACTCGCTTCTCATTACTTGGGTTGCAGAGCTACCATAATTAGATTTTATATTTTTAGGCATTCATAACACTGCTTTAGTGTACACTGTGCTATCAGAAGCATTTTAGACAAGCCATAAGACCAAACTAATTAAAATGTTCCACAGAGACATTTTAAAGCAGAGTTATGGTTGCTGCTGACGTGGTAAATTCAGGCACACCCAGCTGTTGGGGCCAGGGAAAGCTGACAGGATAGGAGACTCTGATCTCCTGCCTCTGGAGGTCACAGGACCTCACCCTGTAGTTCTTGCTTTCAGCCATTGTGTCTGATGTCTCTTAGAAGAAGATAAGCTACATTTGGCTTCAAAGAGTTGTTTTTTTTGCCCTTCCTGGCATAAGCTTACCTTTTCATTCCTGGAAGTTCTCCCCTCTTGCCAAAGGCAGCGCAGAGATCTTGAGCATCTAACTTTGTTCAGGTAATCAAAATACTTCTCAGAAATTGCAAATAGGGTGTCCCCACCCTCACAGACTGTGTTCATCGTATTCTCTTTTATTTTATAGTCTCCTGCTAGGGATTTTCTTACCAGAGGTAGAATCTCTGCCTTTATTTCTTTTCCTGAACAGTTACATTTTCTCTCTCCTATGAGTTGCTGCTGTCTTGTTCCTCTGGTGTGGCTTAGTAAACGATGGGCTGACACAGTCCTTCCACTCCTATATAGGGGCATCTGTAGATAGATGGTCCTTGGTGACAGTAAGGAAAATGGATCTAGAAGGCACCTGTGAGTCTGTGCATACCTGTAAGATATTCATGGAATTATTGCTGCTTTTGTTTTAAATTTTTTTTTTTTTTTTTTTTTTGCAGTAGCACTTGCCACATGCTCAGCAGTATCTCTTGAGATGTAACTTATTCTGTAATCTCTGTATGGAATGGGATATTTTGAGATGGGAGCAATTTTGCACACAGGAAGCTTCAAGTTTACTTTACTGAAATATTTTCTGTGTTGAATACAATCTGAGCTATTGAATTTTATTGGCTCCTAGAATAACACGCACAGATGTATTTATTTTGTAACTTAATTTGTATTTATAACTGTTTTGCAAACATTCCATATGAAACAAGAAAAATGACCTGGTGTTGTTGTAGGTTGCTCATTTCCCTGGAAACCCAGCTTCTAACATGAAGCTTACTTGGAAATTAGTTACAACAGGTGTAAGCACTCTCCATCCTTCCATCTCATTTATTTAGTCTCTGCTAGCAGTAGAAATCATTGCTTTGGGGAAGCAGAAAGCAGTGTATTCTAACAACATAATCATATTCCTCTGTCATTCAGACACTTATTTTAGAATTAGCCAAAAAAGTTAAAGGTCTGTTTTACAAAACAACTCAATTACTGGAATCTCTAAAGGGAGTAAGTGGCAGTAAGAATGGAACAAGTATATGATACTATGTAAAATAATTACTGCAGTCCAAATTTACATAAATAACTCTTGTTCTTTCAGAATCCAAACCAGTATATTTCTCTTCTTCTTAAGTAGAGTGCATGCTGTTGGATTTCCATAATTATTAACTGTGGTTTGGTTAGCCTAAGTTTTGGCTTTTGAAAACCTTTTTGAAAACTCTTTCATCTGTATTATATCATATTTTTACACTAGAATTTTCAAGACCATCTGTATAAGGGAGTTTGAGGCCACAGATTCACTAAGGGATGCTGGATTTGTTCTGTTTAGTAGAACAGGAACTCCAGATTCAAGGGCTTTGGGATATCACACCTTGATATATGTAAATACATACACAAACTGCAGGATTGTTTTCATGTGGTGAAGTACTCTGCACCCTTGAGCATGCAAAAGAAAATTTCCACAAAGTATATTTTTTGTAATGGGTTTTTATAAGCAAGGTTTTGTCTGCAGGAGTCTTTGTGGAAAGAGATTTCTTTGTCAACTGATACTTCTTGTGTTGAATCCATCACTTATTCCTCATGCATCTTTGGAAAAAGAGAGAGGGAGCTGTAGCCAAGTCTGTCGGTGCTCCAGAGGACTCTCTGGTTTTACACCCCATAAAGAGATTGGTGTTGTGCTTGCTGTAGAAACACACAGACTGTGAGTGGATAAACAGGTGTCACACAGCAGCGTGTGAAGAGCACGCCCAAGGGCTCCATTGACTGCACCCTTCTTGTATTTTCGTGGGGGAACATTTAGAGAAACCTTGAGTCTGTCTCTGTGGGGTTTATATGCTTCAAGCAGTGAATAAATTGGTGCAGCTCTTAGCTGGGCTGGAGCACTCCATCCATGCCCTGCCCTCCCAGGAAGTGTCGACAGAGCAGATGGATGAGAGAGCACCGTCTGTTAGCTTGGAGACTCTCCCACACAAGATCAAGGCAGGTAAACACCTTGCTCCTGCAGCAGATTGAATATTTTCAAGAGGGTTTACAAATGGCAAAACAACACTTGTGTGGCTCAATAGCTCAAATGAAAAGCACGGGCAGTGGCAGAGAAGTTGGCTGCAGGAAGTGGGGCAGTGTGCCTGGAGAAAGCAGACCTGTAGCCCCAGCAGCAGCAGCAGAGAATAGCAAGCAGATGTTATTTGAAAATGGTGATCTCCACCTTTCAGTTGGGAGAACGTTTGATGCCTTGCTCCACCTTCCTCGTAGATAATGATGGCATGAAAGCCTTTGGCATTGGCGTTTTCCCCAGGAAAGAAAATGAATATATTGGGGAGGATTTACAGAACTCTGGCTCATGAACTGGTCTCCAGCTAGGATAGTCTTGTTCAAACCTAAATATGAAATATTTACAAAAGCAGACATATTTAGAAACCAAGAGAAAGGAGTGCAACTGACATCCTGGGTTTGGAATTTGAGTATAAAACTTTTTCTCTCCCTAAGGATAAGAAATTTGAGGGAATGGATGCTGTAGGGCACAGGTTAGGCATCTCAGTGAAATATCGCCTGAAGAACAATTAAGGAAAATTTATCTTTTTAAACTGCCTTTTGCTTCTCCTGCTAGCAACTGGAATATTTATTTCATGCTTCTTTGTATTGTATTGCAGATCAAGTATCCCTGTGGGCTCTGACAATTCAGCCTGTTTGTCTTGCAGATCTAAACTGGGAGAAGCCCCCATGCACTGCAGGGTTGGGCAGTGTCCTCTGTTCACATGGGGCTCACCAGCTCCTGTGGATGTGTTCCGGGCTCTCAGACAAGTTGCATTTGCTCCTTTCTCTCATTGTACCTCTCCCTATAAAGTGAAGGTGCCTTTTTTTTTACAATCAGATGGTTTGCTTTGTCTAGCAGAAGTAAGAGCTTGCATTGTTATTTCTGCCTTAATAGCTCAGCAGAGGTTTCAGTCTATTTAAAGATTCTTGTAATGATTTTGGTGATTTTTATGTGTATAGAGGGGGGATTTATTGATGTATGAAAGCCAACATTAAGTGTCAAAGACGTGAAATAAGAAATGTGGCCATGTATGCAGGCTTTCTGTATAAACCTACAACCCCTAATCAGATGTTAATGATGTTGATTTTTCTGTTTTTCATGCTGTAAGAAGTGTTTCAGAGAGACTTTAGAGCTTTACTGAATCCAGCTGTGCCCTGTGCACTCATTGTTCACAGCCTGGTGACAACAGGAGCTATCAGTGACAATGCCACAAGAGTTTGGGTCAGGGTCTGTGTGCTGGTTCTGGTTCTTCAACTGAATTCCTCTCATGTGTTTACTGTATTTTTACAGTCTTTCTCCCTGCATAAGTTGTTAGTTCTTTGTTTATACTGACACCATTGTCTTTTCTAAAGCATTTTTCTCTAAAAATATTCTGCTTCTTGAATCTTCATAGTTCCAAGTCCTTGCTGGGGACAAGCTTTTGTCCTGCTGAGACAGGAGGGAGCAGGTGGCATTCATCCTAGAAGAGATGTGATCTAGTACAAGCAGGAAAAATACAATAAAAAGGATAAATCAGGGTTGTATAAAGAAGCAATGCAGTAATTGTGGCAAACTTGATAGTTGGCATTATCAGCATAGCCTAATAGGTTGGAGTGTCTTTTGTTAACCTTTCTGTTTATCTCTGAAGCACTGGTCCAGCAGTTTGCTGGAATACAGTGTGTGCTGCTGAGCTCACAGGAGAGGAGGAAATGTTAAAACAACATGGCTTCTACAAGGCTGTAATTTGGATATCAGAGTAGAAAATGGAGCTGCAGCTGGCATGTTCAGGACAATTAATTCATTTACATCCTTGCTGCACTGTTAGACAACCCCCAAGAAAAGCAATTCTGCATTTCTATCTCTGGATTTTGAAAGAGACGATGGAAATGAAAGCTGTTATCCCTCTGAGAAGAATGTTTCCCATTTGGTAAAGTACAGCCATTCTTTCTGATGCAAGGAAAAATTATTGGTGAACAGCAAATAAACCTTAACAAGAATTATCTGTTGAAGGGTAAGAGGGAATAGAGAGCTCAAGGGTTCTAGGATGAACACATGCTTTTGAAGCAGATTAAAATCACTGAAAGAACAATTCACCCTTATACAGGCAAATGAGCTGTTTAACCAATGAGGTGGTGTATTCATTTTTTCTTTCCTATCCAGGGAAAAAAAGAGTGGAAAATTCTTATGGCCAGGTATGGCCTCTGACTTAATAAATCCCAGCTGAGATTCAGAGGACTCAATAGCTTATTCCATACCCAGTGGTCAGAATAAATGCAGACACTCTGTCATGTTGTATCTATTAAATAGGTGGAGCACAATTTACAGTCCTGGTTCTCAGGTTGTTCTGAATTGGGACCTGCTCCTTTCAACACCTTTCTGGTTCACACACAGAATTTGTCCCCCCAAAAGTAAGGCACAGCAGAGGTCTATGCAGTATGGGATCTTGCACTGAACCAGTTACTAAGTATCCACTTTTAAAGTTTGGGATTTTGTTTTGCATCATTTCTTTTTGGGGTGTGGCATCATGCATAAAATCTTTCCAAGGTCTCACCCAGTTCTAGACCCACAGTGCTACAGAAACCCTCCCTAGGTCTAAACCATTTGAAATGTATCAAATATGTGTAAATTCTATAGACAGAAAATACCTTATTTCCATAGTATTTTCTGAAAACCTACTGAAAATTTGCTTAAGGAATTAATTAAGCCAGAACTCTTACATGCAAAAATACGTGCTTCCTTCTCTGCATTACAAGGAAGCAATTAGTGAACACTGGAGGCAAAAGCTTTTCCTAATCAAAAGAGCTGAGTTTAACTTGTGTCTGCTTAAGCAATTCTGTTTTGGAAGAAAAGGGAAAAGCAGACATACTACTGGACTATCAATTAAAAGGCAAACATGAAATGCAGCACAATTAATTCTTTTAAAAGAAAGAATTTTTCATTCATAGTGCAAGTGTGTTTGGAAAATGACATGGCCAATACTCAATCTTTGAACACTGTATTATGTGGATGACTTTTAAGATTCAACCTTTCAAGTTCATGTCTGTTAGTATGAAAATATTTTTTTGTTTAAATGCATATAGAACATTGATATTACATTTTTACCACCCTTTTCTATTTTGATCTTACTATTGACAGGGTTTTCCATCTTTGCCTCACAATCATATATTCTTCATTCTCCATAAGAAGAATCTGGTGAACTTTAAACAGAGGCCTGAGGGAGAATATGTCTTTTCCAGTTGTTACTGCATTTGACTGGATTAATATTTTCTTCCTTTTTCTTCCTCCCCCCTCTCATTTTTCATTTACTGTTGTGACTTTATAACACATAATGAAAACTGAAATTAACTTAATATTTTAAAACATAGTTAGTATTTTTCATGTTGCAGACAACAGGCACCACATCTTGTCCTGATAGTTGTATTTCCAGCCATAATAACTCTTATTTAATCTTTAAATGAAACATCCCTACACAGGATTTGTTATTATTCATTTATACATTAGTATTGAGGAAACAACTCTCCTGGAATTTGGTGAGATCCAAATTGAATTCTTAACTTTGCCACAGACTTCCAGATTGTTCATGGGAATTTGTTAAGTTTGTATGCCTGAGTCCTTTGATGATATAAATATTACACAATTGCAATAGTTATTGTTCTATTGTTATTTCTGTCAGAGCACTCAAAACCCCAAACAAGAGATTACATTTTTAACTTCCCTGCAGTCTTTTGACAAACCTTTTGTCTCCAGCTGAATACAGAGAGCTTGGTTGTTTGACAGATGCATAAGCACAGTTGGGTATTTTTCATGGTTGGTTCAGCAGTATTATAT
Source organism: Monarcha castaneiventris obscurior (assembly GCA_026261815.1). Taxonomy (NCBI): domain Eukaryota; kingdom Metazoa; phylum Chordata; class Aves; order Passeriformes; family Monarchidae; genus Monarcha; species Monarcha castaneiventris. The sequence goes on from JAMPIT010000437.1 coordinate 6,102,681, forward strand.
TGATAGACTAGGTGGCATTTAATGATAATTTTAGTCTTGGGGTGGAGGGATGAACTCAAAGAATTCTTTTGGTCCTTTCCTGTCCGATGCCTATTTATGTCTAAAGTAACCTATCACAGGCTTTGTTAATGTTCAATGAAAGAGGAAGATGTAGCAGCCAAAAACCTTCAGCTTATTTTCCTACAGTCTCCACAAGGATACAGTTTAGAGAGAAAAGAATGTATAACCTAATGTTTTGCCTAAGATGTGATGTCTGCTTTCCAGATTATCAAAATGTCAGTGGTATATTTTCCAGTCTGTTTTCTCTATCTAATTAAGTTTCCTGTCTCCCTGTCATGCTCCTACCCCCCACTACCATTTGTGTTCACCTCCCTCTCAAAGGTACCAAAGGAACAGGCCAGTTTTCCTCCTGCTGTGAAGTTAAAAAACTCAAGATAGTGTTAAATTGACATGGACTGTGTTGCTCTGCCAATCTCTGAAATGTCATTGCCCGGGCAGCCTGCTGGGCTCAGTTCAGCACCACGGTGCCAAGACTGTTAATAAAAAAGAATAAAGGTTAATGAAGGAGGGAGGAGAATGGGGGATGTGTTATTATCCGAAATCAAGTTTTCTGCTTTCTATCTGTGAGATTTGCTCAAGGCCCAGGGTTTTGATTTTTAATTCTTTATTTTTCCCCTTGGCAGTGTTTTTATTTAGTTCATAGGGTAAATCACTGTGGATTCATGGGATCTACTCCAGTATCTCGCTTTCAGCATGGTGTCCTTGGTTTCTCTAATAGTCCTTGAAGTTATGAGTGGGTTATCCTCATCTGGCTCTGAGTAATTGAAAGGCAGAAAGTGATGTCTTTTTTGGCCCTAGAGGTCCCTTTTTCAAGAAGCAAAAAGCTGAGCATGCCCAGGGCCCTGCTCTGTTAGTGGAGATGCTTCTTGTCCTCCCAGTGTAAAGTGTTCCCTGTGCACTGGCTCTGCATCGCTGTGTGTTTGTGGTGTGAGGGTCTTGTCATAACAGGGTTACTTCTCTGGTAATGCTGGGTGGTTGTTCAATTTTTTTACCTGCTGAGCTCCATCCGAAGGCTCTGGTGCTGTGAACAGCCTGTGTGAAGTGTAGGGGCTGACTGGAAGATAAAGAAAAGGTGAAGACCATTAGACACACGTTTTTTTCTCCTGTCTACCAGTGCACAGTAGCTCTGTTTCACCTCTAACACAGCAGGATGCTGCTCCCACCATCTGTTACTGATCCTCTCCCTCCTGCCATGCCCTTGCGAGTTATCAGATCTGGTGCTTGTGTATTTCTTCCCACACCACTCCTAGCTCAAATGCAATTCTTTCATACAAATACTCACCCTCTGTACTCTATGATGTGATGCTCTGAGCTTAGACTGCAGCTGGTTCTCTCTTCTGCCTGGTGCCCCTGATAGTGACCCGATCTTTCTGCTCACAGGAAGCAAATCTGCCCTTACTGTCCACCTTCTATATCTGCTTTTGTCACTGCAGTCACAGCTGGCTTGTCACTACCAAAAAAAGTGCACATATTAGGAGTTTTTTGGATCTGTTCATCCCAAGCCCATGAATTTGGTTTATATAGTGACTTTACAGTATTAGGATATTGCTGGCACACAACTGTGTAACTTTCAACTGCAGCTGAGATGGAGGCAGTTAAGTGTCTGTCCTAGGGTGAATTTTTATTTTTAGAATTATGAAAAATAACTTACTTTACAAACATAAGGATCTGTCTTACCTCCCATTCCACCTTTCTTTAGTAACCCCCTGAAAAGCAGACAGGGAGGCTGACAGAAAAATTCTCCACAGCAGCAAATAACAGGTTGGCATCTGACAGCTAGAAAATGTTCTTAGCTGTAAGTAATAGTTATAGTAGTGGAGAAGTCTGAAAAAGTCCACTTTCTTATTTGTTGAGAAGCTGGTCCCAGCTTAGGTGATTGCTGTAGTTATTGCTTTTCCTCCTTCTACTGTAAACTGCTTTGGCAACTATTTTTTTACTGCTTTTAAAAAAAATTTAAAAAGTGATATCACAATAGAAACAGTCAAAATTTGTCTGAGACCAGGATAAAAATGCATAAATAGATGTACATATAAATACATCGGTGCAGGGACTCACCCATCAGTGTATCCATACAGACACACAGATTTACCTGTAAATATGCATTATATAGTGATCAAAAAGACCAGATCTTGTTTGTCAAGGTTTATTAAACTGGAAGCCCCCAAAGTTAAAAACAAGAGTTGTCAGAACTGGAACAAACTTAATTTCCCAGAATTTGCTGCTCTAGGATGTTATCCTTTGTCACTTGAAAAATGACAGACATTTACAGTAGCTGCTACCTGTTTATCAAATGAGTGGGAGGGTGGTGGGAGGAAAGGAGGTTATTTTTTTGCAATCCTCCCTTGCCATCAGTACATCAATGATGGAGAAAGTAAATCTATATTTTAAAGAAATAAAACAATGCACCTTGCCTGAAGAGTAGAGGAAATTTTTTTGCTGTTTGTTTTTTGTTTTGGGTTTTTTGTTAAATTAAATTCTTCCTACTTGGGCAAAATACCAAAGCAAAGTTCATATTCAGCAGTTACAGGCGTTCTCCAGCTCTCAGTTAAGTCAGTGGAAATCCTCCCATTGACAATCCCTGTGCATTGCACAGTGCTGGAGGCAGAATTCACAATGAGAGGGAAAACCTAATCTAAGTGTTATATGCAGATACACCCTAGTGTTGCATAAAATGATTTTGTAGAGTGTTATACGATGTAGTAAAAATGTATGACAGTAAAATATAACTAGGGCTACTATATAGCAACACCACAGAAATAAAATAGTTTAGAGCAGAATAAAGGAAATAAAACCAGATACTATTGACAAGAAAGTAGAATATTGTGGCGAGAAGAAGACCATGCTAAGCTGAGTTTTTTGTTGAGAATAATTGAATATACAGCTTTATATTTTCACTTATAAAGGGCAATGTTTTAGAGCCCCTTTCAAAGAACTGCACTAGTGAGACTAACTCAAAGGAACTTTGAAACAGAAGAGCAAAACTCCCTTGAAGGCAGGGAGCAAGAGCTCTAATTTGCTTTGGAGAAGCTGAAGGAACACGATTCATGCACAGATCCCTCCCATTCCCTTAATTTTTGTAGAGATTTTTCACAGGCTGCTCAGAAGGTGACTCCCTGGGGCACACTTTTCCAGCCCCCATTATCAGCTCGAGTGGGTCGAACGCTGGCACTGCTTAGTGACGGGTAATTTGTCAAAGATGGGAGCGCGGCTGCTCGGGCGTGTGCTGATGAGTGTGTACAGATACCACATCCTGCGTGCCAGATCAGGCGTTTAATTGTTCTGATTGTGCTCTTATAAACTCCTTACAGCCTGTTCAATAGTTGTTACCCTCATTTACATAAACACTAGAAGTTTGCTCGTGCTGATGCCATGTCCTGATTGCCGCTTCTCAGCTGAAAAATTAAAGGCAGGAGGAAAGATTCCCTTCTCCTTCCCAGAGGCCCATCCATGGGGAAATTGCTTTCTACAGAGGCTGTTATGTTCTGTCAGGCCTGAAAAAGGGCCATATACATGGCCCTGGGTCACCTATACAGGGTATGAGACAATGAGGCTTATGGATCAGAGCCATGTTTCACCTGATTTTCATTTTTTTACTCTAACCCTTTTGAGGGAGGTGATGAGAGAGGGGATCATGTCTCTCTGGTTTTTGATGAGGGACAAACTCAGTTTGAGGCATATTTTTAAAATAGGTTCTGCTTCCTTTATTATATCTGTTTAGAACAGCAAAGAGAAATTATGTTCCACTGATGTTCAGTGCCTCTAATTGTAATTAACTTTCTGACAGTGAACAACTGACTTTGTACTTATAATTAAAGGAAAAGTTTGCTAGTTCAGCTGCCTGTTGTTCATGAACTTGACTGAATTGGCATTTAGAATAAGAGGCATCATAAGGAAAAGGCATCTCTTCTACTTAGAGGAAATAAATCTTGATTTCTTTTAAATATTATTTAAATTAGAGCCTTCTGGCCATATCCATCCCTGCTCTCATTCTAAACAGTAGTTTCAAAAGATGAGTGAATGACTATAGTTCCTTGTTTTTATGAACTGTTGTTAAAAACCCATGAGTTTTCTTTATAGAATTGGTGTCTTTTGAAGCTACTCATGAATTGCCTCTTTTTTTTCCCTGGGTTATAGGAATCACTGAATTAATCCAGAAAATCAGAATCCACATCCATTTCTACCATCATTGCTGGGTTTGCTTAAGTTTAATACTTTCCTTGTCAGCTTCTTTTGTCTACTTCAATATGATTTTTATTTACTCTGTAGCAGCAAATACCCAGAACACCTATATTTGATTGAAACTTTACCATCTGTGATCTTCATATGTGTGGGACGTGTCTGGTAAATCAAAGTGTAACACTTTCCTGTTTTGCTGTGGCTGCAGATGGGAATTCCTTTTTGATGAGCAGTTGATTTTCTCAAGGTGCTGTAGGATCATAGCACTGCAAGGTGGACTTGGTGTCCTCCAAATATATACCCCTGACTCAAGGCAGCTTTCCTTGAGGTTTTTTCCCCTACGTTTTGAAGAGAACTGATCTTATGAAAAGTTTTGTAAGGAATTTCCTGAAATTTATCCCAGTTACAATCCAATATCTATTACTTCACTGGCAAGAAAGAGAGATTCCTAGAAAACCCGCTGTGTCTCTTTTTTTATGTGAGGCTAAAGGTCAAGAGCAAAATGGCTTTTGTTGTGTGGGATGTGTGTGTGGGGAGGGTGGATCTGAGCTGCCTCTGGGTGTGCAGAGGCTGGAACCAGAACTGTGGGAAAACCCCGTGCACAGATACTGGGGCTGACTGCACGTGGGCCAGGATGGGTACAGATACCAACAATCCACCCAGCATTTATCCCACACTGTTTCTGCTCTTTTTGCACATCAGTGGGCACAGATTACTGCTCTTATGGATGTTACTATATTAACTGAGAGCAGACCATATCCTAGTGCCTTGTGGCAGAATTCTGTGCCTGGGATTGTCAACCCAAAGCTGGAGCTGGGAACGATGCTTCTTTAGGCAGGATTGGCAATGATTTTGGAGAATTTAGGTGAATATTCACTTTCTGCTGCTTGTTGGGGTATGGTTCACCAGATGAGTCAATGGAGGTGTTTCCACCCTAACTTCTGTGGAGTTTTGCTTTACTGTCCTTGATTGTAATATTAAAATTGTATAATCATTTTGGTGAATGTTTTACTATGTAGGTATTACTGAGACCTGTTACTGAGGAAAAAGTAAGGAAAGCATAAGGAATTTTGAGAGACTCAAAGCATTCCAAATGTTCTCAGAATCTATTAAAAAATGTCATTAGCAAAGGGAAGGTGTAGTGGTCTTCCTCCCAGAAAACACACGGCAGTGCAGGAGATCTATGGTGCTCATGGGGTTCAAAAGCAAAAAATGAATGCCTTCAGGTGCCTGTGGATATCTGCAAGAAAAAAAAGCTCCTTACCCTCCACTGAGACGCAGGTGAAAGGACCAGGATGCTGAGATCACAGGCTGTATAATCAGCACCTTCAATATAAGAACCTTTACAGATCCTTTGATGGTGCTATAGAATGAACATCTGTCATATCAAATATACATGTTCTTGGGCAGGGAAGGGAGTCTGATCTGGTAAAAAGTACAAGTTTCAATTCAGAAATCCAAATTTTGCATTTTAAAGCGCCAGTTGATTTTCAAGTGTTCTGTGGGATTTGACATAGGATTTTATTAGGCTAGCACAATTATCCTGGAACCACTTATGGACATCACTGACAAATACGGCCCTTAGGAGTGTGATTAGGAGAAGACACTCAATGTTCCTCAAGTGTTGTCTTTAGTAGTACTTGAGCAACTGACATTGCAGAGTAATAAGACATCATCTCCAGACTGCCAAGAATTAGCCAAGTAATTATGTCTTGAGCTCTAGTTCTGTACAAATATTTAGGGTCTTTTGCAGTGCAGTCACATTTGAGGTTGTGAGGGATGTTCCATGACTGTAACTGCACAGGGATGGGTTTATTTACATGGGATTTTTCAGGCAGATGTTGGAGCACTTCACCAGGCAGAGGTGTTGTTTGCTTGGTTGTTGTGCCAAGCTGGCCAGGAGCCTTGTGGCTGCAGCAGAGCAGTTTTGAGTTCAAGATAATGCACTCTGCCTCTCCACAGGCCTTATGAGCTCAGGCTCTGTGCCCCGCTAACAGGGCTCAGCTCTGGAGCCCAGCTGGATGGGAGGGTGAGGAATTTACATCAGACACCATGTGGACTTACCCAGTATGTCTTTCTCTTCCCCATGGCCTGATCCAAATCCCAGTGAAATGAAAAGATGATTCCCCATTTATTTCATTAGCCTTGCAATCAGAACATGGTAGAAGAAGGAACTCACCAGGACTAGAGTACACTGCTGCCAGGCATTCACACTACTGAGCTTAGGATGTTTGTCCTTACTGTGGCACGCTTCTCTGATATTTTCTTCCTTGATAAATACTTTATTTTTCCTGTAATTACAGCAGCTACAATTATCACTCCAAGTATTTTGCCCATGATTAATTTTAATCTGTTTTAACATTCTCGTCTACAAATGGTTAATATATTCTGAATGTGCAACCAGTTTTTACCACATCTAAAATGGCAGAAATCATCTCAGAGTCACTGTTACTAAAAATAATAATAATAATGATAATAATAATAAAAATAAATAACAAAAATAATAGTAGTAATAATAATAATAATAATATTAATAGGCAGCCAAGGCAGAGGTAAAGAAGAGAATATGTGAACTTAGTGCTCATCCATGAAGGAATAGTGGCAACAGGAGCTTAGTTTCCTGTCATTGGAGAGTCAATATGAAGATTCACATAAAACAACAGAGAACTGAGGAGGATTCATTCAATTTGGACTAAGCCAAAAGCACAGAGTCATAATTTTGCTTTACACAAGCCCCTCAATTTGTACATTATCAAGATCTGAGACTGACTTTTACAGGACATTAACATGGAATAGGGGGCAATTTGGGCTGTTTGACTTATTTAACACATTTTCTGAATATACCTACACATTTCATTATAAACTCTTCTGGTAACTTTAGTAGCTTGATATCCTACTTTAGTAGAAGGATAACGAAAAGTGTGTCAGGACAGTGAACAGCCAAAAAAATTACATCCAAACTTCTAGAAGGTTCACCTTATATTATTCTATCCATCTTGTTTTATGGCTGAGGCTGATGGGGGTTAACAACACGATTATTTTGCTTTAAGCATTTAATTTTGAAAATCTTATTGATAAGAAGGATGTGCCCTGTGTTGTCTTGCTAGTTACAAACATAATTGAAATCATAATAACCTAGGCCAAGGTGCTCTGAGCCTCACGTTTAGGCAGAACTGGCACTGGTGACGTCCCTTGCAGGGCACGTTTGGTCCAGCAGCACAAGGCTGCAGCTCATCCCATGGTGATTTCCAGTTATCCCAGCCTAACTCAAAAAAAACCCTGGAAGGGATATCACAGTGCTAAACATGGGAGTCAACCAGTGCTCTGAATCAAGAGCACCGTGACAAACTCTTGCCTGGAGTTAATGTTTACGGCTGGTTTTATAAGCTGCTGGAAAGCAGGACGTATTGCTACACCCTGAAATATAATGGTGCCTGTGACTGCTGGTATAATAAACTGCAGAGCCTCCTCCCAACCTTTTGGATTAAGTAATAAAAAGAAAATGATTAAGAGGGAAATTCCATCATTTATCTTTTGTTGAATAAAACACTTTTTTTTCCATCCCGACTCGCTAACAGCGACAGCCATGACAATGAATGATTTGGCTTCACCCAAAATGATGGATAATCCTGCTGGAAGAGCATGACAATGATAGACAGACATCTTCTGAAGGAAAAGGTAATAGAAAAGACTGACACTTTGATAGGCACCATGATGAACAAGCCCTCGGGGGCTGTGCGTTAATAGGTTAATAGAAGTGTTCTAGCTCTCCCAGCACCTTCTATCTCTGTGCTCCTTTTAGAGCTCCTTCAGCAGCAAAATAACACTAGGAACAGAGGACAGATGCACTTTGTAATTCACCAATGTGCTTTCTTGTGTATTACTTAATGCTGTGGTGAAACACAGAATTAAACCTCTTCCTTAAGTGAGGTGCAGTGAGAGCCCACTCTGCTCAAACCTCATTAGAGCTTTACTTTTACCTCTTCCATCTCTCAGACACTTCTTGCAGGTAATACAATGTCCTAAGGATAGTGCACATGTTGAATTTAGTCACCTGGAAAATATATTGTTGGAGCCCAGCTGAAGTTGATGGTGGGCCGTGACATGGACTAAACCTGAATTTAGCCCAAATAGTTTTGTTGAAATCAACAAAATATGTGCCTGATTTCTTGGTCAGCTGCCAACAGAAATATTTGAATATTTGAATATTATGAAAATATGAGGTAAGATTTATTCAAATTATTTGTAATTTCCTACAGCTTTTCTATTTATTCCCAATTTATTCCTTATAAAACTACATTTTTTTCTAATAACACTAAATAATACTTATCAATATGTATTTCATTACTTATTGTACGTTTGTTGTCTTTTTCCTTATTAATGACTATTTAAATAGGTTAGGACTTTGCAAGCCCCACCGCCTTGTCCTAGCAATTAAGCTAACATATACTCTACAAGTTTTTATATCTTTTGCATTATGGAGTGTTTTGGTATTAACTAAGAGTTTCTTGCTCAGTGTTTGAAACCAGCTGCAAGAACAGGTGTTGACATGAATGGTTTGTACAATGGACTTGAACAATTTTACAGTAAAGTTATCTGTATAAGTCAGACTAACATGAGAAGAGTAAGGTAAGTAAATGAGTAATGAGGTAAATAAACAGAAGAAATATAGTGTCAATAAGCATGCTTTACAACTAAAGGAGTTTAAGCCAATATATTTCAGAGCAAAAGAATGTGATGCACAGTTGGCAAAGTCTCTCTGAGACTATAATGAAGAGTCATAATGATATACTTGTCTGTGTTAGTACTAAGAAATAATGTATGGTTCACTCTGTGGGATGGTGGAGGACAGATCAGCTCCCTGACATGCTGCATTAACTTGGATGTACAAAATCCTTCTCTGTACTTATCTTTTCCCTTGCTTATTTATTTTTAATGCTCCTAGACATGGATTGTCAATAAGTCTGCCCACACATGCCACATTTCTGTATAACCTTAAAAGGATTCATGTAATCCAAGTAAGCTTGGGGGGTGTATTTCGTAAACACATGACAAATGCCTTTATTGATAGACTTGTAGTCTGGCTTCAGGACACAGCTGATATAAAATGTATAGTACACATAGAAAAGAATGCTTTAATTAGTATATTTAAACTTTTTATTTGAATGCAAATAAGTTTACCTCAACTACAAGTTTTTGCGTTAACTTTCTCATTTAAGTGTTTTCATTAAGTGTATCTATTACTTTCTCTTCGCCTACAGGAGTATTTGTGATCTTCTGTAGGACGTAACAGGGGTGTTATGCTGTTATTTAAAACAGCACAGAGTTACTACATCAAGTGTAACCCCAGATTTAGTGCAGGCCAAGCTATTTTACATCACTCTCAGGCATTACTGGGCCTTCTAGTACATGACTGCAGGCTGCTAAGTAGGAGCATTGTGAAGCAATTTCATAGGATGGAACAAAATCCTTTACAATTACAAATCCCATTACCCTGCTGGCCTTCGACCTGACCCCTCTACACCAAGCCACAGGTTATAGGTATGTTTAAACTAAGTCAAAACAATGTCAGAGCAGAATGTTTCACAGCACAAAGCGTGTCCTGGTGTAGAGAATGTGAGGACACACTACAGACCAGGAAGGGGGGGCTAAACTGCCCTCTGTGCTTTTGGAATTTACTCAGGTCCCAGACAATGGGGAGGAAGCACACAGTGGATGTGACGTTCAATCTGTTTTATTTCTTCTCACAGGACATTGCATATTTTTTAATCTGTGATTCTTATTAATTAATCAGTAGTTCCTGTGGATGGTACCACAATTAACAGCCTCTGCTCCAGGGAGCTTACAAAAGTAGCACACCATAAACAGAACACAAAACAAAGTGACAGGCAGTTACAGTGATTGCAAGAAGGTGATCCAGAACTGAGCCTCATGGGTATCATCCCTGCCTCATTTTCTGTCTAGCAATGAGCTGGTTAATGCTATCTTTCACTTGTAGAACCTAAAAATGCTCATGTCGAGGGGCTATGCAAGTTTGTGTTATATTCTATTAACAAATGGTCCATGAAAAAGATTGGACATAAATCCTTCTGGAGCAAGTCACCAGATGGTTTTGTACCTTGGTTTTCCCATCTGTAAAATCAAAAGAATGATTTCCTGTGTTTCCTTTTTAAAATGCCTGAAAGATGCACAAAAGTGGAGGTGCTACACTTCTGGAGTGTCAGCACGGATGCCCTGGTACACAGGTCACTGCTGTGGCACACAGGAAATGAAGAAAAATTTGATTTCAGCTCATTGCCTTTTCAGCATGTGCTGGCAGTGACAGGGCCATCACAGTCCCTGTCTCACTGTCAGGGGAAGGAAATGGAGGGGCTGAACCAGCTCTGTGATTTACTGCTGACAGAAACGTGGAGCTTTGACGTACTTCTGGCTTTATGCAGATATTCAGTGCTATGGTGAATTACCCATGTACACTTCAATTGCAGACTGATTTAGAGCTTATGCTTTTTGTGTTATTTTTAGCCTAAAAGGTTCATGACTGGGACTTGTAGCTGTAAAGACAATTCAAGTAATAATAGTAATGAGCTGTAGATATCTGTGTTTTTACAGCACACTGGCTGCACAACCCATTGGTACTTGAAAACAAAAACGCTTTTGAAATAAAACCCACTACACCTTTAGTCCAGCAAAATTCCCAGATCACAGATTGTCCATTTCTTTCATTTTTAGTATGCTCTCAATGTCAATTACCTTTTTAGTTTACTGTTCTTTCCCCCAGAAAAACAGCGTTGACATTAAGCTGTGTTCTAGAAGAACAAGCTGATCTGAATGTTAAATTAATACATATATATGCATGCACATATATCTCTATTTTAACTGCGAGGCACATATTTCAAATGTATCAGAAGGTTTTGTCATTTACGTATGAAAATTAATTCATAAATCTTTTTTGTATTTACAGCAACCCTGACAGAGTTTATCAAAAATGAGCTGCCTTACGGAACTATCAATGGATTAATAAAAAGAATCTGATCTAATATTCATGACACAGGAGACAAATGTAAACGGTCAGGCAACTTCATCTTTTTATTCTTGGAGAAATGTTGTTTTTTTCATAACTTTTCCTTGTAGATTTTGTTTTCTCATTTCATAACTGCTTTAACAAAAGAACTGTGCCATCAATTTTGCTATATTGCATTATTCATGTGGAGGTAATACACACCAAATTCAATGCACAAAGGAAAGAAATACAAAAGAATGTTCTATATTATTATTCATATAAACCCAAGAAAACTTTCAAAATCATGCTGCCCTGTTATATTTACGACCCAATAATATTCTTCAACTGTGTAGTTCTTAATGTCCAAACATGTCTTTCTACCCTATTGCTCACAGGAAATCTTGGTATCTGTTTGTTTATCCTGATTACCTTTACAACTTGATTTTGCTCTGAGACCCAAGCAGCCAATAACTAATTCGGGGAAAGGATCATTCTTACACTCAGGTCTGTGACCTGAGCTGCTGATTGTAATGGAAGCTATTAGCCTATCATAGAGGAATGTGAAAATGAAATGTAATTTTTAGGAGAGTGATTGCACTCGTGCTGGACTCTCAAGATTCTTTTTGAAGGCCATTTTTGTGCTGATGGTATTAACTTTGGGGTGATCTTGGAATGAGGTTTCCCTAGCTTGTCCCCAGAAGCAGGCCTGTCTGAGCCAAAGATTCTGGTCAGCTTCTTGCCCTTATTTACCTATCAGCAGCTCCTTTCCTGCTGGGACGTGGTTTAGTGCTAAACCCAGCAGTGCTGGGTTAATGATTGGACTCAATGATCTTAAAAGCCTTTTCCAACTTAACCTTTCTTATTCCAACCTTCCCTTATTATATTTCTGAGAAATCTCTCAATCTTACCTAGCTGGGTGCTTGGGAATTTATCGAAATCTTTGTTTGACTACTGCATAATTTGCATGAAGATGTTTAATAATTTCTGGGCCAGATTCTCATTTGGTGGAAGAAGATGTGGATGCCAGGTAGGCAGCTCCTCTGCACACAGAGCTCCTGCCCCAGAGTGGCCATCTCAGAGACACTGCTGCTGTTGGACTATAGGAGATGCAATGTTAAGCTTTTTGGCCTTCTCAGGTGGTGTTACCTTCCATTCAAAAGTAATTAGAGTCCTCAATATTGCACACATACCATTTACTTGCTTTCTAATTTAGTACTAGACTAAGGACAAATTACTTTCCAACAGAAAATGTCAATGGTTTCATAGCAACCAGAGGTACCTGAGAGCTTTCCTTTCATGTTAAATCCCATTATAAGGGCATCAAGCCTGGTGCTTTATGCCTCATGTTGGTGCGAGGGACTGACTGCTGCATCCAAGTAGCAGAGCCAGTCTCTGGAATCTGCTCCTTGTGCTTGCTAGAACCAAAATTTAAGAGGCCACCAGCTTGTTATGTCAAAAGTTGGGTGCTTTATTTTAATTAACTTCAACAGTTGCTTCAACACACAGAAGGCTGTTTTAAATGGGTTTTATCATCAGAGCTTTTATTTTGTGGAATGGCTTGATTTTGTGCTCAGAAACTGTGAAATGAGAAGTTACTGCAAAAAAATCAGTCAATATTAACTACCTTCCAGCTGCTTTCCTACCAAAACCAAATGGTAACCAATACTGCTGTCTGATCCAACGCAGACAATTGGAAAGGCAAAAAAAAGAAATCTAATTTTTGCTTCTTATAGCTATCAAATGTATTTCACCCTGTAGACTTGTGGTTTTGCCATGAACTGAGCAAAGACTATCTGCATGGGATTTGACGTGGGGAAGAGTCAGGTCCTGCTTAATCAGCCTTACCTTGGGGCTGTGCAGTGGTGCAGAAGGCAGGGAAAGAAGAAAGAGTTGGGAAACCACTGCACTGTGAGACTTTGCTAGGTGATTCCTGCTGTTCCTGCAATACCTGGGATGCACAAAGACACAAGGTTATATTTGCCTCAGCTATTGGCTTGAGAAAAACATTAAATTTCAGTGGTTTGCCCAGTTTTATAGCTCAGTCATGGCCCTCCACATGCTGTGGGCAGGTTATTCAGCCTTGTTAGGTCCAGCAATATGTGAATGTGTATTTTGTTCCCTCAAAGATATGAGTGCATGTAGGACAGTTATCCCTGAACAAGTGCAGAAGTTCATCTCAGCACCCAAATACTCTGCAAATGTGCAAGCAACAAAAGCATAAGAGCTTGCAAATGCTTTATATTGCTGATTTTTGGATAATCACACTTTTTTCTCGGTACTTAATGCAAATTAACTATTTAGTTCAGGTTTTATTGACTGGCTGTTACAGTGATTAGGAAGTTTTGGGGTCAATTTAATGAAAAAAAAAGAGACTGACTTTTGGCTTTGCTTCTTTGGTCAAAAGTGAGTTATGGTCTCAATGCGCAAATCAGAACACAAAACAAGAAATTTGTCTTTGTTGGGCTTTGTATGTGGAAAGAAATGAACTTCAGCTGATGTGGGATTTGGTAAAATTAAACATGCCTGCTGGGGAAAGCTGTTATTGGATATTATAAGAAAAGATTGATTTCAAAAAGCTCAGACTGTTGTATGAACAATCACTGAAATCAGTATTTTTACACAGCAAAGGCATAAAAATTCCAGTGAAAAAGTGAGTCTCAGTTTTTTCATAGAAACAGGATTCCAAAGCACCTTGAGAAGAATGAGTCAGGTGCCCCAGGGTTGGCATAGTGATGAGCTTTTCTCTTAGTGTACGCCTGAAAAAATGAACAAACTAAATTTGGACATTGCTTGGCATGGCTACAGCTTCTGTTGCCTTCTTAGCCATCTTTTTTCAGTGTTTTTTTGTGAACAAGATTTTATTATCCTAAATGAAAAGCACATTTCATCCCATATCTCGATTACTCCTAAAACTTTAACTTCCTCACCTTCAGCTTTATACAGCTTATAAAAATAATTGGGCAGCACTCATGGAGACCCTATGCACTTGGATGTGCAGAAAATTATTTTCCCCAAATAAAGCACCTCACAGCAGACTGGCTGGGTTGTCATGATATTTGAATTTTTATTGTATTCTGAATAAGCCTGGAGTGATCCCTAATTCTTTTTTTTTTGTTTAAACTGAGGCAGATTTGGGGAGATACTAATTTACTTTCATTAAATTGTGTTGTTGGCCATGAGAGGGAAAAAAACAAGCATTTAAGTCTTTGGCAGCTGTGCTTAGCTAGAAGTGCAGTTATAGGTTATAAAAGTAGTCTAAGGATCTTTTAAAAATGGTTTATGTGTCTTGTTTGTATGTCACACATCACTTCATTTTTTATAAGCTCAGAATTATAATTGTGGACTGTGACCCATAATCCATAAGAAGTATACATACATATTTAAGATTTCTAACAGAAATGAAGCATGACAGTTGCAGAACTAAAGCTGATTCTTGTAAGAATAATAAATCCATGGAAATCATGGAAACACAGATCATTGCACAGATAGAGACCAATATAACAAACCAATAAGCATAAGGCTGCCCAAGGAGAAAAGTGATTATAAAGAATAACAAAGAACTTATGCTAGTCCAAATTCATAAGAAAGAGAACAAAAGAAAGAAGTATGAAAATTGACTTGAATATTGGTACTTTGGCAGTAAAGATAATTCCCTCAGGCTGCTGTCCATCTGGTGCCCAGTTTATGTCACAAAAACCAAGGTCGTCTTAACAAATGCGTAACATATTCATAGCTAACAAGATTTGTAACTTGCATTGTTTGTTGTGTTTCTATGATGTTCATTTAATTGACTGTATTCCATTAAAATTAGGCTGGATTTCTTAAGCTTCAGAATTTGTTGCACTTCTATGAATTCCCCACCTTCCCTCCCAGTAGTTTTTTATTTTAACTATTTATGGGAGGAAAACTGAACTGTTCATATTTCTAAACAGTCTTAGTAAATGAAAATTGCTTGTGAGTACTGTGACCACCTTCAAAGTCTGCATTAGGTTGTTGGGGAACAGGGTATTTGTTTGGTCATCCCTTCCACTCTCGGGATGTTAGAAAGACACCATTATTACCATAGTATCAAATGCAAAAACAAGGCTCTATCATAGCCATAAGAAGTTAAACTGAGTTAGCTTTCTCCTCCTCCTTTTCTAGGTCTTTCCAAGATGTGATTTGTTGAAAATGCATGCATGCTTTTCTTGCAAGAAGGCAATGCTTTTTTTCCAGTACTATGGAAAATAACTGTAATGTGTGGGTTGCTCATCCAGCTCGCTCTGCGGTTTGGCCTGTTGGGCTCCAAATCTGACCTAATATTTTCACTTCCTTCGGTACATTGGCTTGCATTTAATGCCTCATCTCTTTTCCCTCATGATTTCAATGGCAAAATTTGCTCAGTTTTCATTATGGTAAAAATTCCTTTAAGGTTATGGATAAAAACAGAATTTAAAGTAGTATGGTGATATTAAAGTCTCTAACCGTTAGAGATGAATAGCAGAATATTGGGAATGTTCCTGCTATCGGTGCTGCAGGAAAAAAGAAAAGGATATGCACAAAGTAGAGGTACAGGAAGGTTTTGGAGGGCAGAGAAAATGCATTCCAGTGGGAGATTTCTGTTGAGCTTATAAAAAAAGAAAGTTAAGCCTGTATAAACACCTTTCTTTGAAGAAAACATGAAATACTACAGGGTTCTTTAATCTACCAAAGAAACATATAGCAAGAACCAGTAGCTGGGAGCTAAAGCATGGCAATTTCAAATTAGAAATAAAGCATATGCTGTTGCTTTTTTCTCTCTGTTTCATTGAGATGGTAATTAAACTTTGGGGCAGGCTCCATTGCAGTAGGAAAATGGTAGATGTCATCTCTGGAGACTTTCAGATACAGTCTATATACTTTCTGAAAGTTATTTTTTGGCTGAACACAAGTAATGGGGGGCTCAATATCAGAGGTAATTGAATGGAATATAAGTATCTGAAACAAAAACTCAGTGTAGATGAACTAATCTCTTCTCCTGGCCTTAAATGTATGAAAATATAGATTGCATTACTGCAATGTGTTTGTTTCCTATACCTAATTGGTTTTCTTTCAGGGCTCAAAATGCTTTAGTCACTGCAGCTTGCATCACTAACCTTTAAGAATTCAAAACAATGCTCTTTACTGCTTGCTGAATTGTCACATACTATATGTCTCTAAATCCATCTGAATGTGCAATTTCCAACTCCTGATTAGCACCAGGAGCCCAGTCAAGGATGACAAAACAGCATCCAATTTTGTTGATCTCTACTACAATTACAACAGTCAAAAGCTGAATAAGGGCCATCCTACAGCTTAAATCTTTTGAGAAAAAACTGGTTGAAAATATGTTATATCACAGGGGTTATTGATGGGAATAGGGTGATTGACAGGAAATTTTAAAAAACCCAAACCTTTCTAGGATGAATTACAGCACAAATATGTAACCCACAAAGAATGGACTGACTTCAGTGTCAATCTCTGTGAATGGATTCCCCACAAATCACTGGGTAGAAAGTGCCACCAAACATTTGCAATAGCTCCAATCCCAGAGCAAGATGCTTTCTTGATTCCAAGGACAAAGTGCATATATTGATTTAAATTTTCCATATTCTCCCTGAGCGAGTCAGAAATTGCACTGAGTTGGATGTGTGACAGTGAGAGTGTTCAGACAAATTGGTGGGGTGGAGTTAAGCCGTAAACTATCTGCGTCCAAAATGCCCTATCAAAGAACTCAGAGGATTATTTTCTGAGGAGTGTCAGCTACGGTTGCAGTGCTGATTTAATACAAAAATGTGTGCACCTACTCTGCCCTAATCCCTATTGTTCCTTCTTATGCCTTGTTGAATTTACCTCCATCAGCTCTTCCTACCAGAATGTGATTCTCCTCTTTCAAACACTTTTTGGTTTGACTCACTTTGTCTCATTGAGTATTTATCTTCTTCCTATTTCTGATTGCCTCTGATGTCCTTTCTCCTAGAAGATATATTCATCTATTCATATATTCACTATTTTTTCAGATTTTATTTATATCAGGTCAGGAGAAAAATATAATAAATTACTGTGACTGTGGAGTGCTCACAGGAATAAATTGTCAAAGACTGTAATAAAATTATGCTGTCTCTAAGCTAGGGTCTTTGTAAACAAAGGCATTATACAGAATAAAGCTTTCCTGTCTGAGCTCTGGTGACAGTCTTGAGAATGCCATGCTTTGGTTACTCCAAACTTAAACATGGACAATTGGCTTTTCCCAAACCCTGTATGTCTGTAAGGACCTTTTCATGCTCAATGTTGCTTTCAGCCCTAACTCCATGGACTCATTGCTCTGGATCCAGATTTTGTCCCAGTCAGGACAATGTGAAGAAGAGGAAACTCCCACAGAAATGCCAGCAGTGCTTTAATTCCCACAAAACACTTCCCCTTGAAAAGCAGAGCTGTAAAAAACCCAAAAAAATCAATCTATCAATCCTCACTAATCTAAACCTTCAATCCCAACCCAGCCCATTCTGTGGGTGTGACCTGCCACTGGTGGGACTCCTGAAGTTCAGAGCAAGTGTCCTCAGGTCCCAGTTGTCTTGCATGCTTGAATTTGGGGGTAGATAGTTCACCTGAGAGTGCAGTTAATTTTTTAAGCTCTTCATTAATTTGAATCCTTGCTCACACATCTTCTTGTAAATTGAATGCATTACCTCCTTTTTCCACCACATGATAATTTTCCATTATCTAGGTACTTCTTGGGTAAGAAATTGTCTCTATTAGCATTTCTGTCATGCAGAACAAGCATTCTGTCAGTGTTGGCAGCTCTTCTTTACTACAGGTCTCAAATGTGAATTGAATTTTATATAAATTTCATGCTGTGACTTAAATTATCTCCCTTGAAGAATGACTACCTGTAACACTCCTTTTAGTGGAGAGTCCTCAAAGAATCCCAACTATGGGACTCAGTAGTGGAGTTAAAAATCAAGAAGCAGGTTTTAAGTGAAAGAACATTTTATCCAAAGCATTTGTCACAGTAATTTCAGCTGTTTCCACCTTAAGGAGGAAGGCTTGCTATGATTTTTTAGAGTTCCAGGTATTTCTGCTGTTCTACACTCCTAAATATCGGTTCCCAGGTGTGAAACTTGGCACTAAGTTGTTAAGTCCTTTTAAAGCTTCTTCAAAATATCCTTCACATGTAAGGAAGCGTAATTTTGGAAATCCAATCAGCAACACATATGGTGTGCTGAGTGTATTTTTATACCTCAAACGCCTGCAGAAGACATGGGAGAAGCCCAGGAGAATCTTACATGGATTTTTAGTGCCGTCCAGAATTTCCCCCACAGAGAATTGCTGGTATCTCACCACAGACATCCTTTAATAGTTTTGTTCCCAGAAATCCCTCTTTTGAAAATTAACAAAGTCCAATAACTTCTGTCTCCTCCTTCCTGTAGAGGAAGGAAGCTGAAAAAGCAGTTGCAGGTTTGTGCACTACAAAATGATACCATAGGAGCATTTTGGAAAACATTTTTTAAAAAGCTTTTATCATGTTAACTGGTACAGCATCCAGCGCAGAGTCACAATCGTGTTCCCTGTTAAAGAGAATTAACTTAATTCATTTTCATGTTGTGACCTGCAGCAGTTTAATTTACCTGAGAGCATTCTTCCTGTTAATACAGGCTGGATGGAAACATGATAACTTCAGGTTAAGTTAAGTGTCTGATTTGTGATGCAGTTTACCTCTGCAATGACTGCACTGTTCAAATTAATTAATACCAGATCATTATCTTTAGATGGCAGGCAGATGTTGAGGTTATGGTGTTTGTGAACCTTAAGCCTGTCTTTTTTTTCTGGGCAGATCACCAGCAGTTGCTATATAAATTGGAGAGCCAAGGTCTAGGCCTTCTGGCAGTCAATTGGTTTTGTAATTATCTTAGTAATAGTTCTCAATTATTATTCAGCAAAGGTCGTCTTTCCTCTGCTAATGGGTCACAGCACCCCCTAGGGATCCAGAGATGGGCCAGTTCTCCTTTTTATCATGTAAATGACTTGCCATCTGTGTGCCACCCAGGTTCATCTAAGGCAGTTCTGGAAACACTGATTATTAATATCAAAGCTGCAGATTCTGACAGGATTGTAGAATTGTTTTTAAATGTTTTCAAAGATGGGTTTTGTTTCCTAAAATTTTCAAGGCTCTATTAAATGCTGTGGACAGCTTAGTGGCAATTCTCTTCAAGTAATACAAAGATTAAAAACATAAACTTTTTTTTTTTAAGTAGATCACGTCATCTACCTGTTTATCTCTAACATGTATCTTCTACTTAATTCACAAATTATTATGTTTGAAACGCATGTTGAAAATGCTTTTCCTTTGAAAATAACCACAATCTGCAATGTTAACATTCAGACAGGTTACTGATGCACATGGAAAATTTCCCAAATATTGAAGTGTTAAATATTTCCAAGTCCTTTATTTTGAAATACTATTTCATCCTTTTAGTATTTTTATTAATATGCTATTCAATATAACTCCTGTATGTGTTCATTCAATAGTATTTTGGGTTTTCACTGCTGTTGCACTGTTTGGTACGGAACTCTGCCTTTCCTTCCAGTGGCATTAGTAGTTACCAGACCCTGATACCCTTTTTTCCACCCCATCCTTATGACCTGCCTGCCTTTATTGCTGTCCCATTGTATTTTTTCTGCCATGTGATTGCCTGGGGGAAGTTAGATTACCAAAAAAAGTTATTGGACTTGAACAGAACTTTTTTATTCCCTTCTCTACATCATGTTTGCATTGCAGGCTGTGCTAACAATGAATAAAATGAAAAAGTTAACAAAACGGATAAAGTCATCATTTGCTTCTATTGTAATAGCCATGCTGTAATTGGTGCTGTTTCATATAAAATTACCATATAAATTGTGCTATCCAAAGCTGCAACAGAAAGAGCAACAGTATTTACAATAAATGGCAAATCCCTATTAATTATTGATAGCCTAATAAACACTCCATTATAATTCAGTCTTATTATTCATTATTAATAATAACTCTTATTTACTATTCATTGCGTAAGGATTAATTATGATTAAGTGTTCTAAAAATGAATGGTCCACATGAATGTTTCTGTTTTCAGGGCCTTTTCCATTGAAGGAAAGGCTTTCCATATTAAAATGCTCTGTTCAACAGGACAGAACATGACTGTACCTGACCAGCTTACAGACACCAGTGTCCTGATCTTGGTGTCTGTGAAAAGCTGCTATGAGCTCTGTCAGAGACACTTGATGATTTTGTTTCTTTGGAGGCCTTTACTTGGCCCAAAGGTGGTTTACTTATGACCTGGGATGTTCTTGGCCTTCTTGGCCACCTGGGCAAACAGCAGTTTACCTTTATTAGTAATGAAGTTTTGCTTTCCTGCTTAGCAATGTCAGAGAGCTCTTTTTAAAATAAACTCAGCTAAAAATTCATTGAGGCATCATCATAAATCCCAGTGGCTTCAAAGCTTAATTTTGCTGGGGAAGGAGGCTGAATTTCAGGCATCACAATGACAGTGTGTCCTTCCGTGGATCTCAGAGCAACCATAAGGTGTACTGTGAATAAACATGTCTTCTCCAGAAATGATCCATTTATTGAGCCCTTGGTCTTACAATATTTTTATATAGATGCAATCAGCCCAGTTTTCTAGACTGCATTGCCAGAGTCAGGACTTTTACCTTCTGGTGTTGGTAGTGTCACTGCTGGCTGTAGGAAGGATGGGGCTAGAAGTATTTGCAGCCAGCACTACTCCCTTTTTCTACCAGGCTTTTGATTTTCAGACCTCTCTTCCAAGCATAACTCAACTGCCAATTGTCACTAAGAAACAGCACTAGAGAATATTGATTTCTTACAATGCAGACCAAATTCTTCCCTTCTTTGTTTCAGTTTTTATGCTTCTGACCAGACTTTGTCTGATATTTTGCTTTGTCACTTGTTTCAGCTTTTTGATGCACAGGTAACTCCACCATATCTCCTGTTAGATGTTAAATGCTGCAAATTTCATCTGTTGTGAAATGCACTGAGACCATCAATCACTGCCCACCAGTGCTCCTGGAGTGTGCCCTAAGCCTGCCACACTTGGAAGTGCCCTGAAGTTTTCACAGTGACTTTAGTTGAATACAGGGCAGGAGGATGATCACTGTGTGCCAAGGTAAGGCCTTCCTTCAGATCTGACTGCATTTCACACTGGGGGGTGAAACCCAGTGGGGGTTTAAAGTACTCTGTCTGCAGGCAGCATTCTTGAGTTATGCAGTTTCTTGGCACAGAGGAGTTTCTGCATATGCACTTTCTGTTTGACAAGGGTTCTCCTCTGTCTTTCCCCAACTGCCCACTTCAGAATTTAAAATATCTGTAAAATGCTCTGTATTTTTCCGTGATGTGCCAGTTCTCACCAGCTGTGATTTTCCAATACAGTGATGCACTATAAGGCAGCCAACTGACTTGTAAAAGGATATGAGTTTGTGTGCCAAGGAGAATTTAGCATAATGATTCAACTGCAAATATAAAACACAGTTTCAAAGAAGGAAGAGAAGAAATTCAAAATTTAAATAAATGTGATATGTATAAATATTTTTATTTTGTTTCAAATAATGTCTTACTCTTCCGTGTGCGTGGCATCTAAGACACACTGAACATTTTTAACACGTAAGAAATCATTTAGTTTATGGACACAAAGCAGTGTATAAATCATGTAGCTAAATAAATGCTTTGTTTCCAATTCTTACGTGCATTATGCTGTGACATATCTGGAATTATTCCAGAAAGTCATTTCATGATAAGTCCTGCCAGCAGAATGAAGTTACAGCAGAAGCCTTGGGTAATTCGTGGTGCCTCTGCCAGCACCGAAGCTGTAGTGCAGGAGGAGTGTGGGTTAACACCACGCATGTGCCTCATGTTCACACCTTTCCTTGAGCTGTGCAAGGCCATACCAAAGTGTCACTGCTTAAGCACTGCTGCCGTTGCCCAGGGGAGGTGTCTCACAGGCTCGGCTGCACAAGTCACACCTTCATATTCAGGCTTTGACACATCTTAAATAAGAGCAGAATTTGCTCTCTCTTTAGCTGGTCAGTAGCCCTTTGCACGGCATCCTTAGGCAGCTCTCCCAACTCCTCATGAGGTAATTGAATATGGATCTTGCCCCTTTTACAGATGAAGAAAATAGTCATGCTGTGTTTCAAGAAAAGATCATTTTTCCGTGGTGTCATGGTTCAACCCCAGCCAGCAACTCAGTTTCACAGATCCTCTGCTCACTGCTCCCCAGCGGGATTGAGAAGAGAATCAGAAAAGTAACAGGGAGAAAACATGCGGGTTGAGATAAAGAGAGTTTAATAGGGAGAATAAAAGCACACAAGCAAAGCAAAACCTGGAATTCATTCCCCGCTTCCCATGTCCAGGCAGGTGTTCAGACCTCCCCAGGAAAGCTGGGCTCCATCACTGCTCAGGCTGGTTTGGGAAGACAAACCATCACTCTGAATGTGCCTCCTTGCTGCTTCTCCCCCAGCTGAGCATGACACCTTGGGTTGGGCTTGGGTATGGGACACCCTCGGGCCAGTTGTGGTCAGCTGTCCCAGCTATATCCCCTCCCAAATCCTTGTGCCCCAGCCCCCTTGCTGCTGGAGGGGGTGAGGAGCAGAAAAGGCCCTCGTGGTGTAAGTGCTGCTCAGCCATAACTAAAATGTCCCTGTGCTATCAACACTTTCCAGCACAAATCCAAGACACAGCCCCGTGTTAGCTCTATGAGGAAAATTAGCTCTATCCCAGGCCAAAGCAGTACACACAGTCTGTTACTCCAATTGATATAATTTTCCAATTAAGGTATAATTAATGTAAAATGCACTAGAAATATTAGGTAGGAGTGAAACTCTGACCATCTAGTGTTATTGAAAATGTTCTATGAACTCCATTATGCCATTGTAAAAAAATTCTCTAAATGTCAGTGGTGTGAGGAGCGCAAACAAGAAGTTGCTGTTATTAGACCTGCTTTTGTTATGCAGCCTAACTGAGAGCAATGCTGTATTTAAGAATAAGCAGGGAAGTAAAAAATGAGGGATTTTGATCACAGAGAAATCAGTTTTACCATGTGCTGTAAATATTACTGAGGCAGCAACATGCCTGCTTTTCAGACGCCAGAAAATGAACAAAACGAAGGGAGGAATATCATGAATCGTAATTTGCTGAGAATGCAAACTATTCAATGTATTTAGTATTTTTTTTTATTTTATTCCTTTATTTTGTTTTGTTTTGAAGTAGGGTAATATACATATTTTGATCACTTTGCTGGAACCTCAAAACATGGAAATACAGCACCAATGAGACTCGAAAACTCCATCAAACGCCTGCTGAAAAATGTCTGTTGCTGGTGCAACTGCAAGATCTTTTGCTATTTTTTCAACTAACATTTGCAGCATTTCCCACCTAGTGCAAGAAATGGTGGCTGCTTGCATAAACATAAATTTAAGGCTTAAAAGAGCCAACTTTGAAGTTAGTCCAACTGTTGGTGTTTATAGAGGAACGAGTGTGTCGGGAGAGAAGCTGCCTGTTCATCAGCTCGCTGTGGCAAATTTGCCTTTGAATTCAGCGAGACAAGAGTTAACCTCTCACTCCCCTTGCAGCTGAAATACAGCTCTGGTGCAATGCACTCCTGCAGCATCCTCCTCGCTGCCTTTTGTGTACAGTATAATTATCAGCTTCATTATAATAACTCTTGCATTTAAGTATTATACTTACCCAAGGGCAACCTGGGAGATTTTATATTTGCAAGCCCCATTTCATCCTTCTGTAATAAAACTCTACACTGAACATAGGGTGGCACCAGGCAAACATCAAAATGTCTAATATTTAAAAGATAAAGGATGAAGAAGACTGTGATATACTCTTGCAGAGAAATGACTGGTAGATTGAAGGCAACTAAACTAGTTAAGCCCAATATATAATTATTTGTCAATTTAAAGACTAGATATTCAATAAATATTTGCTTACTTATCAGATTAAACAATAAATAAATTAGTCTTCATAACAGAGGAATGACACAAAGGTTTTTCTTTCATTTCACATTCCCACTTAAGGTTTTCATATAAGCAGATTTTGATAACCTGGGAATGCAGAACTGTGCAATCTGTGGGAAAATAGCAGCACCAAGGAAGTTATATTTTAGTTTTTTACCACAGACATAAGTTCAATAACCAGGTCAGCTTTCCTAGGAGAAAAGAAAGTAAATAAACCCAGCCTCCCACCTGAACTTAATTTGATGCAGATGAATGAAACATCAGCAGGCTTTTGGACCTAAGTGAAAATGGGAACCAAGGAAAGGCAGTGCTTTTTGTTGGGAGATAATTTTTTTGTTATTTTACACTTCTAAGTTTGAAACCTGCCTGAAAAATTGGAACTCAAATATAGGTCTTTATTTTTAAAATTATGTTTTTCTTTTATATGAACACAGGAAGCTTGGGAATATCTCATTTTATTGCTTTTGTGATTGTAGAAAAGAAAAATCTGTAACTTTATGTGCTGTATTCCTGTGCCACATACTAGATTAATAGCAGTAGAAGGTCATTATCCAGGCTAAATTTTAAGCCATTCTCAGTGCAGTCCTTTGGGCCTGTCTCGCTGGGGACACTCCTACAATGTCTAGTATTCATTAAAGTATAAACCTCTCATTTTAATGATGTGGTCTTCTTAAACCATGATTTGTAGAGCTGCTGAATATCAAACATTGCTCAGTACACCCTGATGTAAAATATTTCCCTCTCTGGTAGCTGTGCCACATGACAAGTGTTCAAAATGTGCATGGATGTGGTGCTAAGGCAAATGGTCTAGTGGTGGACCTGGTCCTGTAAGGTTAATAACTGGACTTGGTGACCTTAGAGGTCTTTTCCAAGCTTAATGATTCAATGATTCTCATCTGCAACCTGCACATGCACCTTCCCAGGCATCTGAATAGAGAACTTGTGCTTTTCCAGCCCCTGTGTGCCTGTGTCTCTGCTTCTCCCTCTCTTTTCAGCTAAAGCATCTTTCCCTGGGTGAACTGTCAAGGAGAGCGTGGTCCCCAGTGCTGCTGCCCTCTGGGTGGCTCCTCTGCTCCCATCTCAGAGCAAGGACAGCCATCCCTGGGAGTCCCAGGTTTTGGGGGAAACCAAGCAGGTAACAGAGAACATGGCATTAGGGGCAAGTGAGGGTTGAGGTGAAGAACTTCAATGGCAGTAACTCTGCTAGTGGGGAGACCAGGAGCTGGAGGGAGTGGAAAAACACAGAACAGTTATTTTATTCTGAAAGCTCGGTTATTGCATGTACAAAAGGTGCAGTTATTATCAGAACACTTGGATATGCTGTGGTATGTTTTCTAATATTCATAGTGGGAAAGAATCAAACTAATCCCCGTTCAGTCCTGGCAGTATGGAAGTGCCTCCAGCAGCAGGGCCAGGGACTGAGGATGGAAACAGCAAAAAGCCTTAAAATGCTTATCTAACCCTGTAATGAGCTCATCCAGTGCCCCAAGCCTTTCTAGGAAGGCAGGTACACCCAGCACTCGGCACATTGGATGCCATGGCTGGCTGCACTGGCTGTGGGAGCCTCATAACACTGACAAATGGCCTGGAGGATTTCGTTAACCAAGAGCATGAATGATAGCAGAGCTAATGCACACTCTCAAATGCTCTGTGCTGTATTTTGGGGTTTTTAGTGGTGTAGCCAAAGTGTAAAAATGGATGCAGGGCTTTTAAAACTTCCCAGTAAAGAGAAAAACATTGTTTGGAGCCATGGAAGCTGCATATCCACTGGCACAGCAACTAATGCAGTTTGCTTCTCCAGTACTGCCCTGAAGTATCTTTAGATATTCAGATATAAAATGTAAGTACATAACCTGCTGTAAAAAGCTACAGCAGTGCCCTTGGCAAGCTTCCCTGGCCTGTGGAGGGTAATTACATGTGGAACACAAACACAGCTCCAAAATTGACCTCATTAGATGTCCAGCTTTTTCTCATACAAATGCTGTGACATCTACCCATGCTAATAAGAGTATTTATGGTATCTTGATGGAGAATTTTGTAACCTAATCAGAGCTCACTTGGCAAAAAAAAAAAAAACAAAAAACAAAAGGAGAAGATACTTTTCCCATCGGTTCCAGGAAGGATTTAGATCCATACACAGTGCTGCCAGACCCCAATTTCAGACTGCTGTTATCCTCCAAGTCAGGAGTGCAGCTGGAGAGGTGAGTAAACCAGAAGGATCAGCTTGTTCTGGATGGAAACGTGTCTACAGCAAAGGCCAGCTTGGAAATACAGCTTTGTGTTTCAGCCAAAAATCAGACAGAAATGGTCACAGCTGAAATGCTACATCAGGCTCTGGTCACAGCAAACCCCACAGCTGCTTAGGAAGGCAAGAGTTTTAAAATTTATTCTTTACAGGTAAAGTTGTGAATGTTCCTGTCTCGTTCTCATGAGTGCTATGATTCCTGCAAGTGCCATATGTAAAAAGGAAAATAAAAGAAAATATCTGTATTTTTAAGATGCTTTCACAATGTTTTAAGATAATTTTGTGATTGGGGGTTTTTAGGCATTTACCTATGCTTTAATGGAATTATGGGATTTTTGCTGTTAGATCACCCTCTTTGTCCACATCAAACGATCTTTATCATGGCTAATACTAGGCTAGTCAGAAATGTTTAGCAGAAATGGCTTATGATAGAATTATGAGTTCCCAAATATCCTCTGGAAATATAGATGTTCTGATAAAAACTTTAAAGCAGCTAGATTGCTGCTGTCCAGGAGGACTTTACTGAGAAGTTTATAAGAGAAGATATAAGAGTTATAAGAGAAGATAATGGAAAAGAGGGAAAACTGATCCAACAAAAAATCAACTCAGGTGTGGACGAATGAGATTCAAGTGTCATTTCTGCAGACAGAGTTTTGGCACATATGCAGAGAAAGAAAATACAATTATACATTACAAAAATTATTGGATAAGGAAATGAGAAATTTGATACAGATTTAGTGTTTAAAAATTGAGGTGCAATATTTGCAGTTAAACATTTATGTAAATGAAAGCTGTGTATATATCTCTGTACAAATGATGAAGGTGACCCTGATTCAAGTCATTCCCAAAAAAAAAAGAAAAAAGGAACATTAAAATATGTAAATCAGAGATGAGCTAAGTTTAGGGAGGGTTATCGAAAATGTCTGTTCTCTTTGAACATGAACATATGCTCACTATGCTAATTCTGTAGGCTCCTTAGATCAAATGCTGGCATATTTCAGTGTTTTCCATTGCTTTAAATTTTGACTTCAGATTTCATCCACAGTTTTCTTTTTTTTGTGTTTTTTTTTTTTTCCAATCACCAAATGCCAAATTGAGAAGAACCATTTGAAGGGAGAAATTTTCATGTGTTTCTCTGTTAGACTTGAGAATTTGCATCTTGCTGGACACTGCAATGAAAACAGTCCAGAAGGATATGAGACCAGAACTTGACCACTCCATAATTCTTAAGTAAATGTAATGTATCACAGAGTATAAACTTTATTTAAATTTTCCTTAAAAATGCATGTCTTTTTAATGGCTAAGATCAGAGAGCCACAAATTTTTAAATAGATTGGTGGCTCAAGGTTGCTGGTGTCTATATGTACTTGGAATCTTTGTTTTAAGAGATGGTATTTGTCACAAAAGAAAACTATGATTTCATGTATTGAAAAAAATTCCTTAGTTCCTGATTGTTCAATTTCCTGCAGGTTTCTTCCTGAAAACTTCCTGAAATACAATGAGAAGATGAAGTTTGACTGCTGTTTTATAAATCTCATTACCATTTGGGGTTTTTTTTCTTTGAGATGAATATGTTAGCAGTTTATATTTTCATTTCTAACATGATCCACAAAACATTTTCTAATTGGTTTAAGCACTTGCATCTCCATCTTTTGTGCCCCCCAAGAGCTCTTTTGTTAAGGTGTAAATATGTTCCTAAAATAATGAAAATGCCATTATCACGCTTTTTTTTCATGTAGGTGCCCAGGAAGGGAACTGAAAAGGCATTTAGCTAAAAGCATACTTTTAGTATAAAGAGATAACATTAACACAAGGATCTCTGCAGATCATTAGTCTGGTTGTTCTCTAATACGCTCTCCCTTGAATTTTGTTTACCAGAATGCAGTGTGAGATAAATGGCAGGCACGTCTGTGAAGAGAACTGGAAGTTTTCACTGGTTGCTCACCTCTCTCTCAGCACTGGGCTGATCCACAGAGTGAGTATTCATTTTATCCTTTTCTCCAAGGAGGAACAGCCCTGTCTGAATCCTGTATGGCTGAATCCCAGCAGAAAACAACAGCTGACTTAGAACTAAGTGATATTGTAAAACTGCTGCCTTGAGTTTGAAGAATAGAAACCACCAGAAGTTCTAAATGTTGTAGCATGAATCCCCAAACTCTTTATTTTTTACAGAGCAGTTGCATTGTCCACACCCTGTTCCCACATGGCTCCTGGAATGTTCCACAATACCTGCAATGATACATTTTGGGAACTGGTAAAAACCCTGGAACAATGTCATAAAAAGATGTCAAAATATTTTACTTAAGAAAAAATGTTCTGATTTTTTCAAACCTTTTGTGACAATGGTATTTTGACTTTTTGGTAGAAAATATTTAAAATGATTGCTCTTTGAATGAAATGACTAATAGGGATTTTATGTGTGTAAGTATCCATTGCTTCCCTAGATAAATTGTCCTGCTGGCTACCTATCTGTAATATACTCCTTTGAATTTGAATTTGTTAGCATTAGCTTTGAGCCATTGCATGAAATTAGACTATATCCTACCCTTTAAACCAACCATAAAAATGAACATTAGTCTAAAGATTTTACAAGAGGAGTTTGCAAGATCAGCCAGGCTCCTGGTTATTGTGGTGGTGTTTCAAATCTTAAAGCATTTACAAGTAATTTTGATATCAAAGGCAATGGCTGTTAGGAGCTACAGTGAAGCATGGCCTTGTAGGGCAGTCTTGTTACCAACCCATGTGCAAACGAAATAAAGCAAAGAAGCCTCAGCATCTCCAGTTAAAAAACTCAACTCTGGCATTTTGTTGTCCTTTAAAACAATTCAGCAACGCCTCTCTAGAAGAGGGTTGGGTATTTTTTGGTCAGCTAAGGGCCAGTCGATGTTCTTTGACTCAGGTTGTACTCTAATCTTGGGTGCTTTATGAATTTAAAGAGACCTGAGGGAGATTTGTGGAAAATGACTTGGCATTTTTCCATTACTGCTAATAGGACTGGAAAAGTAATGAATTGTCACCAGAGGTTTTGATATTTCCTAATAAAGGAGACAATCTGCAAGCAATACTTGCAACCAGCTGTTGCTATCTATGGTGCAACTCCGTTTAGCTGAAGAGCTGTTTGTTTTTCAGCACTCAGAACCTCCACTACCTTTTTTACAGGCTGATCCATCCAGGTCTGCCATCCTTCCTGCATCCAGCAGTTGCTTTGCAGGAGTCAGAAGCTGCAGGAGACACAGAGTCGGGATGGATGTTCATGTTTCATAGAAAAGGAGAAAACAAAGCAGGAAGGAGGATTGTCACAGGTTTCTTAGCCTCAAATGCTTTTTAAACTGACCAAGGGATTTGGGTAAGTGACGCTTGCCCAGGGGATCGTTCCCAAGCTGAGGATCCTGCAATCTGAGGGTCAGTGCACTCTGTGATGAGAAAGTTCAGTTGGGTTATTTTATTGTCTCTGTTTACAGCAGGTACAACGTTGCCCCTAGTTTACTCATCATGTAACAATTAAGTAGTTTGCTAAATAATGTGTCTGCATGTTTGAAGTTTCTCACAAAACCAGAATTTCATGAGACTTGAATAATTTTCATTATCATGTTTTGTTCACTGATAATAGATATGATGAGAAGGAGGAGATTTATACCTTTTCCTTGTCTGTGAGAAAGAGGTAAACTAATGTATGTATATTTGGTCAAAACCTTTTGAATTATACCTTTCTTGGTTAAAATTATAAAATCTAGTGTATTAAATCCCTGACATTTATGAAAAAAAATTAATATATTGAACTTTCTTGACCCAAAGCCACTTGTTTCAAAATTTTCAAAGCATTTAATTGGAAAACTTTTTAAGGACATTCCAAATTTTATTTTAATTTTAAGCTAACTAGGTAATAATGTTTGCAGAGAAAAATACTCATATCAAATGAGTTATTTTGAGGTTTTTATAATAAACATAGGTTATTTCATGTGTTGCCTCACATCGGACTGGGAAATTTCATTCCATTTATTCCTTATATTTAAAAAGTGGTGTGAGTGTGGTGATGTTAAAAAAGTCAGAGCATTATTTTTAATAAGTGTTATTATTCAATGGAAGTGCCAAGAAAATAGGTTTCCTCACAAAAAAAACAAAACTAAACAGTAAACAAAGGGCATTTCAAAACATTTGTCTGTGGACAATCAGCTGGTTTTGGTGTTTAAACTGCACTGACAGTCCTGGTCCAAATAACAAATGGTGTATGTTTAGACATAACCTAACCTATAGAAATAAATTGGAAATAGTCTATGAACACAGAAGAGTTAACACTTTACCTTACTAACACTCCCTTCACACCAGGTAGTGTGTCCTGATAGAAATTGATCCTTTGGTAAGGATAGAACAAAAAAATGTAGAAAGCAACTCAGATTAACAGAATAATTTAAGGACATTTATAGCCCATTTTCACTGCCACATTGTGCCAGAAGAGCAAAGCAGCAGAAGTGATATATAGATCATTGATTTTTATCCCTTTCAGAGCAGCCCTTCTTAGTATTTTTAATGAAACATTAAACGATTGTAATGTAAACTGTAACAGAATGGCATAGTTTTATACTTTCTTAATTGGATGCTAATATCCATGTCAGTATTTGCATGAAAAGTGGTGTACTAAGCCAAAAAATCAAGGTTTTTAAAACTCATAATCATTCTTCTGCTGATACCATCTGTCAGCTTAATCTTCACCTCCCAGAATTCAAGGAAGAGGGTGCCTTAGGGGGAAGGAAAAGAAAAAAAAAATACAGTTGTGAAAGTACAGTAAATTGAGTTTAAACCATGGGCTAGAAATCCCACTTGATTATATAGGCCTTATTAGTCATTAATTGTCAAAGTTGGAAAATAATTGTGAATTGCTGTTGGGGCACTGTCAGTCATCCTCCCTGAAGGAGCTGTGGGATCCACTGGAGAAGGGCTGGAGAAGGGATGGAGAAGGGCTGGAGAAGGGCTGGAGAAGGGATGGAGAAGGGCTGGAGAAGGGCTGGAGAAGGGATGGAGAAGGGATGGAGAAGGGATGGAGAGCAGCACAAATGCACGGCTGGCACAGCAAACCCCTGATGAGGAGTTGTGGAGCTGCCTCTGAGAGCACCTGGAGCACCTGAAATTCCCTCTCCAGCTGTGAAAATCTGTGTCCCCTCTGCACTGCAGTGGAGGGGATGTGAAGGAGTCTGAACTGTGGGTGCTTGTGCTTCATTTTTCACAGAACCTTTTGGGCTGGAGGGATCTTAAAGATCACCTCAATCCAAGCCCCTGCCATGGGCAGGGGTCCCACCAACCAAATCTGGTTGCTCAGAGCCCCACCCAACCTGGCCTTGATTCTCCTTTGAGCTGGTCATATTTATAGTCCTCCTGCACATGCATAAACCTGCACAGAGCTGTTGTTTAGGACGAGTCGCCTTGTACTTGTCATTTCCAGGACACACGTCCCTTAGTCATCCCCCATCAGACACCCAATAAGGAAGCCAAATCCTCAGAATAAACGGGAGGAGCGGAGCTGGAGAGAGCTTCACCTGCTGTAGCCTTTTCTGAAAGCAGAACATATGTGCAGAGCAAGCACACATCTCCTCGAAGGTTATCCCAAATCTCTGCAGCCCTGCGGGGGCTGTGGGCCAATGTTCTCCTGACAAAAGTAAGAGGGTGCACGTTCAAACCTCTCCTGCTGTTAGCAAATCCTTGAACAAACAGCTACTTTACTAGATTGCCCTAAAGAAATTCCAAAGCCATTATTCTCTCAAAATGTTGCTGTTGTTGGAATTTCAGAGACAAAGGAGTGCATCAGCCCTGTAATGTCCCAGCAGTGCTCCAGGTAACCCCTGGCCCAGCACGGGTGGGACTTGGCTCCTCTCTCCTGCCAGGGATGGGCTGCAGGGAGGGAAGGCACAGAGCAGAGCAGGCAGGGCTGAGCTCTGTGCCAGGAGACCCTTCCTGAGCAGAGTGCCCTGGGTGAGCCCAGTGTGCCCCCTCCACCTCACTCGTGCAAAAGGAACCTGCTTCACACACTCAAGGACAAGTTTGCAAGTGAGCCCATGTGCAATAAGTGGAAAAACAAGTAAGAATAGCTTCCAAAGTGCCAATCTAGGGAAAAAAAAAAATCAAATAAATAAATTTTATTTCAGTTCTTTCATATAATTTAAACCAGTATGAGCACTGAAAAAAATATACAAAGCATTTTTAAATTATTTCTTTTGAACAAAAAAAGAAACCAAAGTGTTTTAATGTTGAAATGCTTCCATTTTGTCTTACTTTTTTTTTTTAATTTTCTCTTTTTTCTCCCCAGGGAATACTTGCAGCTTTTCATACTGCTTTGAACAGCTGGTCAGAGGAAAAGGAAGAAGTGAAAACTTGATCTACTGATAGCTACTCTGCTGCCTTGCTAAGAACCTGCTGCTGTGGCCTTGCTTGCTCGCAAAGACGTGCCACAAACAATTATAAAAAAACTAAAGCAGGATGTAAGAAGTGTGCAGCACATTCATAGGAGGTGGTGTTTGCAGGAGTCCCCAAGGCAGCACCTGGGGAACCTTGGCTTCAGGTTTTCCAGCTGGGGCATGAGGTACAGTGGGAGGAATGCAAAGGGGAGAAGAAATAATCTTCATATGGAAAAATCTTATTTTGGCATAGAAAATCAAAATTATTCCAACAAAATTTTCTTGCAGCCTCTGGAATCAACGAGCACACATGGCCCTCTCCAGCCCCTAATAGGGCAGAAAATATCAGGATCAGAGCTATAGCACCAGGCAACTAAACCTTTTTTCATTAATTCTATTTTCATAATGTCCAAAATAAAATTAAACATGTGGTTAGCTGAACAGGGTGGGCAAGTTGGCATGAGGAGAGATACTGTTAAGTTTTAACTTGCAAAGTGGTCTTTTTTTTGTCCCAGGAGCTAGTTAATGTATGTGAAATCTTTGTACAGAACAGCTTGCAAATTTGAGGTTTCATAAGGTTTTTGTATGTATGTGCATACATATGTATACATACATACATACATATTTATTTATTTATATAAAAGGCATTGTACTTTCATTGTACTTTGTAATATACATTTAACTGCCTCCCCACATCTCATGAATTTTCTGAATTACATGTCCTATGTTTGCTTATCTGTGATTCCAGAATGACTCCAAGTGATCCTACTGAGCAAATTTCCCAGTCAGAGTCCTCAGACTCGCGTTCTGGTAAGTTAATAGCAGAAGACTGAGTTTCAGAATACTTTAGAAAATGGGATCCCTATTTTTCTTTTCTCTTCTTCCTCCCCACCCTTCATTCAGTAAGGAATTGCAGATAACCAGAGGGAGGGGAGTGTTTCATGTATTTCCTTGTAAGTTGTTTTAAAGCTCAAGTAGTTTATCCTACTTCCATTTATTAAGACAAGACAGAGTCTAAGTACACAGAGACAGCACATATTCATTTAGCAGTGACAGGTTAACCAGGCTTTCTAAAGAATATTAAACTCTGTTCAATCAGTGTCATTCTCCAGGTCTTTGTTTGGTCCATTATGGGGAAGCTGAACGAGGAATTAAACTCCCACATCAGATAATAGTCAGTGGGTCTGATGTGAGAATTTCCATAATTTATCTGCCCAGGTGAAATTCCACCCAGGGCAGAGAAGCAGCCAGAGGCAGGCAAACCACATCAGCCTGGCATGAGTCTATTGAAGCCTCAAACAACACAAATGCCCCGGGCTGCTCCTTCCAAGGAGACTTTTTTTCTGCAAGACGTGGAATCACCTCCCTTCTGGAGAAGTTAATTGTGGTTGCACCAAAGGCCAAATTAATTTCATCATCAGCTTACAAATCAAAGTTGGGTCAATAAGGACCAATACACTACTTCAAATAATAAAATCCCTTACAAGGGGAGGAATTATTTGCCCTCCCTTTGAAGTATTTCTCTTGGGAAATGAAACGGAGAAGGGCAGAAAGTGACACCATCATCTATTTTATAAATTCTAAGTGTCTTTTCACATTCATAAGCCTTTAAGCCAGAGCTTCTTGGCTTTTCATGTTGTTTCAAAGGTGATTTGAAACTTTTCTTGTGAGCAT
Organism: Monarcha castaneiventris obscurior; assembly: GCA_026261815.1. Classification (NCBI taxonomy): domain Eukaryota; kingdom Metazoa; phylum Chordata; class Aves; order Passeriformes; family Monarchidae; genus Monarcha; species Monarcha castaneiventris. The sequence goes on from JAMPIT010000437.1 coordinate 6,137,233, forward strand.
GCTGCTCTTACTTTTGGGTTTCACCTATATATTTCTCTAGAAGTCCACTTTAACTCAGAACCTGGCAAGTAAATTAGCACTTATTTATTGAAACATGTGCATGAGCCTTAAAACCACCAGACAGTTGCAGCACAAACATCTGTCTTTTCAAAAGATAACACCCTGTCAAAATGCCCCCGAGCAGAATCTCTTCCCTTGGTTTGAAGTAGAAGCAGCAGCAGCTACAGTACTTAGAGAGCAAGTATTTTTGGAAAGATGACAGCTGGGTTGTCAGACATTAATGCTGAATTACACAATGCTTGTATGCTACAGCAGAGATGTAATAAGCAATTATTCTTACATTATCATATATAGGGCTGCCAAAGTTCTGTCTGAGAGGCAAGATAAAGGGCTTGGGGTCTGTACTGGTTCTATTGATGCTGGGGGGTTTCCATCAAATGATGTGAAGTCTATTTTCAGTCTTGTCATCTAGGGAAGTATCAGCTTAAACATCTGTCATGGCAAAAAGATATCAACGAGTGGCATCTCCAAGGCAGAATTATCCCCAGCATGAGGAAAGCAGGCAAGCTAGTTACTGTAACTGCTGCTGATCAGAAGTTAGCTTCTTCATCAGCAGATTTAGTACAGAGAGTAAAATCATATTTACTTAATCTTCAGTGTTGGAAGTCTCAACAAATTTCATTGTATTTCACACATGTCATTTTTACACAGCACTGTTAAAAAGATCACTGCAGTCTTCAAAGAAAGTAAGAGGTCTCTGGGTAGTATTTATTTAGATCTTTTCTCATCTGGAAAGAGAAAATAAAAGAACTCCAGTCAGGGAGAAGGATGAGCAAACATATTGAATAGCTTCTTTGTCAGAGAAAACAACCAAGCAAGCCTAGGGCTGGAAAAGAGATGACTCAGGGTGATTATGACACAGGTCTGTGCAATTATAAATAAAGAAATTAAGAGGAAGGGATTGTTCCCTGTTTCTCCAAATAGAAGAACAAGAGGACAGCAAATGGGCTGTTCAGGTTACAGGTTCCAAACCATCACAATGTCATTTTCCAACATCCAGTTAAATGGTTAGTTTAGTCAAACTAGTTCGTTAAACAACTAGTCAAATTCATGACTATGAGCCAGAAATATATTTGAGGTTAAAAGTCCAGCAGCCAAATGGATGGAAGGAAAAAACTCCATAGAGAACTTAGTAGGTTTAATTTCTGCCTCAGTTGCAAAGTCTTATCCTTGTAATTTTTCCCTAGGTATGCACTGCTGGAGAGTAGCTAAAGGCCCAGACCAGACCTCACGTGGATATTCTCATGCTCTAAATCACAAGGCTGGAAATTTAACTCATTCCAATTGTCAGGAACCCACTGAAGTCAGGTGACCCATGCAGATGTATTCTGAGGGCCTCTCCATATTTTTGACTCTCAGAGAAAAGGAAGGACCTTAGGAAAACAAAAAATATGAACAGAAAAGGAAGAAAAAAAAGTTTATTCAAAAGTCTTTTAATTACCTTAAGATGCCAGCTATTAGAAATTCTATTTGAAATATTTGTGTGGTTTTCAAGAGGCACCATTCAACAACTGCTGCATCTCACCTCCTGGCAAAGCTTAGATAAGGACTGTTCTCCCGACCTGACTTTGCTAAACTAAGGCAGGGTGCTATTTTCAGTCAGATTCCTCCAAAATGTTTTTTAGTCCTCATCTCACACCTCTGGTTTCTTAGATTTCTGCTCAGATTAAGCAGCAACTCATCTAGACTGGCATGAAAATAGTTGAATCCAACACAAATAAATAAATTGACAGTCAAGTTAAGAAAGATCAGTGTGTGTCCCTTTCCACTTGGGGACCATGCAACACCCAACTGCCCAGATATTTTGGGAAAAATGAAGGGATTCAAGCACAATAACTAAGCAGAAACATTACTTAGACTGTCAACTGAACTAAATGAGATTTATGCCATCTGAAGTCTGTTTTACATGGCATTAATACATAAATATCAGTAAGTATGTCACTGAGAGTCACTGAATATTGTTTCTCATGTTAAACAGGATCTGCTTGCTCTTTCATTTTGGAGAGACCAAAACCAGTGAAATTCTGCTCCACTTTCACTTTTCTGAGAGAGAGCTCTGTAGTGTAGGTGTCTGTCCAGCTGTGGAATTCAGATTACAGGTTCCTAATACCTCTCTTCCAGCACATCTGTTTTCCAGCTGGGCTCTGGCTTCATCCTTCCTCTGGCTGACCCACAGTTGGGCTGATAGCTGCCCAAGGACAGTCAGCAATGCCAAATACCCATTCAAGGGAGCCTCTAATGAATCCCCATTGTAATTCCATCAATTGTGCAAAGTCCATGCATTAAATGCTACTTGCCACACAGGTGAATGTTTTCTGGGGTGTGTATTTATTGGTAAGAAAAATTGACTAGCAGGGTACCTGAATTTTATTCACGCTATCTATTCATAGCACATAGACACATTCTACAATTGTAGTCACTATTAAGAAAAATCGACAAAAGGCTACAGCATTATCTGAGCTTCTCTAGCAATTTCCTCTCACACATTAAGCATGCCTTACTTTTCCTTTTGTTGTCCAAGGAAGTATTATTTGTATAATGTTCCACAGAGCTTTAAATAGTTCTCCAGACCATTTTTCAGATGAATTAAGAATAAAATTACCTGTTATTGAGCTACTGTTATTCCTTTGTTGCCTCAGATTCTCAGATTCATATGTGCCGGGGTGTAAAAAAAGTCCTCCCTAACTCCTGCAAAGCCCTCCAGGGAGTCCCTGTCACATTTAATCTTTCCCTGTCTCCCTGTTTCTCGGGGTGTCTTCTGAATAACAGCAGTTTGGTCTATTTTATTTGCTCTTTCTCTTACACACACCCAGTTGAAGAAAAGTAATTGAAACTCCAGCATCTCACCTTGCGGTATCTGTGTAGTTTGAACCGAGGTGTATCTAGAGATCAAATTTCTGCTTATCAACAGTATAAATGTGATCCTGAGCCTGGAGACATCAGTGAACTCTGCAGGAGTTCACTTGCTGAGCAGGTGTTCGTGGCCCATCACAGGGAGAGATTTGGGGTAGAAATAGCTTTTCACCTCTACAAAATTGCAGCTTTTTGCTGCAATTTGCACCTCTGGACCTACCAGTCAGTACAGTAACACCCAGGTTACTCTGAATGAGTCTGCCAGCCCAGGCTGAACACAATGCTCAGGCATCAAACAGATGTCTGTCTCCTTCCTGGATTTTGCTGTAGAACATAAACTGGTGATGCTGCAGCAGCTCTGTGTCTTGCTGAACTTGAGCCACAGCAGCTGCATCTCTTTCCATGTCATTATATATAGACTTCTGCCTTACCATCAGAAAATTCTTCCCATTTTTCACAAAACTGACCATTTGCTTTCAGCTATGCAATTTCTTTGTTTTTTTAAGTAGAAGCTTGACTTTTTTTTAATGTTAACTTCTAAAAATAAAAATCACCAGCGTGATTCCTACAGGAATAAAGCAGAAACAGGCCAGTCAGACCTCATCGAACAAGACAGTCTTCTGTTGAGATAAACAAACCTGCTCTTTCCCAGAAATTGAAATATCTCATGGAAAACATCCCTGCATCTGGAAACAGGTCTGAGCCAGGATTCATTAAGCATCTAGACTGCCTTCCAGAAGGGGGGCATCTTTTAGCCCTGGGAAAGGCTTTGAAGCACTTGTGGCTTCCAGGCAGCCTCTTCCTTGAGGCCCCTCAGCAAGGAGTTTCCTAGAGGCTGTGGGCCCTATCTGCAGGTGACCCCTGCATGGGGAGAACTGACAGAGCCCCCACCCTCTAAACCTGACCCTGTGTGTGGCTGTGGGTGGGGGAATTCTTTCTACTTCTCCTGGTGCCAGCTGAGGTGTCCCAGGTCTGCAGAGCTGGGAAATTATTGGAAAGTTCTTTGGACATCTGTCTGAGCTGCCCAGGATTTTGGAGAGCACCTTGAAAACATGTTTTACTCTTTCCATACCTTCATAGAGAAAAATTTGGTTCCACCAACTATTGTCTAATTTGAGGTCTTTCTATAAAACTGCTATGCTGGATGGAACAATTTTGGACCCTGAACTTATCAAAGAATTCTATTCCCTAAACATCTCCGGGGCTGAGCTGCTCTTGTTTGTAAGTGTGCTTACATCCTCTCCTTGCATTTCTATCGACAAAGACACATTTAAAACCTTAAACGTGATTTTTTTTTTTAACCTAATAATTGCATGTTAGGCTTCTGAAAGTCTTTTCCAGGGATTTATGCTTTAATTTCGTTCTCAACACCTCACTCTTATTAAGCAACAGTGATATTGGGATATTAAAAAGTTAATTCTGTGATGATTTTTACTAGTCCCATCTTCTTTCAGAACCTCACAAATTATCATTTTGTTACTATGATCTGCTGGAAACCTATTCTTAGCGTGAATGATAAGACAGGTGTTTGTCATTTTGAAGACTCCAGTAAAGGTATTTTAAGGCAGTACTTAGCAGCATAAATTAAGTGTTCTCTAATAATCTACATGAAATGTTCAAGAATATTTTCCATGCAATTATAAAAGTAGACTAGGGAAATTATCACACATTCTCAAGATTGGATTACATTTTTATATCTTATCATAGAGCAGTTAATTTCTGGCTGTTTCTTTCAGGACCTAACCCCAGTTGCTGGCTCTTTCCAGAGGCAGGACTTTGGACACAAATGGCACAGACAGGTAAGTCTTGGGACATCAGTGTCCCAAGCAGGTCTTGGGATGTTTGTCCCATGCTTGGGATCACTGTGTGGTGGGATGTTAGTGGTTCCAGAGGGGAAAAAAAAGAATCACAGTGAAACACCAGCCAGAAAATGGGTAATTAAGGGATGGAAATGCTCTCACGCTCCACCTCTGACTGCTGCACTTTCTCTGCAGTACATTTTCTTCTGCTTTTGCCCAACTCGTTTTGTGTTTTACTGTATCCAGTGAAACAGGTTTGAGTGTTTCCCTTGTGAAATCATAATGAAGCAACCACACAGCCTTGCTGTCAAATCCAATTTTTTTAAATTTTGCCTTGATTTGAACTCTCCTATTTACGCAATTCTTCACAGTTCTTTGTATTTTCCGTTCTAAGTATTTCCTGTGCAAACATGGCCTTAAAATATCTGCTGGCTGCTTTCCCTGCCTTATGTTTTAGCCAAGCTGTATCTAAATTACCTTGAATTTCTTTTTTTAGCTCATGTGAATGCTTACAATTCTTTGGTTAGGTTTTTTGTGGGGTGTGTTAATGCTGTGCTTGGCCACTCCTCTCACCACCAATGCCCTCTCTCCCGCCAGCAGTGGACTTCTGGCTCTGGGATGTCCAAGGGCAGCTGCTGGATCCCACCGTGAGGATTCCTGCTGAGCTCCTGTTGTGGAAGAGCTGCCATAGACAGGAAGAAAAGCTGCTTTTAAAGGTATGGAAGATAAAAAAGAGTAGCTGCAGCTCTGAGAAGCTCCAGGGTTCCTCTTGCTCCCCTAGGATAGATGATTTTACACACATTTTGTCTGGATGCCCATTTTTATTTTAGGCATTCCTTAGAACGGGGCCTCTTTTCTATTAAGAGATAATTTCTTATTGCAGTTGGTCTTTGATCTCCAAGTGGAGATCCAGGCACAAGTACAATTTGCAATTATTTCTTAACAGCAGAAATTACAATAGTAGTTGTGTTGCCTCTTTTAAAGTTTTGTCTCTGCTAGTGAATATCTGCAATTTGAGCTATTGTTCCTCAGTTGAAGGTGAGGGTTTTTTTACAATGAAGAATTCTAGTATCAAAGAATTGAAGAGTTCTTTGGGTAAACAAACCTCCTTTAATCTCCTTATCCTTTCACTTGGATCATTTCTTCACTATAGATCTAATAATTGAGAGGAAACCCATATAATATTTTGTTCTTTTAACTGACAATGAGGTCAACATAACACAGGTGGCCTTTTTCCTTCTTTGTCATTCATTTTGGGAAAGGTGTGGTGGCCAAATGACACTGCCACAGTCCAGAGTCCTAATGTCCCTAAGGGCAATGAGACAATGACCTCGCTTTCTTTGTCTAGCTGTAAAGTTTTAGAAGATTTGAGAAGATTTTTGTTGTTTTTTTTTTTTTTTAACTGCGTAACTACAGCTGACTAGATGTGTTTTCTGCCTGAGAAGCTGGGTTAGTATGTGGTGTAATATTGCTACATGCCTTTCAGAAAGTAGAAAGCCTGAATATTGTTGCTGTGCAGCAGAAGTGATGGGGTTCTTGAGAATATGAGTGGTGAGCAGTTACTCAGATTAACAAGCAGGATGTCTGCAGTCCACTAAAGAACATTGGCAATCACTCAGACACCTGAGCACTGCACAGGGAGGATATTCACACCAGAAAACGTTCAAATATATTGCTGAAAATGCATAACATCTCTGTGAATAAATGAAGCTCAGAATCATGCTTGGTGTACTCACAATCTAACTAGCAAAAGATTAAATGTGAGTGGGAGATGCATGACTTGAGATCTAATCAGTGGAAACACAGCAGAATGAAGGAGAAAGTGATTAAATGTGTAAAATAGGGACTGGGAACTGGATTTGGAGCTCTCAGAACCTTTCTGGGGTCTCTCTGTGCAGTGTTGCACTCACTGTGCACTGTTCTGCCTCAGTAAAGGGGAGTGGGTGGCAAATCCAGGCCTGAAACCCTGTGCCTGGACATACCTGAGCAAGCCAGTGTTTGGTCTTTTGTGATCAGAATTTACTCCAGGAACTGCAGAAGGGAGGAAAGGGTCCAAACCCACATTCCTCATTTAGCCCAGGCTCTATTAAATGGCCTCTCTGCATTTGCAGTTCCCTATACCTTGATAGATAGTTAATGTTTTTAATTATCTTCAACCAAAACAACCTGGCATCTTGATATGAACAACTTGTCAGGGCAGGTAAATGTACAGGGCTTCATAAAGTTGACAGTGGCTCTCTAGGCAGCAACTGCTCTTGATGGAAGGTCCCCAAACTGCTTAAGGTGTGTTTGAAATATTAAAATAGAATTGACTGCTTTGTTTCCTGGCTGCTCCAGTTTGAGCATTAGGTCACGTCAAAGTCAAAGTGTATTTTTTAATGATCAGTGCTAGCTGTGGTGCTGAACCTTGAAGGGATGATGTGGGAAAAGGGGGATTAGGACTAAATTGGTTTCTCTTTAGGATGCTGGGGAGAGAAAGGCAAGCAGGAACTAGCAGGTAGTGGCAATGATAATGTTCCATAGTCACTTTTCACTGTATCTCAGTCAGAAACAGAAACAAAATTACTTCATTGACACTAAACAGGTAATCCAGCCTCCATGCTTGGATTATTATAAATAATTAAGAAATATAATAATAAGAATACATATGTGTGAAAACTAATATTATTCACAATGTCTGGTCGGACTTCCGACCATTATTGGCATTGTGAAGTGTGTCCAAATTTGAGGTTATTGTCCTTAACTGGCCATGATTTCTTTCATCCAACAGCTTGACAAATGACACGATGGCAAGTTTTGGATAATTAAACAAATGTATATAAATTAATGCCCAGTGTCTCTCCATTCCACTGTTCCAAAAGACCTTTAACAAACACATTTTCAAGGAAATGATAACTTTCTTTGTGGTATGAGTAATGCAATATTAAGCATATACCTCAGCTCTTGAGTTATGGCTTCATCTTTGATGTTGGTGATCAAATATTCATTGCCTTGATTATTCAAATAATTAGACATTTTATCAGTTTCTTTGAAAAGCTCAGAAGTAAAGAGCCAAATCCCTTGAAGGGGGCTGTTCAATATTTAGTTTACTGTCAGCAGAAGAGTCATCAGGCAGGAGGATACTGCGACAGGGAAAAAAAAGTGTTTGTTGCAGAAAGTCTCAGATTTTCAAAGTGAATGCTTTACAACCTTTGCTGGGCTGTAGTTACTTCTTGCTAAGAAATTGGAGGCCAGATTCGCACCTGAGGATACTTATGACAGTTTCAGGAGATTTAATGGAAACAAAGCCATCCCTCACAGAGCTGATGGGTCTGCTCAAGCATCCATTCTGCTTTGACTTAAGTGGTGTTTAAAGACAACACCATGAGGAAATTCTGCTTCTCACCCTTGCAGAAGAGGTGGTGCAAGGCTTCTCTTTTTAGGCACAAAAATAGAATTAAAGATCATATATAATTAAAACTGGAGATGTAAACTCCTCAGTTTCTTTACGAACATCAAATAGTGGCACCAATGAAATCCCAATGTTTTTAAGGCTATAATTTACCAGTGGCATAAAAAGAAAAATTAATATTTAGATCTTTGTTATGCTTAATTGTTTCAAGCTTTCTGACCGCTGGGTGGATGTTGTGGAACATTAGAATAAAATCAGCTCGATGCTCATGCATAATGTGTGAGAACTTTTTTCTCTGCTATAATTTCTATTCTTTCATTCTAATTGTCATCAGCAGAGGATGTGGGCTGTAGCTGTCTTGCTAAAGAGAAATACAAATATAGTTACAGTATTTTTTGTTCAATTTATTCACCCGGGATATATACACCATGTAAAGTGGATCTCTAAAGAAAGATAGAGTATTTCAGTGTGTGTGCACTGTAGAAATGGGAGGTGTAGAATGTATGTGTGCTTTCTTGTTGAGAGACAAAGTATAAGAATGATTTCCATCCCTTTCTGCTACAGATTTTGGTTATGGCTCCATGCTCCAGATGCTTATGGAGGCATGCAGAAATAGATTCTCAAAAAAAAGTCAGAAATTGCTTGACCTAAATATTAATTATTTTACCATTTCAGTCATTATAAGTATTATCTATAAAAAAAAAGTTCACCATAAATGCTTCATAATAAGCATTATTAACTGTTACACCTATAAATCACTGTAGGTAGCATTTTATGTGCATAAGTTCATAACAAGTTTAAATGTTTGCGTTCACCATCCGTTGCAATGAATAATACAATGAGTTAAAACCAAAATTGTTTGGGTTTTTTTCTAACTTAAGTGTTTGAGGTGCTTTTATGCACATATGAATAGTTAAGTAATTTCTGAAGAAAAATATGTGCTATCCATCTTCAAGCACTACATTTTCAAGAGGCTTTTCCCTTCATACTGGATCAGAAACAGAAACATTGCAGCTGTTGCAAAGTAGTCAAGGAGAAAGAGGACAACTGGGAGCATTAAAAGCAGGCAAGTGTTTTTATTTTCATTTTGGTTTTGCTACCCTTCCAACTAATGACCTCTCTGGTTTCTTTCATTCAAGAATTTTTTATTCATATCGAGAGAATCCTGGGTTTCTATGAAACTCAAAATACTAAAATAATTCTTTAAGCAGTATATAAAGAATTCATTGTCTTGCAAAGGCCAAACAAGTTTGAGTGCCAGCAAAATAATTCACTGTCCTTCTCTGACGGACACTATCATTGTTGAGGAGGATGGGGTTTGCACAGATTTATTGCCAGCAAAATACCAGCAATGACTGACTGGTGTCCAGCTGGGCCATGGGCTGGAAGCACTGCATGAGAAACAGAAATCAGGAGTCAAGGGAACACATTTTGGAAGGGCTCTCCTGTCACAGGGCCCTGCCATTGGCTCTGCTGTAACAAATCCAGAGCCATGCAGTAGCAGTGTTGTCAATCCATAGCACTGTCCACATGGAACAGTCATGACTCCAGCTGAGGGTGTCCTCAGCTTTGGAGTTTTGTAAATGTCATTAGGAAGGGAGGCAGAGAATCGAACAGAGATTTAGTGTTCGTTCTTCGAGCAGCACCTGCCTAGGAGGTGGAAACAGAGGTTTCTCTGACTGCTTCCTCAGCAAACAACGAAAGGGATTTCTTAGGAGAGCCTGTGGATATCCAGTAACCAGAGAAGACCAAAGAAGAGGAAGGGAGCTCCACTGTCTCTGACAGCTCAAAGAAGTGGAGTGAAGAGCATTTGTACTGGTGAAGAACCCACAGAGGAGATGGGATTCTGCACAGAAAACACTAAATCTGACAGGCAATCAAGTCAACAAATCTAACATCTAAAGAAGCTTTCTGAATCCTTTCTCATTTTTCTTTCTTTTTGGGGGGTTGAGTGACATCTGAATAGAGTGAATTTGAAACTGAGCCAATGGCTGTGCCTTCCTATCCCTTGGGTAGTCCTTAGTCATGGCAAGATTTTACAGAGAAGCCTGCAGTAGTGAATATGAGCAAGAAATAGAGAGACAAATATTCTGCTTGAAAGCAGCCAATTAAATATGTAGCTTTTTTAAAGGGGAGATGTGAGTAAACAGAATCCTAAGCAGAAATTCAATATATTTTTGTATTATTTCATACAACAAGATGTAACCTTTATAGTTCTCCAAGTGTTTAGAAAGCTGGATGCGTAGTTCTGGAACAGACCTTGTCCTAGAGAAACTGCTGAGCACAGCTTTTATATTGTTGTATCAATGCAATTTATTTACTGTGAAATGTTCACATTATTGAATCCTATTTTTCTCCCAGCTGGTCATATCATGGAAAGCAAACCATCCAGTTTAAATAAATAAAACAATACCATTGTGCTGGTAAGTCAGAAGATAGCAATTCTGTGTAATGGAAATGCAAATATGAATGCAATTGTTATTTCATGGCTAAATGGAACTTGCAAAAGGGTGGTGCAATGTTTTTCCCCTCTTTTGTTCATCTCATCATCAGGTCACACACTAACCCATCCTTCATTCACCATATTCCATACATTTTAGTGCACTTCTGTTGGGGAAAAATGGTATTTCAAAAGGGTGTATGAACATTTCTTTTCTGATCTAATAGGCTGGTCAGCAGAGGTTGAGGTATCGAATTACCCAAGGTCTCCAAAAGTTATTTCATAGACACATCCTCTTTGCTGAAGATTACTTCAGATAATAGCTGTTTGCCTGTGGGTCTCTTTTTCATGTTGGAGAGTATTCTCAGTACAACATCCTTTTAGGCAGCTCTCAGCACTCCAAACAATAAGCTACTCACTCACTCTGTCCTTCGTCTATATTTGCACTCATTAATTTAAGAACAAATGTGTAAACTGTCTTAAATTTCCAATAAACATTCTTATTGCCATATTTTTTTAGCACTCTAAAAGATGGTGAATATTTTGGTAACTTTTTTTATTGTTGAGTTTTTTTTTTGCTTTTCTATGAACACAATGAATTTTAGAATGGTCTGGGGTTATGAGAATCAGAGGATTGCAAAGTTAAAAGTAGGCAGAGGGAGAACACAATTAGTGAGGGGCAGGAGCTGAAGGCTCTCTGCTGGGCAGATTTCTGAACAATGATGCAATGCAGAATGAGGAACAGAAAGCCTGGGTTTAATGGCTCTCATATTAATCCTCCTTAAGTACTTCTAATATGTGCATTGTCCTTGAAAAGAGGGGCCTGTGTACAGAACATTCCCCTCCTCGTCTGTGGTGTGCCGCTCTCAGGGACGTGGGAGATGCACTCGGAGCAGCAGTTGCCTTTCTGGTGCTTATCCAAGGCAACTGGAACTGTGAAACTTTTGAGGATCACCTTTCACATTAAATCTGTTTTCTTCAGGAAATAAATTCTCACTTCAGCTTGGCCTGTGCTATATAAGTATACAAATCAAGAAGTGTTTCTGATTGAAAGGGCACATAGAGATTGCTCCAGGCTACTAATACCATCCTTGTGTGAAACAAAGAGAGAGAACTAAGAGGGGGCTCAAAAGCGATAATACACACAAAAAAAAGTGCTATTTTTTCCAAGACAGCACACCTTCATCACCACTTGCTCAGAGAAATAGTGGTTTCTTTATATTTTAGTGGCACTTGCAAGGATTCCTGCTAAAAGATGTAAAAGCAGGATTCAGTACCTGTATTAAGACTACCGTATTTGAAAATAAGCTGATGAAGAGCTCAAAAATCTGGATAAGAATGGCAAAATATTTATATTTCAACACAAAATTAATGCTGCAATGGAAGAAGAAATTTCAAACTATCTTCTAACCAAGTACTTTTGCAGCCTTATCCTCAATATCTTTGAATCTGAACTTCATTTTATCTTCCAGCTGAGTCTGATTCAATTCTCCCGTAAAGGACAGAAAAACTTTCCATTAGTTTCAGTGTGGGCTAAGTGAGGTGTCATGGACAAGGTGAAACAGATAAATGAGCATTTACAGAATCAGGGATGAGCATTCCCGAGTCACTAAGGGATGGTGTGGTAATATATAGTACCCTATGGGAATGCTGTGCACCTGGAGAATGATTTTCAAGAGGATGTGTCCTACCTTACAGCTGGGACTGAGGTCATCACAGTGAATTGTATATACACAGCCTTGCATAAACTACCCCACTGCACCACAAAAAGTGGGGTGCACGAGTCTGTGCTGGGTTCTGCATTGCAGAATGAAGCCTGAACCATTTCAACATCCTCTTGGCCCAGGAGAATATCTACAAATCTGAAAGGTTAGTTTGAAATTCAATTTGTCCTCTCTGTTCTATAAAAGTATTTCTCAAATTCGGAGTGGTAGAACCAACTATGTAATAAGGCACTTCTCTTTTCATACTTTTAAAATAATACTTTCCCAAGTTATAGGTAAAAAGGTTTTTATCTGCAGGAGATAAGGGTAGCAGATTGTCCAGTAATATGGATCATTTTTCTTGCCTGTCTGAAATTTTTATTACAATGATAGATCCTTCACAGAGCAAAGAAAACGGCAGGGAAAGCATTGACAGCATTCTCCAGTGCCTGCTGAGGTCCTTAGCCTTTAAATATTTCAGGCAGCATCTCTGATTCAGAATGAAAATGGACAAATGAAAACATGAACTGAGTTCTTCAGGATGGGAGTTGCGGGAAGAGCTAGAGATGAGATTTATCAGGGTATGGAATAGGTTTCTAGTGAAAAGTTATGGCAAATTAGCCTGAATATAGTACTCAGATATATGGCAGGAAGCAATTCCAGAGAGTTATGGCAATAAGCAAAGTAGCCTCCAGGTCTTTTTCATCTGGACAGTTTGGGAATGAGTCTGTGATTGGTTTCTCTCATGGCACAGTCTGCAGCTGGTAAGCAAGGAGGGGAAAAAAGTCAATATTATTTTTTTAAAAGTGTTCCCATTATTTTGCTCTGTGGCCAGTACTCATTACTGTGTAAGTCAAGTTCCCACTTACTCTATAGCACCCTGGAAATAATTTCAATTGTAGAAACAGCCAATAGCCTCTTGGAGGTGGTGGCAGGAAAGTAGGGAGCTAGAATCAGGAGGGAAAGGCCAAATCTGCTCATTTCATCACTCCCCCCACTGCTATAAGAGCACTCAGCTCAAGAGAACATTTTTTTCAGGCCGTGTTCAATCTGCCACAGTTTTAAAAGTCTCATGTGATGGGGAATATTTTCTCACCACTTACTGGGAAGTTGGAGTGTGTCAGCTCCAACTAATAAATATCTGGTTTGATGGTGACATTTACAAGTCTCCTGCTCCACTGAGCTGAGTGCACAAGTTAACAGCTCACATCCCAAAGTCAGTTCCTTAATTATCTTGTCCTTCCCCCAAAGATTTGTCAGGAATTCATCTGATGATGTCCCAGATGGATGTGCTACACCAGTGAAGCAGGTTTTGCCTTCAACCTGGGTTCCTGAGGATGCCTGGCATGGCAGGAGGAAGTGACTCAGCAGTTGTTTCAGTGCTTGTTCCTCCAACCCCCACAAGATCTTCCTTAAAATGCATTTGCTTGAGGGTTATTCAACTTTTTCATCACACATTCAACAGAAAGAAAGAAGAAAAATCTTCTCTCGAACAATGTTCTGTATTATTGAAGGCAGTTTGGGGAAAAGATCTTGTATCTAGGACAGGGTAGAATATAAATTAACAAGGAAAGGACACGAGGATGTTTAACACAGTGTATGGAATCCAGGATTTATTCATAATTAAATTCATGCTTCTTAAAGAGACATGGACTCTTTCTCCTTCACAGATTTTCCACTGAAAATTTCATATTAGCAGTCACGAGACAGGGAGAGAAGAGGCCAGAAGATCCTATTGCTCTGTAATTGCACCTATTTTTCTCTCTCCTTCATGAAACATTATAGGGAAAAAAATAAATATAAATTTCACACTTGTGGAATGATATCTTCTTTATATGCAGAAATTAATTATAAACCTTCCAAAGTAAATCGTTATGATCTCATCAAATTACTGTATTAAAAATCATCATAAAAATATCTTTTCATGTGAAACTCTCAAATATATGAAATGTAAATTAATTCTCAGAAAACCAGCCTGAATGAATGCATTAAGCCTATTCCGTGGGTGGTTATACAGACACTTTGAAAATTTTTTGTTCATATCTTCAATCACCTACAGTGGCACAATAGTAAAACCCTCAAGCTCTCCATCTTATTTGCTGCAACCATGGCACAAAAATTAGACAGGAGACTTTGGAACAAAAATATTCTGAGATTTCATTAAATTGTTCTATTCCTGAGCACCTGAAGTAAAAAAAAAAAAATTCCATAAAATATTCAATATGTTCTTTGACCAAGTAAATGTTTAGAGGATAAGAATTGCAGAAGGGATCATCTCTATTTTCCCTGAGAAAGCTATACAGCATACATAAAAGCAAGGTGAACAAATATGTACTAGAACAAATCCACAAAGTGTCTGAAAATACACTTTCCGAGAAGATTTAATACTTTATCTAAAGGTAGGCAGGTATTTCAGACAGAGGCCTGTTGTTGTTTTCATTAACTTAAATGATGGAAGATAGTACTCATGTAAAATTTACAGTGTCCATTAAAACATCAAGGGTAAAAACATTCTCGAAGCCAGGATTAAGATTCAAAATGACCTTGATAAATTGGAAAGATGCTCAAGATTCAACGAGATGACAATGGGCAAGTGGCAATGTCCTATTCAGCATCTCAAGAGAAGAACAGAGCTGAAGTGCCTGTGAACAGTGCAGGACTGTGGCAGAAGTGCAAATCTCATCTGGCTGTTTGGTAACACCACTGGCATGTATAAAACATGGGAGGTTATTATTCTTTGGTGCTTGACACTGATAAAAGTCTCATCCAGAGAACATCACTCAGGACTAAAGTATCTTGACCAAAAAAAAAAAAAAAAAAAGCTAAACAAAAACCAGAAAAGCTGTAGATAAATTGGCAGGAGTTGAGAAGCATCAGGAGCAGGAGTTTTAACAAACATCTCTGCATAAAGATAGAATAAATTGTAGCTTTTGTTTGCTTGTTTGTTTCCAAAAAAGAGAGACATAGAGAAGAAGAAGAGAGAGGGGGATAATGAGAGTGAGAGTATGTTTTTAATCTATACTCCATTAAATATCTAAAGATGCAACTGAGGACAAACCAACCCCACAAGACTGAAGATTGTGAGGTGTTTATTTTGCTTTGAAGATATATAAAATGAGTGTAGAAGCTTACAGCCACAAGTGCAAGATACAAACTAACTCAGTCTTTGCTCAAGATGTAGTTCTGTACCATTTTTTACTTCTGAGAAACACAATGGTACTCATGCAGAGCAACAAGGAAGCAAAACAGTGGAACTGACATTAATCATACATTATTCTCCACTTCAAATGTCCAAAAAATTATCTACATTATTCACCAGGTTTGACACTTGCCATAGTAGTCAAACAAAGACTGTTCTTTCCCTTTTGTGACTCAGCCTACAAAAGCGCTCTCATTTCTAAGGACAAGACACCAGAATGAAGATTGCATCCACTTTCAAACAACAACAGCAAGCTCCATACAATTCTCTCCAGCCTTTCTTTCCTACACTTCTGACACAAAATATAGGCTAAGAACTTTTAGATGCTGAATCCCACATAATGCTGTTAACTGCAATAAGTATCTCTGCTGACATATTTTAAGGCATTTTCAGTCACAGTTAAGGCAAGCAGTAAGCATTAGATTGGAAAAAAAATACTTGAGTTAACATTCCAAGGTGGGGTGTTTTTTTCATTTTTCAAAAATGTCTGATTTGTGTATTTAATAGTAGAATTGACTAAAGACTGGAAAACTTGTATCCTCGGTGGTGGAAATGTAAATGGTACTCATCTTTAGATCTAAGCAAACAAAAAAATATCATTCCTATGGGCTCTCATAATTAGATTCTTAAGGTGGATTTTTGAGCAAAATATTAAGCACAGATCTGCTTTAGTAGCTGTCATAACCACTGAGTGCTAAGGCAGAAGCTGTTTAAAGGATACAGAAAGCATTTAGGAATTTTGGTCTTAATGAAAAGTTATGGGATTGACAACCTAACTGCCATTCCTCTGGAAATATCCCTAGTGGATATTCCCTCGTGGAATTTTTGAAAAACCCCTCCTGGGTGTTTCAGTGGTTTATACAGTGCCTGTTTGGACTGAGCAACTTCAAGTTCTTTGTTAATTAATCTTTTCAGACACATAGAATGAGTTTTTGCAACCTTGGTTTTACTGAGCATTAACTCCAAGCAAGTGGCATGCTGTTGGTATAAAAGAAAAGGTAAGACTGGGAAGCAGTTTTCCAGAAAATAAAAAATTTCTGGAGAGGAAAGAGAATACTAGGGAGTGATTTTTGCCTAGGGAAATTAAATAATGGGAAGTTATGGGGAAATGTTGAAGGATGAATGACTCCATGGCAAAAGAGAATAAAATCACAGGATACAGTCACAGCTTCCTTCTGAAATACACTTCCTGCTTCAGTCACAGCTTCCTTCTGAAATACACTTCCTGCTTCTTTCTTCTGCCCAGGAAAAAGCTATAGTTTAACCAGAAATTAAACTTACATAATTTACATGCCTCTTGCATCGAGAGAGGTCCAAGCAGTATTTATACTGCACATGCTGATATTTTATCCTGCCTGTGCTATTCATTACCTTCATCACCAGGGCACAGCCAGAAGTACTAAAATACAAGGTATTCAGCCTTCTGTGGGTCCTTCCTCAGAGTAAGGGTCTGTGTGTTATTTAATGTCTGATCCCAGTCCCTGGTGCAGCCTGGCCCATGCTGCTGATCTCAGATGCTGGGGGTTAGGGATGGCATTTCCTGAAAGGAATTTCTGCCCAGTTTGGATGTGGATGAAAATTTTCTACAGATCGAGTGCTGGATATCCCTTAAAGGACTAAAAATCCCTTAAAGAACTAGAAATGTCTCTCCTGAGCTTTCCTTGCCTACATTTATTCTCTTTCCTTCTTTTATTTCTATTCCTTTTGCTTTTCTGTTGTCTCTCACAGTCGCAGAGCTGGACGATCTCCCATGGCAGGCACAGGCTCTGAGCAAAGCACACTGAATATTGCAGTGTCTCTATTGAAATGACTCCTAGTAACCAAAAAAATACACCTAAGGAATGTCATTGAAGCATCTCTCATTCCTCCCTGGATCACTGTAGAGCAGACCTGCCCATAATACTGGGTTTCTTCATAGCAATGTCTGTGGGCAAATCACATATTAAAAAGAAAAGCAGATTTTTTTAAAAAAACCCCACAATAAATATTAAAACAAGCAATTAAAGAAACAATAAACTCTTCTCTCAAAGAAACAGTTTTGGGAACAAACTTCTTGGAAGCCTCCCTGTGTTAGTCAAGTTTCTCCTGAAAGAAGACTTTGAACAAGGTACAACAATCTTGCCTTGTTTCAAAGTTTTCCTATAGAAAACACATCACTTGGTCTTGTTAAAGTGTCTAGTTCAGCATCTGCAGAAAGAAAGTGAAGCCAAGAAGAATAGTAAACAATTCCTTTCACACCAGGTACTGAAATAGAGATCTCTTGTTGAATTAGATAAAGCAAAAGTGCAACTGGGGTGTCAGAGCTGCTCCCAGCTATCAGTCGTCCCCAGCCACACACCCCACAGTGCATGTTCAGTGACAGCCTCTCACAGGGCACAGGCAGAGCAAACGAGGCTGTTTTGTGAATAAAAATCACCCTCAGCACTGCCCATGCCTCACCTGAAGCAAACAGAGCTGGTTTTGCTGAGATGCATATTCACTCCCTTTGAGCTCTTTCCTAAGTCACCTTCTTGACCCTGCTGCATCCTGCTAGCCATTCCCACTCCTACGCTGTGAAAAGATGGGGAAAATCGTAGTGGCTAAAGCAAATTCTGTTCTCAGCTCTGTCCAGCACCACGTGTAGGCTTCATTTAAACCTATGTTACGGTGATATTTGGCCCAATGTTTTCATGGTGTTTATTTTCTCCCCCTTGGCCAACTGGAGCTCCAGTGGCCTCTGTCCAGGATTCTCTCCGTTTGTTCACCTGCTTCTGCCTCAAACACCTGGGACATCAGCTTTTCAGAGAAAGTGCTCTCCTTTTTTACATCTGCTCTACTGTAGGACCATTCAAATTATGTGAAGTGAGATAGTGGCAGATAAATTGAGAGTTCAATTGACTGCTTCTCTTTCCTTTATTTTGTATCTTTTCCATTTTTGTGGTTTAAAAAATATGTAAGTATCACCCAGAGCTTGAATGTCACCCTGCTGAAGAGGAAATATTAGCAAATACTGTGAATTTAGGCACTTAAGCAGAGCATTTACAATAACACTGTAATGTCTGAAGGGACATACTACAATTTTTAGAATTAGTGAGGATAATTAAAATGTTATTTTAAACAGGCTGAAATACTAATTATTGCTTTAGCTGAGATTCCATTTATAGCAAGCTACATTTAACATCTCATTAAGAAAGCAAATGCAAGAGGGATCATTCATATCTACTTTGTTTGTGGGGCAGCAGTAAATTCAATTTATCATAAAGGTATTCAAATTAATACAAAATGAGCCAGTACATTTAGCAGAAGAAAACTTCTTGTCTTTTCTGAAACTCAAAGAAACCAGAAGCAAAGGAAAAAACAGTAAGGAAAAAACTCTATTACAGCTCAAATTCAAGGCAGCAAATTACAAGATTTTACTCTCTACCCAAGACAGAAACTCAAATAAATAAAAAAATGAATATCAACAAGAAAATCTGACACAGGTTGCCACTTCTTTCCCCATCCACTAAACTATATCATCCCTTGTGCTTTGATGAATTTAAGGATCAAACCAGTTTTCTTTCTAACCTAAAGAAGACTGCCTGTAGAGCAGGGAATATCTGAGATATTTGACAGTTCCCCCCATGAGTTGTACCCAAATATTTTTGCCTTGAACAAGAGAGTACTGGGAAGAGCGAGTTTATGGAAGTAATTACAGAATATTGCAGTTTCTCGCTCTTCCAACGGCAGCTTAACCTGCTCCCTGCAGGATTCCTGTTTACTCGAGACCTCTGAGGAGCTGGATTACTCGTGTCAGCAGGAGTTAAAGATGCTTAAGGACAGGAAGAACAGAAAATCTCAACCTTTGCAAGCCAACCTCATCTGCCTCTCAACCAAGACTTGCCCAGATTTTATGGCCTAAAGACCCAGAGGGGACTCCTAGCATGGAAACTAATGTCAGGGAAATAGAAATCCTTCCTAGCAGTATCCCAGGGCTGTGCTGCCTAGAAATCTTTACCCTTATTGAACCAGATTTCCTTGGGAGAGTTCTGCTCCCCAAATAGCCTACTCCATCTCAGATGGGAACTCAGAACATTTGGGAAGTGCAGCAGGCTGTTCTTTCAAAGGTTGTACTCCAAAAACTGTTGCTTTTTCTTGAATGTTTCCTGCAAATCCCATGTCACTGTTCAAAAATCTTTCTGTGCAGCTGATCATGATAAATTCCTCCCAAAACTTCTACTGTTTTCTTCCTCCTGCTCCTATTCTTTTGCTGTTACTTGCTGCCTGTCTTGTTCCTGGCTTTGTGGCAACCATGCACCAGTCACCTCTTGGGGTTTTCTTGGGGATGTATCTTACTGCCATTTAATTTTGGCTTTTGAAGTACATACCTTAGATTTGATAGAAACTCAGACCAGCCAGTGTTTCAGGGGAAGAGCTCACTGGATAGGGCTTGAGTCTTCAAAGACCCAGATTCCTCTCCTGTCTCCAGACCAGGCACACTCAGCAGCTGTGGATAAATCATATGTTTACACATTTGGCATTAATTTTCAAACCATTTTTAGATTAAGATCATTCATTCCCATGTGCTTGTATAGAACCTGCTACACCGTGGCCCTGATTTCACTTGAGCTTACTGCTGTTTGAAGGAATAACTACATTTTGGCTGCAATCAGTAGGACAACTGTCAGTTCTTATTATGCAATAATAAAATTGAATCTTATACTATACATTTATTTCTTAGCTTATTTTTTTAAGACCTAGTCAAAATTATCTCCTTTTGTAGTGTGTAGAGGAAATCTAGCAAACAACCCCAGTTTTTTAAAACCAGGGGAAGTGGGAGGTGTAAAAAAAGAAAGTGATGTATGTTGAGACAAGGAACCAGGTTCATTTGCTTATTCTTGGGAGAGTGCAGTAGTGTTCTTCCAGGTTTAGAGATTATTTACTTTCTGAAATATGTTTTAGAGAGTGTATTATGGTCATATTCACAACTGGCCTCAGAGAAGGACATGGACTTGGAGCTTGTTCAGGGTAATTTAATCAATCATACAAAAAAAGCAACAGCCAACCATTATGGCCCAAGTCAATACTAAAATGATTTCCCAAAACTCATTTCAAAGTCACTTCCAGGAATCAACTGGTAGCTTCAAAACACTGAGGCTCAACGATAAATTTAATTTTCTCTAAAGTCTGTAATTGAGCTTTTTTTTAAATAAAAAATAAGATTTGTTGCCATTTCCTTTAATAAAATACTGTGCTTTGGATGGCATATCGTGTTCCTGGTACATCCTCATTTTTTAATGTAAATCAATATATTTTGTACAGTTGGTACCACCTCATAGTGACAAGAAATACTAACACAGCTCATTTTGTACAGGAAAAACAAACACATGGCATATATTTAATCTGCCTGCCTACCTACCAGATGGAGAAAAGAAGGGCCAAGACACTGATGGAGTAAGTGTTTAATCACATCAGCTTGGTGGCTTACTTAAAAACACAAACAAGTCCATTTGCACCTTTGGGAACTCACCGTGTTTTCTCCCAACTTCTGAAAGTGCATGGTGGTTAATATTCTATTTACAGATAAGACAGATATGTGGTATGATCATGAGATGAGAAGGAAATAGCATCTCTGTGTCTAATGGTTCACCTGGATACCTGTATCATAATTACTTGAGAGCTAAACTGTTCCATTTCATGCACTGAGAATACATCTGATTAAAAATTCGCATCTTTTGATGAATTTTTCTTATAAGTTGTGCAAATATATCACAAATAACTCACAGAAATTTCATGGGCAGCATCACTTACTTCATCAAGATGTTTATTCAGGTACAGCCAGTGCATATTTTGACACTTTCTCCTTCACAGGATAAGGATTTGCTCAATGACAAAAGGTGTACCAGATTTTGTCTCATTTTTGTGTACTTCAGTTCCTGTTTAAATCACTGAAATTATTCTGTGGGATAAAAGGATACCCAGAGGAGCAGAGAATGGCAAATGTTTGTCTCAGAATACTCGGTGTTGGTGTGGGAGGGGGCACAGATCCTGTAGCTCAGCTGACTTGTTGATATTTGTCTGGAAAAGGGGGCAAATTCCACTCTTGCAGGAAAGCAGAGTTACTCCCTGTCTGGTTTGTGTCACTGGGTTGTCACTGATGTCAGCTACCTAAACAATCCTCACATGCTCTACAAATCAGAGAAATTAGACTCAAGGGGAATATTGGGGAACAAAAAGAGGAGAGAGATGTATTGGAGGGAGCAGTTGGAATCATAAACCAAAAAAAAACCCCATATATTTTTCCAGGACTGTAGGAATGTCAGTATTTCTGTGTCTCATTAAATGTGTCCGGGAACATCCTGCATATTCTTAAATTCCTCTGTTGAATTATGGATTTTGTCTGCCACTTCTTCCCTTCTTTTATTTTCTGTCTTATTTGGTTTTGGTTTGGTTTGGTTTTTGTGGGGTTTTGGTGGGTGATGAGAGGAGAGAAAAGTGAGAGAGAGGATAGAAAAAAGAAAAAATCTTCAATGATCCATTAAATGTATTACTAATACAGTGAATATATATATATATATATATATATATATATATATATAAAAATAAAAGATATAGTAATACAAGAAGATTACCATAAACTCTACACATACCGTTAACTCCAGAAAAAAAAAAACAAAATTAAAAAAAGAACAAAACTTTTTGCCTGTTTTCTTAATTTTCTGGGGTTCATTTAGACAAAAAAAGAAACAGAATCATATGGAAATATGTAAATAATGATACCAAAAATAAGCTGCAAATTAAAAAACAAAACCTTTACAGCTACTTACCCAAGTATTTGGTGCATTTTATTTTGCATAGTCTGTTAATAAGAATTGGTTTTCAACAAAAATGGTAATTTAAGCAGAATTTTGAGGGCTGGTGTAGAAACCCCTGGGTAAGGTTCTGTGGGCTTTGTTTTGCAGACAGTAAACCAGACCATCATCATTGTTGCTTCTGGCCTCACATCCATGAGCCAAGGAATCACAGTGATGGTGCTGCTGCCAAGTCAATTAGCAGCACATAAT
This sequence comes from Monarcha castaneiventris obscurior, assembly GCA_026261815.1. NCBI lineage: Eukaryota > Metazoa > Chordata > Aves > Passeriformes > Monarchidae > Monarcha > Monarcha castaneiventris. The sequence continues at coordinate 6,159,700 of JAMPIT010000437.1, forward strand.
CCAGGAGAAAGAATTAATTATCACATATTCACCTTCTGCCTTGACGTCTGTGGAACTTTCTCTTGGGTCATTTACCTGTGCTGGATTCTTTGGGTGTTTCCCCTAAATCACCTCAGCTCTGGCCTCTGGATTCAGAAATCTAGAAGCAAGATCTTTGGCTCTCTTAAATTTCTTCACTTGGATAATTTTGCTGATGATAGACACAGGTATGTAAGGATTTGACACTGAGTTTTCTCCTCCATAGCTATGGATATGTGGGGCAGGAGGTTGCTGGGACCAAGTGAGCAGCTCCAGAATCTTGCTTGGACCTCTGAGAGACCTCTCAATTTCTTATTCCAACCTCCAAAGAAAAAATTATCCAGTGCTCCTAAGCCTGGGCTTCTGGTGAAGACAAATTTTTATGACTTTTACTATTCATAGGGCCACCACAATTTTTTCTCTTCAAAAGAAGCATTTTTTTTTTTGTTCTTTATGGGTTTTGCACAAAGCTCCCTATGGTGGGCTCAAGCAAAGTGAGGAGCGAGCAGGGTATGCAAGGGTTCTGTCCCCTCTCAGATTCAATAAATGGATCTATAACAGATGGCTAATTACAAAGATAACTATTAACCAATCCTAGTAATGCTTAGCTCTTCCAAAAACATCATGAAGGGGTATTCTGGCACACTGTGTTCCAGCACTGCAACTGAAGTGAGCCAAACATAGTCTGCCCTAGGCTGGTGCAGAGATTGAAAAAACAGAATATTTGTGTCCTGGTGGCTTATTTTGATTCTCTCTAACTGTGACCCTTTATCAGCCATGGAGCTTTACTCAAGACCAGCAAGGGCTGAATAATTGGATTTTCTTGGCAGGTAACCTTTCTTACTCTGCCAATTAATCCAGAAGAATAAAAAAAGGGCTACTGATCTCCTGTGAGAAGAAACAACTAAGTGATCAAAGACTGGATTCCCTCTCCCAGCACTCCTGCCAGTGACTATGTGTGATGCATATGTGGGCATACTGCTCATGCACCATAAAAGGGCACATCATTGGGTTTTTCATTCATCTGGAAGTCCAGTGTGAGCAACTGGGGTCCTGGGTATTCATAAATACGGAACAGATGCCCAATATAATCAAATTTAGCCTGAAAAAATCTGGCGGAGCAAAGGAAACTTGTGTGGTAATGGAATACGAAAATCTTAAAAAGTGTGCTGTGATGGACAGGCTACAGTTTTTCCCTGTGCTCTCTGGCCAATTCGTCTTAAACTCTTTCCTGCAGCTCCCTGTGTTCCACAAGATTGTCTCCCCTCTCCTTCCCCTTCTCCTGCTCCCACAGCTTCTGATCTAGGTACTATTTACAGAGAGGGAAATACAGATGAGCACCCTCTTAAACAGATGGGAATGTTGGCTGTGGACTGCACATTCCTGGAGGAGCAGAGCAGCCCTTGGATGGCTGCAGAGAAGGTGTGATGCCACACTCTGCACAGGGCAGCAGCTGAAGGCTGCTGGGGGCTGTATCCCATTCCCAGGATCATCCACATCTCCCCAGATGGTTCTGTTCTGGGTGGCTCACAGCCCTCTTACCCTTCGGAGTAAACCCACCCTTTAGTCAGTGACTTCTGCATCAGGAAGATTTGGAGTTGTTTTGAGGGAGCCAAGGCACTTTTGAAGTGAAGGCAGAGATTCTTATTCTCCATGTTCCTGAGCTCTGGAACAGGGTCAGCCATAGGTGTCCCCTGTCAGCCATGCACGGCACAGCTGATAAATAGGGTTCCTTCTCTCTACCAAGAGGCTGTTCATTTACGTGCTGCCTGCCCCAGGGAGCAAATCTGAGCCATCCAATTTGTCCACCTCACTGCACAGGGAACCCTGAGCCCTAATATAGTTTTGTGCTTACTCCTGGCAGCTGTGCTCAGAAAGGCAGGAGCTGCAGAGAAAAAACCAGTCACTGGCTCTGGCTGAGCCTGACATCAGGAAGAGGAGCTGTGCTTTGGATTCTCCGTTACTGATCTTCAGCTAATGTAAATCAACTTGATTCTGCTGGCATCAGTGGAAATGAGCTGATTCAGGCCATTTATAGTTTCTTCTTGTTTACTTACTGCATCCTAATGACTGCCAGGCACAAAAACACCTGACTGAGGACGTTAGACACAAAGGCTTTATACCCTTAATATTTTGTTCGGTTAAAGACTAACAAAGACAAGTACTTTAACTTCTGATGAGAAAGCCAGGCCCCTGAACACTTAGCTCTAATAAGGTGCTTTTCAGTTTCTAAGTGCTTTACAAACATTAATTAATTATTCCTTTCAACAACACTTGGTTATTTTCAGTTACTAGAGTGCATGTTTACCGAGTTAGCTCCATTCGTGCACAGCACATTGTTGGCAGCAGGCAGGAGCATAAATTGATCTATAACCACGCTGTAATTTGCAGCAGATTTGCTTGACCAAACACCATCAGTGCAGCTCCAGAAGCAGCTCAGAGGAGTGACCACTCCTCCCCGTGTCCTATGGTGGGGATAACCTTTACCTTCCCTGCTACACTGAGCGGAAACAGAGAATCTGTTCGCTGCACAATTTAGCTAATTCCACAGAAACATATGTCAGACGGGAGCTTCACACAGCTGCAAAAAAGTAGCAACAAATGTTGTATGTGTCCCACAGAAACACCCACTACACTACAGAAATGACACAGAGAACAGGCAGATTTCTGGTAAGTGAGGTTGCCACGGTGAGGCAGCAGAATTTCCTGCTTGCAGCAGTTATTAAAGATACTAAATGTTTCTCGTCTGTATCAGGAAGCTGATAGTATCTCAAAAAAACCCAATCCCTTACCCAAAAATCAGCCAACCAATCACAGAAAAGAAGCATGACATATTACCATGCTAACATAGCCAAGGGGAGATGGAGGATGACCAGAAGGCAGGAGCTGGAGTCTCACATCATCGCCTCAAAATGAGGGTGGTACAGGTTGCCCAGAGAGGTGGTGGCTGCCCCATCCCTGGAAACATGCAAAGCAGCTTGGTCAGGGCTCTGAGCATCCTGATCTAGTGGAAGGTGTCCCTGCTCATTGCAGGGGGTTGGACTAGATAACCTTGAATGTCCCTTCCACCCCAAACCATTCTATGATTCTATAATTCTCTGCTTCTCTGCTCCTTTGATTCAATGATTCTATGATCCCTGCCCTGTTCAAGTCACACCAAAGACCAGACCCACATCTTGGCTTTCTAGAAAAGTAACCTTAGCCACTGAGGTCTCATTTATTTTCCCATCCCTGTCTCTCTCTCCCCTTACACCACATGCCAAAGGAAAGCAATGCTTTCTGGCAAAAGTGTTGTCTGGATCTGTGTGTTTCCACTGGAAATGAGGATTTCAGTGAACTGTGACAGATAATAGCAACTGTTACCATGGGCAAGACCTCTGCAATAGAAAACGAGGTCTTGGGAAGTGTTAAGCTATCACTTTTTAATTAGACACGCCCACAATTTTTCCAGGGAACAGACTCCTGACATAAAATGCTGAAAAGCATCAAGCTTATCATGACCATCAGAAGAAACCAGGCGCAACCTTCTTCTGTGTCTCCTGCCCAGGTCCTGGTTAGTGAGGGGTTGGTGCAAGGTAGCAGGACACCAAATGCTGCAGGTACCCAAATCTCATTTTACAGAGCATTCAGAGCAGTTTACCCCACACTGCCTGCTGCCAGCACTAAGGTGATTCCAGCTGCTTCCTTTGACTTTCTTCAAACTCTCTTTGCTTGGGGCAATCAAGGACAAGATTTAGTGTCATGTACACAACAGGAATTAAAATTGCAGAGTCAGGAACTAAATCTCTCCGTATCAGTAACCTGCACCCCAGGAGGGATAAGGAGCACCAAACTTTAATGGTCTCAGACATACAGCCTAATTAATTAGCCTTTGTTCACCTTGTTCATATTTAAAGCATTTTGTCTGCAGGTGGAGCTGCGCTGGCACACACTGGGAATGTACTGCAGGTCTCTAAACAGAAGGAAGGTGTATTAGCAAATAGACTCTTTTGCCAGTATAACTGTATCCATACCTGGGCTTTTGCAAACACTGCTATTTTCTAACAGCCCTGCTCAGCAAATCTTTCAGCTGCATGAAAGACCTGAGACTGGTTACTGAGCATTATCTTCAACATGGGTGTTTACAGCTCCCAGCATCTCTCCTGGAAGAATCTCACTATAAGTAATATACAACAAGCATTTACTGGAATCAGGAAGAAAAAATTCAGTCTATTTTCAGTGTGAATAGTTTAAATTGGGCTCTGGGATTCTTTGATGCTTTGGTTGGGAAGAAAACAAAACCCCCTCCTGCTGATGAGTTCTAATTCGCCTCCATCTATGCTGGGTACAAAGAAACGGTGAGGTAATCAGACACACTTCTGTGTCTGCTCTGCAAATACACCCAGCCCTCATTTGAGAAAATGGCACGTTGCACACTGATGCAAATAAAAGATTTGGGATTATATTCATTCATCCCAAAACAAATGCAAAAATAATTTCTTTCCTGAAGTGTTGAGAAACAAGAAAGTCATTTTAGTTAATGAAATACAAACATCTCTATCTATGGAAATACAATGTAATTTTAATCTTTAAAATTTTCAGCTTCTGATATATAATTATATTCCTACTTCTGACTTCAGGAGGTTGCATGCAGTCACAATTTTTCTTAATGTTAACATATAGTGCAGAAAATAATTAAAATGTGTAGTATTCTAAAGGATATATTTTCACTGCTTATAGACACTTCCATATCAATATAATTTTGCATTGATTCTCTGTAAAATATTCATATCTTAAAAGTACAATGATTACTGTAATACTACATGTGACCTCAAGATAAATGTAAGGATCACGAATATAGGCTAGGTAGTTTTTTGCAGCAAATATGTTGAGAATTACACAAAGGGTAGAGACCAGTAATGTGCAGAAACCATATAGGGACATAGCAGGGTTCATCTCTTCCAGTAACTATTCTCCATTGCTAGCCAGAACTAGAACTTCTAGAGCAAGGTGCCAAATCCCCATGAAAAATGAGGAATTAGATGGGTACTGTTAAAATACCTTTCCAGTATTCATCAGGAAAATATGTGGCTCATGCTGTGAAACATGAGAGAGTTTTATTCTTTTCTGAAGCTGGGATTAACAGCCCCTGGTCCCAAACTCATTTTAAATAATTCACCCATGGATGTTCTCTTTATTCTAAATATCCCCAAGTTTCAGACTTTAGTTATGCTTTTGGTCCCTGCTACATTCCTGGCAACAAAAAACACCAGCTAATTTAACTTTTTTTTTTTTTTGGTTCACTGAGTATTACCTACCCCCACATGAGAAATGCAGCCAATTAATACAGTCTCCATAGCAATGACTTGTACAAAAGCATCCAAGCCCAATAGCAATTTTCAACAATATAAACCTGTGATTTATTTATGCCATGGAAAATTCCTTTCACCTTTTTTTTTTCTATGCAGGAACCAAGAGTTAACTTGCACTTGCCTCTTACAATTTTGCAGGAAAACAGAGCAGGAAAGAGGAAAATAAGAAACATGTTCACTCTTGTACTTCTCCAAATGTGGGTGTTGGATGTGTTTGCAACATAAGTAGTTGCAGCCGATTGGCACCAAGCCCTGACACGCTCCCTGTCAAATAAAATGTGTTTCTCTTGATACCAAATTCTAACTGGGGGAACTTGCTTGATATATTCTAAATGTAAAATATGTTAAACATCCTAGACATTGAATATGTGAAAAGGATCATTATTCACAGGCTCCTAATCAAAGCTTTGTTTCATGTCATTATTTGTTTGGTTTTACATGATTCCTGCTTGCTTGAGTGAAAATGTCTGGTGTTGAAAATTGTCACATTTCTCTCAGAGAAACAAGGCAAGGAGCAGTGCTGCATTCAGAAAAGCCCAGACATAATGGCTTGTTTGTTTGTTGTTTTTTTTTTTTTTTTCTTTTGGAAAACTCTGCACTGTTTGTTAGGTTTTAAATTATTGATTTATTTGGTGATTTACTTTGCAGCAAATTGAAGTCATATGCAAGCTAAATACAGCTTCACTTAAGTTAATTATGATGATGGGGACTATAAAGATTCAGAAATAGACAATTGCATTTACTTGACATATACACTATAAGCCAAAATATATCCCTTTTCCACAACACATGCTCTCACTCTAGAGCAAATGTAACTTAAACCACATTTATTTCATTAACAGCTGCAATGTCTCTGCCTGTGAAAGCTTTTAAGTGCTATGAAACAACAGCATGGAAATATTTTAGGCTCTCCTGGTTTTCCTGTAGGGAGAGATCACCCCCATGTTGATGTGGCCACAAAGGATCCAAACCAACAAGTGGGGCTGGGGACACCATGATCTCCCCATCTTTTTTCACTGAGAGCCAAAATACAGTTAGTGTTTTCCATGTGAAACATTCGCTGAATTATCTTTCTTTTTCTGTACTTGTTGGGGACATAGATGTTCCTCAGAAAAATAGATTTGGAAGATACAAATACCCAGATGGAAAAACTGGAAGCCTGGCATGAGCTGGTAAGAGCGTGGAATGTGGGCTGCAGTGCACAGAGATCTCACCTGTACCTCACTGGAGGCACAGGTCAGTGCCTGGAGTTTCAGGTCTGCTCCCATGGCTTTCCCAGAGAGAAAGGGTCTGACATTTGGCATGGATATTCTGAAAATAAAAAAGATCCAACACAAGTAATTGCACACAGAGCAAGATGCAGACGATCTGAAGGGAAGTCCAAGTTCTGTCACAGATGCACAACAGATTTTGGCATGCTGGCTACTGATTTAGGTATGTTACAGCTAACGTTTAAACTGACTAGGCAGGATACTTACAGCAGCATAAATCTGAAAATCCCAATCCAGCTGTCTCTACTTTGTACTGTCAAATCCATGCTGCCGTGGGTGTCCTACCTGGTCAGATTCCAAGTTAGCATCAACAGCCAAGGTGCAAGCAACTGTACTGTGAAACAAATGATATTCCAAAGCTCACCTCTGCATCAGGGCATGGGGAAGGACTGGGGTTCCTCTTAGTGAGAGCCAGAACCACAGAATACAAAGCATCACATTCTCACACTCTGGACCAGCCTCACAGGAGAGGTCTGGGAGCCTTGAGATCCTTAAGCAACCACCTCTCTCAAGGATTCTGGGCTCTCTCCTCTGAAACTGAGCACCTGAAAGCCCTGACTAATCTGAAATGAGATCCTTTCCACCCAGAGCCCTTGCTTAATGAAATCAGTATTCCAGTCAGCTCCATCACTAGAAAAAGCAGCTGCAGTATGCAGGGGAACATATTCCGTTTTCCCAGCTCCATGTGCTGGCATTTTGCAAATGAAATTTTCTCTGACTTTTAGGCTATAAGAAATCTTGAAATGAAAATGAAATATAATTGTCAATGAATGGAAAGTAGTGCTTTTTGGCCAGTTCTATTTGTACATTACATATAAAACAACCTAGATGTCCCAAAGTGTCTTTCATGCCATCTTGAATTATTTCCCTTTTTTTTTTATTGAGATCTCCAAAGCCAGCTGCTCGGGGATTTTCAATGCCCAAATTCCCACTCATTATTTCATTTGACACTCAGATCCCTTGAGCAGCACTGAAAAATTACTAAACCTTAATATCTGTGTGAGACTTCCAAACAATAGCTACAATGAAGAAACTGGTCTTGGCACTAAAAACCAATGAATATGTAAGACAAATTGTATCTGGAGAGAGAAAACACATTAAAACAGGCCACCAGTAGCATCTTTCAAAAGATATCTAATGTAAGCAGCATACTCTTCAATAGCTCAAGGGGCTTATAGTCAATAAATTTAACAGGTTGCAAAAAAGTCAAAGCTAAAGTACAGTATGTAAATGGAAGCTGGAGTGCACTCTTCTTTTCAACCTTAGGACAGAGTTAATAGAGGGGAAATGACAAAATACATAAAAAGGAATACACAGGATTTGACAGAGTATGTTTTTTTTCTTTTAACTTCAAGGCAAACTACCAGACTATTTTGGTTTACAGATAAATCAAACAAAGAACTTTTATCAGTTTGCATAAAACTCTCATTTTCAGCACTGGAAAGATTAGGCTTCAGAGCCTTATTCTGTATGTGCATGAGGAGGATTACAAGGGAAGTGGTGAAAGTAATGACCTTGTCAGGGATTAGCTTCTACGATTGTATGGTAAATAGTTGCGTTTTCTGTGGTTGTGGATTAAGATATTCATTGACAGTTTCTGTAAACTAGTGAAATTTATGGATATTTTCAGTAATAGGGTGATGACAGTAGCAGTATCTGACAGCCCCATTCCTGCCTCTTGACATTACCCACAGAGTTGTGATGTTCAGCCTGGGGAGCCAGATCCTCAGCCTTGCCAGATTTGTTCACAGTGGCTCAGTGTTTGTGTGACAAAAAATGTTTCCTTTTGGAATTCCCTCTATTTTACAGTTGTATGGTCATGCTAAATGCAAATGGATTGGACCCATTTGGTCCTTTTTGTTTTTCAAGAGCTACACCTGAGTCCTCCCAGCTGACCTTAAATCATGTAGGAGTGTCCTTTTCACTGACTTACCCCACACATTGACAGCTACACTTGGTTAAGCTGTCAGAAAACTGAAGTAGCTCAACAGTTTCCACTGAGATTCTCTCCCTTCAACTTTTTTTTAATTTGTTGTTTCTAAAAAAGTCTTGGTGAGAAGACAGGAACTGCACGTGTGGGGCAATCAAGACCCTTGTGTTGGCCACGACAAGCCCAGTCTCTGCTCTGACTAAATGGTGAATCTTTGGCTTGAAAGCTGCTGCTCTGAGGAAGGCAGAGCAGAAAATACTGTGGAGGCTCTTGAAGCCCAAGCCAATATCTTAATACAGAAGGTAACAGGCAGAAAGCCCCTCTGAGTAGCTCAGTATTTCTGAAGACTCTCTAGCTAGCTTACTCTTCCCAAGGAAGTTGAAAATAAATTCACCAGAAATGGTCAGCTGCTTGTCTCTGTGCTTGTAAAATCTAAAACATTTTCTGTTTATCCTGATGGTATCATTCAATTTTGCAGATATATTGGAACCTATTTATTGTGCAGGATAGTGAAAGAAGAGCTTTACTTTGTTTGCTGGCTACTTACTCAGAGTAATCTCTATAGTAAAATAACTGGGTAGAAGAGTAAAGACAGTTTGGTTCATGAGAGAAACATTCCCATGAGGGACAGCCTAGCATAAACTTGGTTAGTTTGCCTCGAGCAGTTCCAGCTCACTCTTGTTGGGTTCTCCACACAAAGCAAAGCACAGTCTTCTGGCAAAGAAATGAGGGCTTACAGCAGCCTCTACACATTTTGTTGCACATTATGTATTAACTGCACACAGTTAATATATAATTATATTCAACAGAGAAAGATTTCAAAGTCCTAGTCTCTAACTACCTGAATCATTTCTACTACAGCAACAACATGTTAAGACTTCTTGAACAACATTATCTGTCAAGTCTGTTAAGCTCTGTGAAATAGTGCCTGGGCTTCTGCTCTCATTTTGTGGCAATGGAAAGTGAGAAAAGCAGAGAGAAAAAAGTGCTGGACCTGGGTGGAGGTATTTTGGAAGTATAGCACAAAAGTAGTTTTAGACAGGTCCATGGAAGGCAGCCACCAAAACTGATCATTAAGTCTTCACAATCATAGTGATGAGTATTTGTACTCCCAGTGTGCAATTTCTTAGACTGTCCCTGGACATGTGCCTGCAGTGCTATAGGGGTGTAGCCAAACATTATGTAAAGCAGTCACACTGGCAGTGGCAGAAATCTCTCTTCAGAAGCACAGAGCACACAGTTCAAGCTGCAAAATTCATTCAGAAAACTCAAAAGACTAGGAGTTTAACCTATGCTGACCTCAGTGTTGCTTGAAATGGTTTAAAACCTAGGTTGTGTTTGCCCTGAAGTTTTGTAGTGGCGGAGACACAAAGAACCTGAGCTTCAGCTTGGTCTATGCATGCCAGTAATTGGTAAAAAATTGTGCTGTCTACCCCTGATCAAGGGAGAGGTGCTGGGACATGCACAGGGTATGAATGATGAGTTCTCAAAATGGAAAAGTATTCAGAACTAATCACCCAGGGAACATAACAAGCTAATCAGAAAGTCCAATAGAAATAGGTATCTTTCAACAGACATAAAACAATCTCTTTCATGCAGTTGAGCTGAGAAATCTTTATCTCATGTAGGTAATGAAAAATACACATGCACTGTGACAGACATAGTTCTGCATATGGCTAGAAATTCCTTTTCTTGTAATTACCTTTTCTCCTCGCTCATTCTTCATTTCTTTAAGATAGGCATCCAGTGGACAGTTTCATGAAGACGACCTTAAGAACAGAGATCTCGCCGTTTCCTAAAGGAAAGAGAAAACAAAGGTTCCTCAGTGCTATATTCACCACAGGAAATACCCAGGTGATTACACCCACAACCTAACTGCACTGGCTGATTTTAGCAGGAAAAAGCAAAAGGCAAATATACTCTCTATATCCACAAACTGGGGAATAGATAGGAGGGTGTCATGCTTTCAGAAGGCATTAAAAAAAGGGGGAAAATATTAAATGCTTTGGCTTTTCTTTACTGTTGTTTAAAAGACATAGAGGAAACCCTTCTTTTTCTTTTAGTGCACTTTACAGAGTTTTATTTCCCAATGGTTTTGGACCCATTAGAGCTACTTTTAAAATCGCAGTGATAATTTCATGTTCTAGAAGGAATCTGAACATGTTATCATGCATTCCAAAATATATTAACTTGCACATAACATTAAATAAAATCTGGCTCATTACACTCATAAACCTAGAAACTTTAAAAACTCTGCATTCTTTTATATAAACTCATTTACTTGTCTAATCTCTCTCATTCAGTAAAGAAACACCATTTAATATACAGCCATAATAGTTTCTTTATGTCATACTTATCGCAATTTATAATTATAGTTAGGCAAGCAGTACTTGAAATAGATGCGATCTGTCTTTGCTTTGTCTGACCTTTTCCTTTCAGTGACCTGAAAACAAAGTCAATTATTAAACCAAATTATTTAAAAGGTAGTGTTCAGTTAGACAGAAAACTACCTATCAGGCAAATGGCATCATATATAGTAACCAAGGTCACATGAAGACAGGATATTTAAAACGGGGTAATAAGAATCATTTTAGAATCAATAAGGTCAGAAAAGACCTCCAAGATCATCAAGTTCATTGAGATTTTATCTTTCTGAACAAATATATATAAATAAATGTTGTCAGTGGTAGAACTACAAATAAACTTGCCTTGTCTTTTCTTACAAGGTGGATTCCAGTATCTGTAAACATAAATTTGGAGTACACACTCAGTTTTGGTGGCCAGAACAGCAGTGATGATCAGCTGCAGGAAGACAAAACTGCCAAAGTAGAGAGAGTCCGAGTTTGGTGGAGACTACTGAGCAGTCTCTTAAGCTATTTATGCATCTGACAAACTTCAAGAAAAGCACTGGAACAAACTTCCTGCCTCCCAGGCTCATCACCAACACAATACCCTGACCAGACCCCCAGCAAGTGGCAATTGCTCAAAGCACTGTAGCACATGGCTGGTCTCTCATTGAGGACCTAAGACAAGCATTTTTATTTCCTGGAGCCCAAAGGTCTTCAGCATGATGACTTGGTGATGGTTTTACAGGCAAGCACTATCTCACAAGTGACTGGGTACAGACCTGCTCTCACAGAACTGCTCACAGGGCCTTTAATCTGTGTCACCCTCTCTTCCATCAAACCCACACACATTGAAGAGGCCATAAAATCCATTCAATCTAGGAGACTTGTCTTATCAGCTCACAAGAAATGAAGCTCTGCAGGTCAAATCTTGATTCAAAATTGGATTCGAGTACCTTTGAAATTATAAAATTATGAGAGAGCTGAGCATCATCATTATCATTAGCAGCCACCCCTGAAAATGCTTGAGAAACGATGCCAACAGCTCCTTGGAAGGAAGTTACAGAGATATTGCAATTACCAACTATGTTATATCATTTAAGTATATATTTAGCTTAATTGTGGTAAAACTTGATAGTATTCTTTTGATTTCATAATTACTAGAAAAACTGCAAAATAAAACACATGTCTTGGGGGACTGGGAATTTGATGTGGTTTATAATCAACAACATTGTTCACAATGACAGATCTGAGTATACAGAAATTATTTCACATTGCAGCACTGGTGCTAACACTTGCTTTTCCACTTGCTTTTCATTACCATTGCAAAGTAGTTTTCCTAGACAGTGCTTATTTTAGTCATGGCAGAAACTAATGAATTTTTCAGACTTGTGTCTGGGTTTTATTATACTCCTATACAATCTTTTATTATACTCCTACAAAATCTGGTTTTTATGTATTGTACTATCAAAGAGTGGGCTGAGTATGCCCTTACTTCCCTTTGAATCTTTTTTACAACTTTATAATTCAGAAACTTAAACTTCTCTTGACCCATTGTGAACCACTCACCTCTGAGTTTGGCCTTTCTTCTCCCTCTGGGTCACTGTGAAAATTATCGGAGCTCCAGGGGCACCCAAAAGCCTCTCTTCTTTGGCCCTGTTGTACTAAACAGTGTGAAAACAAGGTTGTAAACAGTCCCACTCTCAAGAGCCTGCAGCCTGGTATGTTTACAGGACAGATTTTACCAAAGTAAAGAGATGGCTGAGCTAATTCCTTTCAAACTAACATTTGTATCTCTTGTCTACTAGAAGGTAAGCACAATCTAAGTTGGTAGGACAAGGGAACTAAGTAAGTGATAGGAAAAGAGAAACTCAAAATTCCTCCCTCCACAGAGGTGACACGAATGTGGGTATTCACAGCAAGAGACCCAGCAGAGAAAACAAGGGATTTTGTGTGAGCAATTCTCAGTCAGAACATCGTTTTGCCGTTTCTCAAAACCTGTCCTTTGAAGAGGTATGAACACCACTGGGGTGATTCCCAGCCCTGTTAGATCAGAGCTTCTGGAGAACCTCTCCGTAAGGAGAATCCTGTGGCTGCCCTGGTGCACAGGGAGGAATTCAGTGCTGAGTGTATTGATTGGCTTTGTGCTGTTGTGTAGAGGAATGTAAAGAGGTACAAAAATGTGAGAGGGAAACAGAAATTCTGTTTGGTTGATATAGTAAGGCACCAGCAGCCAACAGACTCTAAACTCTACTCCCTGTTTCTTCTGCTGCTTTCACTCAGTCAGTTTATTTTGCTCCATAGATTGATCTTTATTTTTCCTTATTGGAAAAAAGACTGACAAAGGTCTTTCTTACCTCTGTCTTCCTGCCGTACCCTGTGTCTGTGGAGTGGGAAGGTACTGCAGATGTGAAATGTGTGATTGCTTTTGTGGACATAGGGGTCTCCTGTTACTGATTAGGTGGAGCCAGCTCTTCTCTTATATCATGAGTGCTGAGCAGGCAGATCCCAGCACAAAAGTTGTCTGATATGAAGGTGTGGAGAGGGCAGACTTAAGTGAAATACTTTCCGTATGCTCTAAATTTGCTTTTTCTTCCTTGTAGAGATAAGGTTTGATTGAGCGCCACTTAATGCAGTGCAGAGGAAGGAAAGATATTGTAGGAAGGTAGACACTGTGGTGAAGAAGAACTTTAGAAAATTAAGTGCAGTTGAAACAGTAAAAACTGTGAAAATTGAGATTTTAACATGAGTAAAACAATGGTTTTTTTCCCTCTTATCATCTGTTGTTACAGATAAGTACTCCTTACCTACTCCAGGCTCTCCTTACAGCCTCACATGTCTAAGGTCCTGGCTGGCTTTTTTAGTAACACCAAAATAGGAGCAGTGCAAAGGCAATAATGCTGATACTTGCAAATTCAGTTAAATAATTTATTTAACTTGGGGGTGGATAACACTCCCAACTGAGAGCCACATAATGATTGATTGAGACACGGACTATGTATTTCAGAATACCAGAGGAAAAGCCAACCATGGGAGTATTTCCCTGGTGAAAGATGGTCACTGCTGTAATAGGTCCAGATCTGCTTCAGGCGTCCCAGGACAGCTCCAAACAGACAGGGATGTACCTGAGGAGAGCAGTGAGACTCACCTGCTATTGCTTCAGCTTGAAATCTGCCAAATACCTAATAAACATGGAAAAACCGATTGGTCAACTTGTGCAAGCTCTGGGGAGAAGAGTGAAAAATGGGGAATCGTGGAGAATGATATAAAAGAACATAAAGCTATCCCATGAGAAGCCAAACTTTTACTCTCAGTGTTTATGGCAGTGATCTTCACATGAACATCAGTGCTGCACTAATTCACAAGAACGATGAGTGCCTTACTAGAGGTTAAGGTAATGTGACAACTCAGACAACATTGCAGACCTCAGTTAATTTCAAATTATATAAAAAATTTGGCATCTGCATACTTTAAAACCTTACTTCAAGCAGCTTAATAGGAAATCATACCCTGTTTTTTAGTAGCATAACCTATAATTTATTTTTCATTAACTGCTCAAGTTCAATTTTGATACTATAAAGCTAAATGCATTTTTTAAGCTTTTACTTTCATCAATCATCTGACTTTTTTTCTGACACGTGCCATATCTTATTCAATGGTATTGGCTGATCTGTTTTTAAATAATATTCTGTTTTCTAGAATACAAGGAGGATTGTATTTAGACATCTTTAAAAATGTAGTGACAGCAATTTCAATCAAAAAATGAGAGGGAAAAAAATGCAATGAATAGCAGCAACTGAAACAAGTTAGAAATAAGGAAGGCAAAAGCAGTATTGGAATACTTTGGTTTCATTCATACTGAACTTTGTGATGTTGTGGAAGACTTACGTGGGCCTTGTATATAAGTTAATACTGCAGTAGATCACCATTGCCATCTCCTGGTAAATAAACCATATAACTGTATTCTAGATCTTTTTCTAAACAGTCATATATTGCACAACTGTAGAGAGATTACACCATAAATAGGCAATAAAGGATTTAGAGTATTTATTGTGAAACTATCATTGCATTTTTATTCTTTGCTCACATAAGACCTTTATAAAGAACTGCATTATAGTTGATAAATAGTGGTATTTGTTCCAATGCACTCTTTATGTTGAAAAGAAATACTGCTAGTTATGACTCTGTAAATTAAGGTGAGATGATGGGTTTGTTGTGATTGAAACAAATACCAGCGCTGCTTAAGGAAAACTCCCCATAACCAAAACAAATATCCACTCAGGGAGAAGGTGTTGGTTCCCACTGTGCTGTGATGGGACTGTGCTGCAGCAGTGAACCAAAGCAATGCTCAACAGCATCAAGCCACGGTACCCAGAGACAGCAGGGACAGCAGCAGGGACAACAGTTAGCTGTCATTTCACTTTCTGCTATTTCCAATCCTTTTATTTCATTACCACTGTCATTGTCCTTCCTGCTGTCATTTCCCATTCCACTCCCTCGCTGCCACAGCTGCTCCTTTGATGTCTTTGTGCAGCTACCTGCAGCCTCCTGACAAACACAGCTCATCCTGTCCTGCGGGAAGCAGGGGGAGCAGGCTGGTCCTGGAGCCAGCAGGAGCAGCCCCTCCGAGCAGAACTGTCTGTGTCACACCAAAGCCAGCAGATTCTCACCTTCTCCAGCACCCTCACAGCCACATGGGGAAGGAGAATGAGATGTGTCTACAACTCATTACCCTTCAGAGCAGAGAGCAGCGTTCAGTGTGTTGCTGAGCCTTGATAAATCATCCTTTCAATCAAATCAGTAAACAGAGGGAAATGCTGTCTAACTGGCAATAAATTTCAGGCAAGTTCAGCAAGGAGTGACAGATCAGTCAAAAGCCTGTGCTTGGCTCTGTTTGTGCATTGCTTTTGCAATGCTTCTTTCTGCATCAGGGGAAGTGAATTTCCTCATTGGAGCTGCGTCAGCTGCCGGCATCAGCAATTAATGGGACGGGGAACAACCCCTGCAACAAGTGTTGGCTTTTTGCCATGCAAGCAAAAGAAATGTTTGCAATACTCTGGAAGAAACTAGGGCTGAAGGCTTTCTGATAACACTGAACTTTCTGAAGCAAGAGCTGCATCATGAAGAGCATCTACTTATGAGCAGCCTTTGCAGTGGTGACAATTCAGTTTGAATCTTCCAGCTCAGCACCCACAGAGCCAGGACTGCAGTGGGTGGGGTCAGTCACAAACACTGGGAAAAGGAGGATAAATGCAGGCAAGTGCAATGGCATTTTAGAGCTGCCAGTGTCAGAAGGAGTAAAGATTAACTGCAGCTCAGCAAGAACTGTGAAAAGTTGCTGGCTGTTGATACTTGGAAGGAAAAGAGCTTTGGAACAAAAGTGAGAACAGCGTCTTGAGGGACTTTCATTTCTCATCAAACCAGTTCCCTCATGAGGGGACACAGAGTTGGTCTTGGACTCACAGAGGCATTTAGAAACCAGTCTGTGGCAGGTTACACTTAATGATCATAATAGCTATTAAAGCCAAAAGGGACTGGAAAACACAAGCTTAATTATTTGACTATCCCAAGGGATCCAGGATCAACACACAATACTAATAGTATCTCCAGTCATTGTTATTAGATTAGGCCTAGAAACTTTTCCCTGAAGCAACACTGTAATTATGTATTTATTAATTTATCTTTATTTGCTTTAGTTTCTCCACTCTTTAGAAATATACATACTTTCCATTGCAAAGAAATTCAAAACAAAGCCATCTCATAGAGGATATGGGTAAAAACAACTGAGATCTGAAAACAGAGGAGTAGAACTCATAGCTTCCTTTGGAATTTACAAGTTAAAAAAAAAAAAAAACAACACCTGCATTAGGGAAAATTAGAAGCTGAGATACATTTCCCTTTCTACAGAGAGTAGCAGCAGGCAGCTGAAATGAAATCAAGGACCTGTTCATTCTAAGGGCTTGTGCCTTCTCAAGGAAATCTGGCCTTAAAACAAGATAGAACAAAAATGAAAAAGGAATGCCATTACCATTGCCCTCTCCATATTAGGTACCAAGTTTCCATAAGACACATGGCAGGATGTGCTTGATGCCTCTCATGACCCTGCAGGATCCAAACATGAAAGTCAAAGTGTAGGGTCTTCCCTTTCATTCCTCAGTCTGCTCATTTCTAAGAAAAATTATTTTACAGTATCAATCCTGGCAGTAACAAACATCCTGGGCAGAGATAGCACGGGTTGGCAAACTTGAGACACAAACCATGAAGGTTTAACGACTCCAGAGCTATACAGGCATCAAGAAACAAGATAAACTCTATGATCTTTTGCAATGGTTTTAAGCTCTCAAAATCAGGATATGGAAAAAAACTGTAGGCAAGTTTTTTGCACAGCGTAAGTGAGGGCTGCAAAACTGACCTCCCCCTTTCTCTTGAGCCTGCATTTTCAGTAATAGTGCTTAGAATATTTTCCTTAAAGAAAAAGAGGAGGCAGTAAGAGGGGACACAAACAAAACAATATTTCAAAAACTTGATGCAACACAGCTCATGACTGTCCATCTTATCTTCATATGCCACATTTTTGAGGATTGGGAGGTTACTAACAGCACTGCAACTTTTCCTTAGCATGCATGGGTGGGAATACAAATATTCAAGCTTTTACATTCCGAAAGAAGGACTATTTTTAGGATAGATAAGTCAGAGGTACACTTGAGAAATGCAGAAAAATGTGTCTTCCTAGAATTGAGTGTACTATCTAACAAGACCTATATAGCAGGATTATACTCCATGGCTTACAAGAGTATTGATCTGTGTGTACTCCTCAGTGGCGTTACATTCATTTTAGCATTGATCTCTTTCATTACACCACTGCATCATGCACTCTCAGTGTCATCTCAGTGCTCCTCTAAAATCTGACTGTCTTCTGTTGCTGTCAAGATGTACAGATTCATTGTGCAGCTTCCAATTCAAAACATCAATTTCAAAGTCTGCTTATTCACACACAGACACCCCCCACTTTTTAAAATAATACTAAGGACCTACCATCCCTTAATCCCCCAAAACAAGTTAAATACAGAATGAATGAGACATTGGCAAGTGCTTTTTCTTCAAAGATTTTTTTACTCTGTGCATTGTTTGTGTTACCTTTCAAAGAAGCTTGAAAACACCATTTCTTTTCCTCACGGCTCCTTTCTATTCCATTTGGAAAACATTGATTTTGCTTCCCCCTGTGATTCTTATGCAGCACAAGTAAACATGGCTCTGTTTAATATATGTCCAAGTCTGTGCAATGCCATCAAATTCACTGTAGCTCTGGGAGAGAAACCAATCCCTTTGTTGGCTTCTAGCTTTGCTACAATGCAAAATACCACAATTCTTGCATGTCCAGAGAGGTTACTGGTTTGGTTCATTTGCTTATGCATGTTTTATTCTTCAAAGCACATGACTGGGCACCAGGAACTCATAAATCCTGATGTCAGCTTTAATAACACACAGTTGCAATTCCAAAGAGACAGGGATGGATCAAAAACTCATGGCACAAAATATTGTGCAAATACCTGAGCAAAAAGCCTTCTTGCCTCATGGTTTTCCAAAATAATATGCATTATCTCGAACATATCACTTAAGCTTCTGCACCAGGTTTTGTTTACCACACTCCTGGTGTAAGTCAGAGATGAATCTGTTGTCTTCAGGCTGGTAAATATGAGGACAAAAACCTTAGAAAACCTACTACAACTCCCTGCAGGAATTTTCTCCTTCCCTGCTGAGTGTGTCTTCAAGACTATGTGGTGTTTTGCCAGTTTCCACCATATTCTTTAATTCTGGGCAAAAATATCTTATCTTGCAGCCATCTAATTATGCCAGCCTGGGGAGCAAGTGCATGGCACCTCAACATTTGTACTTTGGCTACTCCACAGTAATAACCCTCGATTTCACCATGTGATGTTTCCTTCACACCTTTGAAATTGGTATCATATTTATCTGAGTGGAGAAAAACACCTTGTTCTTCCCTTGCATGTATGTTTCAACAGATGAGAACAAGCTGGGGAAAACACCTATTATTTTAATCTTTATTTCTAAGTTTTTCTCTATGAATTCCCCTTTTCTGGCTTCACACAGCTCTTGATTTTTCTTGTCAGTATTTCACTGTCAACCTATGTTCTTGTAGCCTTTTCCCTACTTTAGCAGTAATGCCATATTTTATTGCTGCCAGTATAACCCTCAGCACTTTAGCTACTGCACCACAGACCCCAATCCAGTGTTTAAAGATGGGAATCTTTCCAAGAACATCCTTAGGCACTGGCACTGGATCAGACACTGTGCAGGGATGGATTTCTCATATCCGTAGGTTAACTTCTGAAAGAAAAGGCTCTATCCAGCGGGAGAGTTACTTACCAATGTAATATTTTATGCATTGAGCTCCAGAGTGTCGCAAGATGACTTTAAGTATCACAGCAGACAGAGTAATTTCACATAATGAGTTAGTTCTTTAAACTGTTACCTCACTTAACACTGAACCAATTAATCAGGGCAAGAAAAAAAATTTTTAAAAGTACTACTGCTTGTGCACTGCTGTACCACAATGCATTACTGCTCCCAGCTCAAAGTCCTTTTCTTACAAAGATTAGATCTCAAAAACCCATAGCGCTTTTACTTGCTTGCACTGCCCTTTTCTAATTGCTCACAATAGGAGCTGACAGGCAAGCAGTCAGGGAGACATTGTTTTCACAGAAATTGCATATGAAAGATTCAGCAGCTGTGTAAATACATCATTTTTAGAAAGGGGACCATCCCTTAAAAGTATGGAGATGTAACACTGTTCTTAAATTATAATATCAACAACAAAAAACTATTTCATTTCCACCAGTCACTGCTGTGGGCATGGGCTGGCCAGAGGAAACATAGCCCTGAGCAAAAGAAAACAGGCTGGATCCAAAACTACTGCTTTTTAATAACAATCAGTGGAATTTAAAGGATTCATTCAATATTTTCTTATTTATTTTGAAAATACTTGAAAAACCATCCTGTGTAGGGACTGAGACTTGTTCTGGCTGGTGTGGTCAGCTGTCAGATACTGGGGCTGTGACTGTCAACCTTATGTCAGTCAACTTATTCTTCTCCCTTGGATAGGAAAGCATCATTTTCTCTATGTTGTGTCATAAAAGTGGTGTAATTGGGGAGGAGAAGAAAGGGAATGTCATTTCACAAATGATTCAGTTACAGTCATTCTTCTCCTCCCACTTATTTCACTGAATATCTGACAATCAAGAAAGGTGCAATTATCTAAAGTGAAGAAAGTGCAATATTAACAGAAATGGTATTTTACCACCGAGATTAAGCATGGAATTTCAAGGGCTCATTTGTCAATGTGTTGCTTACATGTTACAGGTAATCTCTGAAAATCAGTCGAGTTATACTACTGGGAAAGACAGTGATTAATGAGATCCTGCCTCTGAGGGAGATATTTCAGGTGAAAAGAAACAAAAGTAGAATAGACAAGTGGCAAGGGCCAATGAGAAACTCTTAATTGTAACCACCATGAACTAATTCACAGGGGTGTTATAGGGCTATGTGAGATGCAGAAAAATGTTTGGGGATTTCATGTCCTTTTATTTTGGAGAAGAGAAAGAAAGCGGCCAGTTTACATGGTTGCCATAGTAATGTAAACTGTTATTTAAAATACTTAAATATACTTAAAATATTTCTAATGCTGGGATAAATTTCACTGCTCTAAGGAACAACATGTTGTGCAAAGAGGTCCTTCCTTTCTCACTGCCCTTTGACATTTTTAGGAAGTTTGCTGAAGAAATGTAACCACCTCTCTTTCTTCAGCCCACAGCTTGTCTCTGTTTATATCTCAACTTTTCTGCACTCCTTTCAATTTGTAGTCTTCCTTCATTTTACTTTTACTACCTCTTGTCCTCCAGCTTAATCCATGAGTATTTTATTTCCCTTGACTCCACTATTCTCTTCCAGGTTCATTAGGTAAACTTTTCCTTTACTTTCACAGCCCTCCATACTCTGACATGAGAATGACTTTCAAAAAGTAATTCATTAGCAGCTCTCATAATAATAACTTTCAATCAAGAATGACTAATTGTAAAGGATTGCCTTGATGGACACAGCAATCCCCTGCACATGCAGAATCAGTGGCTGGTGCAATGAAATCCCACCCCTGTGTTTAGATATGTGACACTCTGTTATAACAGATATTTAAATAACATTAATTTACTAATTTCCTAATCTTCCACTCCAGCATTCAGCCAGATAAACTCCTGACAGAAGATAGGCACATGCAGATGAAAGGATGGGGGAAATGGGGACTGTAAAGGCAGAATGAAGAGTAAAGTGAAACCTTCAACACTTCCAAAGTGCCCTCCCTCAAAGGCACAGTTGCTCGTGGCTGTTCTGCCCTCCACACTGTCCCAGATAACTTCACCCAGATATTACCATTGCAACCCCAAAAATTTTAGTTAGCCAGAAGTATTTTAAATTGTGGGAGATTATCCTACATCCATTAGCTCTGAGATAATTATGCAATAGATGGAAGCTGAGACATACTCAGATTACCCAAAAAGACGAGCAGAACTGCAGAAAAATGCGGAATAATGCAAAGGCTGCAGGTACCAGGAAAAAACGGAAAGATCTTTCCTTTTACCAAAAACAGGAGTTTGGCCTTTCCTTACTTAGTTGGTTACATGTGTGTAAATTAGAAGACAAGTCAAATTATCAGAATTTCCTAGTTATATAACTAATTAAAAAAAGGAAGCATTTAATCCCATGATAACTGCATCCCATCCCTTTGTTTCTTGCCTCTTCCCTCCCACTTGGAGTGGTGCAGCATAGCTCAAAATTCAGCTGTGTGCTGAGACAGCAAGGGAGCAGGCACACACCCACACACAGCAGGGTCAGAGTATCAGGTGCTCAGATTCTTTACCTCCAGTGCTGCAGGAAGCAGAGCTCGTTTGGAGAAGGGATTAAAACCAAAGCAAAGACATTACAGTGCCCACTGCTCCTGCTATTTTTAATGCAATGCTGTCATTTTCATTATAAACTTATATTTCCTGGTTTTGTAATTCAGTCATTAAAAAAATTGCTGAAAGCTAAATATTAGCAAGCATCCCTGCTTACCAAAAAAATGAAGAATTTCCAGAGTGCAGGGAGAGGGACTCTCAGATTCTGCTTATTCCAGTGGGAAAGTGATTCCAGCATGATCAGGGCTATACCAACATGGAGCCTTTGCCAGAAACTTTGTATAATATGGCAGAAGGATATGGCCACACTCTAAAGCCACAGGCGTGTGGTTTGGTCATGGGACTGACTAATTCAAAATGTCAGACTTCTCCCAAATGTCAGATAGGATCCTTGCT
This sequence comes from Monarcha castaneiventris obscurior, assembly GCA_026261815.1. Lineage (NCBI taxonomy): Eukaryota > Metazoa > Chordata > Aves > Passeriformes > Monarchidae > Monarcha > Monarcha castaneiventris. The sequence continues at coordinate 6,181,978 of JAMPIT010000437.1, forward strand.
CTTTGCCTTAGATCTGTTTTGAAGCACAAAAATAATTGTATAACTCCCTGGTGCTACCCGGAATAGACTCCCAGCTGTTTGATGCAAACAGGAATATTCAGCTCTGGAATCCTGATGCTCTTTAAAAGCCCTAGTAGAGCCCAAAGCAGCAGCCAGGCAAACCAACAGGGCTCTGCCTCCAAGCTTTCCTATGTCAGCTCCCTGTGACGCTTCCTACCTGCACACAGAGCAGCTCTGGGATGTGGGTGTTCCATGTGAGCTGAGAGGTGAGAAATGAGCAGCATTATCAAAGGGCTAAGTGCTCTCATATGAAAGTATCAAGCTTTATTAAAAAGTTGGAGACAGATGGAATGGCTTCCACTTTTTTTTTTCCCCACAGGATGATACCTGTAAAAATCAGTTTGAAAATGTAGCCCCATGTGTATGGCAAGCATATATAAATATATGTGACCAGTGTGACCTTCTTGTGCCATCCACACTGCAAAAAAAATTGTAAAATGAAAAAATAGTGCATAGGAGAATTAACAGAAAGACAGAACTAAAGAGTATCATCATCTCACTCCCATTCCCTATCATCCCTTAAAGCTCAGTGTTCTCACCTGCATGAACAGCTCTCATAAAGTTAATGTTATTAAGACAGAATTATTTTATATGCTCTTTTTTATATGCTGCTTTTAAATGCAAAATTAGAATTCATTGATAAAACAACAAAACAAGCATTTACTAAGAAAAATATTCTTGTTAAAAAATGCAGACTATCATTTCATCCCAGACTCTGCCTCTTTAAAGATCTAAGTGGTATATACAAGCTTTTGTTGTGTGATGCAGTGGTTACCATGGTAATTTATGTATTTTTTTTAAGTTTAGTGAAGACAGTGCAGTCAAAAACATAAATAGCCTGAGCCCCTGGCAGGGTAAATTGTACAATGGCATTCTAGAATAAATTTACATGGCTTTTTCTTTTTTTCTCTGAAAACATATATTAGAGACTAATAATTCTTTGTGAAGAAGTGAATACTTCACTTTTCTTAAGACTGCAATTATATTTGATTATAATTTTTAACTGTACTTGCTCCAGGATGATACTAAACTGGATAGCCCTTCATGTGCCCATTATCTACGGTTCCTCAAAGGCAGTGATCCAAGCTGGTGGGTGTGGGAGAGTTTCCTGGAGTGCTACCTGGTTAAAAGGGTCTTAAGTTTTGCAGGAACACCATCAGAGAGATTTATATTTGGTAACCAAAACAAAAAGGTATCCTGGAATAACTAATTGAGTTGCAGACCTGTGGAGAACTCATATATATATATATATACACACATATATATATACACATATATATACACACATATATATATAAATACATATATATATATGTATGTATGTATGTATGTATATGACAACCTGGAAGCCAGGAAATCCATTTGCACCTTGTTTAGGAAAAGAAAGACAATATTTTTAAACCCAAAATTTTTGTTTGCCAGAATTGTTTGGTAGCAGAAGTGTTGTACAGGACCTGACCAAAACTACAGGCAATGTAATATCTTTTCTCCAGCAATGAAAGATGCCATCAGGAAAGACTCCAGGAACGGGGCAGACTAATGAAATACATCACCTGTGTGCTCCCCCATCCTCCAGTCCTTTGCAGTTCACAGACATCCAGGGCCAGATGCAGTTTCAGCAATCTCAGTGGACTCATCTTCCATGAATTTGTCTTGAAGTCCTGTGACCTTTTGCTTTTCACAGCATCCTGGGGCAAAAAGTCAGAGTTAAGTTACCAGGCCAAGTTGTCTCAACAGCAGTCATCACTGTATTGTATAAATATAATGCTGCTTTGATGTAAGGCTAAATGTCTAATTTTGCTAATGATTCTGTGCCCAGAATTAATGTGTGATATATAGTTAATGATAGTTCTAAAACGCTTGAGCAAGGTGAACAGAGGGAGTATGTAAAAGGGCATTTTTAGTCCTGTGGTATTTGGGGCCACTTCTCCAGAGTACCAGCTATGGCATCTCACCAGCTCACTTCTGGAAGAATGTGGAAAGACACCTCACAACAAAGCTGAAAAGCTGGAGCTGCTCTTTCTCTGGTGCTCCTGCTTTCTCATAGGCAGAGATTCCTACTTGGAATTTTGCAGTGAAAGAATATTGTCTCATGTCCTGGTTTGCTTTCTGCTGGGCAAACGTGTGGCTTCCCCACAATGATTCCTCATTAGGAGGAATCTGGCAAAGAAACAAATGTTTAACTAGCCAACAAAAATCATATTTCTGGAGGAATCTCTAATAATTATATCACACAGAGTCCTTCACATATTTTTTCACCCAGTACAAATTAGCATAGCTGTTGATAAAAGGAAGTGCTGCCAGTTAGAACCACTTGAAAATCGAACACCTTCCAAATTCACAATAGGGTATGTTTATTAAACAATTTGAAAGTAAGAGATCTTTTAATACTAAATAGCTGAATTTCTATGCAAGCCATATGACATACTGGAATATAGGAATTTTTTTTCTTCATAGAGTCTTTCTCCCTCATGAGTATGAAAGAGAATTTTTTTAGGAAATGTACCAGCAAAGGAAAACTAAATATCCCCTTTTTTATGAGTATAATAACACATTCCTTCCAACTGTCCTTATTAATTTATAAACAGCTATGATCCTAGGTTGTTCCGGTCATTCAAATTTATGATCAGAATAAAATTATTCTCAATAGAGAGAAAAAAATGCATCTTCTCTAAAGCTTCATAACGAGTGATAAGCATTCACTGGACCATAATTACATCTTTCTATTTTTCCTATGCTGTTTCAGGTTTCAATTTTTTTTTTAATATCACCATTTTAATTAAGCTTTAATCTTCACAGCACTAAACTAAATTAAAAGGATCTTTATAGTGTTGCTTTGGTAACTAACAGAAGGGGTAAAATTACCTTATCTGTTTGTTCACCATGTTGCAGCTGTAAACATCCCAGTTATGGTCTTTAATTTGTGCATTTTCATTAGGAAAAAAAAAGAAAAAGATATGTAACACCAAAAACAGTTATCACTGCTGGAACAGTCCTCTAGCAGGATCTCACTGTGATTGTCATGGACAAACTTGTAGTTGGGAACTCTTTGCTCCAAGAGATTAAATACAAGCTAATTAGGCAAGACACAAAGCAGGCAGAGACAAGTGAAAGCAGCAGTACCCATCACAGAAATTCCCACCTCCCTGCCCTTCTGTCTCCTTTATTTCCTCCAACAATCTGCAACACATTAAAAGTTAAACATGAAACTTCTTATGATGTTCCCACAGTTTCCTGCAGATAATTAGCAACAAATCTTCAGAACACACCTGCCATGTACGTGCCATGTCCTTGTCCCATTTTATATATCTGTAAAATACCAAACAACAAATTGAGTTGTCCAAGACTATCAGCTAAACACAGTCCTACATCATAGCACTCTAGCAGAAACATGCTGAAGGCCTGAAAGCACACTTGACCTTGAAAAACCTGTACAACTTGAGCTGTGCAATAGGTAAAAAACGGGGAAGAAAATTGTTAGACCTTTCCTTTAAAGCTGAGATACCACAGATCCAAACAAGAGATAGTTCTTGTTATTACCTAAGAGAAAAGAGAATACTTCTTAAGATTACTTTAAAAAAATTAATACTTTTATATTATTTCATAGTTCTACATGTCTGTTTCTCTTCTTGAACCTTTTTCTGTTTTATTGCTTCACCTTCAGTAAGGGACTGATGCTAATTTCTATTAAAACAACCCCACAGACACTGGCTACAGTGGCCTGAAAATGCAGTCCAACCTAAGCTTTGAGAGCCCTCTAGACTGAGGGTGAGTGAAGAGCTTTCCCATTCCACCAAAAGGAAGAGCCCATGTGTGTATCAGCATCACCCAAAGACACAGCAGGACCTGTGCAGAAGAGCCTTCCTTTATTTCTTGCCAGGAAATAAACCAGCACTGATGCAAAGCTTTTTTAATTACGAATCATTCCTCCAATACTCTTTTGCTATGAACTGTACTTCTCAACTCAGCAGGTTTTTCAGGGAGACTGGATTATTTACAGAGCAGTGTAGGTGAGGCCTGGCACAGGTTGCCCAGAGAATCTGTGGCTGCCCCATCCCTGGAAGTGTCCACGGCCAGGTTGGACAGGGCTTGGAGCAAGCTGGGATAGGGGAAGGTGCCCCTGACCATGGATGGGAACTGAATGATCTCTAAGGTCCCTTCAAACCCAAGACATTCCATGGTTCTATGAATATGGAAAACCCTTGTGCCCACACAGTTGATTCCCAGCAGCTTCAGCTTTCTCATTGAGAGATTGTCTTCAGAGCTATTTTTCCCTTTAATTTGGCTATCCATGTGCATTTGTTCTCAGTAAGACACTTAGAGCCTCAAGTCCATCACCATCGTTAGCTGCGAGATCAAATGTTGAAAATTTGGGGTTTTTTTGTTTTTTAAAAAGAAAATAATTTAACAGAAAGGGTTTAACATGAGCAGCACTCTGCAACAGAGCTGTCCTACAGCTCTGATTGCAACTTGGTTTGAATTTTCAACTTACTTTCAATTTTCAGCTAAATAAACACAAAACGTGAAAGCCAATAAAACTAAGGCAGATAATAAAGTGCTGTCAAGCTGTGATAAAGTCAGTCTTCACCAAAGATCCATCTTCTCCTGCTGAGAGATCCTAAATTTGAGGCTGAACTAAGAATGACAGAACAGGCAGCACAGAAAATCAAAAGTTTTCACTTGGTAAGATTTCTTTGTTTTCTGATTTTGATGGACAACAAAATGGTTGAAAGTTACAACTCATTTAGAAACATGAGAAAAATGACAAAAAATAGAAGGTACCAAATAAAAAAAAACCTAAGAACTGTCAGCCACTGAATATATAAGGAGGACAAAAATGACATTTTATTTTGCATCACCTTTTCTATGCCCTGGAAAAACCTTTTTTCTCGAGTCACATGTGTAAAATATCTTTGGTCTTTCTTCGGTAAACCATAGAAAAACAGATTCTTAAAGTAAGCTTAAATGTAGGTCTCATAGCAATTAAATATGACTAATTATGAAATAGAAGTTCTATCATTTGATATTCACTGAAAGAACTTTTCCCCTGAGTATTTTACCCAACATATCCTCCTCAGAATCATGTAAACAGATGAGCTGTATTGACCTCACTAAGCCTGAAACTTTTTCTTATATAATGTCTTTTATTCCCCCAGGAATGTTCAAATGTAAGGAATATTTAAGTAGCACTTAAGGAAAATAAAATTGCTCTGTTCAACACACAAAATATTTCAAAATACTACCTGTGTCTATAATCATGCCATTGGCTGTTTGCTGATTGCTAATTGTTGCCATCATTTTCGCCACACAGGAAACAAATACCCCTGTAAGTACCCTGTGAACACTGCAAGAGTGATCTCTATGCATCAGGGTGAAGCAGCTGCCAGAAATCTGTCAGATCAGTGCTGAGAGTGCAGTCAAGCTTCTTGTGTACTCTCAGCAAATATAATTATTTAGAACCTAGGGGTGCTTCCATGTCTCCTTGCTATTGCTTCTATTGTGTAAACAGAAAATGAAACCCTCCCTGAGCAGGGACCAGGCTACAGGCTGAGGGCAATATGTTAACATACAAGGAATGTGCTTTCCATAGGGAATCGAAGGAGCATTTCATAGGTTTTAATATAATCCAAGAACTGTAAGAGCAACTGTGGCCACAGCTGGGTTCCACCTGTTTGCCTCTCTGACAGATGTTCAGGGCTCTCGAAGCCCTCAGTTAAATACCAGCTGTACCTTAGTCAGGGCACAGACCACATTTATTGCCAGGCTGCAGGAATTGCCTGCCCTGTCAGCCTGCTTCTTGGAGCAATCTGCCTCAGAGAACCACCTCCACATCCAGACCACTTCCTCAAAGCCTTCCCGTCAGTGCAAATGCACATCCATTGGGCTCCAGCAAGGATTCCTTCATGCAGAATGGCTCTCCCTGACTCAGGAGGAAAGAAACACATTTATCCATGCCAGCCATAGCCTGGCATGCATTTACTCTCTAGCAGAGCTAAATTAGAGGCTCTGTGTTCATTAAGAGTTACTCCTCCCCACATGCAGCACTCTCATCCTCAGACCCATGCAATGGACTAGGTCAAGAATCAAATCTAGCTGAAAAATGACCAGAAGACAAGTCCTCAGCATGCTGAGTATAAGCAGGATCCTCTCCCCACTCTATTCACCATCTGAACAGAAGGGACAACACAGGCTAAAAGCAGCTGAAAAACCAAGGCACAGCAACTGAATGTTTAAGTACTGCCTCAGCTAAAGTAGCTCTCCAAATATTTCTTCTGTAGCACAATCCCAATAATTAGAGTTGCCCAGAGAAGACAGAAAACTGACACTGGCACAGGTCTTGTATGCAGAAGGTTATCTCTTCTGTAACATACACTAGCATTCTGCAGGTTTTACTTGGGATTTAAAAATAGAAATTTATAGAAAAAATGAGATTTCATATTAATGTTTGACAGCTAGTCTGTACAGGGAAAGGTTTTCTTTTTAATGAATGTCACTTTTTTTATATATCTATTCCCCTAAAACTTGCAAAAGAGCATGTATTTAATACAATGAGCACTATTTATGGCTTTATCCCTAATGTTAATCTTATATATCTGATTATTTCTTTTTCAATAATAGCAGAAAATTACTTTGTCAATTATATTGCTTTTCCTATGCTGAAATATTAGAGACTAAAAGGCAAATTCTAAAAAATCCCATTCCAAATATACACTGCATTCTGGTTTCTAACAAGCACTTCTAGATCATGACCAGTAAAAATATTCTCTAAAAGAGAGTAGATGGTAGTCTGGACAATTTTTGGCTATTTGAAATCTGTTCTGCTTTTGCTGCACATTCCTAATCACATCATTTGTGCTTTTGTTAGCTCAGTCCTCATTTTCTTCTTCTTCTACCATTTTCTTTGTAACATATATTAGTTTATTTTTAGCTTTGGTAAAGTCCCTCAACACCATGTTTTCATAATCTCTCTGCTTCCAGCTGCTGTATTGCTGGGGAGGCACTATTAGAAATTCATCCATAAGAGTTCAGTCTCTCTCAGTCTCAGACAACTGCTCCATAGATGTGATACTTTGCTTAGAAAATTATAATGTGATTTTCTTTGGAAATATATTCCTTCCTTGATGTAATTGTCAGGAATGTAAGATGGTCAAAGAGCTCTCCCTTATATTTAAATAGGTTCCAGGCAGAATCACAGATTATTTTGTTGTTGCTGCAGTTATTGTTTTTGCAGTAAAGACAGAACCATCTGTTCCTTTGAAGAGGTGCCAAATCAGTTGAAAATAATTCATTCAGGTATTCAGTGAACCACAAGAGCTGATGGTTTAAGGATTCTGGAAGGTTTCAACAGGGAGCATCAAATGCACTTTGCCCAGTTTGGATTAGATTTTATTTAAACAGTGGCCTCTAGGTAGTTCAGGAAAGCAGTAAGTGGACACGAGAGAGTTCTCTTTCTGTCTACCCCCTTTCCATATCAAACCTGCTTTACTAAGAGTCAACAGTTACATATCATGTGAATATGACCAGCTCACACTATCCAAAGGGTAATTACAAATTATGGCAACCACTTTGGTGTAGTCTTGCATATCAAAAATCTACCAAATGGCCAAGACATGTCTGGTTCATAGCTGGTTTATGTCCCCAGTCCCTGATGGCCATGTCTGTTGTGAGTATCAATAGCAAATATCTCACTGATGGCCACTTGGGCACAGCAAGGGCAGGGCATCATGTGCAGCATGAGCAAAGAGGAGGGAAGGACTAGCTAGAACCAATCCGTGAGTCTGGACAAGATGATGATTTGCTTGACAAGTCTCTGATAACGTAGACCAGCAGCAAATGAACATAAAAATATCCCAAGGACCTCCTGTTTGCAATGGTTTTCTGATGAAACAATTTGCAAGTTAATATTAGCTGGTGTCTGAGAGAGGATAATTTCTGAAGCATTTTCTACTGTGGGTTTTATAATGATGAAGAATCGTCTGCACAACTTTATAACTGAGTGGGTTAATTAAACATTACCCCTGGGCATCTGAACATTGAAGAATGTGTCTCTATTCTGAAAGGAACACTTAATCCTCCTCAGTTTGATGCATTCCCTGTATTATTTACTAACAAAGTTTAGTTTATTTATTGCTAGAATTATTTATTATAAGCATTGTGAAAAAAACCCCACTGGCTTAATAAGCTTTAGTTTTCTCACTTTTCAAACTCATTGGGATGGTAAATTTCAAATAATGAAAGCCTATGTTGGAGCCTTCTTCTTTCCTGTAAAATATTGGAAACAACTGAACACAAACATGACTGATATTAAGCATTGTTTAAAGAAATTATGAAAAAAAGAAGTAATTTATTAAACCACTGTGTAACACCTTCTAAAGCTGTGACAATGGAACATTCATTACAATCTTGTTAAATAGGTCTTCTATCAGTAGTTCTAGCATCACAATGCAGGACCTTAATTAGGTGATGTTTCTTTCATCCTTTATTTATTAGGTTTTCAAGCCAAAATAATAATAAAAAAAGATTTGCTGCTCTAATAAAGTACCACCACTGCCATATCTCTTTCATATATTAGTAATTTGTTAGCTAATATGAACCTGAATTTTCTATGTTTTGCTCATGATAGATATGCCAAACACAACAACAGAGAGCAAATCAAAATATTTACAACATACTATAATTTCCTTTGCAGCCTAATGTCATAATTAAGAAACAACTAAGTTTATGAATCAGCTTTGCACATTTGCAGGTCATGTGGATGTGTGGCTGACAGAAATGACAATCTTTTTAAGAGCTTTTATAAGTCACAGTGTTGAAACACTACTTCTAAAAAAATCTTTCACATATTTTGCAAGACAAGAAGTTTATTTTGAGGGTTCCTTTGGCTCATGACTTTTTAGAGACAAATGACTTTCTGTCCTGGGTAGGGAACAGCTTTAAGTCTACACCTAACACAAAATTCTCATTTTAGACACTGATTCATCAGATATTGAAGCTAAAGCCTGTCCGTGGTCGAGAACACACTGTTATTCTCTCTGCACTTTAAACTATTCTTTTCTAATTAAAAAAAAAAAAAAACTCAAGCTGTCTCTAGATATATTTTTACTTTTTCTGGTTATCTTTAAATAAACACATTTGGGTTTGTATTGTGTGAAATAATCCTGTCAGATATAGATTGGAAGGAAGGAGGCATCAGAAAGGCAGGGTGGATTCAATCGATCCCACTGTGCCATGGGGAGGCACTGCCAAGAGCCACATGATCCCCATGGAGAGCTGCTTTAGGAATGCTGTCCTGGGGTTTTAGCAAGGCTTTTCTTTCCCAGATATGGGACCAGCATGTCTTGTAGCCTGCCTCACTCAGCTGGGCTGTCTGTGCTGAATACCCACCTCTTTTTGTTATGTTACTGCTCTTCCTACAGCTGGAGACCTCCTGTTCACCCAAGATACCCATCACCCAACATGGGAGGCAAAAGGAAAGAAGATAAATGGTGCTTATCACACTAATCTTCAAACAAGTTAAGATGCCCAGGTGCTGATAGCAAGCATGATGCACACAGTGGGTAAGTGCCCTGCAGCTGTAAAATAAAGTAAGTTAAATAAACTGGCCAGAACAAAAGCTCAGGACATGCTGAAAAGTGGCAGAATAGTGCAGAATTTGGCACTATTTTAGGACTGGTAGCTTAGAAAGTGTTGGTTCGTTGGCAGCAAATTTCTGCAACTGTTAAAGATTCTTGTGACAAGAAGATATCTGCAAAAAATAAATAATTTCCTGCCTGATATCAAAAGAATAAAGAAAAGAGGAGCAATGTATATTTTTATGTATATAAAAAGAGTCTGCCCTCAAATATGGATCTTGTCTCTGGCCTAAAGTCAGGGAAGAATGGGTGAGCATCACTGTTACTGAGATTATGATCCCTGAGCAACCCTACAAAAAAGACATATTTGAAGGTGTTTATATAACCAGTCTTTACTGAACATTATTCAAATAACTGCTTTGATGGCAGAGGGCTCCTTTGTAAACAGTCCAAGCCTTCTGCAGTGCAGCTATGATGGAGGGGTTATGGTGCTTTAACCTAAAATTCTGTTAGTCATTATGAGCCTCTTAATAGCAGATGGATTCCGTTCTGAACCACATCAAATTCCAGTTAAATAAGGTTGTCAGTATCATAATTTTCTAGGTGGATGTAGCATGCAATTGGCCAGAATCAGACAGTTAACGGGCATTTAGTTTCAGTTTAAATACCTAGAACAGCAAATGCTTTAATCAGGCAGCTCTCATTAATAAAAAACAGTGATCCTTTCTAAGCTGCAGTATTTATCCTGCATTCCTGTACTCTGGAAGTACTGAATGCTTACATCTTTATGCGTATTAATTGGACTCCTCTATTCATATTAATGCAATGAAAATGTGCACACACCAGTCACGAGAGCTTTTTAACTGAATAGATAATTGTGCCACAGGGAAGAAGTTCATCTTGTAATTTGTGACAGTTCCACTCACACAGAACTCCGGCAGTCCTGGAGTAGCGATGAGACCAATCATGGCTGATAAAATAATTCTGCTTGTAGAGTGCAAGCAAATACTCAAAGCAGAAATCTAATCAGCCTTTCTTGGTAGATACATTCCCTTCACATGCCTTGGGAGGTCTTAAAACAAGGTCATTGAAAATCCATGCCCTTAGAGAAGGGGTTCACAGGAAAAACTTTTGAGCAAAGGAGAACTGAGCTGCAGAAAAGGTGCAGCCAGAGTCAGTAAGATATTGTGCAGCAATACACGAAGCAGAACCATGGTACAGACCCCACATGGATTTAAGAGGATGTTGCACAGCCATATGCTCCACAAATGTTCAAAAAAGACATTCATCCGCCCCCAGCACAGAAGGGAGCGGGGCAGCGCAGCAGCTTCTCCCACATATGCACGGAGGCAAGTGGGCATGTACAGAGGGAACAGTGCTGCACTTTCCAAAGAACACTCAGGTTGATTAAGCCTTGTTGGAAATGCAGAAATAAAACAGAAGGAGAAAATAATCTTATGTGCTTTAATTTCTTACTATTTTCTCTTTTTGCCAGAAGCTGAATCAGTGTAATAGCAAGCTTTGCTTTTCTGCTTCTGACTCAACGCTGACTTCCAAATCATAGGGGTTTAGCCTTTATGAAGTTGCTGTCCTGCATTCTAAAACACTTCCAAAACCCTTTCTTTTGCTATCGGTTACCTGTTTTGAGTCGACCTCTATATTTCACAATTGCAATTTAAAAAATATTATTTAATTAACGTCCTTCGTTCGTATTAACAGTAACTCCCATTTGTATGCATACAACTCACTCAGTCTGTGGTCTATAGCTGGCAAATAACACCACTTAACAGCTGTTAAATAGGGTAATCACCTGTTGTTATCCACAGGTAGCTTTAATTCAAATGCTAATTGCTCTCAGTGCTCTACTTACAAACCTGCCCCAATGTCAGCTGCTGTCTGTGCCTCACCAGATGGATGGGAGCCTTGGATGGATCGCGCTGCCCCTCTGCAGGAAAAAGGTCTGAGTTATAAAAAACCTTGCTACCCAACAGTGCCATGAAGAAAAAAATAAAACGGCCCAAAAATGAAACACTGAAGGTCTTCCAGAGAGCAAGAGTTGCAGCAAAAAGAAATTAATAGGGAAGACGAAGAAAAGGAGTTCAAACAGGATATTAAATATTATATGAGGCTATTTACAGCAACAACAAATTAACATTCACCGTTACAAAACTCAGTTTCATAAAAATCAGAAACAGCTGTTACAGATGTATGTCAGGGTCAGCCTAAATTGATAGGAAATGAGAGCTAAACTGCTTGAACAGGTCAGGTATTAGTAAAAATCCCACTGGAAAAGTAAAATTTCTAGCCTGATACGGGTAATCTTTTTTTCCCCAAGATGTAATTCTTCATTAAAAATATTTTATTATTTTTCTCCCTTTGGTAAAAATGCCTCAAAACTGGACTACTACTTACTCCTCATAGCAAGAGGCTTCATATTATTTTTTTTCTAAAAGAGCTCCAATTCACCCAAGCTCACTTGAGGCACAGTTTCATGTTGTGCCTAATTTCATCAAACTGTGTGTCACTGCCAAAAGTGATGGTTTAATTCTGTCTCCTTTCCCCTCTTAACTCCATTGACGTGTTCCTCACCCTTTCCTCATATTAGATTTAGTCATTCCCTGTGTTTGTGGAGTATGACTCACTGATCCAATGGGAAAGTAATTTATTTGGAGGGCAGATCTACATTTGAGAGCTCCCAGTTAGACGGGATTAAGGCTGATGTGGAACAGTGCCCTGAATTGTCCTGTGTTGCTTGCTGCTGTACAGAGGAGTTCCTGCCTGCACAGCTGCAGGTTTATTTTAGATCCCCTGACTGTAAAAGGGCCATTCATTCCCCAGTGCTGTCGGATTTTCATAGTGCACTGGATGATTTTCCTGTCCTGCTCTCCAAAGGGCTGCTTTTTTTATAGGTGAACAAAGGCATCCATCAGTGGCCCAAGAGCAGAAGCTCCTTGCTCAGTTTCTACCCTTTGATCTGGTCGATTCAGATAATTCTGCTGGGTGCCAAGAGCCCAACCCAAACAGCCCTCAGCTCTGGAGGATGCCTGCCTTTCCACTGGGACAAAGTGATGGCCTTGGGAAATGACTGTCAGCCCAAGGCTACATTTTTTCCTCTCCTCAACATATTTTTCAATTAAATAGGAGATAAACATCAGGTGAAACCTGGCTCAGAGAAAGGAATTAAAGCCTATAAAAGTCACATATTAGATAGATCTGCAGCAAGTATAGGCACAGTTTTCAGTTTTGTTCTGAGCTCACCATACTGATTGGAGCTCTGGCTTTGGAGAAAGGAGCTGCTCAAAATTACCAAACACAAACTTTAAATTAAAAAGCACGTATTAGATAGTGCCCCAGTCCTCTGATATCTTGTACTCATGGTGAGGGAGGGATGAAAACCTATTAAATGCTGGTCACTTTATCTCCTGGTGTCCTGCTTCAGGGTCATAATTGAAATGAACATCCTGTAGCAACCACCATTTATGTGTGAATGTTCATTTTAGCAAAGTCAATTATCTCAATCATCAACAGTAAAGAACTGCTTGTTTGACAGTTATGACTCAATAACACACATTTCATTTTGATAAAGATTTTTTTTTTCTCTTCTGCATATTTTGCTTACAGGAAGCGAGTAAAATAAAATATTTGTAAAAAGATGCAGAGTTCATGCTTACATAGAATTTTATAATCGCTCAATGAAAAGCTGTAGGTAGGCCTGCTTTGCCAGTTTGAAAACTACATTTTGTCTGATTTTGTTTTGGACTGTGAATAGAAAAACAAAGCTGCAAAATATAGTTGTAAAGTTGAGACTAAAAAAGTTATAGGTAAAATTCTATGTTTAGTATAAAAGTACATTTTAGTATTTATTCAATCCTGCATGAAAAAAGAAACCAAATAAAAAAGGCTAAGTAAAAATTTGAATGCTGCTCTTTCCCTATTTAAGTCAAAATCAATCCGCACTTTCATTTACTTTTGAAGAGAAATTGAAAACCAGATGGTCAAATTATTTCTCTCATTTAACACTGACTATATGAACAAAAGGAAATAATTCAAACAACTTAAAGAGGGCTTTTTATTCACTTCTCAAGGAAAGAACCCTACATAAATTAATAATTAACCTAATTTTCTTTTATCCCAGAGATCACAGGTCAAGGTATCATTAAGCACATTTCATCCTGAAATAACAGAATTGCCCAATTTACGATTTTGTCAGTCACACCAAAAGATTAAAGATGGCTTGATGTGAGGATATGCAGCAGTGGGAAAACTTAAGCCCTCTGGGATTGAGCCACAGCTTTTAGTTGATTCCTGAAGTCATAACTTATTTTGTTATGAGTCACAAAAGGCCACTGCTATCTCTTGTATTACTGCTCAGATTAGGAGCCTTACTCATATCCTTTTTCTCCCACAGTTTAAGCTCCATGACTACCATGAACACCCACAGTAATTCATTCAGGATAGCAGCTCAGCTGGAGAACCCAATCTATCTGAAAGTTTACTGGTGGTCATTTTAATTCCAGTAAGCTGTCTCATGCACAATAAATGACATAACAATCAAGCAACTGAGATAATATTGGATACAACCAGATCCATATTTTATTCTCCTAGAGGTATATAAGGAAAGGGCACCAAATTAACAAAAACTGAGGGAAGAAAGACCAGAAATTGCAGTTTCAATGCAGGCTGCTCACAGATCCTCTCTTTTGTGCTGCTGTTGTTGGAATGACAAATTTTCACCCACCAGCTTCAGTGTAATTCTGGAAAGACCTGTGGAGTGTAGAGTGTGAGGCCACCTTTACACAAGGAAGAGGAACCCCACCTTACCTCATACAGGGCTGATGTGGCAAGGAGGTCACGGGCACAGGTGTTGGGTCAAGCTGTTATTTCTTTTATACTTATCTATGTATTTGCAACTGAAGTTGAAAGTTGAATTAAATACATAGATAGGAAGGTTAAACTTTTGAAAGCTGTGCACTGATATTCCCAGACATGAGCAGGGTGATGGAAGGTGTTTGGTACAAGCAACTGTGAGGAGGAGGAAGCTCTAAACTTCTAGATCTACTGCTAACAGGCTAGAACCTGTCTCTGCTTTAAAAAGTCACTCTTCCTCAGCTCTCGTCTTCACAACTTTTGCTGAAAATACACTGAGTTGCACAAATCCTGGGGGATTTTGGCTAGAAATAAACAAAAGCCTAGCAATGTCTTTTCCTTGTATATTTCCTTGTATAACAGCTCCTAACCCCTCTTCCTCAAGACAGTACTTAATTTTACAAGTAGCCTTTAATATTGATGTTCACAGGTCATGAGTCTCCTTTAACAATCAATAATGAATTAAAACAACATCACAGATCTCCAGGTCTGTGCCACAAGGGAAGCAGGAACGTGCATGAAAACCATTTCAGGAATCACACAGGGGATGGAGCAGTGCCCGTGTTGCCCTGTGCCTCAGCCCACAATGACAGAGGACACAGGATAGCACGTGGTAGCCAAGAACTGCAACAAAGCCCTTCCTGAACCAAGCTATCTCAACATATCTCTGCAGCCTTGCTCAAGGGCCAGCAGGTTGTCAACCGCAAGGCTGTTGCAGAGATAATTCACTCAGTGTAAAGCTTTGGGCCACTTTTGGGGGCACTCAGAGCTGTGGTGCCTCTCCAAACGCTGTCCTGCAGCAGAGTGTGCAGCTATGATCTGAATCACAACCAGTTGCTAAACTTAGATTAAATTGATTCAGTTATTAAACCTCTGCAGCAATTTCCAAAGCCCAGAATCACTCGTCTAAACACTCTTTGTAATCATGCTTTCAAGTAAAACTTCAAAACTATCACACACCAAGGAGTGAATTATGTTTAGGGACTGCAATAAACTGGGGAGGGGAGGAATTTTTTCTTTAAATGACAGACTTTAACCTATTATTAATCTTCAAATATGAACAAACACTTCTAGTCCCTGAATCAACTGAGAATTTATTAACTGTCAGAGTATTAAAAGGCATACCTAATACATTTTACTGAGAGCAATTGCTGATAAGTGCTCATGCAATAAGACATAAGGAGACGTGAATCTGGGCATGTCTGTCAAACTTCCTGGCAAATGACATATGAAGAAATCACATTTTAATCTACAGGCACAGGATCTTTGGGGTATAAAAGGAAAAATTCTATTTTGAGACGTTTTAAAAAATCAATAGTTTTTTTCTTTTCCTTTGTTCAAAATTATGTAATTTTCCAATTCAGATTTCCCCTGAGTTTTACCTCTTTCAAAACTGAGACAGCATGATGAGTTACCTGACAGCATGGTTCCAGTTTTGTTTAGTACTGTTTACAGTTTTCTATTGTAAACCAGATTATGTGGTTCTTATCAAAAAATATATAGGAATTCCAACCTGGGCATTTAAAATGTAGAGAGATCAGATCAGTAGGGGATATTCCTTCCAGGATAAGACCATTGGGGTAGAAGGAATCCTTTTTTTGCTACGAAAAGAAAGAAAAAAAAAACCTATGTGGAGCATAGCAAAACTATGTGAACTGCACCCCAAAAAATTACTTACTTAGGAAGAATTTTAATTCCAGAGCTGTGGTCAGGCAAATGAAGTCTCTCACACCATGTGCCTCCTCTTCTATGGCAGGGAACTCCATTTCTAATACCAGCAGATGGTCAAAATTTATTAGGCTGCATTGACCACGGTGCAATATCTCATGTGAGGGAAAACTGCATCATCAATGCCAACATTTAACACTGACCATTACCCCACCTATGTTATGCTCTCCTGTCCTTTTAATGGCCTGTGAATTAAGTATCTACAAGAATCCACGCAAAAAATCATCTTCTAAATAAAATTATTACTGTAACAGAGTAGAAATTTAAAAATTTGAAGTTTCTTTATAACAAAAGGTAACCAGAGCTTAACACATTATTTCTCTACACCATATTTCTTACATTTTAAAATTAGCTGAAGCATTTTCCCACTCAGCTGAAAAAAAACCCGCAATTTTTAAAAGACATCTTGTTGTAATACATTAATTACCACAGCTGCTTCTAAATTCTGGCATGAATTTAAAGTCTGATCCATAGTAATTATGATACTTCAGTTAATTTTGCCATGAATTAATGTGTGGTACTTCCTGATTCATCAATAGCAAAACTTCATTTCCTTTAAGTAGCATTTCTTTCTGTTCCTCAGGAAAAGTTCTGCATCTTGAAGTTAAAATACTGATGGAAATTAAATTATCCTGTGACTAAAATCAATATTGCTTTTGTCTGAGGAGGACTAAGCTGCATATTTAACATTAATCACCTAATAAATACATAAGAGATAAATAAAGAAAAGTGCAAGTCAAAAATGAGGTCTTTTTTCCAGCAGTAGGGACTTGATTAAATAGGTCAGGAAGTCATGAAAAGTAATTATTGCTTCTCTATTTGTGATAACCACTTTTATATGGGAATTTGTTGCCTGGTTTCCTTCAGTTACAAAAAAGTGAAAAACAAATAATATTTTTTGGTTTTTTTGCATTGTCCAAAAGGAAAGCACTGAACTAGAAGGCTGTTAGAGATTTTGAAATAAAATCAATGAGCTAGAGGCTCTCGTACTTTTCTTACAAAAGATAATTCTCATAAAAATTCATTGGAATAAAGCAGAAACTGTTTGGGGCAGAAGCCGAAGAAAAAATACAACCCAAATATAAGTACTGTCATAAGAATATTTGTGTCAGTGTACATTTGTGTCAATGTCTGTGTTCATTGAACTCTTTGCCACATATATAAATTGTCAGAGAATTATGAAATTTCATGTTCTTCCCTTTACAAAACAATCTGTTAATAGATTAAGATATTAACTTACTATAATAAACTATTTTAATGATTCTTCTTCCTAGGTTCGGTCTGGCTTGTGTGGGAAAGACGAATCTCTTATGCCCCAGTCCTGCTCAATAGAATTTAATCTAAGGAAAAGGGCTCAAATGAATTTCTTTTAAGTCAATGCATACTTGTGGAATCAAGTTCCAAAGTCATATGTCCTTCACACTTGGAGATGAAGGAAGTGCCTACCTGCACTTATCCATTTATATGCTTAAAATTATAATATTCAGACACTTTAGGCTTCAGGCTTAAATGGAACCAGGGCTCGTATCCTGTTGCTCTTCAGTCTCCAGTAAAACAAGCTGAAATATTTCGTTTGAAAATCTTCTGCACAAAAAATATCTGTGAGCCAGAATGTAAATGATGTTAAATTTTTTCAATAAGAACATTTGAAATGAAAGCCATTGTTTCAAAATGCAGATTCAAAGTAGACACACTAGCTTTAAATAGCAGGTTAGCTCCCACTGAAATTTTTGTTCTGATAGTACCAATGATTTTTTCCTATGTCTTTTTAATATTTAAAAACTTTTCTTTTGCATTCTAGGGAAACTAATTTCAAGATGTCAGCAACTCCTACAGTGGAAGCATTTCTGTTTCTAAAGGAAGTTAAAATCTTTTAATGTATTCTGCAGTGAAACCAGCAGAATTCCAGGTTATATTTTACAGACATCCAAAAAGCCCGGCCCCTGTAAGAACAGAATAAAACACATGAATGTGATGTGCATGTGCTCAAAGGTAACAGGACAGCATAAAACTGACAACATTTCCATGGAAAACCTTCCAAAACCTTATGGAGCAGAACTTGAGGCTCATCTGCATGAATGTCAGTCTTTTTTTAACAGAAATGAGCCTTAAATTTAGGTCTGAATATCTATGTTCTAATTGAAGACCACTTTTTTCTCTAGGTGGAACCTTTCAAAACACTGACTGTTAACTGTCCCCACTTCCCAAGAACCCAAATAACTCGATTTTACCCTTCTCTAGGGAAGACTTAAGGACAGGCAATAGTGCAAAGAGCAGGTAATTACTGAACTTGATTGTGCTTTGAGTTTAGTCCTCCTTAACTAGATCAAATTCTGCACTCAGCTGACAAACAGTTCCCTGAAATGGTCTTCCTGCACAAAAAAATGACTAAACAGGTATTTAGCTGGTGAAATTTTAAAAGACTTATGTTAGTTCACCACTGTAAAATCCCAGCCCTATCATGCAAGTCCTTGACAGATTGCCCTCAGCAGTGTTTAACAAGGAAGCAGTCAGCAATCAATAATAGCACCAAAAAAAGTTGAGGCAATTTATGTAACAATAGTGAGAAATGCCATATAATGGATGTAAGGGCTATCAGTCATCATTTACTAAATGCAACAAAAGAGACATTGGGTGGTGTTGTTTTCATATACAGAAATCACACTGAAATAGAGGGAGCCATTTATACATGTTTAGAGTACAAAAGTTTAAGGTCACTAGCTTTTCCTTTGTAGCAATCTTCTCTTAAGTCTAAATGAGGATTTGTAATTGTAAGCTTGGATAAAGTCAACATTTACCGTTAAGATTACAGAGAACTACGGCTGTATTTTGGATTAGGCTGTCATGAAAGCAATGTCAGAGCAGGTTTTTTAAAACTATGATTATCACCTAGACTTATCTGGACTTATCACCCCTGCACAATTAAGATTTAAAAGCCAAATAACAAAAGCCAAGCCGGAGGAGTCAAAAACAGCCCCAAAAGGTTTCTGATAGCTAATCCTTTGTATTGCTCTAGCTCAAATGCCTGGTATCACTTTATGCCTTTCCACATCTGAATGCAGTTAGGAAATTTAACTCAATGCCATACACACTGAGGATCTGCACTACACAGAGTACAGCCTGCCTGAATCCTGTTCCTTTTGTCCCATCCCTTTGTCTGAGGAGTCAGCTCCCCCAGCTGGTGTGAAGAGCTCCAGAGAGCACAACCGATTTCATGCAACTCCACAGTGAAGAGAGGCTGGGAGGTCAGGGGGTTAACGTCTGCTATAAATACCACAGGACTTCTTGGCCTGAATTGCAGAATGAGATTGCTTGATGTTTCTACACTGCACGGGCTGTGTCACCCTCTGCCTTACTGCATGACACAACTCAGAGCAGAGGGTCAGGTACATAAAAGGAATAATGCACTTGGATTTTCTCACAGAAACACACTGTGGAAGCCTGCATATACAACTAACAAGTATTCCAAACCACCAGAATCTTAAAGCACACTGAGTTCCAATTCTTATTCAGCTCTTCAGTCAGGTCTGAATTGTGCACTAAGATAGAGATTTTATTAAGGTGTATATATATCTAGATATAACCTAAAGCAACAGACTGCAAAAAGTGCACCAAAAGATCAATTTTTGATTTGGGTATTGAGGTCATAGCCTGCTCCTATTCCATTAAAGAATGGAATTTTACCGAGTTCAGTGGAGCAAGGGGAGGACGAACACTTAGTGCTAAATGGATGTTCACCAGGCAGCCTTGAACAGCCTTTGAACAGTTACTGGAGAGTGGCAGATCGCTGAAAGGCTCTGACCTCCCCCGCAAGCAGCTGTCAGCACAGCAACACTTAAAAGCTTTTTCATATGCTTTTCTCACATATTTGGTAAATGCGATATAGGAAACCAACTTTAATGCTTCCCATACATGGTTTTTTTCTGAGTGCTCATCTAAACAAAAGAGGAGAGACGCTTACTGAAAATAGCTGAAGGCTGGTTTAAACTATTCCCACTAATCACTAATTGCCTATCCATCAACTCTGAAAACAAAAAATAAAAAGAAAATTTGCAACTCTGAAGTTGGAAGGACAAGGAATAGTAAATACTACAGATAAACCCTGGTGTTCAAGAACAGGCTGGATGGGGGCACAGGGGTTGGAATGAGATTAGCTATAAGGTCC
The DNA here is from genome assembly GCA_026261815.1 of Monarcha castaneiventris obscurior. Taxonomy (NCBI): domain Eukaryota; kingdom Metazoa; phylum Chordata; class Aves; order Passeriformes; family Monarchidae; genus Monarcha; species Monarcha castaneiventris. The sequence continues at coordinate 6,202,369 of JAMPIT010000437.1, forward strand.
CTTCCAATTCAAGCCTTACTACGATTCTGTGATTCTATTACAATGATACTCCCAAAGAGAATATCAGGACCAGACAAGATCATCTAGAGCAGTGTGAAGATAGACTCTGTAATGTCAGTTAACTTAAGGTCAGACTTTGGTCTCACATTGATATATCATTTTAAATAATCTCAGTTGCATGTTATAGCCTCAGAATTATGGTTTTACAGAACAAGTGAAATGCTGAAAAAGATTCTCATTGCTAAAGGAGAAGTTAAATTGTACCTAAGATTATTAATAACATATCATATGTTCAGTGTCTACATTATTTTGGTTATAAAAGCATCCTCCTCCACCTAAGTCATTAACTTTTTGTGATATAATGCTGCTTCTTTTCGTGGGCAAGGTGGATTTTCAAAAAGATTACATCTAAAGGGTGAACACAGAGTAGAGTGTACCAAGAGCATGATAGATGCCAACCGTGTGTGCCGCCCACCCCTTCTGTGATCTCTCACTGGCCCTGAACAGTACCTGCACTGTCCAAAAAATCATTTTCAAAAGATTTAAAGAGACTCGGATATGAGGAGAGATGACATAAGGAACAAGTTATATTGTCTTGTAGAATTAAATACAGGGACCATTTTGAAAGAGTCTACCAATTCCACAGAATGTCCCCAAAAGACAGTGAGAGGATAAATCATAAACTGCTTCAGCTTTTAAAAATGCAACGGTCTCCTGTATAATTGTATAAGCCCAAATAAACACACATGGTCATTTATACCCCATAACATGAGTATTTTCCAAGTATAAGTCCAAGAGATGTAAATTAGTTGTGTACGTACCAATGAGAGTGGCTTCCTGAAGCCAGACCATTTTATGACATGCTAATCCACTAAACCATTTTATACATGCCACAAAAACAATTTCCCAATTATTCTAGGCAGCTTTTTAATTCTATGAGATGTGAATGAAATTTAAATAAAGTCTAAGTCCTCACTTTGGATCCACTGATATTGAATATTATTAAATGTTTCATTCGACATGCTGAAGGAGCAGAAAAGAAGGTTTTTAGGAAGATATCTATCAAACTGATCTTTTAATTCTACTAGGAATTCATTGTATTACTATTGTTATGAAGAGCTGTCCAGAGCAGTAGGTGCAATTCTTAAAACTTATGCAGAGAGAAATAAACTCTGAATGACCATGTTAGAACCAGGAACTGAAATATGCTCTGGCTGAATATCTAAAAGGAAGTTTCCCGACCCAGCTTTTCCCCCTTTAATGGCATCATTCAACTTCTTTTCATCAGATCCGTTTTCATCTACTTTTGCAGAAACAGTCATTAGAATTCCACAGATAAAATTGATCACTTTCTGTAATTCATCAAAGAAATGAAGGCTCTACTTTTAAAGTTAAGACCCTTGGGAGATTGCACTGAAAAGCATTCCATCACAATTTCTAACAAAAATTTACTTTGAAGTCCAGTGAGTCAATATTTAGGCAGCTCAGTAGATAGGACTGTAAATTCATTCCTTCATATTTCCTAACATGAGTTCTTACCAATAAAATTTTCAGTTCAAACTGACTTGCAGAATCCACAAATGCTTTATGTTTGTTAACTTGTAACGACACTTTTTTTTCCATTTGAGCACAAAATAATTGTTATTGGAGCAATGTCATGAACTTTGATATTTTCAGAGGGAAGACAGACAACTTTATAAGGATCTCTGAAAAATGAAGATTCTGCTTTAATAGAGGACTGTAGAGCTTGATGTAGTATTTTAATAAAGACAACTATTGTGGCAGCTAAGGGAGAAAATCATTAAGCCATGACTCTGTTGGTATGCAGAACTTTCGTGTGAGAGTGAACAACCCAACGACAAAAAATAAAAACAACCCAGAGCAAACATTTCACTCTTTGGTTCTATTACTCTGCTCTAACAGTGCTGTGGGTTAGGTTTGAAGTGGAAAACTCGTGTGTGATTCACACCCTGCTCTCCACTTGACTCTCCCAGTGCATTTTCCCACGATGCTGACTGCAATTATTCAACACAGCTATCACTGTCTTGGGATCTCACCTGCAAAATTGGGTGTGACAAAGAGCAGGTACCTAATTTACTGCTGCGTTACCAACAGAAATATGAACCTAAGACTCCTGTGGACCACCAGCATGGAGATTCTATGATTTAGCCTAACTTTGCTTTCAACATTTTCACTTTTTACAGAATTTAATTACAGGAAAAAGAAAGAATGAAGATAAATACTGATTTAAAAAATCATAGGAGAACATATTTTTCTAAGAACAAAGAAAAAGTAACAATATTTGAAGGTAATAAAAAGGTTGCAGATATAAATTAGAAGAAAATATCAACTTTCTTCACAGCTGCGTAGGAATGAAACCAAAAAAGCCCAGAAACATTGAGTGATAGTTCAACTTCTATGAGATGCAATCCCATAGCTGAAAACAAAGCTTGAATTTTTTATGATTTTTACTTTTTAGTCACAATGAATTAATGAAACAAGTAATGATCTTAAGCTACACAGGAAACTGAATATACTCAGTAAAATTAGAAGCAAGCTTGAAGAATCCTCTTTGCCTGAGGCAACAGAAATGATGGATGATAGTCTGAGGAATACTTTTTGCATTCTGGACTACTAAATAAGTAATCTCATTAATCTTCTTGCAGCTTTTACCTTTAACTTCTGCTGTAGCTACATAAAACCTGTGAATTTTTGATGTTTTTTCCTTGAATTTTTGATATTGAATAACACCAGTTGGATGGAATGGGAGTTAAGACAATTGCAAAGGGTCTGTGCAATGTTAGTTTGCTACTTCAACAAACAGTTTTAGTGCACAGTAAGAGGATAACAACACAGTGCTTAACACAAACAAAACCTAAACTACAGAAAAAGACCTTTGAGATGGAATATTTCCAGTTCTGGCCTGAGCTTTACTAAAAATTCTGAAGTCAGTGAACCAAACAAAAACATCTGGCATGACAGAATAAAGCGGGAAACAGGGCAGGGTGAATGGTGGAATTCAGCTCTTACCCACATTTTGTGGAATCAACACTGGGCCGGCCAAAGCAACAAATACTTCTAGTGAGCACTTTTATTCTGAAATTTAATATTTCTAGAAATTAGGAGAATTCAATCTTGAAGTCCACCAAAGAAAAATACTTGGCTTAACCAGCCAAGCCATCAGCTAAATTCCATTCCTAATCCTGAAAGTCGGGTACAAATAAACTCACAAGCTACGAACCTTCACAACAACTTATATTCCAAAACACACACCAAATCTGATAGACACAAGTAACTTCACCAAAAGGGTTCAGCCAAGATGTCAAATAGTTCCTTTTAATTAGGAGTGAGGGAAATGCCAACAACACCTTGAAGTACAGTAGAAGCCTCACCATGAAGATATATTATTGAGGGCTTTTGGCAACAGCTTCACAGAAGCCCATAGATTTTTACATTCACAGTCCCAGCTGCCTACCTGTACAGTAATCACAGCAGATGGATAATGTGCAGTGTTCGGGTTTTTTAATAAACATGTCAAACATTTAACATCCTGTTCGCAGATGTACTATAATAAAATGTCTTTGCTGTGGTTTGAAGTTATGCTGCCTCAAAAAACAGTTTTTGCTTTAGAGAAGGAATCCTACACACACACCTTAGCCGTGACTTATTTTTGCACCTTACCTAGGTAACTCTAGAGAAAGAATTTCAACCCCAAGACTTCAGCCATAATATGATGATAAAGGCCATGAGCTCCTGTGTGGTTGAAGGCATTTGCACATCTATTCATGGTGTTTGGAGACCTTATAGAACTTTTAGTAGATTCTTTATACTTCTAATCCTCACACAGAAAACTGTGTTGGAATTTACTGAGCTTCAACAGCGTTATTCACATTTACACACACACTGTGAGCAGCACTCTCAAGGTGAGAAAAGAAGAGCAAAGGGAAATATTCACAACAAATTAAGTCTGAGGCAAATACTTGAGTCTGAGGCAAACTTTGAGGGTGGTGAAACACTGGAACAGGCTGCCCAGAGAAGCTGTTGATACCTCATCCCTGGAAGTGTGGGCTAGTGGAAGATGTCCCTACCCACAGCAGGGGGGGTGGAATTAGATGATCTTTAGGTTCCCTTTCAATCCAGATCATTCTGTAATTCTATTATTTAATCTGGACTTAAGTGGGAGGTCAAATTAAATCCTACAAGCATTTTTATCTCAAAATTCAACATGTCTTTTTGCTCTTTGTAAACTCAGAACAGATTTTGGACAGATCTAGTGAGGATGTGATCTGTGGGCTTGGTCACCAAAAGAGCACAAATCCTCACAAGGATGAAGGCACCAGGGGTCCCTGACACACACATATAGAAAAATTCTAAAACAGCTAGTTAGGGCTTCTGCTTCCCTTTTGGCAGTGCTGACAGTGAAGAGACAAACTCTCTAAAGCCAGCTGTTCCCAGCACATTTCATCAGAAGCACAGGTTTCCTTAGCAACATGCCCCAAAACATCCTGGAGTCCTTCACTTCATGTGTCCTTGGTAGAGCATCCTGGTAACATGGAAGTACAGAGGCCATCAAACACCCGTGGCCCTTCTGTGTAGCAATACCTTATGGGTTGGAGGTTTTGGGGTTCTTTCCTAAATACAAAATAATTAGTTTATTAGCTAAATGGGCAATATGTGGTCAAAAGAAATTCAGCACAATATTTCAGATTTCTATCATCTTTCTGGTGAAAAAGTGATTGCAGAGTGCAAGTTAAGGTCACAGGTCCCAGAAATCTCTCTGCATAAAGCACTATTCAGAAAGCCAAAGTAATTGAGACCACCTGCATAATGAAGAAATACATCCATGATTAAAAAATACCCAAGTTTAAAGAAAGGCACAGCCACAGCAAACTCTTTGAAGTCAGTGACTCATTGAATTTAACAGGCACTTTTGCCTCTGTGCTGTCTTTGATAAACAGATATTCTTGCCTTTCCTGATGGCTGATATATGCCCAGGTTTGGGGTGAAATGTGCAATATATATCTATGCACATAATTAAATAGAATTTAATACTTCTGCTGATCATACTCCCAGGCATGTCAGCAATAATATATAATTTCAAAACTAAGTATGACAGGTTGAGGAATACATACTTATTTGTCCAAATGGCAGAAATACCTGTGCAGAAAATTATTTGAGTCATGACTGACTGTCAGAACACTACAAAAATACCCCATGGATACCAATCCACATGCACATTTTCTTTTTTTTCTTCACACAGGGTTGTTGGGGCACAGTGATGACCAACCTTACTTACTGTCATGACTTACAGCTTCTCTTCAAGTGCAGATAATTTCCCTGCACTTACATAGAAGATTGCTCTATTAAACCAAGTACCAATGTCTTGTTTGAAAATACTAGAGCACTTGGGAGGACAGCAGAACATTTGTCAGACATGAAATAAGGAATTTTGACAAAAATGAGGGATTTTCCTGTTCCCTCCTGTTTTGCAAATCCTTTGGGTCCTGATGCATTACATTTTAAGGGGAGCTGTTGATGGTCTGTTGCAGAGGAGCATCTGTGGGTAAACTACAGCCCCCAGCACTGAAAGCACAGGCAGGTGAAGGTCAGAGCATGTGTCTTTCTCACCAGAGACCCCAAGTAAGAACAGAAGGAGGCCCATCCACAAATCTCCACTTAAGTTAACAATGCACTTCAGCCCTGAGGTTATTCTTATTTCAGTTTATATAATTGATTATAGCAGTGTCTGGTGGCAGAAGAAAGAGAAGACAGGAAAGAAGTCTTTCTAAATACATATATTTGCCCTTTTTTTTTGCCCCCACAGATACTTCATTCCTCCACAGGGAGTGTGAGGAGAAAATCCCAAGGTTACCTTGCATGTGAATTCACGTGTAAATTGACCCTTGACTGAATCTAAAAAGGAGTTGATTTTGTGGGGTAAGAAAAGCTGCAAAGAGCTGAAATCTTCATCGTCAGTTCATTAATACTCCTATTTCTTTTAAGGGTCTATCTACTGAGTAGATTCACAGTAGAGAGTCTCAACTTCCATTAAAGAAAAAAGTATTTCTACATTTTGTAAAGGCGAGGGAAAGCTAGAAAATCACCTCACTGTAACTGAAAAGCTCAGAACTCAGAAGGAACTCAGGAGATAAATTAAAATAACACAGATTTAAACACACACATAATGATTCTAAAAGCCAGCTGCATAATTTTATTATATGGAGAGCTGATAACAGAGAGGAAGTTCTCATGCTATTTGAGTAAAGCACTGTTTGGCTGTGCAAGGGTTCTGCAAATATAAATACTTTATCTGCTCCCCTTCTGATAGGAATATCAGCTTTTAGTTAGGCAACCCAGACAACATCAGCAGCTCACTCTCAGAGCTTTGTGTTTATATATGGGTTAATTTATACTCTGGTCAAGACTTTGCCAAAGATTTTTCTCCTATTTGACATGGCTTATTCCTGAGTTAACAAGCAAATCTGGTACAAAGGATACATGCTGCTTGTTCTTAACATGGTCTTTGCCACTGAAGCAGGGTACAGATGTAGAAAAATGCAGTATTTTAGGGGCAAAATGGACTGGAAACATCCATAAATTCTTATCATAGTATGGCTAAATCTCTTTATAAAAGTAGAGATTTGTTACAATCTGTTTTTTTGTCTGTTGCAGGTGAGTTCAACCTCACCCTGATTCACTTGCCATGTGAATTAAGTAGCCAACACAGAGCTGCTGAAATTATTTTATCTAATTCCACATATAAACATTTAAACAAACAAAAAAAAATTAAAGGAGAGGTGTTAGGAAGTATTTCAAGAGCTAAAACTACACTATTAAATGTAAGAGCAGAAGCAAAATGTGTGGTGATTAAAATGAGAACTCTCCATTCACCTCTAGTCTTCAAACCCCTATCAACACCACATTATACTAATTAACAGTTTAGTTTCAGGCCAAGGACCAGTAAAACCTATACTTCAGTCGGTATTGTGATGCACTGCTCATTGTTCACATTGAAATCTAGTTTATTTGGTTTCAAGAAACCATCTATTGATCATTCCTATCTTCATAGTCTCTCTCAACAAGGCCTTTTGTTATGGTCTCTAGAAAATGCAATAGTGTCACACAAAATGACTTAATTTCACACCCACTAGATAGAATGGACTTAATTCTGCTTTCATTACCAGTAAGTCAAAGCTATTTTATTGCACAGTTGGAGCTCAGGCTTCATCCTGTAATACTTTCTGTCCCTGAAGAAAGAATGATAAAGTATTCCAGAGATCGCTGGTTGTACTTCGGGTTAGATTAAGAAATAATGTGCAAATCATTGGGAGATTTATCTCTGTTTTTGCCACTGGAGGACAGCCACTGGTGCTGTATTGTCATTGCAAGCTGCAGATCTAAACTGGTCCCATTTGACTGGATCAAATTTTTAACTGAATAAGGGACAAGAAAAAGTCCTTGGAAAAGAACATTTCTTAGTTTCAAAGCCCTCCTGCTGGATCTCAGACAGCTCCCCTCATCTGCCTGGCTTGCTTTCCATGTGGCTTTGCAATAGATGGTGCCTTACAGCTAGAATTTGGATAAATATCAAGTAAAACTGAAACATCTACTGGCAGGAAAGGCTACTCCTCAAACCACAGTTTTTCAGACTTTTACACAGCTGGCAGTTCAGTAAATTGATTATTTGGTGCTTCATCACCAAGGCATCAAGAGTCAAAGTGTCAAGGTGCCAAACATCCCCCTCATTCACCAGGCTTTTGTGCAAACACTAGCCTTAACATGCAGGGCTGGAAGCAAGGCAAAGGAGATGGATTAAAGAGGAAAGTTCTGGAGGATGCAGCAGCAGTCACTGCTTCTGAAGCAAATTAGAGGCAATGTATCAGCAAATGAGACTCAACAAGCTTGATTTTTCTTCATCAAACATGAAATTAACTAAATGCAGAATTATGGTAAGGAAAGAGTACAGTAGCCAAAATGAGCAGAATAGAAAGGAAGAAAATAAAAGACCAAAGCAAATATTGAAAAATTATGAGAGCAAGGATAAACAGCTATGAAGAACAAGGTGCAGAAAGCAGACAAGAAGCAGTAATGTGTCAGGCACAGTGTGGGAAGGAGAAGGTGGGAGAAGTGAAAGAAAGGGAGAGAAGAGGTCTTGTCACTGACCCAAAGCCAATTAATTCAAAGCTGAAAAAGAGCATTTCATTTATATATATTTATATCTGCCCTCCAGAAAACAAAATAGTGAGGTATCTAGACAAGGGGAGAAATACTGGGGAAGGAAAACAAAGTGACATGAGGCCTGAAGTTCAAAATGGAGAAGAAAATTGGAATAACTTTTAAATTTTAAAATGCCAGTGAGTTACGAATGGCTAGAAGGTGAAAATCTTGAAAAGAACAAAAATAATTTATTCAAATTAATGGAAAACAAACAGAGTCATCAGGTTGCTGTTGCTGCCATTGGCTCAGGCCGTCTTTGATGCAGAATGGTCAGAAGCCAGAAGGTTACATCCTGGGACAAGACTGCTCTATATTTATGTATTTATCTTAATAGCATATATTCTCTAAACATTATATAATGCTCAGTAAATTGCACACCAATGTATTCTCTGTACTGCTCTGTATCCACAACCAACCTGAAGTCCACTGAGAGCTTGTGATTTTTGAGTATCTAGAAACTCTCTACTAAAACAATCAGATGTGAGAATCCAGATTTTACTATTTCAGAGGCAGATTTGCCTCCAGTAATATTTTTGGAGCTTGAGTTGCTTTTTCTGTTTATGCTACATATCTCCTCTTCAGAACTTATAAGTTTAAAAATCTGCAAAATACATAAAACTACTCCAAGACTCTTTACCTATAAATTCACGTTGTAATCTCAGTTATTTCTGTTCCAGGTTTTGACAAAATAGTATAACAGCACATTAAAATTTTGTAGTAGTTTAGCTTTGGAATCCAATCTTATCACTCATATATCAAATACAAAGTAGACTTTATGGAGGATACTAATTAGTTCCTAATCATACTCTCAAACTATTTTTTAAATTTTGTGCTCTCACAATATAGCAAGACACATCTTCCTTTCCCTAATGCTCCTGCACACTAAAGGTCAGCATTAACATTATGGAATTTCAAGCACTGAGGAAATACATTTGAAATATGTAGGTGGAAGTTCAGTTACTTACACGGCATTGCGCTTCTTTATTACAAATTCTGCTCTATCTCTTCATTTGTAATTCCCACTGAAACTTCATCTGCTACTATCAAAGCTACTGGCTGCCTAAGGTTTTCACTGCTGTTCTTTATTCTTTTTTTTTTTTTTTCTTTTCCCATGCTTATTAAGTTATCAGCACCCAAATGCACTCAGTTGGGCAAAACACAGAGGGGTCAGCACAGTACAACCTCTTAGGAAATCAAAATGGGACCAAGACAAGAGAGAACTAACAACTAATAAACATAAACAAAGGCTGAGTGGAAAATGACTGAGAGCAACCCTGAGGAGAAGAATTTAGGCTGTTGATTGACAGGAAGCTCAACATGACCCAGCAATGTGTGTTCACAGCCCAGAAAGCCAACCCTGTCCTGGGATGCACCATAAGAAACACAACCAGCAGGTCGAGGAAGGTCATTCTCCCTCTCTATTTTGCTGTTGCTAGGCCCCACCTGGAGTCCAGTTCTGGGATCCCCAACATAAGAAGGATATGGACCCATTGGAGTGAGTCCAGAGGAGGCCACAGAGATGCTCAGAGGGCTGGAGCACCTCTGCCGTGGAGCCAGGCTGGGAGAGCAGTGGCTGTTCAGAGAAGAGAAGGCTCTGGGGAGAGCTTATATCACCTTCCAGTAGCTAAAGGGGCTCCAAGAGAGCTGGAGAGGGACTTTGGACAAGGGTATGGAGAGATGGGACAATGGGGAATGGCTTTAAACTGACAGAGGGCAGGGTTAGATGGGATATGAGAGAGAAATTTTTCACTGTGAGGGTGGGGAAGCCCTGGCACATGTTGCCCAGAGAAGCTGTGGCTGCCCCATCCCTGGAAGTGTCCAAGGCCGGTTGGACAGAGCTTGGAGCAGCCTGGGATAGAGGAAGGTGTCCCTTCCCACGGCAGGGTGTTGAAACTATATGATCTTTAAGGTCCCTTTCAACCCCAACTACTCCATGAATCCATGATAAAATAATGTAATAACTCTTATGAGGACACATTGCACAGGGTTAGTTCTCTTTGTGCATTTTACAGAAGCAAAGAAACCCCTGCAGACTAGTAACCATAAATTTTGAAAGATACTGAATTTTAAATAAAATTTATTTCAGGCAGGAACAATTTGTACCCATTAGGCAGATCAGCCAGTTTCTGCTGAAAGCATTACTTTCAGAAGAGATATGGGGAGCTCGGGGTGACTTTCAATTTGTGGAAAATATTTGCATTTCCAACATTTTTCTTTTTGAGTCAGAATGGGCAATTTTCTGACATAAAGACATTCTTTCTCAATCCCAGGACAAGAAATGATCATAAGTCACTGTAAAATATACAGACACAGACAACAATTATAATCAGCAAATGGACATCCAGACAGACTTATTTTTACTCAGTAACACAGTTATGGAACAGCACAAATTGTCATTGAAGCACTAAGTTTTGTCAACCAACACAGGGCTGGCTCTTTGAGCATTACTTTGTGTGCAAGTTCTAGATGTGGCAGGCACAAATTATGTAAAAGAGTTTGCCATGATGAGAGGAGGATTTGATTACTAATGTTTAAATAAGGATCCCCTGAGCTGTCTCTTTTGTGTAGGAATAGTGTTAAATATTGTGCAACAGGATGACATGTCCTGCATAATTTAAGCTGTTCCTCTTACTGGGCACACAACACACACGCCTGCAATTCATTAGTTCCCATCCACACTTTCAACCAGCATTAAATATACATGTAAGATGAGCTACTGCAATGTCCATCAACCCCTTCTCTCTTTATTACTTACTTTATCTCTTTATTGTTGACTTGTCTTTTACTCCAGGTAACATATCAGCCCTTTTGTTTTGTGCATTTGGGAAACAAGAGGCCTCAAAAGCTCAGTATTTGATCCCTTCCTCTGTCTGACTGCCTTCAATGCTGTCACATCAGTGGGAAGCCCAGTTCATGACTCCAGAGACAGCTTCCATCCCTTCCTGCCTGGCTGCAGCTTATCAGCTTTGTCTGGTCTGAGCTTGTTTTATTTATTGAGAGTCAGGAGGGAGCAGGAGGAAGATGGGATGTAAAAGGAGAGGCAGTGAGCAGGAAGGTTGAGTATCTATTTAACGAAGACATACAATGCCTCTGTGCAGCCAGACAGGCACTCCTTGCCTCAAATAGGAGCAGGCAGCTGAAATGGAGAGAAACTTCAGCTGATTAAGTCACTTTAGGCCTTTTATGGAAGAGTGATGAATATTACTTTTGACAGGTGCTGAAGGGGGTTAGATATCATTCGATGTGTGGAATGCCAGCTTCTAGCATGTAAACAACAACCACTGTTACTGCTATCTGTCCTCCACAGCTATGATAATTTGCTTTGACTCTACCACCACTCCAAAAAATTATTAGGTAGCCACTACCTAATGACTTCAAGTTATTAACAAGAAAGGTTGTAGTTATCTTTTTTTCATGTCAGCCTTCCCAGGTTTTTCAAAAAAGTTTTATATTACATACATCTGATCATCCTAGTGATCTATTTTTTATTTCAAAACTGAAAAGTTCAGTCAGCCAAGTTCTCCCTGACAAAAACCCAAAACCCAAACATTCCTGTAAAAGATGAGAATAAATGAGGAGTGAATGTATAGCTAATATAAATTCCTGTCAAGAATAAAAGACAAGATAAGTAAAAGCATGAGGTGTGAAAAAGCAAACACTAAGGATTAGCATCACTGGAGACATGTCAGTGGAAGTTGATGTTTGTATCAGTCACTGCCTCTACAACAGAGGCCGTACAAGAGCCCCTTCTCTTTGCAAATTTGGCACTGCCAAGCTGTCTTTAGGTATGCCTTACAAACAAACAAAAAATATGCTTTAATACCTGCTTTAAGATCAAATAATGAATTTGCAAATACTTCTGTCCAAAGAATGTTATACAATGCTGTATTATATATGTATGGCAGCATGTCAGAGCACATTCTCACACAGTTCATAATCCACCTCTGCACTCCTCAGCAGAAAAGAAAGCCAGAAAACAGAAATTATTCTTCAAGAATTAACAATCAGAGCACAAAGAAAAGTAGACCTATCTATATATTTTTAATCATAATTATTAGGAATATTGCCACCACTGGAGTAAAAAATCCAGTGAGAAAATGAGTGAAAAATGTCACAGGAGGATGTGAAAATTGAAAACTGGTAACTACTTTAAAGACTAAAAGTACTATTTTGGCCCACCATGCTTGGGTGGTGGAAAGGCTTTGACTTCAAGCCACTTATTAAAGCAATAATACTCTGACAGGCCAGGACCCAAAGAATCCTAGAGAATTGTAATAGTGTCACAGAAACAAAACATGAAAGATACCTAATTTCCTAACTGTGAGTTTGAGGATATCCCTTCTCTATATTTTATCAGCATCTCCAAAGTAATTTAGCTTAAGGTAGTCGAACTGGAAAATTAGTTTCAGGACAGGATGCTGAAAGAAGGATCCCTAAAAGGTGTCAGGACAAGTAGATTTTATGGTGCAAGGAGTTTCTGACAAGCTTGTTAAGGCAACAGCAAAAAGAGATTTTAAGGTTTCCTTTATCCTTCCCCAAGAGCTGTTGTGTGCAAAGATCCCATGCAAAAGAGCAGCACACTGGTGTCAAGAAACTAAACACCAGTGTTAAAGTTTCTATGCAATAAAGGTGATTTCTAATAATTAATAATTCTAATAAAAATTGTCAATTCTGGACATGAGTAGAGCATAATAAAATATTTGGATTTGCACTTTTCAAAATTAACTATCTCAGCCTCCTGGGTGTGAGAGCAAGCTCCTGTGTGCGTGTGTGTGCACATGCTTCCAGGACAGGATCTAAATTGTTTGAAGATGGGGATACAGGGTGATTTTAGGAGCTGTGGAGCACCTGAGACACCTGCACATAGCCAGCAGGGATGTCTGCAGGCAGACTTGTGCCCTTCTGGATCAGCAGCAGCAGATCCTGAGATACAGTGCAGCACAGAAAAAGACACAAGATGATTATCTTTAAGTGACTAGGTCACATGTGAGTGTCACTATATTTAGCACAGAGAAAGTACTAGGGCACTAAAAGTTCAAAGTATTACCACAGAGAAAATTGTAATCCCACACCTCCACAACCATCTGTTGTCCTGCTTTAGCTGAAACACAGGCATGCACTTCCAAAGTGAGGTGGAAATGAATTGCTGTGTGCCAGGTAAGTGAGCTCTGCGTTCACGATGAACAGAAAGTGCACAACATATTGCATTGACTGAGGCACGACAGAGTGGGTTTTCTTAGATATACCTATATTGAATCAATTTGTAACCCACAGATCCATTTACTACTCTAAATTCACACTGCTAATTGTATCAGGCAATGGATTCACAGATAACTTCTTTTGATTAATACAATTAATAAAATGAAAGAAGGAATAATGTATAGTTATTGTCATTTTTCTATGGTGTATTGTTATTTCTCACCCAGCAACTGACAAAATAACGTATTATAGTCCTGGATTATTACATGGAGCAGTAAAAATACTGCTTCACATAAGCACTTGACAAAATGTGTATCTAGACCCCAAAGATTTAGCTAAAGTTAAAGTGCTTATTCTTTCTATTTTCTTGCTTTTTTTTTTTCATTTATTCACATGCACTGAATGTGTCTGCATGTTTCATGGGGCTACAAACATTTTGCAATAATTTTATGCAGCACATACTTTATGCTACCAAGGACTAAAGAGAATTCTTTGAAATAAATGTCCAGTTCCTGCTATGGATCAGTGTCAGGGCTCAGCATGGCCTAAAGCAGAGCACAGACTCCTCAGAGAAGCCCAAGGGAATACTCTTTGTAAAAAGCCCTTTTTAAGCACAGTGCCCATTCAGAAAATTGAACTACAAACCTCAGCAAATGTGGATCAATTTTTTAATAGGCAGTACAATGGGATCTGCACCTCTGGTATAAAATGTCCAAAGCAACCTATATCTGATACTAAGATAACCATTCAGTAATTTCCCCCAAGGTTTTCTAAGGAATTCCGTGTTTTTCAAGTGATAATTTCTACTAGAAGTTGCAAGTAGATGTGTGAGAAACAGTTCTTACCTTTGTGGCAAAATCATTCTCATGCTGTCACACTTTTGTCTTTCCTTTTGGAAATATTTACACACAGTTTACCAAACTTCAGTACTTCACAAATAACCACTGACTGTCTGGAAAGAGAAAACTCTTAATTATGAATGAATACCTAGAAAAACAAGGTCAAAGTCACAAAATCAGGAAAGTAAATCTTGTATAAATTATTCTCTATGTATCATTTCTACAAAGGATTCCATTCCCATCTGAACATCAAAGGTATTCAATTCCTGAAGGTGTTTGAGGATATTAGATGTCTAGAAAGTTGTGGTGGGAGGAATTTGAACAGGAAACCCCCAACGATGGGAGGTGGGTGAAGGATATTTGCCTCTTGCTTGAGATTTGTTGGTCTCTGCTCTTAATTTCTCCTGCTCAGAGGTTTGCTCATTGCTACACCTCAGATGAAATCCGTCTCCACTGTGCCCACACTGTTGCAACGTGCAGGATAAGACAAGTAGATATTGATGGCTCGTGTGTCATGGGCCTTCCAAAAGTCCTCATCTCTTGGGAAACATAATATTTTGAAGAGGTGAGAATCTCTTCAAACATGAAGGGGGTTGGAAGGGGGCAAAAGTCTGCAGATGTGGAACTTTTAGCTTTGCTGCAGAGGCAGCAAGAAGTCTGTAATGTAGAAGTACTGGGCAAATTACACTTTTTTGTGACCTCAGGGAAAATATCAGATACTGATACATATTGGAAAAGAGAAAAACCTCCATTATTTACCTGGAGAAAGCACTGCTAAACCCATACATGAGGTTATTGTGTAACCGCAGAGAAAAAAATCCTCATGGTACTTCTCTTAACATATGAAGAGCTGAACACTCCCCCACAGAACTAAGCTGACAGATTTGAAAATTAAGTTTTAACACTACCTGTCCTTCAAGTGTGGACTTCTTATTACTAATTTTTGCTTAACCTGAAATATGTCCATCATGCTTTTTGGTAGTATGATAATTGCTGGAGGTGGGTGAAAAATGTAGGACCTTTTTCCAAATAATAAGGTATAACCTGAATTCTGCATCCTGTTCTTGAGTACTAAAATCTGTCAGCTCTACAATTGCAGTGAGGATGCTGATAATAGCAGTAAGTTTTCAGGAGCTGCACCAAGTAAGTTGTTTTGTCCAGACTTGTCTATTGTGTGTAATAAGCTCAGTTCTATAAAAATCAAGTCATTACTGGAACTCCAGGAGTCAGGAGGACTGTGGCAAACTGCTAATTAATTTTGCCTCTGAAAAATTCAGTAATAATTAGATCAGGGAGTGTGCATTGAAAAGCAAATGTATGCCTATGAAGCTGTTTGGCCTAAGTTTCTTAATATATCAATATTGGGGGTTTAGGAGGGAAGGCAGAATAGCTCAAGTGTTCATGTCCTTTTTTAGACAAAATACAGGCTATTTTAAACAACTTGATTTTTGCACTCTCTCATAAGAAAAAATGCTTACATTTGAGGGCCTATCTCAACTATATTGAAAGGTGATATTCATGATTATAAGAGCCATTCCCTTTGGAAAAACACACAACTACTCCAAGCCTCCAAATGAAGGCAACAGAAGGGCGAAAAACAAGGCAGTTGTGGAGAGAAAAATATGGAAAATGAAAAAGGAATTGATCAGAAGAGGCACTGGTAGCTGCTTTCTCTACAACAAAGCCCATTCAATTATTGGGCCTTCTTCAGAAGCAAACTGAAAAATTTAAAGTACTGTGTATTTGTTGGCTATTACAATGATACTATAGGGTTTATTTTCATCATGATAGCACCCACGAGTTTCAGTAAATATAAGGTCTCATTGCTTAGATGTAATACATTTCATGAAAGTCTTATGACCTTGGGTCTTCTTTTCCTTCCTTTACACTAGTCAAAAAAAAAAAAAAAAAAAAGGAAGTACACCGGCTTAGGGAAATGAAGAAAATCTCACAGAACAAGTTTTCAGCTGCAAGTCCTGTCTCTCCCAAATATACCCTTACTCAATCAATTATGCAAGAAGCCTTTAAGATAAACAATGTGTACAACTTCACGTCGCTTTGTAGTGGAACAAGACCTATGTTATGGATGCCCACACATGGAAGATGTTCATCTCCAGTTAACTCCCACATTTCCCACTCCTATTTCTGTATTTTGCTCAGCACCATCCTGCCAGGCCCTTCCATGATGGCAGAGCTCTCTAAGGGTGCTGACACACCCTGCACAAAACATGCTAAATTTAGCAGCTCCGAGACACCCAGCATACAGCAATGTCAGTAAGCTAATGGTGCTGCAGAGGAGCCCTATTTTCATTTTATCTTCACTGCACGCAGATCAGTGCTGCTTTTTTGTGCTGTTGACCCAGCACAGCCTGATGCAGACTTTGCTTTAGGGAGACTCCGTATCTGTAACCTGAGGTCCTCAATATCCAGTTTTAGCCATCAACTTCTTGATTGTCAGGATTGGCTTCTCAAATAAAAGTCTACTTGAAATTTATCCCCACTGTGGCCTTACTCCCTTAGCATGCATTGTAACTCTTATCAGGAGAGCACAGTTCGCATAAATTGCAGGGGACTCCCATATTAACCACCAGTTCATGGCAGTAAATACAAAATAAAAAGGAAAAAAAATATTTAACTGTCTCATGACTCATCACAGGTCACATCTGAACTTGGGGCCATCTGATCCTTCATCCCATGCCAGGCCACAGCTTCCAGGGCAGGACACAAAGCCACATCCAGTACAAGCCCCAAACAGCTTGCACTACACTTTTCAATGTTTCAATAATGCAGAGCACAGACCTTTCAGGGAAATTCTCTCTGATCAGCACAGCAGTTCTGAGCCCCATAGTTCTGTGTTCTTGCCATGTGCAAAAATGCATTTGGTCTCCAAGGGCAGGAGAAAAGGAAGATCAAAGACAAGCCCCACCACATAGATCCCAGAGGAGAATTTGTCATAATCCCGAGTTCCATCTTCTACCTTGAAGCATAGAGCAAATGAGAAAGGAAAGAAAATTATGTCTTAATACTGTATGCAATTAGCAGTCAGAGGGAACTCACCCAATAATATTTTTCCAGATATTGTATAACTTTTTGGAAGATTCAGTTAACTCTCTCTGCTCCAATCTGCTCATTTCAGACACAATATTTAATTACTTTTTGAAGCCTCGATGGCAATCCATTTTGACAACTGTGTACCCAGAAGGATTGTTTCCCAGAAGGAGCATTTCCCTCACGTGTGTTCATGAAGTCACCACAGAGTCCTGAAACCTCTTGCTGGTAATACAGAAGAGCAGAAGAAATATCTGGGGAGTAAATTGATCAGAATTTCTGATACTCTCCTCTCTTTCCCAGATCTCTGCACTACGTTTTGTTGAGTAAAGAGAGTTGTATTTACTCTTTGTCTGCCCAAATGCCACTCTGAGTAGAGAGCTGGCTGCAGCACAAGATCAATCACAATTATGATGCCCACACAGTCCAAGTTATGGTCTGAGCTTCAATGTCAATGAAGGATTGCTGACTTGCATTGTATTTCAGAAGAAAGAAAGGAAATTTAGAAAGGGAAGCACAATACTTGAATTTGAAGAACCCAGATAATTTATGCATGCTTTATTCTTCTCAAACGCCTCTGTCAATACTAGAAGTCTTTGAAGAGCTGTATTTTCCATCAAAAATCTTTTTATCTGAAAAAAAAAGAGGCACACAGTACAAGACTGCCATTTAAAGGAGCAAAGACAAAACCAGTCTGGAACTGTCAAATCACTGCGTCTTCTGTTTGCAGTTATACCTGCAAAATCAACCCACTTAAGAAAGCTGTTAAGGTAGCAAACCATTATTTTTTCCCTATTTACAATTGCTTAAGCTTCTAGTATGTTTGTACCTAGAAGGATGCTGAAAAGAAATACTAGAATCAGATTCTGCAATTCAATTTTGGCTTTCTCTCCACCCAAGCAAAAAACTATTGGACTAAACTCATTAAAATGGCAGGTAAAAAGTACAGAAATTCTTTACCTTTCTGCAACAGGTCAGCCTCAAAAGGGAAAATATTTGAAATCGAGTTGTATAATGACCAATTATCTGAGAGAACCAATATGAGGGCAATGCTGAAATCAAGTTGCTCATTTAAATAATGAACAAATAAAAAGTTGCAAGTGTGACACCAAACGAGGCTGTAATGGTCTGGGGTTAATTGGATGGAAGGGAACAGCCTGGGCTCTCCAGTGGAGCTGACAGGGACCACAGGCAGCAAAGAGCACAGCAAAAGGAGATGGGCTCGCCGGCAGGACAAAAAGGTCTTACATAATATTTGGGCTGCTGGCAATTTTAAGACAAAAGAATTCAGAGGAAAAAAAAAGAATTGGCTCTGGAAATTTTGAGGCCAGAAGACACTTGCTATTTTAAGACATGGAACTTTATTCCTTTAGAAGTAAGTTGATTTTGTGTGTATGTGCAGCTGCCGCTTGTATTTTCCTCAATATTCATAATAAAACTTTCGAATTGATAGATTTAAAATAAATTATAATAATTTCTGATTAAGATAGCATTTATAAAAGTGAGAAAAATAGATAAATTGGTTTTTACTGACTATATCTACATATTTAAACAAAAGTACTATTTCAAATATTACAATTTCACATCACATTTCTTTGCATCAAGCTTCAGTCAGAAAAATTAGTAACTTTTCAATTATAACAAAACTGGCTGAAAGGTCACCCTTTCCCTAAACTATGGCTAAATAGATCTAATCTTCTCAGTCTAGTATTACAGCCAGAGCAAAGTGTTTATGATCAATTCAATTAAAATGGTAATTTCAGGGGGACTGGAAGCTCTTCTAGACTGTAAAGAGTTCTAGTTTACTTGAAATCCCACAGCACAAGGTAATAATATGGGATGTTTGCAGTTCTGTCACTGTGGTAATTTTCCATGATATTACATTGAAACACTTGCACAAATATAACTGCAGATAACACACACACACACAAAAAAAGGAGGTAAAAATATTTAATTTTAAGGTAATTATCACATCCCACTGAAAATACATGACTAAAATAAAGATCAAAAGATAATTACAATATAGACGAGTGAGAGCTCTGTTTTAATCAGAAGGAGCTCTGAATCAAAGCTATTCTGCTTGCCAAAACGAGTGTCATGTTGGGTCAAATAAGCTCACATGGCCCCTCAGAAGAAGTCATTGGAATTACATCATTATTTTCAGCTCTTGCAGAGTTTGATAGTGTAGCAGACCCTGAAGCAAAGCTTTGCCTTTGGTTGCAATTATATAAACTTCACAGTTTTTACCACAAGTCCTCCTGAATAGTTTTGTGATAAGCCATAAGCATAAACCGGTAAGCAATTGTTGTTACAGAGATCTATTAATAGATATTTCTCTTAAAAAAAAAAAAAAAAAGAAAGAAAAAAATATAATGCTATTCACATTCAGCACTAATGCACAGAGCATTTTAAAGGAAAAACTGCCACCTTGAAATTTCATTTCCTTCTGATTACTTTGGACATACCCAGGAGCTAACAAAAAGAGTGAAGATATGTATTTTTTTAACATCCCCTCCTCTCCTCCTTCTCTGTTTGGCAAATAGTTCACAAATGTGACCATCTCTGCTCACTTCCCTGCTTTGTGGATGGCAAACACCTTGTCATGGTGTGCTCCAAGGCTGGGCACTCATACTGACACTTCCCCTGGTTTTGCAGAAAGCAGCAGAGCAAGGTGGGAGTTCCAAGGGATTGCCATGAAGAAACAAACAGGGGTACACTCAATGAAAAATCAAGATGATAAATGTCATCTTGTTTATTATCATTGTTCTAGGACCATCAAAAAGAACTGTCAAAAGCAGTATTAGAAAATGAGCAGAAAAGGCTCCCATATGACAATGCAAAATTTTTGACATTTTCTTCTAAATAATGTGAGCATTTAGAGATTGCTGCATTTGGACTTCAGTGAACTAAGGAAGGAACTGGTTTTGGACTTAATCCTGAAGGTGGTCAAATCACACAACTGCAGATTCACAAATATCATTTTGTAAATTGAATCTCTGTCTTGCTTACACTGCAATCTCTGCTGAGACCAAAGCCTGGCTAGGTGTACCTGTCTCGGCCTTCAGCTGAGTAGCTGAGAGCAGTATATCTGCAGGGGAAAAAAAAGCCAAGCTCAGTCTGGACTGCAAAACCCTTCAGAAAAGCAGAGCAAATATTTAGATTGCTGGCTGGCACTGAAATCAGCACTGCCATGGCTGAGAGTGCCAAGCCAAGGCAATGTGATTACACACAGAATGCTCTTAGCAATACACTATTCACACTCTTGATATACCTGCAAAGATAGTGACTGCAGAGCTCACTCAGTTGGGACAGGGAGAGGGGAAGTAAAAAATGTAAAGGAACCTGTGCCAGTTTGCTGAGAGAAGATGTATGCAGTCAGCATAGCATGGGAACCATAGACCCTTACCCCTTTAATGGCATCAAACATTGAGGTAGTAAAAAAGGACTTTTATTTTCTGCTAAAGCTCTTAGAAATCTAACCAAGCAGTTAGTGGTGTAAAAGTAAAAGGCCCCAAACTAACCAAAATTACTGTCTAAATCTTTTGTTAAATTCAGCAAATCTTAAAGTAGGTTCTTGCAAGTGACACATTTCACAAATCCTTTATCTGTTCGAATGTTCAACAATGACCTGAGATTTTGGGTATGGTGTTGAGTAAAAGACAGACAGATGGGACCCTGGGCAATACACAAAGTAGAACAAAAGGAAGAATTACTGCCCAGGTAATATACAAAGTCCTTTGTTTAGGACAATCACTTAATGAATATAGTTCCTAAAGTCACACAGCATTTTCCCTCTGAAACATGGAGTGTAAGAAACCAAGTTGCTTTGGATTCCTAACACCATTATTTTTTAAGATGCAGGTGCTGAAGAAACTGAAAGAAACAAAACAACCTTGACAGAATGTACACCAAAGAATAGGCAACTACAAAATGAACAGTGCAAGAGAAAAGCACACAAAGGAAAAATGAACTTACAGTTTTTTAAGAAGTCTGAAATATTCTCAAAGTGAAGTGTAGGCACATTCTTATTTAAACATACCCAAAGCAGCAGATCTACATTCAATATCCTGTCGAGCAGTGACAAGAATGGAGCACTGGAGATGAAACCATCTGGGGGACAGAAACATGAAGACAATGATACTTTTAGCTCAGAAATTTGTGATGTTACACAGTTAAAGAAATTCAGTGTGTTGTTGCATTATTTTATAGGCTGTGGTAGTTTGGTGGTGTTTGGCCCTGGCTGACACTTTTATATATCTGATTCTCAAAGCAGTTAAGTGATCCCAAAAATATTTCTGCACCTCTGTGTTCCTTCATTACATGAGGATCTGCTGCTATTTCCATTAATACAAATCCTGGATGCTGGTAAGAACACATGGCTTAGCTTCTAATCAGCTGAAAAATTACAGCAGGAAGCAAGATATTCTTAGGCAGATTATAAAATTAAAAAGCTCATGCAGGAGATGTCTTTAAAGTATTTTTTTTTTCCAGAGGAAAAAGAAAATACCCTCTCCTCTGTGAAGCAGGAAGATATAACTTAGTTAAAAGCAGAAATTTAAGAATATCTCAGGGTTCAGATAGGATTTTTTTTTTCCATTTAAAGAGTTTTCTTTCCTACTTTCCTTCTGACAGTAGGTTTCTTTGCCAATTTCATTCTTCTAGAGCTTTTAATTCCCGAGGTTACCATGCTTTCAAGTGCTGTGCTGGATATATGGATAATTACTCCTGTTGCTATTTGGACTCAAATATTGATAAAGCTTTGACTGTTTTGAAGTACCCTCCATTTCTTTTACTGATTTCTCCTCACAGACCTTTATGGAAGTGCAACATTTTCTACACAGGAGCAGAGAGATTGACAATGTAATTTCGGAGCTTGTTCCATGTTTGAAAAATCACGTAAACACGATCATCATGCCTCCCTTCAGTATTCACCCAGGATTTAGAAAGTTTGCCAGCTGGAAAACAGGAAAAGACAGGAGTAGAAATGGATTGAAAAAAACAAACACTTTATAAGAAAGATTTGCCAGTATTACCCAGAGAGCATCCTCAAATCCCAGCAAAAATCCTAAAATCCAGGCAAAAATGTAATAAAAAAGTGGTTTGATGGAGCCATGTGGACTTAGGGGATAAAGCCCAACTAGCCAATTTTAATTCAAACCAGAATTCTCAGGAAAAAAATTGTTATCATTGAGTTGAGGAACAAACACCACAGTTGTTTCTGCTGACAGACAAGCAAGGAATGAGAAGACCCTGAGGAATGAGGAGCCAAGGCAGAGAGGCAGAGGAATAATCTGACAGGACTAAAACCTATGGAAGGCAGCTACCATTCAGCACACCAGCATGGATCTGACATTACAACAGGAGGATCAAGAAACTGAAGAGATGTCATATGATTGTTTATCGTTTAGGTAAATTTCTACCTACCTAAAGTCATCAACAAAAATTTAAGAGTCAGTGCTTATCTTTTGTTAACAGCAGACTCAAAGCATCTGTAGAAAAAACGTTTGAGTGAAACGAAAAATGAAAAATTTCAGGAACTATATTTCTGAGCCACATATCATTTATAACCAACCTGGCAACATTATTGTTTCAAGGCAGGCAACTTTAGGAAATATATGACCAGATACCCAAAAGCTCCTCCACTTTTACTTTGTGCATATGGCCTTTGAGCACTATAATTTGTGTTACCAGTGCTCAGCTGTCCAGATGGACTTTTACAATATCCTTCTCATAGCTCTCCAGGTGTTGCAAATAAATAAAACACTTTATTTCAGTGGGATGAGAAGAGAGTAGGTACTGGTGAAATTTGCCAATGCACGTATTTTAGCAACAGCCATTACAAAAATATATTGCAGTATTATTATTAAGCATGACAAGTGATTCTGTATATTATTCAAACGTCACAGATGACAAGCAAGCCACAAAAACTACTTTAGGCAAACTGTTGAAATCAAGTTGACTGTCACTGTGTCAAATTCAATAAGAGAACTTGGGGAATTTTAGCAACAGAATGATAATTAGCCCACCTTGTCCTGTGAGATACACTGTGCCACCAATATTATCAACAACCAAAAAAAAAAAGGGTAAAAGATTCAGATTTCTACATGAGTAAATGGCTACCCCTTCACAGAGATTCAGGAAGCAGAACAGTATGAGTTTGTTGCATGAATAATTTGTTGCTAACCCTCTATGACCTCAAGTCTACAACATATTAAATATGCACACAACTTGTTCAGGATGAAAAAGGCTGAAGCATGTGAGAAGTGATTCTGAATCCTCGGCAACCTCACACAAAGTGGGCTCTGCCCTCAATCACATCTTCTCCTGGATTACTGGGAGAATATGAAACACTTTTGTCCTATTATTTGAGACGAAACTCAGCTTCAATATAGGGGCTATTCTAATTATTTTAATGTCCTTCTTAAAACATATAATGGTTTTGTCCATGAAGGCTCAGATCCACATAAGCTGTTTCAGAGTTGCCCAAGTCTCCTTGAACACACACCCCAAGTGACTGAATGGGTTGGTGCTCTTCCAGTTCTCTAATCCATATGGTAGTTAGTAAAACAAATCCAGGAATATTATTGAAATTCACATGTCCATACAAGCAATTAATTACCATTTTTTAACTGAAAAGGCCTAGTGGTATATTAGCAGGCAGAAATGCAGATCAGAGAAGCAGCAAAACTGTCAAATGTTTCACATCGAGCCTATAACACATACAGAAACAGAGCCATCTGTGGCCCCTCTGATCTGTAGATGTCAAATGACTGTAATCTTATCCTGAAAATTCAATTAGTGTGGATTTGGACAGAAACATGGCTTTTGAAAGGTTTAGGCAAAATTAATAACTTACACATAACTAAAAACTTGATCAAAAAGTCAAATGTTCAAAAGAAACTCAGTGTGTTCAAAAGTACAGGAAGAAAGCCGAGAGATGAGATTCAGCCCTAAAATAAAGGATTTAGCAAAAGTTGCTAAAATTGATCTGACACATACATGCATGTCCTTTACAGACCATAATCAATGTTAACTGCCTTAGAATCCTCTACCCCATCTGTTTGAAAAGACAAAAAATTATGTCTAAAAATGAAACTAGGCATATTCTTTAATAAACAGGTGGCTAAGTTTGGGACAGAAAATGTCAGTCAAAGCTGTGACATTAGGCATTCAAAAGACAAAACATGAATTAAGTCAAGGTAATCCAAAAAGTGTTAATCCCATGCACTGTTGAGGTGCCATTCCTGATGCTGTTGTTCCCTTGTCATTTCTAAAATTATATATATTTATATACATGTCTATAAATCCACATCTGTGGACATATGCATACACATACTAATATAGAGCTACCTATGCCTTTGTGTCTCAGACCTAGGCTCAAATTTGCAAAAGGCCTGTCTTTGTGCCCTAAACCTATGAGACCAAGTAGGAATAGAAATTCCTCTAAAAAGGGTTGTTTATCTGAGGTATCTTCTAAAGAGGAGCACCATTATTATTTATATCTCTGTGCTGCGATAAGTGGAGGAGGGGAATGTTTGGGCTTTGTTTACACACAGAAGACAAAAATAAGCCCTTAGAGACATTGTAATCTGAATAGACAGAGGGAAGAATATATATCCAAACCACAGAGCAGTGAGACATCCAACGTCACTAGCATTTAAAAGTTTATATAATAGGGGTTTTTATGGTAGCACAAGAAAAGTCATGCTTTCTTTTAAGAAAAATCATACTTCTCTTAAGCAATGCTAATGCTTAACATCAGGCCGGATGAATGTGTTTGAATATAATGAGTATTCAATTGTATCACACAATAAAAGTGGAGTTTTCTACATTATTATTATTATTATCACATTTGTCACTGTACTTTTACATACTATGTAAACACAGAGAACTGGCTTAGAAGAATCCCATTTTTGCCCCATTTAAAAAAAATGTGTTTACCAAGATTATCGTTTATTGACCAAATTAAAAATTTTCATAATCATAATTCCTCTATTCCAGTGCCAAAAATGACATCACATTGTGAGTAGCCTGGCAGTGTGTCTTAAAATATTACTTCTTTTTTCTTGGTTGTATTTAGTATTCGTGTAAAGAAGTCTGTCCCTGCAGGGTGCTGCTGTGTTTGAAAAGAAATGGTAATTCAGGAAGATTGGAAATGAGTAGATGACTCAGTGAAGATATTTCCTCACCTATTTTCCCAGTATTACACACTTAACATTCCTAAAAGCGGGGAAAAAGTATCCTGGACTTAATGGATGTACCTGTTGTACTACAGTGGAAGCCTTCCCACAATCTAACAATGACACTGCAATTAGGACAGAGCTTTTTCTTAAACTAGGCTGTAATTAAACCTGGATGAAAACATCCACTACTTTTAAAATGCTCTTGTATACTGCCTGTGATTACAAGTAGGGATTTGGTATTTCTCAGCTTGTCACAAAGGACACACAATAAAACTGTGTCTGAGTATTTTTAATTTTATCATATCAATTTGCTGCTTATAAGCCATCCTGTGTTCTGAAATGGTTTCTGTGGTTTGGCAGAGAGTCTTTACAAACACAACATCTACAAATTGGCCCATGTTGAAAATACTTGCAGTGATTCAGAGTCATTTCTTAATTTCTGGGGAGGATGAGAATGGAGCACGAAATACACTTATGCTTTCAGAACAGGGATCCTTCAATCATTTCTAGCAAATCAGGAATGACATTGTGTTTAATTTTTATGGTGCAGTATTGTTCTCATTGAAAGGATGATAACAATATTTGAGCCATCCTGGCTTCACAAAGCATAAAATAGTCCAATGGCTGCCATTTGGCACAATGCCCATTGCAACAGTATTCATGAACAGGAGAAAGGTATGATTTTCCAGAGTCATTAAGGAATGTGACTTCTATCAATTGTGTTAAGCATCAAAGTTGCTTTCATAAAAATCTAAATGTATTTCTTTCTCACTCCTAATGGTTATACAGACAAGATCACACAGCTGAGACCACCCCAACACAGCATCCATCCTGAGCTTCCTTTATTCTTCTGGTGTGGTTGGACACACCAAACACATGCACATGGATCTTCAGGAAAGGGTTGTGGCCACACTGTTCCTAAAAGCTCACGCCAGAAATGATCCAGGTCTTAACCTGACTGCTTTACATCCATGAGGATCTCACTCCCAAAGCAATTCCTGCACAGAATATGGCAGTGAATATGATAGATGAGCTCTGCACCCTCCCCATAAACCTTACAGTAGGAAGTTTTCAAGGAATTATGCTTTAGGCAAGGCCTGTCTGGGGAAGCCAAGACAATAGTTTTAACATTTTCTAACTGTTCCTTTCACTTTTCTAAGTTGCTGTTTCTCCTTGAGACTTTCACAGTCCCGGGGACAGCCTCAGACTCTTCTCCTGTGATATATTTACTCAGCACAGAGACAGTTGCAGCATTGTGTGACTTATCACAATGAACCCACAAGACTTGCATGTTAAATATTGACTACCAAATAATCACAACAAGCCATTCACTGGAAAAAGAGCGAAATAAATGGGAAAAAAATCACAACAACACTCAACAAGTGATAAGCTGTGTGAAGGCATTATCTCATCTCAAAGGACCGTCCATAAACAGAAAGCTAAATTCATCACTTGCTCCCTGAATTAGTGGCTCAGCTCCAAGAGATAAATTAATCACATTATTCTAGAAAGAAATAAGGAGACTCATTTCAAATTTGAGACAAAGGATCAAGAGGCTGTTAGTTATGGATTTCTCATCTTTACCTGGTTTCATAGTAATTTCCCAAGTTAAAACTCACTGAGGACAAAAGAAATACTTGCTCATATTTAAAATAGCCCTGATACATATTATAAATACATAACATCTAATCTTATGATCAGTTAGTTTCTAATTTACTTCATATCTTTGTACATCACTGTCACTAAGGATATTAGAGTGGTCCAGAGAAGTGCTTGGTGCAGTGAGGCAGATCTGGAGACCATTGCTGTGCTGGTCTTGGGGACTCAATTCTAACCTAGCACCTAACACTGAAGGGAGGACACACATTTTCTGATTGGGCCATAAATTAATTTAATGACTCACTAGGGCTATGACATCCATCAAAATTATCAAGGTTTAAGTACATAGACAACATGGAATAACAATTTTGCAAAAAAAGCTTGTTTTTTTACTCTTTTTTCAGAATGTAGCAAACCACAACCTCAAGGTAACTTGAGCTTGAAATAAAAACCAGCCACCCCTTTTTCCAAAAAGTATCCCCTGTCCCCACTAGTTATGTTCAATTTCCACACTTCATGTGGTGGGTTCTGCCTCCAGCTCCTGCCCACAGCCAGACCATAGCTGGGAAAGAGTTTTAGGAAATAATGGGGTTTGGTAGGGAGCTTCACACCTTAACCAGTTACTGCAGGTAACAAAACTACAAAATACAGTCAACATAGAGAAAGAAACTAGAATTATGCTGAGCAGAAATATCACTTTATAGTTATCCCATATTTCCAGTGATACTCCAGAATATTTCCATGAACACAAGAAAGCATTCAGACAAAAAGTAAGGAAAGAACTGATTCTCTTCATGTTGCTGCTGATGCAAATGCATTGATATACTGGAGATAAAAAAATTAAAACTTGACACCATGGTAGGAGAATTGGTCTGGAACCTGGCAAATGGAAGAAAACCCTGAATGTTTGATTCGTGTTGTAATAAATGCACAGTGCCAAAATGAAAGTGTGATTGTGTCAGGTGATCTGTAGGCACAAGCTTGGCCAGATGTCTTAGAGGCATTAGTGCTGTTACCATCAGAAAGGTTAAAAAAAATATATATATAAAATACAAGTCTCCAAAGCAAGTCTTACCAGCCCTGAGGGGTTTCACAGACATTGTGTGCCCCACTGTCCCATATAGACTTTTAAACTTTCTCAGTGCAGATTGACTGGGGCAACTGGGAGTGTGAGATTCTCTAATCCATCCACTTTCCTGACCATTAAACTGATTTATTTTGGTCTCTTAAGGAAAAACCTAATCAATGTACAGCATGTGTGTTGAGTACAATGCAGAGCAGCTTTGTGTCCTACTGCCAGTCACCCACTGTCCTGCTCCTGTCGGTGCCTTTGGAAGACTTTTCCAATGAACCTCTGCTGAAGTAATCACTCTGCCAAATATCAGTTGTAAAAGAGCTTGGTTTTTAACAAAAGGTCAAACAAAATTGCAATGAAGACCCATGGGATCCTTGCAAAAGGTCACTTAAGACAAACGGATTCTCAGCTGAAGTACAGGTTTCACCACAGTGTATATCCTCTGTGGGCTACCTTTTCGGAGAAAAACTTCAATTCAGAGTCAAAATGAATGATTATAATTTTCTGTGCACAACCACCCATAAATGAACAGTCATTTGACACCCAGTAAATGAAACAATCCCATCCAGCTACATGATTAGCAGGCAGTTACTCAGGCCTCCAAATAAAACACTCTGTTCCATAGCTGTTTTACTGATGATGGCAAATAAAGTTACAATGTGGTGATACAGAACTGTAGTGGTCTGTGGTATGAAGATTTCTAAGACCTGGTCTCAAGAAAAGTATTTTCAGTTCTATGCCTGTTGAGCTGGATGAGCATTTCACAGTGAATAATTTACTTGATTAATTTAGGGCCACCACTAGTTCACAGAATTTCTTTGTGCTGACTTCTTTGGCCACTTTGTTCATTACTGGAAGTTGCAGAACAGATGGTTTGTTCACATATATTTCTGCATAATGATTGCTCATAAACACTCTGGCCTGGATAGTGCTTTGAATACTTGCTATGCAAACTCTGTGACTGGATTTTTAACTCACGCAGCACATGGGCTGGATTCCAAACTTACTTTTTTTTCATGTCAAATAACCAAATATTTTCCCAAACCACACAGTATCTTCAAGAAAGTGAGGGGAAAGTGTCGGGTTTAAAACAAAACTTTTTAAAGATATGTGCAATTTTCTATTTCTGAATAGTCTACCTGGAGCTATGAAAATTCAAATATTTATGTAGAAATATTAAGCATTTGATGGGAATGAAACCTCGGGAGGAAAATATATACTAAGCAAAATAAGACTCAACAAAACATTTATAAAAAGCACCTAAACTGATTAAAAGGGGCCCACAAAGCAGGCAAAAACTGACATAGATTTTACTGTTGTCAGGAGAGATTCAGAGCTGGTCCAACAGATTGCCAGGCTTTTAACTGGAACAATAGCAGCTCTCCTAGATGATGATGATGAGGCCATCAAATGGATGTCATCTGTTTAAACCAGGTAAGAATTTGGGCAAATTAGCTGTTGTTGAACCAGATATAAAATTGGTGTAAAAAGCCCATAGCGAGCACAATTCCTCCATATTTCCCTATAAGAGCAAGCAACAGTGATCCAATCCTTTTACTGCTAATGATGTGTTTATAGATATTTACCTCTGCAGCAGTTTCAGCAGCTGTATCTCGAATTGCCATTAATGCCTTTCTTCACTGATTAATAGAGTGAAGATTTTGAGATGCAGGATTTCCACTTGTTTTTATCCCAGTGTAACATTGCCATCTACAGGAAACTCTCCCTTACTTGGAGACTAATTTTCCAATCACGGAATAAGAACCACTAAAGATGAAAATGTAAGTGTCCAAAATTAGCTCTGTTTGATCAGCCTGACAAACTGCTATTTTAAAAATTAGCCAGTAATAGTATGGCTCACCAACAAAAGCAGTATATTAACCTACTGTCTGGCAATTTATTAAGCTGAGGGATTGGCATTAATCTAGTTGAATTATACATTAGGACAAAAAGAAACACTTATTAAGGACAAGGGGCTTCTGATTTAGTTACTCATCATTAGTTGACATGTAACATTCTCATACTGCCATACAAAAATTTAATAATGTTCTGTTCTACAGACGATTCAGAGAAGTCTTTTTCAGCATCTATATTTCTTCTCAGCTTTGTAAAAGGATTTATGCAACGCAAATAATTTTTCATCATGCTAGACACTGGATAGCCCTTCACAAGTACAAACTATACTGCCCAGAGAACCAAAAAGGCACTTATGCAAGGGCTTAATTTTAGACAGCTGCCTAATTATAATCTCTATCTTAAAGACCAACTATATTTGTGGCTTTCAATATGGCATTGATTCATTTGATAGAGATATCAGTCTTCTAGAGCAAACTCTAAAGACAGTTTGACAACTGTTAGCACCCTTCCAATGAAAGAAAATGTGTTCAGGACTGAAATGTTATGTCAGCTGACCGAGTACCCCAAGAAACACCACAAGCAGAGTGATATTTTATGTAGGAACACTGAATTAGGGCTGACTCACTGAAATCTCTTACTGAGACAGGGAAGAAAAACAGAATTAAACAGTGATCAATAAGTACTAGGGAAAAGCTGGGGAGGTCATAGGATGCAACCTGAATGAAATAATCTGATTGAAAGTGTGATCTTTGATGTCAGAAAAAGTGGTTATTGACTTTAATTCAGGGAAAACAGAATGCTGCAAGACATTTTCATTTTTGAGAATCGAAGGAAGAAGTAAATCAGAAGCAAAAAGAACCAGCAGCAATAAACCAGAAAAGATCTCAAATTCGAGATGGACACTTTCTATATATGCAGATGAGTCAAAGACCTGTACAGTAGTACACTGGGGTGGCTTTCTACTGTGAGCCCATTAGATGAATTCCTTAATCTACCCAGGAAAAAATCTCACAGCCAGTTACAAAGAAAACCCAAACAAACAAACAAATCACACTGACCCAAGTTGAACATATTTTCATTTCTGAATTCACTAGCCAACCTAGAAAATCAATTACAGTAACAACTCTATCTAGACACTCTTAGTCCAGGAGACACATTTCTGGAGCAGAACATGGAAGAAGGGGTAATTTTGCTACACGCAGAGTCACATTCTGGTTTCAGGTTTCTCTTCTGGCAGCTCCACATTGGCCTCATTGAGATAAACAGATGACAGAAAAAGCTGATTTATTGCTATTTCAAAACTGCCTGTCTCCCACACTTAAGGATGGTTCTAAGGCTGTTATCAGGGGGCTGTCAGCAGTAGGATATTAAGACCATTAAGGGAGTTGGTTGCACTGAAGTTGGTTAATACTTGAAGCCAGCAGTGGAGCTGTGAGCAGACAGCCTCGGTAACAACACTGTTGAGGTCCCAGATTTATATGTTAACCTGCCACTTAGCTTGCTCCAGCTGACTCTGAATTGTTGCAAGCAGCTAATATAACACTACAGGTTTCAGGGAAAGAGGCAGAAGAAGCTCTTTATCTCTGCTATGGCCAGCAATTGACAGACGTTTGCAGAGCATCCCTCTGAGTGGGGAGTCCTGGGAGGTACAGCAGGGACAGGATTTGTCACTGCAGCTGCTGTGACCAAGATACTGCCAGTAACCACCTGACTGTGACATGAAAAGAAGCCAGTGACTCACTGGACATGACTCCTTAGACAGCCATGGCAGTCCCCCAGGTCACGATATCTAGAAAGTGTGGTTGTGACAGTGTTCTTCTCCCTTGGTGAGGCTCTGCTGTTACTAAATTGAAAATTAATCAAAATAATAATAATAAATTAGTGTCTTGAGAATGCTCATTGAGTCTTTTCAGGACCATTTTATTGTCCTGCATAACATATCAATCCCTTACTACTCGAAATGTTGATAGAAAACACAATTTAAATTCAGGTTTATTTTGATTAAAATATTTACAATTTATGTGCTTCTTAAGAATCACCAGTTGCCTAAAAATTATTTGTGCATGAACTTCCATGTCAGAGTATATTTCTTGTACCTGATATATCTCAGAATTTTGAAATTATTTGCAGAAGAAAATAATTTGTGGTCTTCAGAAATTTTTCCAACATTTTAAGTAATTCTATTAAAAGACTGTACAGCCCCACATTCTAGACACCAAAATGCTTCACATAAGTTATGGTAGTTATAAAATCAATGATTATAATACAGACGGGAGGGGAGGAAAATTAAAGCTATAAAGAAATGAGGCAACAAAGATATTCACACCTTCAGTTCCCTAAGGAAGCTCAGGGGGTGCAAACACAGCCAGAGGTCACAGATGGGGGCACTGGAGTGGTGAGGGGTCCCACTGGGAAGTGACAGGTCTGTGAGGTTAGGGAGGGGTTTCTGGCATGAAGAGACGAGGGGAAGATGCAACATTTTGGGGCTTAGGCAGATGTACTGCAAGGATTTTAATGACTTGCAGCAGGGAGGCAAGGTCAGCACCCTTGGAGCAGGAGAAATGAGGCTGATCCTTGCACACATCAGCAGTTCAACCCAGCATGTAAAAGGGAGCAAATGAGCTAATTTTTACCCAAATCTGGCCAGCAGAGACTGATTGCCATGATTTAGTGCAGAGTGGATCTCATAAAGTCCATGGAGCTCCCACAATTCTAGTGAGTTAGAGGCAGTGAGATGTCCTTGCCAATCTGTTGCTGCCTCTGCCCTGATCCCAATTCAACTGCTTGTAAGTCACAACAGGGAAGCAGAATAATGGTTCTGTGACCACTGTAACCTTGGGCAGTTAGGCTGGGATATGGGAAAATTACCATAGTCAGGGCTGTGATAAATGCCTGCTCTTGAACAGGCGATGAATAACTCCACATTAGAATTGTAAAACATATGATATTTTACAATTTATATTTTACATAAAATATGAACTTCTACTGGACCTGTGGGAAAAACTTGCAAAAGCTTGGTTGGCATTTACACTCCTAATCCCAGAGATGAATTGGACACCATTAAATAGAACAAAAATGTTACCGAATAAATAGTTAAGGCTAATGGCTTCCTATGCCAGAGAGGAAATAAATTATCCAACATGAGATGTTGTATAGGCCATATTACAGAATTATTAAATAAAATAAGTGGCTCAAAAAACTGATCCAGGAAAATTATATAGATCCAACTGTATTTTGAAAAGAGAGGGGCTAATTAAAGGGTGGGAAAAAAACAACAAATTTTTTTAAATTTGTTGTTCTTACTGGGATCAAAGACATCCTTAGCTGATGAGCAAAAGGGCAGTACTAAACAGAAACACCAGGGAGCCTAAAAGCAGCAAGTCAAAGGAAAACTTTATTTAAGTGCCAGTGGGGAGCAGAACCTGCTCTGTAACAGATGGTCCCTGTCTGCCTTCTGACATCTTTAGCAGCTCTAATCTCAGGCACATTTATGCTCAACTCCTTTATTCTCTGCCTGAGAGCCACGCCACCACCACACATAAACAGCTTCATCAGAATAAAGTCCATCCACACAGACATCCAGGTACACTTCTGTAGCCAGCACACAAGAACCCATCCTGGCATGGTGAAAACATTTGGTTTACACCCATTCAAAGACACTGCAATTTGATAAAAGTAATGGCAACTAATTTTCATGCAGGCTTTTTGCATATTCACGACTTCTACTTTGTCCTACCTAATCGTGGATGAACAAGATGAAGTTCTATGACAGACTAAAGCAGCAGCAGCAGATGGGGCAGTGTAATGTCACAGAATCATGGAATGGTTGGGTTGGAAGGAAACAGTATCACCTCATTCCACCCCCTGCCATGGGCAGGGACATCTTCCATTATCCCAGGTTGCTGCAAGCCCCATCCCACCTGGCCTTGGACACTTCCAGGGATGGGGCAGCCACAGCT
The DNA here is from genome assembly GCA_026261815.1 of Monarcha castaneiventris obscurior. Classification (NCBI taxonomy): domain Eukaryota; kingdom Metazoa; phylum Chordata; class Aves; order Passeriformes; family Monarchidae; genus Monarcha; species Monarcha castaneiventris. Next base: position 6,236,345 of record JAMPIT010000437.1, read on the forward strand.
TCTCTGGACAACCTGTGCCACCCTGCCAGGGAAGAATTTCTTCCTAATATACCATCTAAACCTGTCCTCTTTTAGTTGTATGACTATGGGTGGAAGGAAGAGGCTACAGCAAGACCCCAGGTACTGCAGTCTAAAAGATTGCTCTGTCTTTGTTTCAGAAGATTTAGGCTTATCCATTTTCCTTTCATAGCAATGCATTGCACAACTGCGCAGTTTTCTGTCTAATCAATGTCAGCTGTCTAGAAATGTTAGTCCCCTCAGCAGCCTTCAGGGTGGGTGATTTCACAATTTTAAGTGTAGGAAGTGTGATTCCAGAGACAAAAAAGAGCCATTCTTTCTCTGTGCCAGACAAGAAGAGCAATGTTCAGCCTTAGGCTGGTCTTGTAAGGAAAATTTCCAGAGTTCTCACTCTAATCCATCTCCTTCACCACAAAGCAAAATCTACATTTACAGAACTAATCATCTGAGTGACTTGTATGGGTACCTGGAACTGCAATTTGAGCTCATCCTGTGTAAAAAATAGCCCAGAGTCACAGGTCCTATGTCAGATATCAGACCTCACCTGTTTTCCCTTGCTCTGCTGCAAATTGCAATCAATTAGAGATTATTCTGAGTTCATATTTCATACTTACGATTTCCCATCCTGTCTTTGAGCCAGTTAAGATGAAGTTGGTCCAACCAGCTCCTACCTCCCTCCTGCTGGGGGAGAGCTTCAAATATCTGGCTCACGAAAGCTCTTAATGCTGTTACTGGTAACTCACACTCAGCAACAGCTGGGCATACTAGAGACCTCAATTAAAGATTCTCATATTTTAATCTCTGAAAACTAACAACCTCCTCCCTTTTTGAATAAAAGGGATGATAAAACCTGGGCTCTTGGAGGACCTCATTAGTCCCTGCTGTAACTTGATGCACTTCACACAATATCAGGAAATGCAGCTGACCTGCTGTGACATTACCCAGCACCTCTGAAGGATCAGCATCGTGCCAGCCACTTATGGCACACTGTGAAAAGCCCTCCAATTTCCACATGTCCTGATCTCCACACAGGGATGATGTCAAGGGCTAAATTTCCAATAAGCCAGAGCTCTGAGCTGACCAGTGCTACAATATAATATGCATGAAGGTTAGAAGCAGCTGTCACCTCAGATGTGCATTTTGCACAAAGTTATTCTCTTAGCAAAGAAATTCACTAGAGTATATTACTAAACTGAGGAAAATAACATGAGAAAATGGGAAGAGGCCATGTAAAAAATGAGACAATCAGGCCAGAACCCCCAGTTCATTTTGACTGCATCAGCATGCTGGCTCCAACTTGTAAACCAGCCTTAACAGAGAAGCATTTTCCCTGTTTGAATTGCATTAAGAAGTGGAATTAGCTTTATAAATATAAATCAGTTAAGTATAATGCAATATTTATAACACGGTATCTGATTTTTCCCCCGTTAGGATTCCATTTAAAAGGAAATAACAAGGAAACAGTGCTTTCAGAAAGACAGCGGGTTTACAATTTATGCTAATTAATTTTCATATTGACACAAAACTAAACCCTGCATTTTATTTGACTGCGGCAAGGAAAAAAAAAAGGCAGATGGAACAAAATAGATTTTTTTTTTTCTGCAACAGATAATTCTGTAAGAAAGTCTCTGGTTTTTACCAAAACTGTTAATCCTCATTCATTTTTCTATTTCCCAGCATGCAGGTCACTATGCCCAAACCAGTCCCAATCCCTCCCCCAAACACCCAGACAAAAGGGCAAAAGCATAAGCGAGAAAAATGGTTCAATTTATTTGAAGCCCTGAAAGGCTCCAATCAAGATCAAGTAGTCATTATTCTAGGAACTATATAAAAAGAGAAATAGCCCATCCCTGACCTGCAAGAGGTTCAAAATTTTCCACTGAATCAAATAACATCATTCAAAGTTGGAAGCAAAAACTCTATTGCTTGTAAAGCTAGGGAAAAAATGCAAGCTAGGAAAAAATGCAACACCATTCTGTTGCTAGAAAGTCTACTTGGGATTTGGAAAAAGAACTACCAGTTGGCTAATTTCATATATATCCATAGAAGAGTCTGTGCCAAACTCATAATTGCTCTAAGTTGCTGAGTGTCACTGATTCTACATCAAAAAGAAACCCAGGCCACAGAGGTTTATTTTCTATTAGAATTATTAATCAAAGATCTGCAAAAGCCTGACATGAAGTCTTCTTCCAACTTTGACTGAGTCAAATTGTATTTGGTGTTCAAACAGATGCATTTTTCTCTTCTCCCTCCCCACACATATGCCCCATCTCAGTTGGGAAAGAGTGAAAGTTTCTATACCACTGAAAGGGATAATGGGCAGTGTTATGTCTTTGATTAGAGAGTCAGAGAAAAGCTGACAAGCAGCAACTCCATCACACTGACCAGCCCAAGCTCTTTCAGCTCTGGCCCCATCCTCCAAATGTTTACTCTACTTTGTTATACTTTAATTATTCATTCAGGTTTTTTCTACTGTTAATAGAATTTGCCCATCATATTGATTAGTTTATTTAGTTCAGCAGGATTCACAATGTAAATAAGATTTTTTTTTTCAATTTAATAACTCCTTTGCTCCACTGACTCCATTTTGATTTTTTCCTCCCCCTAATTTTCACAGAAGCAGCAGCACTAATTACCTGCCCTCATGTCAATGTTTCTGCAGCAGCATCCTACAGCACTGAATTTCTGGTTTCCTTATTGTTATTGTCATTAGCACTGAAGTACTCTTATGAGGAACATTTCACCCAGCCAGCCTGAGGTTCCTGCAACAGAAAAAGAATAATTTCTTAGTTAGAATCAGGATGCTGTCTATCCTTAATGAGACACCAGCATGATTAGAAATGGTGATGTTTTCCATTTCCCATCCACATTCATTTAAAACCACATTTCACTGAAGCAAACACAGGCTTATCCTGAGATGCATGTTGTGCCCATTCAAAAAAAAAAAAGTTCTTTATCTCAGGTTTGCAGCTTTCTCAAACATCATAAAATCCTAATTCACTTTTCCTTATTTTAATGGCTTTCCCAGTACAGTTTTTAAGCAGACATGGAAGCTAGATTTATCAATGTCTGGCAATAACATGGTGCTACAGTCCTCACCTAAACATGCAGTGTCTGAACTATGCTGTGCAAAGTTATCTACGATTTTAACAAAATTGAGAGGGTGATAGTTTAAAGCATGATAGCAAATCCCTCAGCTTAAATCTCCATATCTTATCTCATCATAAGAATAAACTGGGTTTTTTATTTTACCAGGTTATCTATTTAAGAACTTTATTTGATTGAGACAGAAAGCAACTCTATTCCACTGCTTTTCTATTTTAAATATTTGCTTTACTCACTGTGCTGCCTTACATCTTCCCCATTAGTTAAGTCATCTTCAATATTTACAGATAGTTGACTTTGCTAATCCTTGTACAATCTCGTTTTTAAAAGAGCTGCCAAATTACTTGGGATGGGAATACTGTGAAATCTATTTGGCATGATTTTATTACTGAGAAGAACAATGTCAGAAATTTTAAGAGAGAAGAGAAAGACTAAGTATTCCTCCAGGGAAAGGTGACACAGGGAAGAAGGTGAGACAAAGGATGGAGGCATGGAAGGAGGTGAGAGGGAAGGTGATCACATCTATTGGAGGAAGAGGATGAGAAATTTGAAGATATAAAGCAACACAGGAATTCTGTTTTCTCCTATTCAAAGGTATTGCTGGGCACAGTGAGCTCAGGACAATGTCCTGCATAGGCATTAATCAGGAAAGACACCTTAAATGGCCAATTTGAGCTTTTGGGGGGAGCTGAAACCTAAATGAGACCAAGTAAGATGTGTCCTACAGTGAGAGCTAGTGAGCACTGCAGGGGAGACTTAGACTGAGCTTGTGAGGCCCAGTAAACTTGGATATTTTTGCAGCTTCTTCATAAACCCATCCTAGGAGCTCAGATTTATGCTCCTCCTTGGCCTACCAGGCAAAGTCTTGTACAGTTTGAAATCTTAACACAGAGGAGAGACTTAGAGAGAAACTTTCACCTGAATACTTATTCTGAACTCATGATTAGTGCCAAAATTCTTCAGAATTCTTGATAACCAGCCTGTTATTAATACCATATTAAAAAGTGTCCATGGCACACTGTTAGTCTGCATGGGAGCAAAGGGGTTAATTGGAATGCATTTGTGATGTGGTTTAGCCAAATTGCATTAGATATTTGTATTGAGAGTTGAAAATGCCTTGATTAAATTCTCTTTGCCTTCCTAAGTGATTTAAGTAAAATCAAATCAAATTGAGGACATTTTATTTCTGACTATGAACGTGGGCACAGAATTTAACACAGTTTAACTAAATCTCCTTATGAGTGACTGAGGCAGGGAAGGAATCCTTGACAATTGCCACAGCTCCCAAAAGAAATCAAGACAACTCCCTCTAACAACACTTCATTCCTTAAGATAGTTGAAATCTGTCTTGTGCATTGAAGAGGGATAGGAGGGAAGAGAAAATGTCTATGCCTCATGCTGCAACATTATATAATGCCATCCAATACCAGAGGCAGACATTGGACTACTTCCATCCCATATGGCAAGACAAATGTTCTCCCAGTTTATTATTAATAGTGCTGTGACAGCACTGTGACTCAGCATCAGAAATCATTATTTTAAATATCTTCCACCAGAACTGACTTGGAACAAATCTTTTTGCCACAGAAGGTTGGTCCTGACTAAAACCTTCCACCCAGCCCTGAGATGAGCACAGTGATGCAACAACCTGGTGATCCACTTCCACATAAAAATGAAAGTGTGTCTAACCCTAGAGGAGTTGATACAGCATTTTGAATTATACATCAAGGAGAAAAATTTAGTGGTAAATGTTAAAATCATTAAAGTAACTTTTCACTGCAAATATAGAGTGAATGCCTCATCCCAAGGCAGCTATGAGATGTATCAGTTTAGGTTTTTAGTCCCAAGGTATGCATAAATCTCTCCAGTCTCATCTCTTGTCATCTTCTTGTCAAAAGAAATTTCATTTTACTTCCACCCATCATTGTTCCCCATGGTTTCTGAAAACATTCCACTTTAAAATTTTATCACGGGAAGGGGGAGGTTCCTTCGAGATTTCATGCAGGGTTAAACTATGAAATCCACAGAAGAAGAAGATTTTATTAAAAATAAAAATAAAATTTAAAAAGAGGCTTAAATAAAAATGTAAAATCATAGAATGACTGAACACCCTCAATATTTTCCTCTCTCTATCTACCTCCATTTTGCTTCCAAAGTCCAACAGAAACTGCAGAGTTTGATGCACATTTTCTCTCATTAGTGTGTGTGTGATGCTCTTAGAGGAGAAAATAGATGGATCAATCACCCAGGCTGACTCCCAGGGACTGCTTCCTTGTGACATTCTCTCTTCAGCCACCAACACCTCATTAGTTCACAAAACCTACAAGTATCTAACAGCTGTAAAAACCCCATCCCACACTAAATGACATCCATTTGAAAGGACTTGATAGTTTCACTTACTTTCTATGTGTTTTTCCACCTGATTTTTTTGCGTAAGGCAATACACCCATTTATTTCTGCAGGAAGCAGGTTGATGGGAGGTCAAGAGTAACTTGGCTTTGTAAATGCACATAAGTAGGAGCAGGCAGCACAAGAAAGATCTATGTTTATTAGAGCAGGCATGGCACATGCATAAGACATAAATATAACCAAGAGCTTCTCCTCAGTACCTGTAGCTGTTAAATGTGAAAGACCATTTCCTACTGCAGATTCAGTTCTATGAGCTCCAGCACATGGGATTCATCCTCCTCTCAGCTGCATCCACACTTGAGGAGCCAGTTCAGTGTGTGACAGAGCAATGGATTGAGCATCTTCTACTTTGTTTCAACAGAAATCAAGTTTTAAGGGATGAGACCTTGGATAAAATATTGCCTGTCACCTGACATTTTATAGAGTGTTGGGAAAAGGGAAAAAAATTACAAAGGTAAAAATAAAAGAATAATTTTGCTCCTAATAGTATCCTAATATCCACATGAAGATGGACATTAATTTGGCATTCTATAACATCTGCAACTTCAATGATCATCTATCACTGTTTACTAGGATTATTTATCTGTTTTTAATTCTTTGAAAGTAACTCTCAAAAGGGGATGAGAGACAAACTTTGCTTTTAGATTTTACAGATACTTGCAGACAAAAGAAGCAATGAACTTGGTTCCCTTGAGTGTCCTCAAAGGTTTGAAAGGACCCTTTTGTGCCTCACTTTTCATGTCTCTCCCTCTTCCTGGTCCTTAGTTCCTCTCTTTAGGATTTTAAAGCCTGTTTCAAATGCCATTATCAAACAGTATTAATTCCCAAATTCACACACTATTTAGACCTATTCCTCCTCTCTGTCTTCACTTCCCAACCACTGTCCCTCCCAGGATGTAACTGAGTTTTTTCCCCACAGCCCCACCCAATACCTCATTTCCATCTTTGGCTCAGCCACTTCTAGTACCAAAACCTTACCAGATCAGTACTTGTTCTACTTTTGCCCCCTTATTTCCTTTCTTTTCCCCTTAATCTCTCATCTGATCTCAGTGGCACTCCAAAGAATTGGCTTCTCACTTTTCCCTTTCACTTCACTCCGGCATCAGGTCACCTTTGTACCCACTCCTGCCCAGAGCTCCTTGCTCTCCCCCTTCCTCTGCTCTCAACCCCTGCCCTATCCCTTTGAACTTCAGTGTGATGACTTCTCGTGTTGCCTCTCCTGTGGGATGCAGGAAGAGGAATCCCATTTGGATTGCATTTTGTCACTTGATAAGTGCAACCCAGGAGGCTTCACTGCTTTTCCATTTTCCTTGAATTTTTTGTGACACTGATTTTGAGACAATTTTGGGAGTACGCATGTTGTACATCATAAGAACACAACAGCTTCTGGCTGCAACCCAGCAGGAGCCTCCTACATTTCACAGGTGGTTTGTGAGCTGCAGATGGAGAACTTCTGTGCAAAAAAAAAGCTAAAAAAATCATCTATCCTTATTTGTCCTTTCATTACTATTGGTTCTCACCAGTTCTCTGCCTTTCTGAGCGTTACAGAATTGCATTCAGCTTAAAGAAAGCTTTTAAAGAATAACAAGCTCTCTTATTTTGCAACACTACTCTGACTGCCACCAAAGTATTTCATTAATTTCCAGCTTTCCTACTCTCCTTTGTGCTGCTGCAGAGAAATGTGGTCCTGGCTGGCAATAGCACAGAAAGTAGTTCCCCAAAGGGGCTCCTGCAGAGAGGAATGTAATGTGCCAACAGAGCAGAAAAGGAAGGGGAAGGGTGTAGAATCCCAGAATCTTTAATGCTGGAGAAGAACCCCAAGATCATCAAGTCCAACCTTTGACTGATCCCACCGTGTCAACTAAACTGTTGCACTGTTACACCCAGGTCATTTCTTGAACAGCTCCAGGGATGATGACCACCCTGGGCAGCTCGTTGGAGTGCTGGATCACCTTTTCAGTGAAGAAATTGCTCCTGGTGACCAACCTGAATCTTTCCTGGTGCAGCTGGAGGTTATGCTCTCTTGTCCTCCTCTGGGTGTCCTGGGAGAAGTGGCTGATCCCCCACCTGGCTACAACCTCCTTTCGGGTATGAATGAAGGAGCAAATCTTTAACAGCTTAATCAGACAGCAAATTTTGCAATACAAATTTGAAATTTTTTTCATGAACGACTAAGCTGCCAGTTTTCCCTGCCCAGGCTGAATTTTTCCTGCTGAGGGTCTTCCTTAAGGAGCACTTCCCTGGCCAACAAGTCTTTTAGCAATACCAGTTTTAAGATTTTGATCCTGCTGCCCAGATCTGCCAGATTCTCACTTCCACATAGTACATTAAAGTAAGAGCTGCTGAAAAGCACAACATCTAGCATCTAGTGAGCCATGATATCACAGCCTGTAACACCAATTAAATAAATAAAACGTAGTCCACACTGGGGAAGAGCTTGACTGAGGTTTACAGTCATGGACACCACTTGACAATGTGAATGCAGAATCTTTACTCACCAAGCTCCCACCAGTAGAATGACAAACACACTCATACTTGAATAAGAGCAGGTCCTTTTTTACGTGGTTATAATTTGTTGACACAAGCTTATCAAAGCAGACAGTAACAACAGGTTTAAAAATGGATTGGACAAGTTCATTAGCAGCCAGTTAAAAAAAAAAAAAATCAGTGTTTTTCCATCTATCTCATCTGCTAGTTTCAGGCAAAATTAAACGTAAGAAGAAAAGGCCATTTATCTTTAAACGGACTTCAGATTTGCTTCTAATCAGCTGGGGACTTTGTTTGTTGTATTTAAGAAGAAAGAAAAAGCTAATTTAAAAGAAAAATAGAAATGTATTTCAAGTCCTATTGCTTTTGTTTATTTTCATAATACTCAAGTACTTAGACTCTCAAAAGGACATCAAACAGTGAAAATGGTACTCATGGCAGATGAAAAATGCACCCACTGGAATTATTTTATAATTAAGCCCTGATGGTGTAGCATTTAGAAAGAGTGAACCTATCAAAAAAATCCAAGTCTATAAACACTGAGCTGGATTTGCAGGGGTTTTGCTTGTACTGTTAATGAAGGAGAAATCAAATGAGAATAGGATGCAGAAATGTTACAAGCCTGTACCTTGGACATTTGTTGGTAATATCATATTGTCCTCTTAGGGAAACAGCTCAGAGAGACCAATGTGCAACACAAAGAAGGTAACAGTACACAGGGGTTTGTTGCTCTGGTTTCAGGGTCCAGCTGTGCTCTAATACTATCTGCCAGTGTTTCACTAACTGCTGTCCACCAGCCCAGTATTTGTGTCCATATCATTCCATGCTGTCTAGATAACAAGTAAAACACAGGGCATGGTCTGTGCATTCAGGGGAAATGAAAAGGATAACATGGTCACCTAACCCGACCCTTTCCATGCAGCTGTAACCTCTCATTAAGCAGCAGCCTCAAACAGGCTGAGTTTTGAATCATTGCAGTGCCCCTGCTACTTGAGAGGCTGTGAATTTGCTGACTGATCCCAGCATTCCTCAGTGTTAAAAAACCAGAGAATTTTAACAAAAACTAATCCAGCTCCTACCAAGGATAAAGCAAAAACAGCCCTGCAAAGATCTAGAAGATATCAGCCATTGTTTAGAAGCAACACAAAACCAGTGTCAAATAATGTTCAATACAAAATACACAATGGTAAAAGCACTGGTTGTATCTTCAAAGAAACTCTAGAGCTGGGGCTCTCAAATGGAAATATTTAAAGTACCAAAAATTTCACATATTTTGTAAACTTCAACTTGAAAAAAATATCCATCCATGAGTAACAGTCTGGAATACTGACTTGATATTCTTTTTACTTACATTAGTGAAAAGAAAATTTCAATCAAATAAAGGGAGTTGTGAACTTTGGACTCACCAGGTTCTCCACAACAAGGCCATAGATTTAAATAGGTGGTATAAAAATAGAGAGCTGGTTAATTTTACATCCTATTCATACATGAAATGATTGATACGATGAGGATGTCAGCAAATTGATGTGGTTTTGAGAAGCTCAGTTAACATTTCAGTAGCCTGCAGATCTCATCTGGGCCCTTTATGCAGGGGATGTTTTCTTATAGTGCACAAATATGGCTAAAAATATTTTCAATCCAATTCTAATTTGTCTTGCCACACAAAAATAGCATGCAGCACAATTAATATGCATAAAACATAAACCCATTAATGGACTGCATTTACGTGAGTTAAAGGAAGTGAACCAAGATCATCATAAATCTCCTTATGTGCTTATGGTGATATACTGACAGGTAGGAATTAAACATGCAAGGAACTTTTATTGAACTGTCCAGATCCTGTTTATATTCAATCAAAGTTGCCCACTCTATCATGCTGCTCTTGACATTGCTGCGAAACAGATAACAGCTAAATCAGAGACTGTCAAACTGAAGTAACTGTCAGGAATTAAACAGTACTGCTGAATAAAAGCCGTAATTGAAATGCACAAAAACCCCCCAAAAAACCAAGCCTCTAAAACAATGTGGGAAACTTGAGATGACATTGCAGAGACACCAAAAGTCATTAATAGAATTGAGCAGATTGTTTGGGCAAAATGTCATCATTGGAGCTTTCTTGTGCCTTATTGCACACAGACATCCTCTGGGACTGCACAGTGCTGAATTACTATTTACAGCAGTTTGACCTTGAACAGTATAGTTGCATTAATACAGCCCATTCAGTGGAGCTGGTAGATAGTTAAGAGGTCAGTGAAAATGAAAATATACAACAGATTTTTGTATTCAAATAAAAAAGAAATAAAAAGAATAGAGACTTGTATAGATCCTAAAAGGAAGCATCTTTTCATGAAACACCTGGACTAACAAAGGGCAGTCTTTTCTACACAACAGTTAAGATGCAATACATTATTGATCAAGCATTGTAACAAGTTTAGCACCCTTTCAGAGCTCTCATGGTGCTCTAATTATGGGATGTAAATTGGAATCTCTAAAACACGTGAATTTCCTGAAGATGAAATTTAGCCACCCTCAAGCATGCTCGATTAACGGAGTGACAAAGAATTGCAAGCAGGAGTTTAAAATTCAGTATTCATTCAAAAGAAACCAATTTGAGGATTTCAAATACTCCACTAACAGCAAGAGACTAGCAGTATATAGCCTGATTATTTCACATCCTGAAGCTTTTCTCACCCCTACATTTATAGAGACATCTGCAAACGCTAATAGAGTTCTCTCTAGGATGGGGATCATTAAGTCAAAGTACTCAAGCACAATGGGCAATGAAAGATTGAATTGGTTAGTGCTCATAACAATTGACAATGATGCTAATATATATCAGTACTTCACTGAATTTGTGCAGTGTATTCAACATCTGGAGACTCTTCCCTGGATTTTATGCAATCACTATAAAACTTTAAATAAATACTAACACACACATTTCAAATATATATCTGTATCCTGTTTTTCATTATCTGGAATTGCCCATAAAAAACTTTGGGAACCAATGGGAAAAGAGAATAATGAGCACTTTTCATACTGTGGGCAGCCAAAAAGCTGGTACAGTGCAGTCTTCTGTTCCTGCATGTGATACCACCACCATGTCCACTTGAGACTTGATTTGACACCAGTCACATCACTGGGAGATTGTCCCTGATTTCTAATGAGTTCAAGAGCTCCCTCCTCAAAGTCAGGAGATGGGAACCACTGAGTAGAAAATCCCCTCGCTCTGTTGGTGTTCAGTCACACTCAAAACAAAAAACCCCAGGGGATTTCAAGTGGAGAATAAGAGCCAAGGTTCCTGTCTTCCCTCAGGTCTGAGAGCAGCCTGCAGTGGATGCTTGGGGAACTGGATAAGTCCAGTGCACCATTCCATCTGGTCATGCTGGGAAATGGCACCCTGAGTTCGTTGTATGGCAACTCTATTAACAGAATGCAAAATAACACTGCAAAGGGACTGCCTAAAGCCTTCCTCTTCAAGCAAACATCCTCTACCTATCTTGAGATCTAAGGGCTCAGTTCTTCTCCACACCAGTGAAAATATATCCTTGACTATAGATACAAATACTGTTATGGATCTCTCTTGTACCTATTTGCCTTCCAAAGGCAGAACTAAAACCCAAACCAGATTGAAACGCAAAAATTGCACATCAAATTCTTGTTTGAGCCAGAGGTCAGTTTGTTTATATATCTACACACATGGAACAGATAACTTTCCTGCATAATCACATGATATTTCTTTTAAAATAAAAGCTTTTTCATTAATTTGTATCTGAATGTATTACTGACTGTGAACATATATTATCACTCATCTGCACAGGAAATTTTGGGACATACAGTGTTGTGTATAAAGTTGAGTATAAGGAGGTGATATAATTCTGTTTCTTTGCAGCATCTATTTCTATTTCTTGGGGTAAAAAACATGAGTACAACCCAACACATTTACTGAAGAAAGGTACTGACCTACAGCTGTGATAATAGAATTTTCTCTGTTTAAAATCTGAATATTATTTGCACCGATTTAAATTATTAAAACCCCTCATTTCACCAATAGACATGACATGAAGAATGGGTTTATGGTTTACCCTTGTATAAAGACACTCATATTTGGTTTCTGTCTTCAAATTATAGGATATAAAAGTAATTTTTTTTTAATAAAACACTTCTTTGTCAGCCGTTCATACCATCTCATATTATTTGCCAGTAAGAAACAACTGCAGTAGGATTAGACACCTCAAAAGACATAGGACAGGTATTATGGCATATGGAAACAGACTCTTGTGTCTGTTAAGAATAAATAAAAGTATAATCTACCTCATCATGGTTTTTCACTGGCTGTGAAATTATGCATTTCTTTTCAATCCAGCAAAAGAATTTGGAACATTTCTGCTCCATATATTGTTGTCTCTCAAGATAAGCAGTTCTCCTTTTCACACTGTGATGGATGCTGCACTGGATTACAGAACCCAACTATATCTGCTCTGCAGTTTCCTTGATATCACATTCATTGTATTCCACAGCATGATCTCACAGCCAAGATCCTGAATATTGCTCCATGATAAATATCACAGATGAAGAGATGGTCCAGTGCCAATGTTATTTTCGTGGTGCTGGCACCTCTCCTGAGCAATGTGTTTGGTAGTAAACACTATTTCAGCTGCAAAAAGTTCTCAGGCACTGCTGTAGCATTCAGAAAGTAATTTTTACATTTCAATATACTTCATGGAGTTTTCCTTCAGCAGCTCTTTCCACAAATCAATACTTCTCTTTCCTTCCTTGAACATTTGTAGGAGCAGGGGGTGATCCTGTCAATACTTACACCAGTGAGAAGTTCAGCTGCACTGGTGCCCTGTTATATTTAGCAGTACTACACGTACAGTGAAGTGCTGGCAAGACTCATAGCCTTGATATATCAACTTGGCTCTTCCCTGAAATACAACCATCTCTGGGGTAAAGCGTGATAAATATTCAACAGCACAGGGAAACACTACTCTGCAGATTTAAGACTCAATCTGGCAAATACTTACACAAAAGTATATTTTCTTCACACTGCTAAAGAAAAATACTTACATATACAAACGTATTCATAGGCACAAGATTGCAGAGTATGGGACCCAAGAGAGGAAAGAGAATGGAGGAGAAGGAGGAGAAAGCCTTCCCAGTGCACCCCAGGGGCTTCAGTGTGGATTTACTCTCTTGCAAAAACATAGAGAGGATACAAGTTGGTCAAGCTGGCAGCAGCTGAGACCAAAACCATTCAGGAATGCTCTGTACCAGGAGTGGGGATGTCAGCCCAGCACTGCTAATGGCCAGTGACCCCAGGAATGTGGCTGAACACTACTGACAGCAAATCAGGCTGCTTAAACATCCAGGCATGAAGATGGAAGGGAACAGACAGGAGTAAATGCCCTTTGCTGACATAAGTTGCAGGATCTATCTCAACCATGTGTCTGCCTCAGTTTCATCTCTGTCCCAAGATTTGGTAAAATTTTTAAAATAACCCACAGCGTCTGAAGCTCTTCAGAAAGCTCACCTCATGCACATTTTCACAGATGAGAAAATATTTCAGTTGTGTAAGGCAAGTCTTTGGACATCTGATCAAGTATATTTCCTATTTTTCCATAGGAAATTGTCATTTTTTCATCAATATTCCTTCATTTCAGCACTACTAAAAGAAGCAACTTTAAACACCTCCCTGGCACTGCTTCCCAGAGAAATGTTTCCCTATTTCACTCTTCATAAAGGTCTGCAATAAAGAGATACCTGTAAGCCATCCTTTCTAAAACTGTATTTTCCATTTAATAACTCATACAGAACCAGAATTACAGGAAATGTGTTAATGGATTCCTTTTTTTCATAGCCCAGGCTTAATTCAATCTCTTCAGTGCACAGAAATAGAGAATTTTTCATTCTCTCCTGTTTGGGTATGCAGCTTACTGAAGTATAAGATGGTCTCTTCAATCTGCAGAAACTCACTGACACAAAAAGATGGATCTATAATATTTGGTGATCACATATTAGATATGCACTGCAGAACCTGCTCAGGCAGTTATTCAACAGTAACAGGCTGAAGTCATGTGAACCAGTCAGAAAAGACAGCTTATGTTTTATACTTACGAGCAGTGATGCCTTTTACTATTATACTAACAAGTTTACCTGAAATCATAATGGCACATCTGCAACAGCTCTAATTTATTATCTGGAGGGTTTATTTTTGGCACGTTGGTTGGGTTTGTTTTCTTTGGGTTTTTTTGTTCAATTTTAATGTGCAAAATTTGGGTTCCCCTTTCTGTCTTGTTTAAGACTGGACTTTATCCATAAAGGGACATTTCCCATAGCTGAAGCTTTAAAGAAAATAAATCTCAATTCAATTTGTCCTTTCAACCCACACCAACTGAAGAACAGTCATTTTTTTGGTGATGAAAGTCTCTTGGCCCTCTGGCAAACTAAGATTAGGAGACAACTGATTGTTTCCAAAGCTGCATGAAGGATTTGTGCATACGATTTCCATTTTGCTCTTGATATATCTGAAGCTACAGATGTGAACAGGTAAAAACCCACAGCAAACTGCAGCACAGCCCATGCTCAGCTATGAGCACACCTTGTACTGAAAGACATTTATTTGTAAGAATTCGTAAGGTCAAGCAAGCCCTGATTCATTCTGCTGTAAATACCTTGCTACCAGCAAGGTGTTAAATTATTTTGGGTCTGTCACATGCTTGGACCTTGAGAAATGCAAGGCTATAACTAAACAACATTATTTCTGTTCCTTGGACGAGAAATATATGGATGCTTTCTGTACTTCATGTGCAGTTATACTCAAACTCTCATCATATTTTGGTTGAAATTCAAAATGAAACTACTACACCTATGCTCTCCTTTTGTGATTTTATTCTTTTTCATTTCTCATGTCTAAAGATCTTCTCCTGACCAATAACTCCCTAATAATTCCACTTACCATTTATATTGCTAGAGAAGATTTCTAGGGCAACTACCACCCCATCTTTTTGGCTGTATGAAGAAAAAGAAACAAAGAAATTTCAAGAGAGCAAAGACTTTGAAAAGGGCAAGGGAAGAAGGAGACGTCCAAAGCTTATACAAACTTTCCCTTCACAATCTAATATATCTGGACAAGCCCAAACTGAATAAAACTTCTGAACT
Organism: Monarcha castaneiventris obscurior; assembly: GCA_026261815.1. Classification (NCBI taxonomy): domain Eukaryota; kingdom Metazoa; phylum Chordata; class Aves; order Passeriformes; family Monarchidae; genus Monarcha; species Monarcha castaneiventris. The sequence goes on from JAMPIT010000437.1 coordinate 6,251,522, forward strand.
TTTAGCTACTTAGGCTCTGAGTGCATTGAAGGTGTTCTTTCTATAATTAAAAAAAAATATATATATATAAGCCACATTTACCATTTTGGAAATGAATGTTCACTTCACTTTGGTTTTTATAACACTAAAATATTGGGTTGATGAGCATTTCCCCTAAAATTGCCTAAAAGTGTTTCTTCTGCCAACAGTCTGCAGATATGTCATAACCACCTATCATTAGAGTGACAATACTTGCATTATCCAGTAAAATAATGGGGATATAGGAAAATCTAGCTCCTGAAAAGGTTTGAAACTGGCTCAATAAGTCATAAATTTCTTGGAGTTCAGCTTACCTTTATTTCTGTGAGTAATTACCAAAGACATTTGGGCCAATTTTTTGGGAATTCCTTTTGAAAAGAATGAATATTAAGAACTAATTGTGACTCCTTAGGATATAAATATTCACTTTTGGAATTAAAAGACATGAAAGACATGCCCCAAATAGTTTAAGATATATGTTATGTTGTGCAATCTATTCAATAAAGGGAATATCATCTGCTTCTCATCAGTTTTGACTGAGAAATTACTTTGTGAAATAGAAAAGTCCCTTGTCAAGACATTTTCAAATGAACAGAAATACAGACATTTTTGTCCTTTTTCTTCCAGTCGATACAATGGCTTCATGAGATTAAATTAAATGCAAACTCTCCAAAGGTCACAAACTATTGGTCCAAGGTAGCTCAATTAATCAATGCATAAAGTTTTCTCAAGAGATAAAGTACACCAAGTGATACCTAATATTCCTGAGCAGTTAAATTTCAGGACAGCCCTATGGGTAAGGGAGTAAATTCTGTTGGGGTGTTAGAAACACTGGAGATACACATTTTCAAACACCTACATGCCAAAGGAGTACAAAAACTATCTGGTGGCCTGTCACTCCCATCAAAGTCTTCAGCAGAGCTATGGAACCGCTGCATCTTCTTGAGATTTTCTGCTGAGAAAAAAGTTTGAGGACAGTTATTATTTCCATGTACCCCCCAAAAAAATAAAGGAAAAAATCCTTTCTAGTATCCATACACATCAAAAGATACAAGTCACTAAACGAATTGCTACAGTAAAATCTGAGGGGAAAATGCCACAGATCATGTAAATACCTTCAAATCTGAGCGTAAATTCTAAACATCCATTGGTGCAGCAATTATCCTGCATGGACTCTCTGCTCGGCCCCACATTCTCAAAAAGTTCACTGGAAGGTTGTGACCCTATTAAAGGCTGCTGGTGGACTGTGTTGGTGAGGCAGCACCATCCCTGCTGCTCATGGAGACATAAGGAGAGCAGCCAAGCTGCAATTGAACAAGTCTGCCTTGTTTCATCCACAGCTGGAAGGATAAAGTACAGCAGGAAATGTTCTATCTGTGTCAGGAGGACTTTGCTGGTTTCATACACTCTCATATGTGTTTTTATGTAAAATGTTTCTTGTTAGACCAGTTTTATTTAAAAAGGATAGACAGTGGTAAACAGTGAGGTGGATCTGAGGCAATTATGTCTCAAACTAACACTAGGTTTTATCTTTGTATTTTCTGGGTAAATAATTTTCATCACACTAGGAAGGAATGCCATCATCTGCCAGCAGCACACTTCTGAGGAACAGGGCTGCACTTAGACTTTTCTTTTCTTAATTTGTTTTATAATCCTTTTTTACAATCCTTTATTTTTCAGGTATTGCATTTATTTAGTCAAGATTGCACCCACAGGGTGAATCTTCATATGCTTCCAACTCACTTCATGAACCTTTACCTCCTTCTACTGTTCCATATAAGAATTTAAACACCCACTGCTTTCACCTGGTACATTTTTGTTAGCTGAAGAAGCAGAAAATATTCAACTTATGTAGGTTAAACTCCTACTCTTCAGATGAATCCATGTAAAGGATGGCCATATGGCATATACAGAAGAATACCTGTCCTGGTTTCGGCTGGGATAGTTAATTTTCTTGCTAGTAGCTGGTATGGGGCCGTGTTTGGATTTGTGCTGGAAATGGTGTTGATAACCCAGGGATGTCTTAGTTATGGCTGAGCAGGGATTACACAGAGCCAAGGCCTTTCCTACTCCTCACCCCCCCAGCAAGGGGGCCGGGGGGCAGAGGATGTTGGCAGGGGACAGAGCCAGGACAGCTGATCCCAAGACCCAGTGGATATCCCAGACCACATGGCATCATGCTGAGCACAAAAACTTGGGGAAGAACTGGCTGGGGTGGCTGCTTAGGATCTGGCTGGGCACGGGTCAGTGGGTGGTGAGCAATTGCCCTGTGCATCACTTGCTTTGTACATTCCAATTCTTTTGTCATTTTCATTATTGTTGTTGTTGTAATCATTGTTATTATTATTTTCCCTTCCTTTTGTGTTCTATTAAACCTATTAAATTTTTAACTCAATGCACAAATTTTACTTTATTTTGTCCCCCAGCTGTATCCCCGATCCCCCTGTAGTGGGGGGAGGCGAGTGAGAGGCTGTGGTGTTTTGCTGCCTGTGGGTAGCAAACACCTTGACAGTACCAGAGCTTCTCATTTCACATCACTGTATCCTTTGCTGGAAATTTTGTCAGAGTAACATTTCATGACTGCTTTCCATGTCTAGCTCATGTCTGCAAGTATTCTGAATCCTGCTACTTACGATACTTCCATCCAAAAAAATCACAATAGCCATAAACAAAAATCTTAATTACATTTCTAAGGAACAAGCTGATGTGTCACATAAAATCTCAGCATTAAAATTCAGCCTCTTACCTGAACTTCCATCAGTTTCTATGTTGCCTGATGCATGCAAAATTAAAAAGTTCATAATTGTAGTGCAATTGGATTTTGTAGGAGGGAGAGTTTGCACCTTACTTATTCATTTTGAAGAATGAGTCTGGATAGATTTTTATCCAGGTATAGTTCAGATGCAGAAGAGGATAATATGAAGGAGTGCTGATGGGCACTACCCCCTCAGGTGCCTCCTTTTAAGGGAGGAAGGGGTACAAACTTGTCACTGGTGAATGCTTTCCAGTGATGGGGAATGAACTTGGTCATTGATGGTGACAGAAGCACAGGAATCCCAAAACCAGTTGAGGCAGCAACTCTTCGGCCTCATGAGGCTATGACCCAGCCCAAGGACTACATTCCTTCTGCCTCAGGATGCAATAAGAAACAGCATCAAAGACACACATCTTAAAGAAGATGTCCTAAAAATTCTTCAAACAAAAAGAAATCAAAAAATATAGAAGTCCAAGTTTACCATTTTGTTACTCATCTCAGGTTCACTCTTATGTCTTTCTATACAGCAGCCTAGACTTCCAGAATTAATTAACTATAAATTTCTATTCTGGAACTCGATATGGTAATTCAGTTTTAGCTGATCCTATGTAAAATCTATGGGATTGATGAGCATACTTGCATCATTCCCACTCTCCACTCCCATTTATTCTAAAAAATTCATTTACACATTAAAAAGCCTTTTCTTTGTGCTTTTGCCACTTCTGTGTCACGGTGTAATAGCCTATTTCTTGTGCTTTAATTGATTACACTACAGAGTAAGGAGAGAAAGTTGAAAGCCTCTGATAATGTGAATACTTGTCTAAAAACATGTTGATAGGAAGTCCATCATCTAAACACTAGATATTCTCATTTCCTAGCAAAAGCTGGATTCATTCTTATATTATAGTAAGAGCAAAAATATCACATGAAGGGGACCAGTAGTCTAATTAACTGAATATATTAAAAGTTTATGGTTTTGACAGGTAAGAGGTAGCTGTCATTCTTTTCAGTGCTTTGTGAATTAAGCTTCTGTCCTTCGTTATCCCAAAAGATTACTATTGCTCTGTTTCTTGTGAGTGTAGTGAGCTAGAACAGCAGAGATAATAGGTTATTATAGGAAAATTTGGCTTTGACATTTATATGATAAATTTGAAGCCAATTAGAGGGAAAATACTCCATTAGATAAAGTGAGTGTACCAATTACTGCAGTGAAGAGTTATTGCTAATGGTATAATTGAAATTTATAGAGTGGTGGTCCCAGCACTGTAGAATTAGATTGCATAAATGATGGCAATAGCAGACATGTAAACATTTCTGTTCCTATGTCATCTACAGGCTGAGGATGGAGAGAGCTTTTTTTATCAGGATTCCATCTTGATGTGAAAAATCCACTTTGGAGTTACCAGGAAAGAACTGATGTGAGACACTCACCTTTTTCCATATGTTCTAGCAAAAGAAAAGAAATAGCCCTTTCTGGTAAAACTCATGTACATTTTCATGGAAATTAAATACATGGAAATTAAATAATGTATAAGGAATCATTAAGAGAAAGTAAAAACAACGGTTTTCACATGGAGAATTAAGCAAATATATAACTTAATATGAATACCAAGTAACAGGGGAAACTTAGAAAAATATTTGTACAAATTTAGGTACAGAGATGGCAAAAAGGGGAGGCTTTCTGCCTTAGATATTGGACTGTAAAATAGCACCATGAAGAAACTACATTAAATTCAATTTACAGCAGTTCAAAACTAGATGGAGAGATATGCTGGAAGATAAATGTTAGAGAAAATCATGTCAGACTAGATCAAAAGGACAGGTTATTTTTTTATTAAAAACTTGCCAGTCATGCTTTCAAAAATTCTGCATTTTCTAAAAGCCTTAAGACAAGCATAAAAGTTGGGGAAACAGAACGAGTAGTGAATACACTGAAACCACTGCTTGTGATGTGCTGTTTTTCTGTTTGTTTCCTCATGTTCGTATCCAACTGTTCCCTCCTACCTCACCTTCTCTCACGCTGAAAAGGACCCAGCATGAGGCTGCAGCTCTGCCCAGGTACATCAAAGGCTGGTGACAGGGGCAGTGGCTTAGCTGGGAGCCAGATCCTTGCTGGACGCTGCTGCCTGACCCCACAGTATTCCACACTTCTCTTGCCAACACAAAAGGCAGGTCTGGGGTTTTCAGCAGCACCCAGCAAACCCTCAGTGCAAAGGGAAGAAGGAGCTCTGTACTCACCACCCTGAAGTTCTGCAGGCTCAGCCCTGATCCAGCTGTGGAGCAAAAGCTAAAAGAGGATCCAGTGCCCATCCCATGCAGTGCGGAGGCAGGGCACAGCCATGGGAAATGAGAAATACCAGCATGAGGCCTGAGAAGTGCACACTGCATATTTTAAATGCCGTTGTCACCACACCAGCCTACGAGAGGTGTATTTCAATACAAAGGGGACCCACATCTCAAATATGCTGATCATCTCCACTGACTTGGGTGGAAGTAGTACCTCGCTGAGGGCCTGGCACAGGTTGCACACAGAAGTGGTGGATGCCCCATCTCTGGAACTGTTCAAGGCCAGGTTTTATGGGGCTTGGAGCAGCCTGGTCTGGTGGGACATGTCCCTGCCCATGGCAGGGAGTTGGAATGAGATGGTCTTTAAGGTCCCTTCCAGAACAAATCATTCTATGGTTCTGTGATTCTGTGAATCTAAACATTCTCTTGCCCAAAAAGTGAGTTCATTATGTAGCAAAACAGAAGTTAAGGCTTAAACTGAAGCTAACTCAAGACTCTCCGCTTCAAACATTTTGATTATGGTGTACTAACCTTTGGTGCACATGCAGAGTTGGATCTGTAACACTGTGGTGGGCTCTGGTGAGATCTCAAGGAGGCTGCTCTGCTTTTACCTACTCCATATGTGAAACAGACAGACACAGGTTTACTCTGGGATGTTATTCCTCAGGTAAACAAGATGTTCCTTCAGCAGCAGAACCCATAAACCCAGTTCCCTACAGATTTGGGTCTTTTCCCCTCTGACTCCACACTCCCTGCCAGCAGCACCACTGTTCCCCTCTCCTTCCCCTCACTCCTTTGCCGAGGGTTGGACTGTGCGAGTGAGCAGCAACCTCTGCAGAAGCCAGGCTGGAGGCAAACACACTTCCCAGCAAACAGCTCCCACAGGAAAGTGTGCAGTGCCAGAGTTCAGCCTGCCTTTTCCCTGGGGACTAATCTGGGTCTCTCCTTCTCAATCTGATTACAATCTTTTTGTAAAAATAAGATAGTGGGAACATAATTTACTTTCTATTTCAAAGGTTGCCAGCTGGTAACTGGAGAGGAAAAAGATCCAACAATCACATATTGTTTCTTTCAGAAAGTAGAAGACAAATAAATTTGAGACACTATTTTTCACTAATGCAGCTAAAATAAAACAGAAGGTATCTATTATGGGAGTGAAAATATGTGCTGAAGACAAGGTTGCTTTGCTGCTTCCATTATGAACTCTTTTTCCTGAGCTGTCATCACTTCTTCACTGAAATTTTGCTGCCTATTGAGTTTTCTGCAGTTGGAAATAAGGGAAGCAATAGTCCCTGCGCTACTTACTGCAGAGTAAGGGATGAGACAGCAGCCTAAATCATTTCTGGCTGGCCTGCTAATTTCTTCTTCACTTATCCCACTTATAGAACTCCATCTCACCCCTGCAGCTACTGCAGCCCAAATACTAGCTTAGACTTCATTGACATTTCTTTTCCATTTTCAAAAGCCAACTCTACACAATTTCAGATACAAAATATTACCAGTTATTTAGCTCCATGCACAAAACCCATTCCTTCCAAAATGCTCTCTCACAAATCCAGCAGTTATTCCTCCTCAATCCAGTTTCTACTCAATTCAGCGTATTTCCAGTTTCTCTTCTGTGAGTTTCACTTCCCACTCCCATTCCGCCAAGCACAATGAGACATGTACAGTGCTCCTCTCCATACCCTGCCGGCCTGGGTGACAGATTCACACATCCCTGAGGAAAAGTCACCCCTTCCTACCTACAGTTCTTATCTCTGCACCCTCTGCCAGGGGTCAGAGAACACGATCATGAACATCATCTGTGAACATTTCCCTGTGCATCACCAACGGCTACGTATAAGGGATGGAAACTTCCAAGGAACTGCTCTGACACGATTGTGCTGTGTTACCTGGTATGTCAGCTGGTCTATTACTGAGGGATATTTTTCCTGCCTGCTCCCTTCAGCAGAAGTCTGCAGTCATGGAGGCATTAGTGCAAAGCATGCACATATGCACACAGAGCTGTGCTGCTATCTCTGGGTTATGTTTAATGAATGAAGCGTGGCTGAAGTGCCCTGGGACTCAGCCTATCCAAATTGCTTGTTCTGAGGATGCCAGTCTGAGCTTCAGCCTCTTATGCTTAATGTTATACAAGGGACTACTTGTAGAAATAGAATGGAGATTGCCTCTTAATTTTGACTTATTTTCCTTTCCTGTACAACATTGCCATTTGAGAATGCCAGTGTGGTTCCCTCCTTCATTTCCCTCCACTTAACTCACAACACTGAAACTAAAATTTCACCAGGTTAAAGTGCTTTTAATGCACTAGGCTTTATTTGCCTTTTTGTTCTTTGTTTTAAAAGCTCTGTGCTTCTTGATGAAATTCAACCTGTGAGCAGGAAGATGCTCAAAGGACAGGCAGAGATTTAAACCTCCAAAGCTGGAGTTTTATTTATGCTAAATATTTGCTGACTCCATTTGGTCTTTTAGCCAACTCTGATCTAGTTCAGTTCATTCCTCCTAGGCCTCCTGCCAAAGCAGAACTTGCTTCTGTTTAGCATGCTTAGAGTATTTTTATTATCACATTGATGCACTATCCTTAGCCCTACTGGGGGGCTTTATTTCAGTTCCAGTTTATTATTTCCTATGATCTTCTCAAAGTAGAATTCAGGGGGTTTTTTGCTTAACTATCTAGGGTAGCAAAATGAAAGAACAATTTGCTATTTCGCTGCTCCTTAACTCTTCCTACAGCAGGTGAATAACTGGCTTCAGGTTCAAAACAACTGCACATTTGACAATTTATTGACAAATGTTTTGGGGGACCAGCAAAGAGATATTTTGGCTACAAGCCCACATTAGTAGCTGATGCAAGCACTAAAACCCCAATTCTCTTTGCTGTAAACCACCAAAAACAACAAAAGTAAAAGCAGCAGATCAGCATGGAAAGTGACACCTGAATCAAGGTCTTTTCATCAAGGTAAAATGAGAATAAACCTGTCTCCCCTATTTTATCTCAGTCCAAATGAACAGAGTTAAAATTTAACCATTTTTTAAAGGCACATAAGTCTTCTAGGCAGGATTCTCTCCATTTCTCTTTTTGTTCCCCAAATATCAATTCTAAACAGCGTTGCCAGGTGGATACATTGAATAAGAGACACAATTACCTTCTATTCAGATCTACTCCCTGTATGCAAGCACCCTAGACAGCTTTGGACTAAAATCATAAACCAGTATTGATGAAACAATTTACTTCAGCCTTTATGTTCGCACTCAAGGATGTATCAAAACAAGTTCTAATGGTCAGATTTCAAAAGAAGTTGGTATGAGAGCTCCAGCTGGGAACAATGACAGCAACTAAGCCTGCAGCCCTTTCAGAAGCACAGCCTGATGGTATCCAGAATTGTGAATCATTCAGAACAGTATATTTTCTTCTTTTGCCTTCTTTAAAGCTACATAAGCCTGTGTTTACTTGCTGCTTTACAGCTTCCTCTACCAAAAGCCCTGTAATCATTAGATGAATTACCCAAGCATGGCAATTACTATAGAACAGATGCTTGTAAAAAGACAAAAAAAAAAAAAAAAACCAAAAAAACCAAAAAAAACAAAACCCACACCTCCTCCTTCCTACAATAATGTAATACACTTTCTTTCTTTGTATATCTGATATTTTTGTTAATACTGCTGGAACAATAAATGTGCATTTGCAGTGCCACTTTTACTTAAAAAAAATTTAAACTTTTTAAAAAGTTATAGAAATCTATTTCACTCATGGTTAATACCTAGTACAGAAGAGATCAAAATACTATGGAATATTCAAATAGTAAATAAAGAAAATATGAAATATAAAAAACCTTAAAGTGTTTGATTTAGGAGTTTATGGCCCCATTTACAATGCACCTTCATCTGGAGGATGCCAACAGGCCTGAAGAGCAACAAGAACCTACGTCCTGCTGCTCCTCCATGACAGTTGGACCTTTACCATTGTTATTTTTTTACAATTTAAATTTTCATGCCAACTCCAGTTCACAATAACCATTGCTGATGAGAACGCTTTGTTTAATTTGCTTTGAAGATGACAATGACAACAGTATTTGCATCTATGAAAAGGTTATTCTGGAATATTTACCAACAAAAACAAGCACCTCCACAGTCATTTCCATTCCCTGTACCTCCTTTTGGTTGTTTTTGGGAAATGTTCCCACTTGTTGTTCCTGAAATGTTTTCTTCAAAGCATGTGGTGTTTAAAAATCAAGGGACTTTGTGTTTTGTCCCTGTTCTGCATGATTCATATAAAGCAGCAATCACCAAAAGCAAAGAAATTAACCCCCCTCTTTTTTACTTCTTTTTCCATCTGTTCTCAATGGGTACAGTATTTTATGCCACAAATTGGTGATATTAGCTGTTAAATCTTGCTGAAATTATTTCTGTGGCATGTAATCCATAGTCAGTGCTTTTAGAGTTTATGTCCTTGAATGAGCAAAATACTCACTGAAGCTCATGGGGGTTTACCCCAAAAGTTTATCAGGATCTGGCTGCAAGTGGCTTCCAACATACTGTGTAATTTTGTTTCATTTTCATTTTTTGCAAAGTACTTTTGAAAAGTCACTTTAACAAGAAATTTCATCGTCTAATGGGCCATGACTGTTCATGATAGGATTTCATTTTAAATTCAGTTCATTGTGGTGTCATTAGGGAAGATATGACTTGTCTTATTGCATCTTATCATTTACCATGATTTTTATGTCCATTATTAGTTTGGATTTCCAGAGCAAGATATTCACTCAGCACCTGATTAAATGCACAGCAGAAGTCAAAGTGGAAGATTAATCGCCTTGTGGAAAAAAAAAGCAATGGACTGAATGTCAACAAATCTGGCCATTTTCCAACTCAGCCCCATTCTTACTCTGGGCAGGTTGTTTTACCCTTTGTGGTTATGCTCCTTGTCAAATGCAAAGACAAATACTGCACCAACCCCATCTGTCAGCCAATCCTGGAGACTGTAAATTCTCCAGGAAAAAGCATCTTATCCTGCACCACGTGCCATGGGCAGTGTGAATTGCACAGCCTTGCAGAGCTTCCTGATGCTGTGCTAGGTCAGGAAGTGTCAACTGCAATGACCAGGTGTGTGTTCCTCATTGTGCTCACTCTTGGCACATCACTCCCTTAAGCACTACTTCTTTAGTTTTATCAGAAAAGCCAACATTTTAGCTTAATGAACTGCCTTTGCTTCCTCTGTCAGACATCACTTTAGCCTCTGACCATCCTTTCCTGCTGAAAGTACAACACTGCCAAGGTCACCTGCAGTGTTTCCAGCAAGTAAATGCTCCTTTAAAACAACTGGTTGCTGTCACAGTTGTGACAGGGCACAGTGGTGCAGCCAATGGTGCTTCAAAAATACATTGAGTCTCAAGAGATTTTAGGGAGAAAATAAACTTTTTTTTCCATTGCACCGTATTTAGAACAGAGCCACACAGCTAGATGCTGTTTACTTAGCTGTTTATGTGTTTATGTGTGCTCAAGCCACATGAAAAAAAAAAAGAATAAGTAAGATGAATGAACAATTTAGGAAAAAATTTTCACAGGTCTTTAAGTATCATTTTGACAGCAATGCTCTCTTAATGCTGACCAATGTTTATTTTGTTGTAGCTGGAAATGCAGCTCATTCACTCATTTTTGATTAAAGCCTCATAAACGACAAGACATTAAAGGCTCTATGATCCTTCTTTTAACAGTACAGTAACAGCAACACTTACCTATCTCCCACTGCATGCACTCTTCAAGGTGAAGGTGGGCAGACAACATCTTGATAAAAAGTGACTTCATTCCCAAATGGTTATTCAACACTGCCAGCTAAAACTAATTACAAAATTGGGTAAAAATGAAAAAAAAATCAGTAAGAAAAGAGTGGATTTTTTTCAAAATCAGATTTTTCAGCTTTTCATTTTCAGCTGGCATTTTCTTTTTTCAATGCTTTTTTTTTGGCCTGTGTTTAGCTAAAACCAAACCAATTCCCATGAAATTGAAGTATTTCAATTTGCATTGAACAACTGGTTGGTTTCTGGTTTACCAAAACAAACTTTTTCCATGTCTGGTCACTACCCTTCCATCCATTGCAAAACTAAAAACCATCAGTAATAGCCACCTTGCTTGGATTGGAATTGAGATTTTCCCCCTTCAGTTTACATTTTGGCCAAAACACTGAAAACCCTCACATTTGCCAAGCTTCATTCAAACAAAAAGGCTTATGGCTGAGTGCTCTGGAAACCTCTTTAGAGCTCTGGGAGATGAGAAGTGCTCCAGTACATTTGCTTTTGTTTGCACAAGCTGTAATAGAGCTGGTGGACACCACATTTCAGTACCACATATTTGGGATACTTGAGGGGTGTTCTCCAGCAGTTGCTAAAGCTTTTTGTGGCTTTTATGGTATGGGAGGCTTTTTTTTTTTTTTACCAGCTTTTCATGTATTATGATCTAAGTATCAGAACTAGACAAGATGGGGATTTGTTCAGTTCTGAACTCTTTCAAAGATCCGATCCACATTTCTGAGATGAGAAGCTGATGCAGCAGAAATATTCTGTGTGTTAGCGGCTTCAAATTCTATTTCACAGAAGTGGCAGATCACATCAGTATGCACTTTTAGATCTATTACAGCAATATCAGCAGTCCTTGATTTCTCAAAAATGGTGTTATTTGTGCAGGTAGAGCAAGCTGTCAGCATCTGACAGGTTTAGATTATTTCACAGGGGACAGCCACTGCAAGGCACAGACAGCAATTGATTCATTTCTCATCACACGAGCTCAGCACCTACTGCAGAGCCAAGCTGGGTTAATGCAAAATTAAAAGTTACCACCTTTGTGCAATCTTTATTCACAAGACATAAATACAGAGCAAACCCTGTTTATTGTTAGAGTTTTCATCCTAAGTGCCTTACTGCTTTACTGCCAATTAAAAAAAAGAAAATCACTGAGCTTTAAAACATAACAAATCCTGTGCTCCTTTATTCCAAAACAATCCTACATGTTGCAATCATGCCACATGCTGAGCTGGCTTGTCACGTATAGAATCAGTGGTTCAAGGACAAGAACAAGCAAGTATTCAATACAGTTTTGCCCCTCAGTGATTCATTTCCCCTTGTGTCTCTCCATTCCCATCTGGGAGAATGATGCTCTGGGATTTTGTCTGCTAACAAAGATTTTAAAATTCCAGCACAACTTCTTGCAATAATTACTTTCATCCACATTTTTGCTGCATTTAGATATTGCTAAATCATCAGAGAGAAAAAAAATCAATAAAAAAATCAATAATGGCAAATATATGTGCACATGTACCACCTCTATGTGTGTGCACAGCCCAATGCATATTTGGTTTGCTAGACTTGCCCAGAACACCTATTATCATTTAAATTATGGGACATGGCTAAGTCATGGCCAGGATTTTGCAAATTCAAAACTGATGTATTCCAGCCTTTTAAAGCAACCTTTGAGAAATGCAGCTTAAAGTTTTTCCTGAAGTGATTTTTCTACTGTGCAGAAAGGGGTGGGATTTTGCATGGCTATGTTTGTCTTCTTCCCCATCTGCAATGAGCCTGTGTTTAATTGTCACAGCACCTCTGTGACTCGTGCCTCCCTGTGGCTTTGGGGTTTTTTGCTTTTGATTTTTAGTGTGACTTGAGACAGACCCAAGTGAACACTTTATTCACCCAAGAGAACACTCAGCATAGAGGAAAGAACAGGAAATCTCCAGGGAAAATGAGAAATAAACCTATTGGGAACAACTTATATTGATTAATTTTATGAAAAAATTTACTAGACTGATCCCGCTAAAGATGCTTTTACTCCAGCATATAATATAATAAGAAATTGTTATTTCCTTCATGCGATGTCGTGCCATGAAGAGAGAAATTCAGAAATGTTTGTAACTACATTTACAAATCCCATAAATTCAAAACCCAAAGCATTTGTAGATCAATAGAGAAAAAACCCATACTTCATTAAAAACACACCCCCAAAGTAATAGTTTCAAAGTGTAAGTAAATGTGACATAACTTTTCACCCACATGGAAAACCTGCATTGTGTCTAACTGCTGGACACAATTGAGTGAGAAGGAGAACATCAGAAGGAAAAATTTCTGTCTCAGAGCTCAACCCTGAAGTGCCACCCCTGAGAATGGAAATCTGCTCCTCCTCTGACCCAGAACTCATTTGCAATACTTGGCAAGCACTCATCTCACATGGGAACACTCCTGGTTTCCAGCTGCCTGGGTTTGGGCACTTGCAGTTGGATTGGCAGAACTTGCTGAGTGCCATCAGCTGCAGCTGAGATCAATTATAGCTGTGCTTTAAATGCTAAGATGTCTTTTGAAAAAAAAGAGCAAGAAAAAACCCTCTACATTTTGGTCTAGAAACCCCAGACTGGGTGACATTTCCTACAAGCTGAGAATCTTTGACTTGACCTTTCTGGGCTCCAGTTCCCCTGATGTAAAGCAGGAATGGCACCTGCTACTCAGGAAAGTGTAATGGGAAAGTGAGTTCATCCATAATTATAAGAGTTTTAGAAAACACACTGAAAGCCCTAGAGAAATGCAATGAGTAAGTGAAGCTTTATTCAATGCAGCACTCGGATAGTTATTAAAAGGCAGTTTTCAAGGCCACACACACGACATGAGGTGTGGAAAAAACACTGTGTAAATCCCCCTAGGATGACATGAGAGCAAGTGATGAAGGAAGGAAGTTATAATTTATCAGTGACCAGAGAAAGCATAAGCAAGAAGTTGACCCGAAGGTTCATGTGCATCCTTAATGCTGGGCTTTCTCATCTGGATGTTGGACTTTTCATAAAATATTCTTTAAAATGTTTTGGGGTGGGGTTTTTTTGTTTGTTTTTAGTATTAAAAAGCTATTTCAGTCAACCTGACTGAAACAGAACAACTTGAGAATAAAAATACAACATTGTGTGTGTCAGGGAAATGCAGTGAAGATGATTTATCACTAATTACTGTGGAGATGATGTGTCTGAAATTGAGGTCTCTCCATCAGGGAAAACAATGCTTGTGTCATTAGAAACAATAAACAGAGGACCAAATCCATCAGTGGCCAGTTGGAGGCACTTCCAACAGCACACAGGAGTTTTAACCTTTGATGTCAACAGTTCAACCTATGATGTTTGGTCAGAAAAAGTTTTTAGAACAATGTCAGTAATTCTTTAAGTGAGAATGGAATTTTAACTTCCATTCTTTAATGGAACTCTGCAGCTGATTCTTGGTTACATTAGCAGGCCAGGCAGGTGACAATGACAGTGAAATACTGGGTGTGCCCCACTCCTTCCTGCCTCTCACCAAGTGAACAATCAGCACATCACAGTGAGATACGGTTTCCCCTGCAGGTCAGACTACTTGCAGCCCAACTACACTTTCAATTTCTTTGCTGAATAACTATTACAGCAGTGATTTTCAGCCACACCTATGGCAAGCACACATCCAAAAGAAGCGTGCCCTTCCTGCTTGCATGCTTTTAACATTTCATTTCTCCCAGCAAAAATTTACTGAAGATGTGCTCCAAAACGTTTGTAACACTCAAATGTTTATAAAGATCTTAGGGAGATCTCTCTTGATCTACCACCTAATGTTATTGATGCATCAGATACTGCCGTTTCTTTTAGGAGGACCACATGGAAAAGAATGACAAGCCCCATCACACAGCTGATATTTAACCAAACATAAAATACAGCAGAAATACGGCTGCATTTCTACTGTGTCAGGGTGGTGTTGCCCTGTTCCTGCAACAGCTACATTTTTTCACTTCATATCTGTGTCTCTCTGAAGCAAATGGAGCCCAGCCTGAACACAAGTGTGCCATTACATGCTGACCACTGTGTGGGGGAAAAGCAACCATTCCCTTACCATGCCCCAGTAGATCAAAGCCTTCTCCCATCCTTCAGAAACAGAGTTGCAGGTGGGCAGTGAGGATAAAGAACTGAGGACACTGGGAAGACAAAAGTGGGTCTGAAGAAAACAAAAACCATAGATGAAGTACAGATAAAACCCAAGATCAGTTGCTTTGCAGCCTAGATACATTTAATCTCCCTATCATGAGATACACTAAATGCAGAATTTCATTGCACCTCGTTTGCTGGCCCACTCTTCCTAACACAAAAGCACTTCAACTCATACAGCACGAAAGGCTGAAACTTGATGGCTTCTTGCCAAGATAAAAGGTAGCTAAATGTCGTATGATGTATTGTTTTGGAGGAGTAGCTTTTGCCTGCCACAGTTATCATATTAAATAATGTTCAGCATTGTTAATTCTAGTGAGTGTTTTCTCAGCACATGAGACCATTACACAATATCTGAGTAGGGATGACAGCAGTGGGACTTATTTATTTCATGAGATGCACTGGCTTAACATCACTGCCTTGTTTTCAAACCAGAGATTTGACTGACGGTCCTCCTGACAGGACACAGGAAATTTCCTTCCTACCAGTCTGCCTGGCCGATGTAAACAGGCAGGAATTGGTGGGCAGAGCTGAAGGTTAAACCCAGCTTTTCCCTTGCTCTCCCACCACAATGGATTCCAGCATGTCCTGTGGAGGCCACCCCAAATCTCCCCTCTGTCCAGTATGAGAAGCAGCATGAAGCAGGATGATTCCTACATCCACATTTTGCAGGGCAGCTCTCTTGAACTCTCTTTCTCACAGGATCCATTTTTAAACAGTCCCTTTTGCCAAAACTCTCATGTAAACCTTTTTTTTTTTCCCTAGTGAAGTTGATTAACCCAGATAAACAGAAACTATCCTCCAAAGCTGTCTATTTGGATGGGTTTTAGGTTATATCCTCTCTTTCAGTGAGGAACATGAGCAGTCCTGTGTCTTAAGGTGCTTCATTTTGTCTTCTGACTTCTTCCACTAGTGAAGTACAGATTCTGCTGTGTTTTCCAACTCCACTTCTGCTGAGAAGTTAAGCTGCCTAACCATGAACTACAGAAAGTTTTAACTATTGACCATTACTCTATTGACCAAATCTCTTTGGCAAAGACAACACAGCAGGTCTGTGCGTGTTTGTCTGTTGTCCTTTCTTCTAAATCAATTCCTGTCCCTATCCTGGGGTTCAAGAATCCATTTTTTTTCATTATTGAGGCAGGGCAATAGATGCTTCTCATCCAACAGACTTTAGGATATCATCCACTCCATCCATTCATTCTTCCAGTGATCAAGGATGCCTAACATTCAGACCACAAGACATTAATTTCTCCCCTCTGATCCCATTACATTCTGGTTCAAAACTGTGCCCTGTTCATAAGTTGATTCTTTCAATTAGGTTTTTTCTAGTGAACATTTTGTCACTCTAAAATTTGTGCCAAGCTTTGGTCCAAGTTCCAGAGTGTTGGGATTTCTTTTTCTTTTGGAAGAAAATTAAGCCATTTTGGAGGATTATTTTCTTTATGTCATGGAACAATTTGCACCAGGGCCCTGAAGAAGTGCAAGACTGGAAACTGACCAAAGTGTATAAAGAGCCTGGTCAAGGTAGTTAACCTGCAAATACCAAGTCCTCTTTCTTCTTGTCCAGAAAACCCACAAAGTGATCTGCAACATTTTAATTCAGTTGAATGTCCCTTCCATCCCCTGCTCTGACTACTATTTTGAGAGGATCCTTGCTGTGACAGTATCAGATTTTCTGTGTCACACTTCCCATACCCACATTTCAATTATCATGTTCCATGGGACAGCAGCAGCAAACAAGTTTAAGCAGCTTTTTCCACACAGTTCTGTGGGCCCACACAAAGAGGGATGACATCTAATTCATTCCCACTATTGTTGTGTGTGATGAGAAACAAAGCTCAAGGGGACTCAACATGGGAATTGAACACTTTAATTGTGATCTGTACCTCTCAAAAAACCTGAAAGCTCTTAATATAAAAACGGCTCTGACAGAGCAGAGCCATATTGCTATTATATTCAGTGTTAAAATCTGACTGCTGCTGGCACATTATGGTTTACTATTTAAATCCACTATGCTCAAAAATCTCTTCCGTTCTCATCTGTCTCATTTTTCATGGAACTGCACTCCTTTCCATTGCCAAAATGCTTTTGGAATACATTCTTCTAAACAACAGGACAGGGCAACTTCCAAACAGTGTCTGATACCAAGTGTCTTCCTGCAATAATTACACTCCTATTAACTTGTTCTTATTTGCAAGGTATATCCATTTCTGATCCAGCCTGAAGTCCTAAAAATTAATTAAGTCTGACTTTTTAAATGACATCTTTTATCACAGAACACTTTGTACATGGTACACTTGGTGCTGCCTTCACAATAAAAAAGAACATTATTAAAAAGCTGATGATCATTCTCCATTGCAACAATTTTGGGTCACAGCCAAAAAGTCTGCATTCAGAAATAAGCCTCCAGTGCCCACCTCCCCTTCTCTGAGCTAGCTTTAATTTTCCTTCTTGCACCATGGTCACTGACTGTCAGATGTAAACTCACGTGGTGGTCAGTAGGAAAAGACAGTGATGAATCTTGGTCCATAGGGATTCAAATTGAAATCCCAAAGCGCCAGCCGGGCCCTTGCACACAGCTGTTCTCAGATGCAGACCAGGAGCTTTTGGCTGAAAACTGCAGTGTTCAGTCCCAAACTTTTCATTCTTGGTTTTTATTATTTTGACCAAAAAAAAAGAAAAGCAGGTAATTTTGAAGTCCTAACCAACACCAACCTTGTAAAGGATATGAAGTAATTTTGGAACACAAGTTGCTGGGAAGATGAAAGATAAACACAGGTGAACTCACATCTCAAATAAACACTGCCAGTGCTGTCCAGGCTCTGGCTACTCACTGAACTTCCCCATGTTATGGTATCACCTGAGCAATGATAAATTGTGTACAACAGCATTACGATCAAATTCAGTCTCTACTTCATCTGGAAAGGCTCAGTATTAGGGAGGGAAGTAGCTTTGAGCTAAGGAGATCAAAATGCAATTCTTGACTTCTAAGGACTAATTTGAAATACACACTCACATGCATTTGCAAACCAAAGTCATTGCCTTCCTTCAAATTCCTTCCTGAAATCTCCATCCTGCAACACACCCTGAACCTCCAACCAACCAGGAAACCACCCTGGCTCAGCAGCAGCCCACCCTGCCAGCAGCAGTGCACCTTCTACCCCCTTTATCCCCAGTTGTCTTGGATCATGGGATCTTTAGGCACAGGGTGTATTTTCTGTTATGTATTCGTACCACGTCCAACACAATGACTGCTGCTCCTCTGCAGCACCAGGGGTCATCTACATGAACATGCTTGAGTTTTTCCCTTTCATTTTCGATCTGTTGCTTGTTAGACACATTATATAACATGCTTCAAATAACCTCCAAAAGAACACTCCCTTACTTGCGTGACTTCGTATTTCCTTATTTAAATGGCTCAGTGTTGTTCTTCCTAGGAATAGCATTTTTTGTAAGAAAAAGGAGGAAGGTGAAATCCACCTTTAGACCCCTTTCCAGAGTGCTCCTTCACCAAGTGTTTGTTAATATCCTCATCCCAGCCTCTCTGACAATTTTATTATTTGGCCTAAAAAGACAATGAAGTAACATGTGGCTGCTGTCACTACCATGTGTGACCAATTCTGTCACTTGCAGATAGATCACTTATTGTCCTCTCTCCGTCCAGACCCTCCCCAGGATCCATCCAGACCCTCCCCTCCTGCAGACAGTCAGGGCCACAGATGGGCAGCAGTGATGTGAACAAATCCTTCTTTCCAGCAGCCATTCCCTGGAGCTGCATCCTGCAGCTTTACTGAGCTCTCTGGCACCCTTTGGAAGTACCAGACTGATCAGTAAGAGCTGAATCAACAATGCCTTGATGAACAGGGCCTGTGTTCAGATCTGTTTATGATTTACCAAGTCACTGAAAGAACTATCTACCCTTTCCTACCAGCTGCATCCCTGTCAAGGTGAGTCACTAATGACCCTCCCATTGTCCTCCCAGCCACAGGGACAATGTCCCATTGCATACTGAGGGGAACTGTAGCTTTCTAGGTTCAGGTATTAACTTCTCCAGTGTACTCCTGGTATGGCAGATTTGTCCATCCTTGTCCAATTTGCACAAGTTCTTGGACAAAGAACTAAGCTAAGAAAGATAAACTCACTGGAAGGTCTTCCCATAAAGGAGAAATAAAAAATATGAGCAAGTCACAAGAAATAAAAATTGCAATTGTAACAACTTGAAGCCATCAGCTCTGAGATTAGCAACCACTCTCCAATAAGCAAAGCAAACACGATGTTTGATTACATTAACAAAAAGAATAGAATTTAAACCACATGTAACTGGATTTAAAAAAAAAAAAAGGCATAGATTTCTAAGAAACTGTGTGAATTAGTTCAACGATGTTCCTGCGACTAATAAAAGTAATACAAAAAGGAACAAGAGGTAGAGCACTCTGTCATAATTCCATGGAGATAAAAGAAAAGAACTACTTAACTAATTTAATAATGCAGTTGTAAAATATCTGTGTCTGGGTATGAAAAGGGATTACCAGGCTCTGAGTGACAAGAAAGCAAGAAGTTACCAGAACATTTGAAAGAGGGGAGGGAGCAACCTCTTTCTTCCACAGCAGTGCTTTTTGGATCTATGGAGTGTCACATTCTAAACTAAATTATTATTTGTGACACTCAGCAGGAGACATTTCACATATAAACAATTTTGCTGACTTAAATCTGCCAAAATGTGGTGCACTGATTGTATTTTTAGCTACAACTAAAATGATGCCCTGGAAACTCAATAGCAATGTAATATGTTTATATACAGAAGAAAAAAAAAAACAGTTATTTTGAGGCTGTTGAACTAGGCTACTTTTACATGATGCACATGTTTTAAGCCCATGTTTCACACTTGGCCTATTTGCTTCTCAGAGGAGGCAAACATCAGAAAACTCACAAGAAACTATGAACTGCAAGGAGCTGGTGATGTGAGTTTTAATAAGTTACAGCAAACAGACACTCTCACTTGGGACCAAAGCAGCGATGTGAGCACAAAACAGAGCAACTCCATTTCCACTCTGCCAAGTGTCATCACACCTGCAACTCGATGGGATGGAAAATATTTGGTCATGGACAAGACAAGACAAGCCTAAACTAGCACCCCTTTCCTTCCCTTAAAGTCATGAAGCTTGTTGTCATTTATTACAAAGGAAAACATGAAAGGGAGGATGTAGGTGCACGGTAGTGTTAAAAACAAGGTCATTTGGGGATTAAAATTTCTGAGACGTCCAGGGTAGATGCCATTAGTTCATGTAAGTAAAGACTTCATTCAGAACAACAGGCAGACACATAGAAGATTAAACCCCTCATAATGATGCCCACTCTTTTCTTCCTTCCATTTTGCTGTTCATAAGGATCATTTTATATTGCTTACTCAGAAAACAGTTGAGAAATTATGTGTAATAAATATTTCCTTAAATTGAGCTGTCAAAATCTATTTCTTCTTTTAAAATATATTGTTCCCAGTTTACTTATTACTCTGTGCTGGGACTTGCCTCTTAAGGAGAAATATTGCTTGAGGGACCACTCCTCATTTAAACAAATGCTATTAAGCTGGAGTGTGAAGATAGCACGGAAAGTACCGAAAGGCTTCCCTGGCTCACTAAATCAAAGCTAATGGCTTGAGATAAAGTAAGTGGAGTTGTTCTTCTGTTCTTTGTCAGTATTAATATTTTAAGTTACAGCTCCTCACTAGACTCTCTCTGCTTCCATACCCTCTTATTTCGGGCCAGAAATTCTAGAAGACTCCTCTTACTCAGAGCTTGTGCTTTTTTTCCTTGTGTTTTGCTGTTGCTTCTTGACTATCTCGACTGCCTGACATTTACTGAACTTGGAGTAGTGCTCACATGACATTCAATTTTTCATCTGAATGCCTGTTAATCACAAACAAGCGCCAGGCCAATTGCAAGCACAATTTACCTGGAATATGTGGTCTGGTAAACTAATTAGGGCAACATGGAGTGCTAATGCCCTGCTTCACAGAGGGTAATAACATCAGGAATTAAGAGCTTTCAGGAGCTTTTGCTCTTGAACTACAAATTGTTTCCTGACCTTTAAATATACTTTTTTGCCTTGCAACAGTTTCCATCCCTGTAGCCCAAATCTCTCTCTTGAATGCACCCCAGAGTTAAGTCTTCTTATGACTCTCTCCCACTCCCATTAATTAAAAAAAAAAAGCTCTTCAGAGTAACTTTCCTGGAAGCATTAGATGGCCTTTTTGGCTGTTTCTGAATAAAGGATTTCTTAGAGACCACAGAAACTCTCCCCAATATATTATAGAGCTCTGGTAATTTCCAATAATGCAATTAGATTTGGGCAATTTTTTTTCAAAAAGCAGTAAAAACATCAGAGAATGTGGTTTTAGAGGCATCAAAATACTCATAAATTCCATTTCCGTTTTGGGAAAAGATTCTGCCAAAGTGAAAGCAAGGGGATATATTTAGAAAAGTCCAAGCACTAACTTCTGTAATTTGTTGGGCACCAAAGTCCCCCAGCCTGGCAGCCAGCATGAAGCAGTTGCCCATGACTGGCACCTCTTGTCTGGAGGGAAGGAGGAGAATGGAGAAGATACACCATGGATAATGGTCAGATAACATCTGTGGTGTGGCTGAAAAAATAGCAGCTTCACATAAGTAAGGGTGGGATGAGGACAACCCAGGAAAGTTTAAGAAAGGCTGGAAAAGAGAAGTGTGTGGAGAGAGGGTGTATCCTTTTTTCCCCTCGATAAATTAGTTTAAGTAGTTAATGTTATAGAGAATTTATAAACAGCAAGAAAGATATATTTATTCACTAAAAAAGAGTGTATGGAAAAAATCAAAGAGATCAAGGCACACAGCTGTACAAGATGTGAAGAATAAGGAATCACTCTCAAGTAACATCAGGAAGAGAAAGAAGTCCAAAGGAAAAGGTAATGTCAACAATGAACAAAGGAAAACGATCTACAGACGGGAGCCTTGCAATTTCAGTGGTCTTTCTGAATGAACCTTTACTTAAAACATTACTTTGCAAGTAAATGGTTGGTAATGAAATGAGCAAACCTTCAAACAAACAGAGCCTGACAAACACTATAGAGGCTGCCAAAAGAGCTGGTGGAAGTTATCAAAGAACTATTAGCATTCATCTTTATGATCCTACAGAGGAGGGATAAGCTATGGCAAGACTCAAAAAAGATCAGCATAGTGCAGTTCTTTAAGGAGAGAAAAAAGGAATAGCTGAGAGATTTGTAAATCAATTGGATTAATTCCAGTTCCTGAAGAAACAAATCAAACCATTTGTCAGAATCAGGAAGATAACAAGGAGATGAGATGCAGCCAGCAGAAGATTTGTTAAGAGGAAAGCATGGCAAGGAGATGTATTTTATTTCTACAGAAGGTAACACACCTTCTGGAGGTAAAAAACAGTAGCTATCATCGATCTGAAAGCAAGACCTTCAATGCTGTTTCACTCACTAGTCTCAGAAACAAACCAGGGAAAATCTCTTGCTGAACTTTTTCTCTGTGATAGGTAAAGCAGAGGGTGACAGGGTGGCTGTATCCAAAGACTGCTCCCCCATGGAACAATCACAATACGTAAGGATCTGCTCATGGATGCTGCAAGACTGTCCCAAATCTCACAGCGTTATCAAAATGTTAGTTAATTATCAAAGTGATAGAATGGGAAGTATGCTATTAAATTTTCAGGTGAGGGGAAGTCTGAAAGCACTGTGGGCATATTGAATGACACATCCAGCATTCAAAATGCTTTTAGGAAATAGGGAAAAATATCTCTGGTATTCAGCCATGAGAGCAACATTGTTGCTTACTTTAGATAGAATAATCAACTGCTGAAATTTAGAAATTCTTTTAAAAAATAAAATTAAATTAATCTGAGGGTTGTGGACTACCAGGTGAAGGTAAGCTGTGCAAAAGGATCCTGTTGGGAGGGTTTAATGGGAGGATAGCTTGCAAGCACCACCTTCCCCTGCTCTGTGTTAGCCTTATCCAAAAGACAGCAAAAATCCCAAAGAAACATCAAATACTTGAACTGGAATTTTGATTTGTTTTTTTGTGGGGGTCGTTTCTGTAATACAAGTAGACCATTAAGCCAGCACTGATTTGGGATAAACCATTGTCTCACTCTGTACCAATTGCACCTCCACATATCTTGTCGCTGCTGTCCTCAAATCCCTCATTTGCAGTGACCCTCAGCCTCCTCTCAGGGAGTTGCTACAGGGCAAGGACTACTTTTTCTTCTGAGAGATGTGCTCACTGTTTACTCCAAATTAATGGAAACTGAAGGTGTTGGCTGAAAACTAAAACAAGCAAAGGATTATTGAAAAATGGCAACTTTCAAGAATTTAGAGAATTTGATAATACTGACAGTGCATATACAAACAAACAAACATGAAGAAAGTCTGCATGGGATTTGAGATACAGGTGGGGCAAAGGAATTATTCCATTCTGGCCAGTGTTGAAAGCAACTAAGGACTGCCCAAAATCTTATTCCAAGTCTAGTGTAAATCACCAAGGTAGTAGAGCAGCATACTAATCCTCCCTTTTACATGAGCAGGGAACAACTCCTGAAAGCAAAGTCAATGGCATAGATTTATCATGGGATACGTGCTACCCTGCAGTGTAAACATGAGTTAAAAGGGATAAACATCGCTTACAGGCTCATCTTTGATAGAGACACCAGCTTCCCTCTCCTTATGAACATGTTCTCTCATGTTGAGTGGTTGATGATACGCTTTTCTCCTCCAAGGAAATTTTTAGTCTTTTTCTTCCAAGTATCAGGCTTTGCTCTCTGCACGCAATGCCACAGCACTGCTGTCCTGGTTATGGTTTGTGCCAAGGGAGATCCAGTGTGTCTGAAAAAGGCATTTTTAGAATGTGTTCAAACCAGCCTAAGCTTTGAAGCAGAGCAAAATAGAGCAGCTTTTTGTGAATCCAAAATTTTCATTTGTTCAATTATTCTGATATGCTGAGTCCTCCCAAGTTCAGAGACTTTCAGGAGCTTGAGTGCAAATTTGCCACATCCAAGTCCCAGTTTAAGCTTTTCTTCTGTCTCTTCCAAGGAGTGAAAAATATCTAGACACGCTTTCATAGCTGCTGTTCCACCATATTTCTCTCAAATGCTGGTTTTCATGTGAGTGACTGCTCCAGCACACACTTCAGTTCTGCTCTGCCAGCTGAGGCCCCTTCCCCATGCTGCCATTCCCACCTATTGCTCACAGCCATGGGAAACTTAAAACTTCAATGCATATCTATTGAGACAGTAATACACAACCATCTAGCTGAATGAACCAGCTCTGTGTGTATGTCCTAGCTTGACACTGCCTGGCATTAAGGACCTTATTTTTCCCAGACCCCCATCTCTGTGAAACTGTGCCACCAGGCTCATCTGTGCATCACAAACCATTGCTGCTTCAGAGGTCCTTGATTTATAGTCAGAAGCTCAAGGATATGAAGCACAAAGCTTCAGCTGCTGCCACAGCAAAACTCCAGAAGTCAGGGAGCAGACAATATGATCAATCGCAGCAAAATAACAGGATATTTATGATTTTCCAGGCAAAGCAGTGTATTCGAACCAAGCATGAGCACTCCTATTTTCCTTTATGGTCTAATCTATACATTCTTGTACATAAACACCACATCAGAAAATGAAAGATATTTGAAAACCACTACTGCATTTAGCTTCAAATGAAGAAATTTTTTTTTCTTTTTTTTCTGTCTGACTCACCAGCTTGCGAATTTATCTGTGAGAAAAAGCTTTTAATATACTGGACAATGGAAGTGTTCAAGAGAAAAGATTTCTCAAGACAATAAAGTTAATACTCTACTGTGATGTTTTCTGTGGCCAGCTGAAAGACCAGCTCAAAAGGCAGAAAATGCCACACTTCAGAAGGTGGTGAACTGGAAATGAATCCACATTTAGCTTATTCACATTTGCAGGAAGGCCTTCACACGTATTTGAAAGTGTTCAAAAGAGAAATCCCATGGGAGGAAGCACAGGACTGTAAACAGCACTGAAAGTTGTCCTAAAGCTTTGAAAGAAAATCATTGCCCCAAAACAATATTCTTCTTCCTAACAGGTTTAAGGGAAATGTCATTACTTTATTAAAGTGATCCATCTATTCCTTCAGGACTGGCTCTGTGGCAGTGCTCTGGATTCAAGAGGATGTTATGAGGTACAGACTCCAATATAAACCTGAAAGAAAATAGCCACTGAAATTATTTCTTCAGCAGTCTCGGAGAGATGTGGTCAGACATTATCATACAGAGGATACTATCAGCTTTAATACCACTGTCCCAATTCTGTTGGAAGGCTTCATGTCTGTGCAAACAGGATATAACAAGACACAGCCAAGAAGAAATTAAAAAAATACCTCAGAGAAGTTACAAAAAAGCATCAAGTAAAATGCCTGACATGCTTTTGGCAGTTTCTCACCTGTTACAGCACACAAGTCTTTAGAAGTTAGTAAAACCAGAATTTTGGAGTAAGATAAACCCACCAATATCTTCTCTGGGCTAAAGATAAGAGAGGTCTTAGAAATGGCATACCATCAGCTGTATCTGAGCCCCTTGTGAGATCTGGCCCTGAGAGTGATGCTTGCACAGGAGATGGGCTCTTCACCAGATCCCCTCTAAACCACAGAAAAATGCCTGCCCTGACATGACTGAGATAAAAATTGGCTACACTTCCCATGGCAATTCTTGCTAGAATCTGCACCATACCACTGGGGTAAAATCCATTTAAAATTCAGTCTTCCACTCTTTCAATCCAATAAAACTGACTATTAGCACTAGCACAAAATTCCTGTTTTGGAGCAGAAATTCAAGCGTATGAGTCAAATTCATATACCCCTAAATTTAGGTGTGGTATAGGAATTAATATTCTCTGAGAAGCTGGCCTGGAGATGGGGATATAATCAGCCTCTGAAGAGACAACCATATGTTGAGTCAAATATTTTTAGATCTCCTTTTCAGAACCTTAAACTCCACACTGAAATCAGAATTAAGGGAGGAACAAGTGGAGTGTGTGGGACAGCAATACCTACACCTAAAAGCCAGCAGGTTAAACAGGCATTGTTACTGGCCCCAGGAATGATTAAACAGACAGGTCTTCCCTCCAGTTTGGCTTCTTACGGAAAACAGACTAAGCCAGAGCTAAATAAAGCACACTTGTCAGCTGGAACAGCCCTTCCCTTCTGTAGCACAAGAAAGCAGGGTGAGGGAGGCTCAATGAATTTACTGACACCTTTCAAAGGAAAATGCTGAGCTTGTGTATGTGGACCCTTCCTGCTTTAGACACCTCCTTGTCCTCCACTGCACCATTCCCAGAGGCCTCTCAGTGGCCTTTCTAAGCCTTAATATCAGCATAGCAGTTATCTTGTTACACCTGAAGGATAATGCTGTACAATAGGTACCTCAGCTTAAAGGAAATTAAACTTTAGTCCCATATGTGCAAAAGGGACAGGAGATTTTTGGTAAGATGAGCACTGTTCTTAGCATTATTAGTGAGCAACTATTTTAGAGGCTCCAGCAGCCTCATTTGTTCCCAATGACACAGCTCAGTTAAATGTCCAGTGCTAGACTTATATCTAAAAGCAGGATTTCATCTCTACTTTCCAGCCTGTTGTCAATACTGAAAGCAAGGAGACCCATGACCTTCCTTAGAAGAGGTGCCACTCCACATGTCTTCCCACCAGGGAGTTTGCAAAAGCCAAACCCCAGCCCTCCCCCATGTTGTACCAAGAATTAGTTACCCCATTACCAAACCGGCCTCATTTAGAACCGAGTGCTCCCCATTCTCCTTTCTATTTCATGTTTCCAATTCTCTCTTTGTCACAGATGTCTGTGCAGTTTTAGGCCAATCACTTGAGAGGAAGAGCACATGTAGCACATCTGTAAAGTATCAAGAGTAATACCCTTTTATATGGGATTTTTATCCTCCTAAGGTGCTCAAAATTATAAGCTGATCTAGAGAACTAGTAGAGATCCCAGCTTGATAGAATATTTTTTTTCTAACAGTCTCTTGATTGGGGTCAATTACTGTGACATGTTAAAGAGCAAGAACTAGCTTGTGTATAAATATTCTTATTATATATATTTGTTACATAGCAAGTCAAAATCTTTCTTTTTCTGATATGCTACTAGTTTCTGATAGTAAAATCACATCAGTGCATCTTCCTGCCCTGGGCTCTGCTATTCCACCTTGCTCCTGGAGTGTGGATATCTATAAACAGTCACTTCCTTGTGGCCTGCAAGGTAAGAGCTATTTTAAATGCTGAAGACTTCAGCTTACTTACAAACAAAGGTTTCTGCGCCAACATGAGCGAGTTAGCCAGACTGCTTGAATCCCCTATTCCCTTCTCATGAGACTCCTGTGTCTTTTATCACCTCAAAAGTGCCAATCTAATGCACCTAAAACTGGCAGGCATTTGCACTCCTGCCTGCTGGCATCCCCCTCCCATGGGAGCCACGAGAAATGTCTGGTGGAAGGCAGGATTCACAAGAACATCCATGGTGAATGGCAGAGTGCTGAAAGTGACATTTGGCCCTTGGACCTTCCCAGTGCAGACTGACACTTCAGCTTGATTTATTTTGTCATTCTTCCATTTCCCTCCTGGTCACGAAATCTCGTTTGGTTTCACCAGCAAATGAGTGTTTGGCCTTTGATTTTACTGGGGACCAGGAATTCAATCCATGCCCTGACTGCTCAGCTCTGTCACCAAGCATTCAGAGAATATTAACCTTTTCCAACTCCCCCGCAAGCAAATCTTGCCCAGGATCTTGGCAGCAGAAAAGCAATGACTTGATTAATACGAAGCATGGGGTGGTTATGGAAGGAGCATTTCTTGTAAAGAAAATCAGCTCTTTCTTGTCAGTAAATGAATGCTAATACTCTTTCCCTATTAAGGCAGGCTCCTGCTTTAAAACTTTTATACCTTCCATATATCATGTTTTTGGAAGAAAGTTTTGCTATTTAAATAGCTGCCAGAGTGTTACAGGCTTATACGATTGCAATTTACAGTACTCCATAAATCAGCAGACCTCAGATGCAGTGGATAGACGAGAGCTTAAATTGACATCCTGCCTTTTTATGAACATTAAAAGGCTTGATCTCATGACATATTTACACAGAAATATCCCTGCTGCGTTGGCCAAATTGTTCCTAAAGTACTTTACATGAAGGGGCATAATGACGTCAATCTGAAGCTTTGTACATTAAATTATCTAAGTGTTACAGCTAGTCCGGAGGAGTTAGCTCAAGTCCAGGAGAGATCTCTGTGGTGCCTGCTGCTCCCACCTAAATATGGTGGAAATTTGTCCTTTAAATAAGAATCAGATGCAGGAATCCCATGGATAATCTATCTTCACTTGCCTGTGGAAGGATGGGGTATCCTACTGACAGGATCAACTTCCAAACCAACACACCTTGTCATGGCACTACTGCAGTCACCAGATGCAGGGACGTCAAAAACAATGGCATGTCTGAGTCACACCTCCCTCTCAGATCCTTCAACTACACAAAATACATCTCATCTCTGCTGACATCCTGGATGGGGTTTGCATTTGCCTCCAGCAGGTACTCAGCATCCCCAGCCTCGCTGAGGCACCTCACAGCTCCTGCACAGCCACTCTTGATCCAGTCCGGATGCTATTTTTTTACAGACAAACTGGAAGATGATGGTAATATTGCATACAATGGCTGTGAATCAGGTCTTTTCAGGATTTTGCCTCACAGGCACTTTTTTGGGGGCAGCTGTCTTTCAATAACCAGAAACTCAGCCTTTACAGACTGGGATTACCTCAGGAGTAGAATAATTTTGAGTCATTCAGCCGTCAATTCTCCTGCAAATCTATCTGATACATTTCAAGTAGAAATCAGAGTTGAACACTGACACACTAGCACCTAGCTAGACTGGTCATCTTCTAATTACTACAGAATTCCCAGCAAAGCCGGAGACAGTTATTTCAGAGCTTTTTTCCATTCCGAGGGCAAGAATCCACTTCATGAAGCAAAAGGACTAAATAAGCCAGGAAAAAATCATCACGTCATTGGAAACAACCCCAGGAGATAGAAGAGTGCCTTAAATGATGCAACTAATATTGGCTGTCTGCGAGAGGATACAAGAAATTACTCGGTTATTAAAAAGCACCAAGCATAAGAAACCACCCTCTGGCCTCAGCTGCTAGTTCTAATCAAGTAAGCATTCCTGCACACCCTTTATCACTGAGACACGCTCCAAAAAGCTGAAAGAACAAAACCAATCAACATTAATAATAAACTCTAACTTGCTCATGGTAAACTTAATTCACTTTTTCAAGCATACTTCCCCACTTAAGGTATTGCTTTAAAAAAATCACATCCTCCCCCTTCCCTCCTTCCAACAAAAGACATGGGTAATATTATGGCTATCATTATTGTCCTTGGATGAGCCAACCTTCCTGAAGTTTCCCTTTCCTGCAGCAACAGAGGGGAATGATCACAGCCAAGACAGGAGCAAAGAGCAAGCCTTGCTATTGGTGTAAAACTCTGTCAGGAGCTGACTCAGTCATTAACACCAGTGCTTTGCCTCGTGGTTGGGGTGCAGGTTCACTTTTCTAAGCACTGTGGAAGAAACAACCCCTGCTCAGTCCCTTCCCTGGCTGTGATGTGCAGAAGTTGTACAGGATCACAGCATGCCTCAGTCTCAAAACATGGCTGAATTACAGATGAGGGAATTCAGGCGTAGAGACGCTGAAAAAGACATTAAATACCCAAATGTACAGTGAGGAGACTCTTAAATATGAATAGGTTTAGCTTCCCTGCTCTCCAGTCGGGCAGGTACATCTGCATTCCTCCACTACACACAGAAATTATGCTGTAGACAAAACAGTACAATGCTTCAAAGGTATTTTTGACACTTCAGTGTTTGTCTGCCCTGTCTAGTCTCAAGCATATGATTTAGGCTATTAAATAGTGGCTATTTGGCAAAACAACTCCCCTTTGTAGACATCCATCTCCCTCTGTGGACCACAACACTCCCAATTGCAGTTACCTCTGCTACTTATCAGAATTTTATCCCCAATTTCCCTAAATGCAGTCACGTCCCAATAACCCCAAGCTCAGGAAAGCGGCCACGCCAGGATTGAATGGGAGCCAGGTCTGGTCCTGCTGCAGCCACCTGCCTGCTGCAGGGCTCTGCTCCTGCAAGGAATCCTACCCAAGCATCCCACCTGCCAGAGCAATACACTTTGTCTGTTCCTCCTGCTCACTGCCATGGGGCAGCAGACTGTGCAGCACAAGGGCTCACATCATGTTTCACCCATTTGCTACTCAATAAATATAACAAAATGTGTTACATGATAAGTAATCTCCAGGTAGGCATTAAACATAAATTCTGACACTAAAGTATGGTCCCAGACATAGAAACATCATCATGTTTTTGCTCACATCCCCAGAAGAACCTTTTCCCAAAATTAAACTTGGTAGAGGCACAAAAGGACTTTTTTTTTCCTATGACTTCAGTCAGCAAGCATAAGAAAATATAATAAGTTTCCTAACAAATATACACCATAAGAAACTGCATAATCTACATCAAGCAAACTCAGTGGATATTTTGGAAACTTCAGTAGCACACAGGCAACAAGTAGAAAAGAAAAAAAGCAGGAATAACAGTTCAGTTTGTCTTGATCCTGATATGGACACCTAGTAAGGCGGTCAGTGCACATGAATTTTGTATTTAGCACTAATTAGCAAGTTTAATCCAATATCTATCTTGATCTTCCCAAATGCTGTGAAGAACCTTCATTGATTGTGTAACAGTTTACAAAGCTCTGCCAACTTTCAATGATTAAAATCTTGGCAGCAGTTGCCCACCATCATGGTGCAGCCTTTAAAATAATGAAAAAAACCCCACTCAATAAATAATAATGGCATTTAATAATAATTTGCGGATCATGTGTGCTTCTCTGGGTAGGACCTAACTCCTGATCTTTGAAATGCAGGGTCATGTTTGCTTTATGTTTTAAACTTTTCTCTAGCTCAGGAAGATGAGAGCCTAACCTTTCCTTCCCCTTCCTTTCCTTTTTAATGAAAGCTGAGATTTGCCTAAAATATTGTGACTATAGCAACCAGGCTAGTTTTATTATAGGGGTATTTTTAGCTGCTTGACCAGGTGACACCACTGCAGCAGAGATGTTTGGGTGGTACCTGCCCAGTTTATTATTTTTATTATTGTTGTGATACAGCCAACAACAACCCTGTTACTGCCTCGTTGTTGTGAAGTGATCAGAGTTACTACGGCTGGTGTCAGGTCTCTCTTCTGCTGCACCCACATGCTCTGGAGGGTGAGTTTGTGTCCCATGGGGACACGGCAGCAGCAGTAAAAAATGCATTTCAGTGATAGTGCAAGAATGTTCTGTTCAGCTTTTCAAGGATCCTGCCCCACAGGAGAGTTCTGGAGAAGGTCAAGTTGTCTGTATGTACATCACCGTGAACATATTCACACCAGGGAAGTGCACTCACAAGCAAACTCTGAAGAGCGTTTTCCTGACCTGTTTTCCTCTTCCTGCCTACACTCAATTTATGTCCTTCTGACAATCATAAAATATAGGCTTTTCCAGTGTAAACTTTGTGAAATTAAGTGGTTTACCTAGCTACAGCCAAAGGTTAAATTCACGTATTTTCCTGCTGACTTCACTGCATTTAAACTTTGAAGTTTGGTTGTGAAAATCCCTAGCCCATCCATGTAAAACAAACGGAAAAACTCAGAGAGCAGCACTATTTGGAATTACTCAGGGATGTTTGAGTAGGTATTACCTTTGCCTCTCTCAAAGCACTGCAAAAATAATGTCTCTTCCTCTAAAAAAGCAAAGCATCCTTTTCCTCTGTACACACCTGCCCAGGGGCAGGGCAGAGTGGCAAAGGTACTCCACACTCTCCCTATTTTAAAGTTAACATTGACCCATTTGCCTGCCAGCCTGTGCAACACGTCACAGCTGCAACCATTTTCCTTCATTTGGAAACTACTCTGGAACAGAGATGGCTCCCAGCAGATCCAGAACAGGACTTGTCCTACAGGGATCTGTGAGAGCAGAGCTGCTCCAGGGAGCTGGTGAGAACTTTGAGGACACAGACCTGCAGAGAAGCCATCCTTGTCATAGCTGCCTGGAGGAGGGATGAAAAGAGGCAGAGGGAGGGAGGTTTTGGGGTTCAATAAGGGAAAAAATCCTCTTTAATTAGGTCAGCTAAACAGGCAAGAGCTTAAGTCTAGACTAAGGTTTTTACTGTGTTTGTGTGGCCAAACTCACATCTGAGAGGGAACAGAGCTTCACAGCTATCTACAGGTTCTCCTGAAAACCCTGCACTGCCTCATCTCTCCCGAAGGGTCTCCTCTCGGGTCAGTTCTCCAACATGTTTGTGCTGGTAAGGACAAGGTTTCATCTGCCACATGAAATTGGGGCAGAACTCTACAGAAAAGGCTTTTTGAGGATTCTGCCTTGCAGGAGGGGTGTTGGAGCAGGCAGGAATTATTTTCCAGGAGTGTGGTAGTTAATAACATTTGCCATTGTCCAGTGAGGGCTTCAATTCAGAACAACAAATGCACTTTTGCCCAGTTTGGGTTCACCCATCTCCTTAATTTTTAGCATTCTCCATCAGCATCATCAAAAGCCAACAAAATCAAACCTACCTGAATTCTACAGAGGTCAGCAGGGAGCTGGAGGCAATGTCCCCACCTGGGCCTGTGGGAGTCCTGGTCCCACTCTGACACTTGTTGCAGAACTCAAGAAGTTTATTGAGCTGAAACTGGTCAAGGGCATAAGTGTCATTGCTTCCTGCTCAGGAAACATCCTTGCTACAGAAAACATCAGCAGCAACCAATCAATTAGAGGAACAAAGGAAGAGTTCAGAGCCAGGACTACAAATGCATCAGCATTTATTTCTCTTTTGTCACCAGTGTCACCTTGTGCTTCCTGAGGGTCTGGTCCTGCTTTTGATGCAAAAGCTGAGAGGTGAGAGCTGCATGAACATGGCAAGGAGAAACCCTGTGAGGAAAATCACTCAACATTGCCAGAGCACATCTGAGGCAAGTGAAAATGACACAGGAAGAGATGCAGGGGCACACCTGTAGGCATGTAGCACATTGTCAACATCAGCGCTCACGATATTTATGAAGAATTTCATTGAATAAAAGATCTGGCAAAAAACTCCTTGAGTGATTCCAGTCTGCAGCACACACCCCCCATCACATGCCTTTTCTGCCCCCAGAGTGTTATATTTCACCAAATTGGTGACAAGTGTGAAGTGCCACAGGCTGTCAACCACCCACACAGAGCAGTGGTTTCCTCATCATTTGCCACTGTGCCTTCCCAAGAACAGCAATTCCTGCAGTTTCCCAAAGCCCCCACATTTCACATAGGTACATTCCTTGTGCTTTAGTGGGAATTCAGCACAGGTACACGGGCCTGTGATGGCAAAACGTAATTTGTTCAGATCTTTGCCTTCAGGGTGAACACCAAGATGCTGCCAACAGCCAGAAAATTTGTGATCTAATTTAGAGGCAGTGAGGCATGCCTTTTCTCCAGGCCCTTTGGAAAACAGAGCTGGGTTTCCACTTTTACATGACCTAGCAATTTTTTAAGGTTTTTTTTTTCTTTTCTTTTTGAAGTGCTAAAGAGTGTTCATCTCTTCTCCACAGAGCAGCATGCTGAGACAGAAACAAAGGCACGTTGTTGGCTGGGCATGCAGCCTCATGCTCCCACTGGATGGCAGTTAAGGCACTGGGACACTGAGTTTGGTGCTGGCAGTGATCAATCACAACCTCTAGAAAGGGGGGAGAGTAGGGGTTTACAATTAATTTTTGCCACAGGTCGACCATTAAATGTTTGGATGGCTGTTCTACAATTTTCTGTGCACTTTATCCCTAGTGCAAAAAATGTGGTTACAGTGAGTGACAGGGGATTTCATCTGCAATTTTAATACACAGCATCCCATTTTCCCTGTTTAACCCTGCCTCCTGTGGAGTGTTAAGAGATGGGCTTAGAAATATCTCACAGACAGACTAGGGATCTTTTTCCCCCCCTCTTCCAGAAACTTTCTGGGTAAAATCTGCTTCTTTCAGTCAAGCTAAAAATACTCAAGAAAGAGTCTTTCATTGGAAAGGTTTCCTAAAAGTCACAGGCTGGGACTGAGAGTTTGAGCCCCTGAGATTTGCACTTGGCTCTTTGCACTGACCTGTTGTGTTTTATATGGTTTTGCTCTCCTTTGCCCCTGATGGACTTCGACAAGTGACAGCCGCAGGGTTGGAGATGCCAGCATGTCCAGATTTTCCAGGCTCTGCCCAACTGCAGCTGGAGCATGAGGTGCCCCACACATCCTCGGCATCACAGGCTTGTCAGAGAGACATCACCTTGCCCCCTGTAGTTTGGATGAGGAGCTTCTTTCCTGGACAGGGCTTTCAGGGATGACACCTCCCCATCTCTAGCCTGCCTCCCCTGTGTTACCCCTGTGCTCTGTCCCTTGGAGACCACCCAGCAGATGATCTGCACAGAATGGTTGGCACCAGAAAGTGCTGGATTTGGGGCTAAGAAACAAAAAGATATCCCACACCTTTGCAGAGCCATCCCTTCTCCTAAAGGAAAAAGCTTCCCCTTTCCACCTTTTCTTCCCAGGAGCAACTTCCTAGGGCCACCAGGTGATCTGTGTCATCTTTGCTAAGGCAATGCTGGATTTTGGCAATCAGCACCTCCTAGCTTTGCCTGTCACCAAAAAACGTGAGTTTTACTCATTACCATGCCTGATGGCTCCCCTAGGATCCCCGCAGTGCAAGGGTGGAGACATGAAAATCCGGGGGCAAAAATGAGTCCTGAAGACAAAACATGTACCACCAGCCCAGCTCCATCACGAGGACAGGGAATTTTATGCCAACACGACCTAGCAGGAAGCATTGATTAGGTTGGGATGACTCTTTAGAGATAAAGCCACTGTCAAGCAAGGGCTCAGCTGCCGTTGGGGAACTGGTACCCACTCTCCCTGGATTAGATCCAATTTTTATGAGAAACTGCTTCCATGTCCC
Organism: Monarcha castaneiventris obscurior; assembly: GCA_026261815.1. NCBI lineage: Eukaryota > Metazoa > Chordata > Aves > Passeriformes > Monarchidae > Monarcha > Monarcha castaneiventris. Next base: position 6,286,631 of record JAMPIT010000437.1, read on the forward strand.
CCCTTTGGGGCTCTCAAGCAGATACTCAGTGGCTTCGTGAAGAAAACCCCAAACCCAGCCTCCCTTATGAATACCCATTTCCAAAGAGCTCATTAGCCATCCAATAAAAAAGTTTCCCATGCTTTTTTTTTTTTTTTGTGCTGCTCCCCGCGAAGCAGCAGCAGCAGCGCTGCAGGAAGGCCGACGCGACTCTCGGCGGTGAGAGGAGGTCATGGGCTCACGAGTGAGAAATGAGTGCGAGCCGCTGGCTCGGCCGCGGCTGCCTGCGCCTTCAGAGAGCCTCAGCGGTGACAAGGGGCATCAATCCATCAGTCCATCCATCAATCCATCCGTCCATCCATCAATCCATCCATCAATCCATCCGCCCGGCACCCGGCGCGCTCTGTGGGCCGGGAGCGGCGCGCGGGCGCCACCTGGCGGCGCCGAGCGGCGGCTGCAGCGCGGGGACCCGGCCCCGCTCCTCGCCCTTCCCGGGACGCGGCATTCCCGGCGTTCGGCATTCCCGGGATGCGGCATTCCCGGGATGCGGCATTCCCGGGACGCGGCATTCCCGCCGCTGGGAAGAGACGGGACCCGCCCGGGCCTTCCCTCGCCTGAAAAAAAGGGCCGAAGACCCTGTAATGACGTTGTGCAGTCGGCAGCTTTCCCGAGCGCCTGGAGGGCCGGCAGCCATCTATTCGCCGCCGTCTATAATTAAATTATTTGCAGTACTACAGGTTAAGTTATCAAACTCTTTGATGCAGCTAATTGCCTTTCACACCCCTGCAGGCTGGGGACACCCCGACGGCACCCAGTGTGCTGTCATCACGCACAAGGACAGTCACCATCGGCGTCAGCAAGCAGGGTTTGGCTCCCGAGACGGACACCTGGACACCCGGGAGAGCCAGCACCGCCTGCGCTGTGCTCATGGGACACTGCCCGGGGGCTGAGCTGCTCGGCTGGTGCTGGGCTGTGCATCCCCGCCGCAGTGCTGGGCTGGGACCGGCCCCGAGCCTGTGGCTGGTGGGCTCTGGCACGGGGGTGAATTCGGTGCTGGGCATCAGCACCTCCTCTGAAAAATCACTGGGAGAACCTCTGGACAACCGGCTGCCAGTGGAGGTGACAGGGAACTGAGCTGTGTGATGCCCACTCCTATTTCCCAATGGACTCTGTCTCACCCACAAAGTGCCAGAATAGGAGCTGGCAGAAATGAGTGTTACTGGTATTTGTGTTCAGTTCCTGCTCGACAGGAACTTAGCTCTTCCAGCAATTAAAGACTCAACACTGCAAACGTTTTCAATCAGTAATTACCAAAATCACTTCCCCATCTTAGCTGCTGAGTGACTGCTGCCATCTACCCCTCCACTTAAAAAACCTGACCAAAACCAAAACCAAACCAAATAACAAACCATTTTGCATTGCTTGAACAATCACAACCCACCATCTGAGACACACTTAGCTGTATCAGTGCTTAAATCATTTCAGTAAAATAGTGTGAAAGGTATCGGTTCAAGCTACTCACCTACAATGGTGTTGTCCAATTCCACAGGCTAAAGGGTCCTACCAAGATATGTCAGGTCCTCAACTGAAGTCTCTTGCCTGTGCAGCATTGTTGGCTTTTGAGGTGAGAAGAGCTGAAATGCAATCTGGAAGTTCATATTTCATTCTGAGCCGTTCCCCGAGGCTCACAATGGCTGGTCTGAGAGGCCCTTCCCAGCACCACAACCTGGACATATGCAAGTTGTTCCACAGCAGTGGAGTATTTGTGATTTTGGATGAGTGGACCTATAGTTCAGTTTCCCAATCATCGTCAGTGGAAAGACAGGTGACTGCTGTAGGGGCTTGTGTGAAACTCTGGTATGTGAATTAAGCTGGCCACAAACCTTTCCCTTCCAGTTCTGTCCCATCCGAGGGAACAGACACGTCACCACGGGGCCCTGCTGCCAGCCTGAGAGAGCAGAGGGACCATGCAGGATATGCCCAGAGGCAGCCTGCTCCCTGTATTGGCAGGAGCTGGAGCAGTTGGGAAGCCATCAGCCTGCTTTTGCAGATGCCTTGTACAAACATTTACATTTCTCTGCAGACACCATTTGGTTTTATCTGTGCGCTTAAGCTTTTCTGCTGTAGCCAGCTGGGAGGGAAGAGGGTGATCCCAGACCACACAGGGAGGTGCCATTAGTGCTCCAAGCTCACAGCCCCAAGGAGGGTCCCAAGCAGAGGGGGCTGGGGTATTCAGCATCACCAGGGACTAAAGTGAGTGTGAAGACAACAGCACTCAACGCTAGGTAAAGGTCAAGTCCTACACTTGAGCTGTGTTTTACATCAGAATTGCTTTTTGGGGAGCACTATCCCTCTCTTAGTGCCTCCTGAAGATGCACTGAAATAACCAGTGATGTTCCCTTTTACAGGTGGGTGAGATGGGGACAAAAGGACTCCACATGTCCCAGCAGCAAACTCCTCACCAGCAGTCACACCCAGGAATTCCCAGGCCCTAAATCTGTCTTTTTTTTCCTGTTTGCTTTCCACCAGGACAGGCAACTTAAATGTTTAAATCTCACCAAGGGTGAGTGATATAAAATGAAAGCTTTCCAGAATGGTGAATTTCTGAATTTCAGGGGAAATACTGACATCTCAAAATTTATTCTTTTTCACTGTTAGGAGAAAAACAAGCTTTTCTGTGAGAAAAAGTCATAGAACTCTTCTGTTTCCATGATGCTGAGCCATTTCATTTTGATAATGTCAAAACATCCTAAAATGTTGTCCTATGCAAAGTAGTAAACAAATTAAGCATTTCAATAAGGCAAAATGAAATTAATTTACACAAGCAAGTCAAAATTATTTGTTTTGACTTCCTCCATTAAAAATTGTCAAATTACCAGAAACCTGAGATTTCAGCACTAACAATACAAGGTAACTCTTCCAGACTGTTTTAGACCAGCTCTTCACATAACAGCCAGACTGACTTCAGCCCCAGCAATATCCATTGTTTTGTTGTTACCTGGCCCACATTCCACTCTTCTGGAGCTCCTGGGAGGGAGACAAGGCCTGGGGTAAAGAGCTGACCACGGTTATGGTGTGTGTACAACACCCATGCTAAACCCTTGGGGCTGCCTTTGCTTTATTTTCTGCTGGTCCTGGGACTTTACCTGGGACTGAGCAGGTGAAACTGAAGAAACTGGCAACCAGGTGACAGGTCAGATGAAAATTGTGGCTATCAGAAGCAAGAACCTGCAAAAAAATCGTTGTCACCTCTGTGGAATCACCAAGAGCACCTATGGCTTGAGACTGGGCACTTCAATCTGGACTTCCGAAGCTGGACCGAGCCACTCAGTCAGTGCTTATTTGTAATTAGGAGTGGGTGGTTTCCTGTATTGACTTCTCTTTTAAATCAAGCTGGAAAACTCATCCTGCTAGGGTCTGTTAGCATTTCAATTTCTCTCTATGGTTACTGCTACCAAAGAAAGAAACTTCAGGCTGTGCTATTCCAGGCCTCACCTTTCTTTCACATGTCATTTTCAAGTATTTCAGCTCCCATGAAAGGGCTGAGACTGTGGTTTTTGATGCTGCAAGCCAAGGCCCAAAATATTCCCCCTGTCTTTTCATGCTGAGAACACAAAAAAACTTCTCCCCATCAACTCTAGTTTGTGCCCTGCTTTTAAGAAATGCACAAATCTTCAAATACTGGTTACAGCTCCCAAAAGCAGCAAGGCCAACCAGCTACAACAAAACAGAGGCTCAAAAAAATGAGGGAGAATTTTAATTTCCACAAAACCAGTCTGCAGGCAGCCTGGCTCCCTGCACACCTCACATGAGTACCACTACAGACCATTTTGACAAGGGAAGGATCCTCTCCCTGACACTTTGTTTTCCATCTCCCCTGGCTGCGGGTTCCTCAGGGTGCCAACCATTTCATGCATCACCTCCCCTGTCTGAGCCCAGTGCTGGGACATTAAATGGTTTCTCCATGTGTCTTCAACAGGGATGGCAAAAGAGAGATCCGTAAAACATTCAGGTAATACACATTTATGCCAGGTAACCCCTCCCATCAGCCAGTCTGGCCTCCCTAGGGTGGTTACAGGAAGGGCCACAAAGGTCCAGGTACGTTTTCCCCAGTCTGCCCTGTCAGGAGCAGTGTGGCTTTTTCCCACTTCGCCACTGTTTTACTTTCCAGGATATTTCTTCCTGACCCCATCAAGTAGCGCCCTGAAAGACAAAAATTGATCAATTTAGAGATGACCGTTTTAATTCAAACCATAATCTCTGTTTTTATAAACATAACCTAAGTTTCTTTGTTGTTTGCATAGTAAATAGCCTGCCTTGTTTTCACTTTGCCACCACTTTGTATTATATTATTTTTACAGCTGACAAGCACCGTTAGACTGTGAGAACGCTGCAGTGTCAAAAGCAGATTGAATTTGCTGATTGCTGGAGTTCTTTGTGCTGCTCACACAAAATTCTTTCTTTCCCCTATAATACATCTGTTGTTTGTATATTCGATAAAGTTAATATCTGTGAAATCAGTCATTTCCCCCAGCTCTAAATTATACCGCAACAGACAGAAGATTGACTTCATTGTATTGACAAGAGAGAACTCTCAAGACTTATTATTTGTGGGGACTTGGAGAGATTACAAAAGCACACAGAATGGTTTTATCTGGGGAGTGTATTTCTGTAAAAGCTGATAAGGTGATGTATGCACATTAACGTGGAAATAGTTTTTAACAAACTTCTACCTTTCTCATATTTTTGGGAGAAGGAACTAAAGAAATAGCATAAATCAATGCATCATCCCCTTCCTCTCCTCATGCCAGTATCCTCTTTAACACTGATCTCATGTGCAATATTTATGTCTACATAAATAATTCAGGAACCAATTAATCCAATTCTTTTATAATTACCTCTTATAATGGCATACAGCCCAAATCCCAGCAGCTTAATTGCTACTTAATGGAGATATTTATGACACCAACACTAGTAAAGAATATAGGCACTCTCACTTATGTCAATTAGTGACAGGGCTTAAGCTACTAAACTCCTGATTTGGATTTCAGACACCTCTGAAGTCCTGGCATTTGAAGACACACAGGTTTTCACTTCAGAGCAAGAGGCTCCAGCTCCCCTATTTCACATGTGACCCTGTATGAGGGTTCAGGCGTCAGCCCTCACCTACTGCAAGCTGACAACCCCACAATGCTGCCCTTTCCCCAAAGCCACAGCTCTCCCAGCAGGACTGTGCTGGATTTTGTCTCTTTACTACCAGATATGACCATGTTTGTCCAGGTTGGCTTTACACACTGTGGATGTAAGAGCACAGATCACCCTGAGCTCAATTCATAAGCGTCGCTCAGTCCATGGAAGCAGCCTGAATGTTGAGGGCATCTCACATGGGAATACTGGGATGCACTATGAATTCTGCCCTAAAAGCGATCCACCCTCAGCACCAAACTGGACACTTAACTGAAGGACATCACTCAAACAAGGGACAGCAGAAATGTGGAGATCTGGGAATGTCAGAAGATTTCCTGTACCTTGATTTAGAAGTGAAGGAAGGTTAGCCCTTCCTGCTTCAATTTCGCAGGCCTTGGATTTTACCATTATCCCTTCAGAGAAAAAAGTGAGAGAGAAACCATGTAAAGGGAATGAAGGTTTATAGTGGCCTATCTAATTTGTATTTTTACTCTTAAATGTGATTTCAAGTGAGGACGATATTTCCTGAGCACAGTGTGACACGCACTGCCTGCTATAAAAGCATCTTGTGAGGTTGTCTCACACATCACTTAAAATAATCCTCTTTGAAAACACGAGAGCATTCCTTGGAGTGCCATATAATTCAATATGTGGTGTCTTTCCCCTTGTCTAGATTGAACAGCTCTCAGGCTGATTGCACACATGCCCCAGCCTAGATCAACATCCTGAGTGGGACACGGGGACAAGCCTGGAGTGGGATCCTGCACCCTTCCTGTCAGGGATGTTTTAAACAACCTGTTACAAGATCAGCCAAAAATGGCACTTATATTGGGGTAGACAGAGGCAGTGTGGTGTTGGCTGCATCAATCTGGTTTACCTCAGCTTCAGAAACCCTAAAGTTTAGGCAGCACAGCAGCCATAGGATTTAGGCATTTTGGATTCAAGGAACTGCATTTAGCTCAACATGAATGCATTCTTGATTGATTTAAGTCAAGGGAAAATAAACATTTCTTAAATGAAAAATGAACACCCACGGGTTGTCTGGCACAGGTTTAAGAACACTCACAGAAAATCACTCCTTCTACCAGTGCAATTTTGCCTTTGTTAGAAAGTTCTAAAATGTTAATGGCTTTCAACTTGCAAAAACACAATGCTCTGAAACTTTGTCCTGTTACTTGCAAAGTGCACTGCATTGAGAAGTACTTGATAATTAGAGGGAATGTGCATTTAAAAGCTTAAGAATACGGCTTCTAACTGAGAGTCACTTCATGTTTATGATTGCTTTTATCTTTACAAGCAGCTGAAGACATCCTCTGAAGTCTTAAACTTGTCCTAATCAAATGTTTCAGTCAGTGTATTTTCATGAGACCTGGCAAATCTATTCCATTATGCTGCTATTAATGGTGGATATTTATGCATTAGGATGCAAAGGAGCAACTCTACAACTAACATTTCACTAAGGAAAATTTTGTAATTACACCAAGAGATTGGGAGCTGGAATACTTGTGTTTCTGCTGAGCTGTGGGACAGACATAATGTGCTGTCCCCAAAGTAACTTTGATTCCTTTATCCACTGAATGCACAGCAATGTGTCTAAGGAATTACTGTGACCATATTTGATGTAATGGTGACTTTCTTTGTCATTTAATCCCTTCACCTGCATGCTCACTTGAGGGCATTTTACTGCTGCTAAGGTTCTTAGAGATCCTCAGAGTAGTTTTATTGGTGTTTATGGGTGGTTAATGAGTTAATCCCTTTGTCTCTGACCTGGGTCATAAAGCTGAGAAGCTGAATTTGAAGCAACAGCACTGGATAAGAGGTAGAACAGAGAAGTTTACAAGCAAATTAGAGAGAAATTGAGTTGTTACTAAAGGCGTTTTCAAATAAGCCCTTTTTATTGGGGGAGAGGATTAATTTTTTTCTGGAACTATCCAACTTCTCAGAAAGAAAATGAAACCACTACTGCTCCAAGACCCACAAACTGAAAACTTCTCAATTTCTAGTAACATTTTAGAGATTTGTTTGCTCAATAAAAAAGAAGAACATCTGACCTTCGTGCTCCTAGATCCTTCATGTCCAGTGTTTGAGGAACAGGCAGGGCAGACAGGCAGTAGGCTCCCCCAGAGAAAATCCTGCAGCAGGCAGCAGAGGTGTCAGAGGGACATGGCTCCAGCTGTGCTGCAGAAATCCCAAGGGAAGCTTAGAGGGAGCATTCAGCTTCCTCTCCCATATCTGCAGAGAGCCAGGCAGGTAACTCCAGCCAGAGATTGTTCTAATCTCAGCCTCTGGTTCTTCTTCTATTTCTAATAAACCTGTCCTCAAGGACAAGGCTGTGAACAGTTCCCTGGAGAGTCCCATGGTTTTTAGCCTTGTAGGCCTTGCTTGTTACTCTTATGAGAACTTCATCACCAATGGAGTCATCACCAGGATGGCCCTGGGCCAGTACAGACTTGGGGGGCTACTGCTGATCTCCAGTCTCCTCACTTGCCCTGGGGACCAAATTCTCAGGAAAATTCAAGATACGGGAACAAAACTGAGCCCTGTCAAAGCCTCTCATGAAAAAACAGAAAAATCCCATGCCAGGACAGCCTCTATCCTAGGATAGCTCTCTACTGGTGTACTCGCTGGTCTGCCACATGCCAGGCTGGCAGCCCAACCTTTGGCTTTTGCCTGTGCCAGTGTAGCCTAGAGTTCAAGGATCTTTTGGGTTGAAATTTCCCATTGAAACAGCTCTATCTAAATGAAATGTTCAACAAAAGACTTTGCAGAGAAAGATATTTTATTCAGAAAAATGTCTTGAGTTTCATAACTGCCCTGACTTTGGTGGAAGAAGTCTCCTCTCTGAGCTGATGGTGATTTATCTGCTCTATTAAGTCCTGTGACAAAGCCCCAGTGCTTTCAATGGGACCAGAAATTAGACTGTCTGTGAAAAGGCAGGAATGGAGGTTTCACCTCAGTTGCTCTGATTTAAATGCAGAGAAGCTCTTGTGACTCCTTTTGTGTTATTTCAGCTCTAAAGGAACAGAATGGAGAGCAGAGCTGTGCCATAATTGCCTAGGCTGAAACCAGAAAACAGTTCAAGCAAAAATATTTTATCATTGAATTCCCAAGTATATTTTGGAAACTACTGATTAATTTCTCAAAAGTGACATCAATTGTTTTCATTTAATGGTAACAAAAACAAATTAAAAAACAAACCAAAAAAAAACCCCAAACAAGCAACCAAACAAAATCCTTTGCCACTTCTCACTTATATTAAGAATATACTTACCTGGACATGTGTATTTTGTTTTCCTTACATTTCTCTCAAGGTACAATTCAGCCAAAAATAAATACCTACATTTTATCCCCTGTATTTAACAAATAAAATTCTGTGGTAATTTCACAATCAACAATGCCTCATGTTAGGAATTCCATTATTAAATCTGATTGAATATGATTAAATATGGCTCATGCTTTCCAAAATGGGTTGCATGATGGATTTAAATGAACTCATTAGTGGTTAACGCAGCAAAGCGCTTTCTAAATGCTAATGTTTGGCTGCCTTTGGCTCGTTAATTAATTTGAAGATTGTGTAATTATGGGAGCTTTCGATTAGCATACGTCTCTTCTTTTTATTCCCAAACGACAGTTGTTTGTGTGTAACTATTGGAAATTCAATTATATTTATAATAAAAATAGGACATCAAACTGCCCAAACAAGCACACTCTGCGGGGGAACAGCATCTTTTTCTTTAAAGCCTCTTTTATTACTGTTATTTTCGAAAAGAACATGGGCTCAGCAGCTTTCTCTCAGCACAGAGAAGGGAGAGCAAAGTACATGGCACTGCCAGATAATTACACACCCCTGAAGAGCTGGGCAGGATGCACGAGGGCTGACTACGTCTTGGGAAGAAGCTGGAGCAGAGCCTCGCTTGTTTCCTCTCCCTCTTCCCTTCCCCTATTTTTTTTTTTTTCATTTATTTATTTTGTACTTTGTTTTTAAAGACCAACAACCACGAAATGAGGCAGCAGGGCCCGGAGAGCCCAGCCAGAAGAGAGGAGCTGGGGTGTGTGTCCTGGAACAGGCACAGCCCCAGGCTCCTACGGATGCACAGAGCCACAGATTCCAAAGATTCTGCACCAGCTGGAAGAGAGACACCTGTTAAACCCTGCTGCTATTTTGGGCAATGAATGCACTGGCAGCTCTGCTTTAAATAACACCACAAATGGAAATAAGGCAGAAATAGCTTCTTAAGCAGATATTAGGGACAAGGGTGGGGCCATAAATGTAACAGAAACAGAACTGGACAAAGTGTTGGAGCCAAGGTTTGTGTCTGTAACAGAAACATGGCTTGAAAGAGCTGAGGACTCATGAGTGATACTACAGGGATAACTCATATCCAAGAGTCCTGGAGCTGTAAGGCTCCTGGGTGGAAGAAGTAAAAAAGAGCTGGATCTCCTGGAGACATTTTGAATGACATCGACTCAAAAATTAAATCAACTCAGTGGAGCATTTCTCCTATGCTTTTCAAAGGCATATCTGGTTTCTCTAACAAGTCCCATGGCTGTCTTTCCAGCACACACTGAATCCACATCAGTCCTTATCATAACAGGAAACTTGTTTGTCACCAGTAGATTCTGTTTCCACTAAGTATGGGATTCTCTGCTGTAGTTATCCAGGGCCATACACAGCTGGATGGAGTGGTATCCAGGAAAACAAACCTTGGGTTCATTAGCATGCACAGCACTGCCTGGCAGGAGCCTTTCTCTGCCAGCAGCTGCAAGAGCAGCAAGGCATTAACATATGGAATAATTAAGCCCAATAAGTAACTACTGCATTTTCTAGTGAAACAGAACAACTTCATTTTCTCATTCAAATTGCATCTCAAAAACATCCAATGTGCATCACTTAAATAAATCACCTGATGACTGTGGTTTTTAAATTGCTAATAACCACAGATGTTCATTCTGTACACTTCTATATGGATACATATTATTAAAAAATGAGGAATAGGAATGATTTAATAGTTAACACCAAAACCTCAACACCTTCACCACATCTTCCTTCAAGGGAAAAAGGCAAGGAATGATTATGAAGCAAGACCTGTTGGCTGGGCTGAACCACTGCTGCTTCCAAAACCAGAACCCCTCATCCATTCAGCTGCCAGAGAGCCATGAGATGGTGTTAGTGATAACCTGCACTGAAAGGTCTCCTCCTAAGGCAGCTGGGAAAGTGAGCCACTGACTGAAACCAGCAGAAGATGCAGGAATAGAAAAAGGCCAGGGAAGAATAGTACTGGTGAAGGCTGCAGGAACAGGCAAATAACAGGAAAATCAACAGAACTTTTGCCACAGCCCCTGGAGGAGAAGGCAGGGAGTGAGGAGGAAGGAACTGGGCTCCCAGGCAGCTCCTGCCACTGCAGTGTCTTGGGCTGATGAAAAACAGATGAAACAAAACCTAAAACATGCACTTCTCCCATGGCATTGGCACTAGGAAAAGGTGCAGCACAGTTTAGCAGGACAGCACCGGAAATGACAGGAAAGCAGTGGATTTTCATGCAAAATTGCAACCACTGTCTAAGGTCACGCTGAATGTCTATAATCAATGTTTAAAGCCCAAGTCACAGAGACAGGGGTTGGGATTTTTTTGTACTGAAGTTCCCAGAAATGTGGCTGCTGAATTTGTCAGCCCCCCTAGAAATATCTGTAATTCCAAGAGGGAAAACACCTTCTACCCTCCAGGGGTACGACATTTATAGGTGAGAAAGGCAAAACAGCATTGCTCATGTCCCCCTCCCTGTTGCTGGCTAGGAGACAGCTCTGATATCAATCACACATTAAATCCTGCACTGATGCTGATGGCCCTGGACTGTGCCACAGGGAACCAGGGCAGTGGGAAGAGCCAGTGCTCCTGCAAGACAAACTAATGCAAGGAAGCAACAGGAAGGTCTGTGAGTGCACAGTGGCCAGCTCCAACATCCAGCTGTGCCTGTGGAAGTTCCCCTGTTGTTTTGCAAAGCTGACAGCCTGGTACTCTTCCTGAAATCCTAACCTTTCCCTGCTTCCCCCGTACACCCACACCGACACCTGCACCAGCTATAATTCCCTTGAGAAGAGCACTCCATTCACCCTTCAGCTGGAAGCATCATGCTCCCAATGCATCAGCTCTTTTATCTGCCTTTTAATCTCCTTTTTTCCACCCTTGAGGCATGCTCCATCTTCCCTTCTGCAGACAGGGAAGGCCTGTACACCATCATTTACTCAGCGGACGATGAATCTGACAGTCTCATCTTAACTTCTTAACAGCTGTGTTTATTTACTTAAGTAGTAAATTGTTTCCTCTAAAGCACAGAGGGGTTGGTTTGAACAGACACATCTCTGCAGTTGGGGGAAGTTTGGTACTTGCACATGCTTTCTCTTGAAACCATACATTTTTCTATCACTGAAGTATCTGAATTACAGGCAATCTTGGGATCCAAGCTTTGCTTTAATGATTCCTCTGGCTGCTGCTTTGTATCAAGGAGAAGGCAGGCTGGAAGTGCAGTAAATTGGCTTGCAGGAAATGGGAAATAGTAACACCACTTATGCTCTGAATCTGACTGACTACACTTGCTCCCAATTCCAAGGCACTTTTCTGCTACCCAGTTGTAGCTCAGTTCAGATTACACGAGCCATTGCAGCACCACATTGCCCTTTTAGCCTGTCTCCTCACTTACACACACGGGATAGTTCTGTACGAGCAGCATCACTCAGGTCAGAAGAGCTGTAGGATACTTTAACGAGTCACTCACCCACACCCTGAAACTCAAAATCCAGCTCTATTAGTCCAGATCAAGCTGGTTTTTGTGTCTCTGGGAACAGCCTTCAATACCAGGTGAGTCCTGCTAGGACAGCAGCAGCTCCTGAGCTTGCACTGCTCTGCTGGATGCTCCTGCTCTCAACAGACTGAGACTGCTTAGGAACCCGAACAAAGCACAGCTTCTGCCCTGACACTGGGGGAAGGAGGCAAACCCAAAGTCTCACAGCTTATCGTGAACTAAGCACTGCTGCAGCCATCCCAGCTGGAATTGCAAGTTTTGGAAAGCAGAGGAGATGCAGAAATCTAATGGGAATATAACACATCCTTCCTGCTCAGCAGCAGTGGTAATTTCTTAATATTAATGAACACGTACCATGATATATGATCCCATGCTAATGTAATCTCCTCTTCTGGAATCCACTTCTCCTTGGGGACATGGAAGCAGCGGAAAATACAGCACACACCTACCCTCCCTATCACCACTGGGACTGCTGGATCCTTAAAACTCCTCTCTCAAACAGGGCTGTAAAAGGAGATGCATTTTCTCCACACTTCCCACGGCAGCAGCAGTCTCAGATGAGCAATGGACTCTCTTTAGTTTGCAGGTGTTTGGGGTTTCCAGTTCTAAAATGTGGTATGCGTTTAAAGCTTTTTTATTCACAACAGATTTGGATATTGTTGAATCCTTGTGACTTTGGTCTCTATAAAAGAAGTCCTTCACAAGACAGAATAGCTGTGTGGTCAGAAAGCAGGAATATGTAGGTCTCCATGACACAGAAGCAGCCTTGTCTGAAATATATTTTTATCATATTAAAAAGCATTTACTGTCTGAAAGCATGTTTAATATAGAGCAGTTAAAATTTTTTCTCTCTTCCTTGTTACTCTTCCCAGGTGTATTAACATATCACTGGAGTATTTCCTGAATGCACTTTTCTGTTTTGTTCTGGAGGCCCTGCTTCCCAGGGGCCCTTCTCCACTCTCACGGTTTCTGGAACATTTCTGTCACAGTGCTGGTTTGGGAGCAGGGTCCCAGGTGGAAGCTATGGGCAGATACAACCCTCAGCCTGGTCCTCCTTCCTGTTTTGGGGGAAATGTTGAGTTAAATCCCTAGCTTTGCCACAGATCTGCTGGGCAGCCTTGGACAAAAAACTATCACTGGCCGAAAACCAGGAAGGGGGAACAACACAAAGGTTGCAGAAGGGAGAAAAGGTGTTTATGTAAAACTTCCAAGAACCAGTGGGTCCTTGCTGGGACATCAGCAATGCAAAAACCTATAAATTATTGAGCCGCTGCTCATAGTTATTATAGCAGAACTGCAAAACCAGAAACCTTATTTTGTTTTCAGTTTCTCCCTGCGTTGTTTCAGAGACCATTTTTCTTATAAACAAGATTCTTATTTCAGTATTCATTAGATTGTTTGTCAAGGAGAGCAGCTGGTGTTGATGAATTGATTAAGACACTCTGAGGACAGTTCAGCTTAAGGAAGAAAAGACACAACAGATTTCAAAGACATAAAAGGCTGCTGTGAACAATAAACAGCTTTTTCTTTCCCCCCACATTCAGGGTGAACAAAATGCTAAGTTTTTAATTGCAAAGAAGATTCAGATTAGAGAGGAAGGTGCTTCACCATTAAGGTTATTACAGTATTTCAACAGAACCTTGGAGAGCAGCCAGGCAGGACCAGGCACGTGCAGCTCCCTGACTGCCGAGGCCTCTTCCACACCTACAACCTCAGACACTTCCCTTCACCTTCCTCATCACTTGGTGACTCCCATTATTTTCAAACAGGACCTCCAAAAGCAAAAGTATTCCCCTTTATTCTGCTTATTTACAAGTCCTACTAGAGAAAGTGGAATAAAATGGCTGAAGAGTTGGAGAGACAGAACTCTTGGAATTCCTATATCCATGTAAAAACAAATGACAAAGAGAGTCACAATGTGCTGATTTCATACTAACAGAGCACTATGGACACAGATTTCTTATCTTTATTGTTTCTTATTTCTTGTGCAATTCAGAGGAACAATTTACCTGCAACTAGAAAAGCATTTGATGGAAACACGGAGTCGATTTATCCACCCAGCCAAGCAAACTGTAATAAGCCAGGAGATAAATAAGTAAAGGTGTCAACAAGTATTTCACTCTTGAATGATCAAGATAAAAAACCATATACCTAAAGCCCAAAACTGGAGGATCACTCACTGTCCAGGCAACAGCACCAAACTACACCTCTATACAGCTGACATTTCCAAGAAGTATGGGAGAATTCCCTGCCTGAACAACACGCAGGGCAAAGTTATAGTTTGTTCCCTATGAAAACTATATTGAATGATTTTCCCATAGAATTAGCTGCAGGAACTGAATAGAAATAAATAGAATAAAATAATAGAATATTTAATTCAGCACACACAGCAAGTTTTACCAATTTAAGGACGAGATGGCAAACAACACAATTGCAACAAACTACACAAACTCCTGTGTCTTGGGAATTGGCTCCTGGCTTCAAATTACTCACTGCTAGAAAGCAGTTTGTTCCCATCCACCTAATCAGCACCTGACTTTGCTGCAGTGTTCAAGCCAACTGAAGACAGATGGGCTGTGGCAATAGAAAGGGAAAGCTCTGCAAAACTTTCAAATAACTATTTAAGAAGTAAGTGCAATTCTTCGCTATTGTCCTGTGGTGGAAATTTGCTACCTTAAAAACTAATCACTTATGAGAAATTAAGGCATATATGTCAAAATTACTGTGCCTTCCAAGTATTATGAATACAGGGTTATTGTATCATTTGAAAAAAAAAGGTCTTTTTCCATATTTATAAAGCAGAGAGCCCCAGTGCAGCCCAAGTGTAAGAGCCAGCAGACACTGTGCTCCAAGCAGCTTCTGCAACTGCAAATGATGCAGCAGCACCACTCCCTGAGCAAGAAAGAGGCTGTGGAGACCCAGTGCAGCTTTGGAGAGCCCCCAGCCATGTCCACATGACTTAACCCCACCTGTGCCCCTCTGCCTGGCATTTATTAAAAGCAGACTCCACACCTTCAGATATTCTTGGCAGCAGAAAACATTTGAAGCAAGGACAGAGGTACAAATTAAACTAAATGGAGCCTGCAGATTTCATGGTTTCCATCAAGGCTGAGACAACATGCAAATAGCAAAGGGTGCCTTAGGTTTGTGGTATGAGCACTTCAGCATAGTGGCACAGGAAACTTGATCTTTAACGGATGGATTTGTGATATGTCAGAATAAAAAATCCTTCATCCACAGTTTCTTTTCAGAAGTGCTGCCCTAGGTCTGTTTGCACTGAAGTAATTAGGAATTTCCCCTCAGCATCACTGTGAGCTGAGCCCTTTGATTCTCTAACTGGGAAGGCAAAACACTCAGTCCGAGCTGTCGCCAGTCCTGTGAAGTCTTGAAATGTTCAAGAATGTGTAACTCAGAAAGCTCAAAATACAGCTTTCTCAAGGTTAAAATCAGGGCACTCAGCATCTAGAACAAGTCAGAAAAATTCTGTGGAAAAAAAGAAAATAGTCTGCTGAAAGTACTCAACCTCTATTGAGACATCTTAACAATTTTTTGAGTCCAAAATCTTGACTTGGTAACTGATGAATTAATCAAGAAGCAGAACATTTTCGCATTGCATCTATTAAGAAAACCTCTGTCATTATTAATTCTTCACCAGGCTTTTATGGCACCAATTTTCAGTTAGTCAGATAAACACGAAAGCCCCTGCACTGCAGAACTCCTGGGTCAGCTTTCCTTAAGGACAAAACACTAACTGGGGCATCATCATTCTCTACAGAATCATCAATAAATTCCTCCTAAATTATTATTCTGTTACAGCTGCCCTGTGCTGACATCAGCAAACAGAAGATATTGCTTCATCTTCCATTAAATCATTTCCCTACGAGGTAGGGAACATGGGCTTTATGAATACCTGAGATCGTAAGTTTCCACTGTAACTGAAGTCCAAAGGGAAGATTTGGGAAGCAGTGGCGTAAGGCACCCACCTGGAATGTTGTCTCCTCTTCACAGGATGGATCTGGGCACCACTACCACGTGAGAGCAACACGTATGTAACACAACACTGCTTGGTGGTTCCTGCATTTGCACCAATGAAATATCAACTCACAGTCTCTCAGAACCATGAAACTGCTCCAGTACTGCTGCCTCAAAATCCAGGTGGTGCAGAAATCCTGCAGGGCCCTTGGACTCCAGGTGAAGGGAAGTCAAGACTGGTTTCACATTTGTAAAACAAAGTCCCTCCTCTGTTTTCAATTCATTACAGGCACTTTTCAACAGCACGTTTCAAAATATTAAAATCAATTGATTTTGACAGCGTTTCTAAGAAAGCTACTACTTTTGAATATAGAGAAATTAGTAATCTACAAGAAAAAGCAGAAATTTCACCGTAAAGTTCTGGACACATTGAAAATAAACTGTCTTGGTTCCCTCACCTGGATTATGACATGACCCACAATTCTGAATGAATTAAAACATCATTATATGCATGAGGGATGTGTGCTATCTCCCACGTGAACCTGAATGGTTTCACACATCTGAAATACAGTAACACAAACAACGTTGCTCTGCACAACCCAAACTGAGTTGCTCTGTAACACCAGATCTCCCCGATGTGAGATTCCATCACCATGGAGGAGCTGCTCCCACACCTCCAGAATCTTCCACACAGCTGGGGTGCAGCTGTGAGCACCACTGGACTCTGCCTCTGTTCCACAGGTGTAGAGGGGAGGGGAAGATGGAGCATGTAGAACACAAGAGAAATCAGTTTCCCTAAATGGGACAGTGGGACATGGTGGCAGGGGATGGTGTCACCATCACAGGATCTACTGTGTGCTCACAAAGATCCTGCAGCCACACAGAGCATTACCTCCTGCTGCTGTTTGCACCTTGTCTTACCTGAAAATGTGCCAAACTAAGTATTAAAAATAGTGTTTCAGTCTGACACTTCCCCAGCCTAATGAGCTGCAAATCTTCCATCCCAACCATTTAAAAGTACAGGTTATATAACATTCAGCCAAGGTAATATCAAAATATATTTTATTCTGGACCTCTTTCAGATCTGATTCAAATTACAGTTGTCAAAGCAATACAATGCAAAGGGAAACTGCAACAGAAAATGTGCCTAGAAGGGATATAAGGGCCTTGGGGACAAATCATTGTGATGTAGAACCAAAATACATCATAAAGTGTAATTAACATGGTCCAGGACAGTATAGAACATCTATATCAGTCTTCTTTAGACAATAATCATGAAAACGGAACAATAAAAGTCCTTTAAACAAGTACAAAAAACTGTCATGGGCTGGTTTACACTTTTACAACAGTTGTAGTTTAACTGGATAACTGAAGAAATGATGCAGACATTTTAATCCAGTGCTATAGGTAGGCTCACAGAATTAGACCCAAAGGATTTGTAACTCCAAATGAAACCATTACAACTACAATGTCAATGTCAGGAGAGAGAGAAAATTACTTCTGTATTCTAGAATTACTGTTCTGCACACTGCAGTCTGTTGAGGACAAGATTGCAAAGTACACTGGACTAGCAACAACATGCAGACTGTTTTCTTGTATTTACCCACAAATGTCAAAAAACATTATGAAGTAAAAATGAATAATTATTTAAAAATAAAAAAAAACAAACAAAACAAAACAAAAACATGCCTCAAGTTATTGTCAAGCTTCAAACTTAAAGGCAGAGAAAGCGAATTATGTACTCAAAACTACTGATCTGAAGCACTATTAACACTAAATCTGCAATCCACTCGAAACGGCAGATTTTCCTGGTTCGTCTGCCTCCCACCAGACTGACAGTGAAGACAGTCACACTTTCACAGCTCATGGTATTTCAGAGCTTTCTCTAGAGGGAGAAGTGAGGACTGCTCCATGTCTCTCTCCCTACGGAAAATGTCAGGGATCTTGATGGAGATTTACTGCTGTCTCCCGAAGCCATACTTGCTTCTAACATGCCACAATGTTGCTTCTGCTTTCTTCAGGCGTCTGGAGAGTGTGGAACTGATCCCACCGGGGGATGGCTCTATGGGGCTTTGGGAAGGGAGGAGCTATCCCGCTGTCAGCCAAAAAGGAACACTGGGGCTAAAACCGGCAGGCCCTGCTCTGGCAAAACCCCGAGGACACTGAGGGACCCTCAGCTTGAGGGGGATGTGGCTCGTTTTACCCACCCTGGGGGTGCGGCACGGCCCCGGCGCCTCCAGCGCTCGCCCCGGCAAGGGCTCCCCATGAAGGGACAGACAATGGGATTTCTGGCGAAGTAAAGACTGGAAAAACCAGGTCCCAAGGCTCCTCTCTTCGCTAAACAGACAAAAACGGACAACCTTGTACTTACAGGCTGAACCCCCCCGTTTGCAGTGGCAATGAAACTCCTTCCCTCAGCAGAGTTAACGTGTCACCTGCCGAGGTCACTGTGCTGGCAAACACGGCCACCCCCACTGTTCTCCCTAAACACAAAGGACATTCCCAAGGTACAACGCCCCATCAGACGCCCTAGCATGAGGTAAGCAGTGTAAGGAAAAAGGAGTGCTTTTTTTAAAACGAAAATCAATTAAAATTGGTAGAAATCTTTGGCCTTTCTCTCAAGATGCATTAAAGTGTCACAAAATCAAGAAACATGCTTTGAAATGCCATGTCGTTCTGACTCTGGTAACTACTACCTCCCCTCCACCCAACCCAGAAAAAGAGGCACTTTTAGTGTTTCATATAAGATTTCCAATCATCTAGTAGACATGCTAAATAACCCTGCACAATGGTAGTCCCAGAATAAACTCAGTTTATCAACATTACAAAGAGTCTAAAAAAGCTTTTATGAAGACCTAGATATTCTCTTAACTACACTAAAAAGTCCACTGGTTGGGAATCTTTACATCAATTTAAAAATGCAGAAAAAGGTAAAGTAAAAATAGAAAAAGACGAACTCTACAGAAACCTGGATCTGGTCATGCAAAAATGAGAAACGGGATTCTGAGATGGACGCACAGAAAGACAGCGAACTCAAGAGCAGTTCATTTCTTACCCCATCATTAATTCTGAGCCCAGCTTTTCCCCTTCCTTTTATCCTCCGTTTGGATATTTGCCTGTTACCGTGTTGAGCTGATAAAACTAGGAATGACTCCATCTGTAAGACTGAGCATGTATGTACACGCTACACAAAGTCAGGGCCTGGCTGCCATTTGGCTTCCCCTTTGAAAGGAGCAATCTGGACAAGTCTACCTCACCCTGGAACACGAGGCCTTTGTGCTGTAAAAGACAGCAATCAACGTCACGGTTCTGCGGTGTTTTTGCCTTGTTTTTGGGAGGCAGGATGGCAGAGGCCGGCGCGCCCGGCCTGCGGCGGCTCCGGAGCGCGGGAGCAGGAGCAGCACTGTGGCATGCGAGGCAGGAGAGCAGGACAGCTACGGCCGGGGCTCGGCTCGGGGACGCCGCGGCTCGGGGACGCCGCTCTGGCCCCGGGGCTGGGGGCACTGCTGGCCCTCGCTGGGGCAGGGCTCTGCCCGCGCCTCCGGAGCGCCCGAGGAGCCGACAGAGCCGACGTCGCTGCCGGAGCCAGCACCTGACAGCCCTGGCCTGGACACACGGAAGCTCTCTGAGTGTGGGATGCTATGCTGAAGCAGCTAGAGTTACAACCGAAACAGCTGATGATTGTGAAAGAGGAAAATGGCAATACCCTAAAACATGGCTGTGTGATTTTGAAGCTATGTCACAGAATTCCACCACAATTGTTTAGATTGGCTGAAAGAATCATCCAATAACTTTTTATGAAAATGAATAAACTGTCCATATTAAAATACAAAAGTACTATCAAGAATCACTTCTGACTTTCAGATTTAAATTCAGTGCAATTGACAAATGCATTGCTAAACGAAAAATGCAGCTTAAACATACTCAAAACATTTGTGTCTATTCCTGGGAGCACAGTTTAAAATTATTGCACAGAATTTTTTTTTTATTTTTATTTTTTTTTTCATTAAATGACAGAGGTCAGCCACAGTCATGGACCTCCAGCAATAAAAGCAATATTTCAAGTGCCAGACACTCAATATATTAGGTTTCCTACATATTGTAACTCACAGGGTAATTGCTCTAAACATTTGCAATATGTTCCAAAACCCTAAAAATAGCTGGCACAGAACCACCATGGATAACTGTCTTTATGGATATGACTTGGTGTTGGTTTTAAACACTGTGTATGATAGCAGTATAATCCTGGGGTATATATAAACAATGTATTGTTGACTTGTCTTTACCACTGGCAAATTGCTACCCTACCTTAGCCAAACTCAGACTTGCTTCAAGTCGTGTTTATTTCATGGAAATAGCAGAAATCGATGCCTAAAGAACAATGGTTAAAATGTCAAAGCTGCATTATCTCAATTAGATGAATTTATACTTAACTTGGAGGGGGGAAAAAAACCCCAAATGAATAAAAAAATATGTTAGAGACTAACAATCATAAGCCACAAAATTAATTGTGATTGAAATAGTGTTATAAAACTGATAACTTTGCAAAGCTCTGTAATATAAACCATTCCTTAAGTAAAATGTCTGTGACATAAATTTGACAACCTCTCTTTTTATAAATTTACACTCTTGGAATCTTATGCAAGACATGATGCAACCTTTTCGACTACACATACGCATAAACACAACCTCATGCTATCATTTACAAATAAAATCACTATTAGTATACTTTTAATCACATGAGCAGAAAAAGGTTTGCCATATACATCTGTCATTGTAAGAAAAATACTTGATATTGTAAACAGAGTAAAAGACACTATATAGTAGTGATTATTAAAAAAATAGCAGCTTACATCTACCCTATATTTGGAAAAAAATGTAGTCACAAGATACAACAAACTGCAGGACTGGAGCAGCAGGGGAATTAGTGCAAGTATTCATCTTTTAAATAAGCTGAATCACTGCTATTAAAATAAACTTGAAGCAAGTCCTCTGTTTAAGATTTTTTTTTTAAATCTAAGGTAGTAAACATTTTGCCTCTTAATGGCAGTGTTATCAAATATATGCCAAAGATTTTATTTTAATAAAGAAAAATTACATGAAATACTTTTAATACTGGAGTTTGGTTACAATTATACATCTAAGCTCCTACAAATAATGATGGGCAACTCTCAAAGAAGCTGTGGCATGAACCCTTGTCCAGAAAGATCTTAACACCTCTTAAACAAAATCCCCCGGCTATACTTTGCTCCTTTTCACAATAGTGCACAATTTAACCATATTTTAGCTATGGTCTTAAAACAACAGAAGATGCATTTTTCCTCTTTTTTTCTTCCTTTTTTTTTTTGCATCCCTGTTTTTTTTTCTCCTGTGTTTTTGTGCCCTTCTGTTCTTACGTTTGGCAGAATTATGTCCCAAATAAGAAATTACTGCATTTCAGCCATGTCACCAGAAAATCAAACATAGCATTATAGGCATTTCCATCATACTTTGTAGATGAGAAGGATGTGAAACATCACGCCGCAAAGAAGGATTTTTTTTCTTCTCTCTCCCTAATCCCTTTTCCACCCTCCCTCTGTTCACAAAATTGTGCTCTGGGAGCCACAAAATGTACCAAACATTATCAGGTTCAAACTACCTCTTCAAAGAATGCATCAAAACATGTTTCAAAGAAACGCCTTTTTTTTTTTTTTCCCAAGGTGAAAAAAATATAAACAAGAAACTAATTCACTCCCTTACTTCATGCATCCATAAACTCAACCAAAACAAAACAGAAAACCCAATGTTTAAAAGCAAAGAAAAAAACTACTGCTGCAGATTTCTGTAAGTCCATTTTCTCTGTACACACAAACTGCTCAACTACTGAGAAGGAAAACAAAAATACCCCACAATCCACATGAGAATGGATTTCATGGGGGAAGGGGTAATGAAGGCTGCCATTAGTATCTTCTGAATTTGGTATGTATATGGGTCTGCTCTTGTATATGGTATATTTCTCTCTCTCTCGCTCTCTTCTGGTTTTCATATCCAAAACCTTTAAATGTTATTTTGGGGCACAGCAGATTCCAGCACTTGGTGAACAGGATTCACAAGCTGTGACAAAACTCTGTCATCCTCTTCAGGGTGTAATTTTTTTTTTTTTTCCTTTTTTTTTTTTTCTCCTTTTTTTTTTTATATACAGTATATGTATATCTTTCTTTTACATTTGGCTGTAGTGGACTGGCCATGGTTCGATTGGGACTATAGCAGTACATGGGTCAGGGACAGTCATTTTGGCTATGTACACATTCATAGTCGGTCCATGGCTTCCAACTAAGAGCGCTATTTCCGGAGGTCTAATACACAAACCTGCAAAGAGAGAGACACACATACAGCAGCTGCACAACACCACGTGGTTTTACAACTCTGGGTGAAGTATCAGAGCAAAACCTACAACATGGATTGTGTAAGCTTAACCTTATATCTCTTAACAGTGGTTTAATAATATCAAAATGACCAGGTGAGCTCTACATGAACCCCTAGTGCAGGCAGCCCCAGTGCTAAGGGCACTGCTGCCTCCAGAACTGCTATCAGAACAGCAACAACATTTATGTAAGCTGTTTGCCTGTTATTTAACACTGTGAGGCTGAGAACTTACTCGAGTCTAGTTTGTAAAAATATAAAATGAAATTAAAATATGTGGACAAGTACTAAAATGGATCAGAAAAACAGTTAACTGTGTACAAATTCCAGTTTTAGTTTTCCCAAAATCTCCACTGAGTAGTGCTTCTGGGTCTGTCAGATGTAGACATCTACTAGTAAAATATAACCACACACAAGGTAATACCAGCTGCAAGCACATTTAAAACAGAGTGGATGAGAAGGGTTTTTGCTAGCAAACAATATAGAACAAGTTAAGCCCAACTTTTTTTTAAATACCAGAAACTAAATGAAAACAAATCTATTCCAAGTACAATCAGCCTCTTGGGCCAAACTAATTGGAGGACTGGAAAGGTCACACAGCCTGTATAAAAAAGGGTCATCTGGGGGGAATGATAATTAATTTTCTACTCAGGATATGCCTTGAGCTTTTTTCCTTTTATGATATTGCCTATACTTACAAGACTAAAATGATATGAAAGACCAATCAAAATTAATTCTCTAGAATTTAGGCTTCTTAAAATCCAGAACTTCCTATTTTATGCTTTGAACTCTAACAAAACAGCCTTACTTACCAGCGTGGAGCATTCAGGAGGGAAATGCTTTGGCACCTGTGTTAAGATGCCACCTTAGATTCTGTACTACTAAGCTGCCAAGATTGCTTTTTGCTGATGTTTGTTAAAGGAAGCTGGAGCACTTCAGAACACAATTCCTTTATCAGCCTTATTTTGTTTTAATTTTGCTTTTCCTTAGGCTCTCCTCCCCTTTCTTTGCAAACCATGGCAAGAGAGAGGCAAGCAGAAACCCCAGGACTGTGCTCCTTATGGAGACCCTGCACATTCCCATCCCACTGCAGCTCTCTGCAGGGCAGTGTCAGAGCAGCCAGAAGGTGATGCTCCAACACCCTGCAGGGAAATGACAGTGGGGGCATTCCTGATTAGTTAAACATGATTTTATTCCCTGCTTTTTCTAAGCAAAGTAAGCAGACTGGTATTTATATATAGCTGCTGACATTTCTAGGAACTTTTTAATTACAAGCATTTAGAAATCTGCACTTTGTTTTGCTGTTGAATGCAATGCAGAAGGTATTTCATTCCTGTCAGGCATTATAATAATATCACCTACACTGAGCATTTTCACTTGAAAAGGGCAGAGAAAGAAAAACAAATTTGTTTCCAGACCAGCCACACTGAACACAGTGACACAATAAACCCCAGCAGGAACAGAAAATATAAATTGGAGTTATTTCCACCTTCTGAGGTTTTTGGGGGGGGTTAGAACAGTGATGCCTTAAACTGGAATAAAGATATTCTCGTTACAATATCACAGCACGGTTACAGGTGAAAACGTACTGGTGAGCTGGCTGTGTTCAACCTTCAGCTAGAGAAGGAAATTTTGTCTCCCTTGTTGGTTAAAAGATTTCCATAAGATGTTTGTTATTAGAACATCAGCCAAGTCAAGCAACACTTACTGAACCATCTGAAGCACTTGCTCCAACTTTGTCTCCTGCTGCATTCCAGCAAACCTCAAAAATCCCTCCTGTTCCCCGATAACTGTGAACTAGGGCACCTGTCTAAAAAAGGGACAAGCCAAGTAATTAATACAACAAAATCAAAGTGAACAAGCACAGTTTGTACATGTAAAAATTCCCCACTGCTTTCAAAAGCTGAAACTCTCAGAGGAAAGGGGTCCAGGAGAGACTTGTGGACAGTCTCAAGCACCTTGTTAAAAAATGTGACACAACCACTGCACCTTGAGCTCCTGTGTTTGACAGGCAAAACTGGGGATGGTCACGACTACTTCCAGTTACTAAAATGAGCCTTTCAGAAATTAATACCCAATTCCCAGTAGCCAGAGACTGCATCATGCCTGACAACGTCTTTAGACTTTCAAACATAACAAGCCCTTGGTTTTTTGCCAGAAATATAAAACGAGTAATAGTGTCCTTTTTGAGAAAATTACATACAAACACTTTGTCATCATTCTCTTCCCTGAACTACATTCTCTTGTCAGTAAAATTCAATGGAACAGCCAATCAGATTAGTATGTCTACACACAGTCATCATTTTTCACAAAAAACCCTGTTTTATCAGGAATTTAAAGTTCAGAGTTAACAAAGACTATTTTTGGATTAAATATGTTCTTGGAGAAACTTAGCTGATTGTGGGGTTTTGTTGGTGAGTTTTTGGTTGGGTCTTTTTGGTTTGTTTTAGTGTTTTTTTGCTAAGACAATGTAAAGACAAGTATTACTTCACCACAGGCAAGCATTCAAAGTGAGAAATTAAATGTACATCCATTAAAGGAAATAATCTTAGAACAAAGAGAAAACCAGGGTGTTAGGAATGACAAAGCTCTTTGTGGCTGAAGTATGATGGAAAAACAAAGGTTGGAAGGATGGAAAAGACCAGAGCACAAACTTCTCAACAGAGAGAAGAGCTATACCTGTGTATTCCAGATGTGTACACATTTATCAAAGGAGCCACTGGCCAGGTACCTGCCATCAGGACTGAAAGCTACACTGTACACAGGTTCTTGATGTTTTGTCAGAGTATGAATACAAATTCCTCTGTCTACATCCCATAACCTAACAGTAGAATCAAAGGATGCACTGTCAAGGAAAAAAACAGAGATTAAGTACATCTCAATTCAACATATCTTTGATGCTATTACAAACAGAATATGATAAAGTATCCTACATGCTTCAAAACATTCTATGAACTTACATTTATAGAGAGTGAAGTAAAAATAATGTTTAACAAGCATTTAAAACCAGGATTAAATAGTACCTTGCTAACATAAGATTGGCGTTTGGATTATTTGTTCCTGGTCCTGTAGGACTCCATTTGATAGTATAAATTTCTTTGTTGTGTGCTTGTAAATCATGGACACAACTGTCTTGTTTCATACTCCAGATCTACGATAAAAAGGGAAGAAAACACAAATAATTTAGCACAATATTGTACTAAAATACATTTTACATGGTTCTTCTGCATCATTTGCAGGCTGACTGTTACCTTTTAGGCCACTAAAAGCATTTGCTATGATTGCTAGGTTTCTAGAGTAATGATGCCAAGTATTATTCCAGGATCTTTCATGCTTTGGGTTATAAGTGCCTAAAGAGGTTAATGAGTAATAAAGGTGCTGCCTATAGAAACCAATCTGCCTGAGTTAACTGCAAACCCCTTGAGAAGTGCAGGGATGAGAGCAGATGCTGAAATGAGAAGAGCAATATGTAAATGTTCATGTCTGAGTTGATAAAATATCACGGGCCTATTTTTAAATGAACTTCTTGCTACACAGACTGAGTGAAATAAAGGGATAGTAGAGAAATTTTCTGTTTTCATACAAATCCAGATATGCAAATACCACTACGACATTTTCCTGACTTATTAGCATTTGCATTGCCAGATTTCAGTGTTCAGTACTTCACAGAGGTCATTAGAAGACTCCAACTCCTATATGACCATGCTCAACAAACAAAATAACTTTATTCTATTAAGAGTTTACATTGTTCCTACAGAAGGGATTTTGGAAGGCTTTATACCTTTTTCTACAAGTGAAATTAGATATGGAAAATAACCATCTGAATGGTCTTTTAAATAATATTTGTTTCAGTAATGCTTTTAGATCACTTTTTGTTGGAAAAAGCTACCAGGAATATGCTTAAGCCCGACTGTATTAAAGATGCAATTGAACTGCATGTTTAAATAAATGGTGCTTTTCAGAACTGCTGCTTTGCTGAAGAGGAAATTGATTTTCAATGTGCAGACAGAATTGAAATTGTATTTCCAGTTTAAACTGATGGGATCAAAATCTAGCTTCTCTTCCCAAAACCAGCATAGATGAAAGAGTCTGTATCAGCTGCCTGAGAGAACATCAAGCTGTAGATAGAAACTAACCAAGTAAATAAATCACTAAGCACTTCCACGTGCTTCCAAACCTGATATTTATTCCCTCTGCCATTGAAAAGTAGGTGATCCACAAGTGATTAGTGATGTGTAGACTCATCCTCCAGCACTTGGTGTTTGAGCTAATCCTGAACAAAACTACAACATTTTTTGCAGCCTGGGCTCAATTCGAAACAGCCACCAAGAAGTTAATTGCCTGAATCCCACAAATGCTGGCACGTTCCTAGTTATCACCTCTACTCAAGGAGAGGCAGCAGCAACAGCTCAAGCTCTAGACTGGAATTCCTCACCCTGGAGTTCAGCTGTTAAAGTATTAAATACCTGGCTTAAGCTGGCTATTTTGACTCCATCCACTGCCAAGGGAGAACAACTGATGCTCTCAGGGGTTTACTCATCACACTTGACTTAAGACACTTAACTTAGGAAAGGATAACTTGCTCTTCAGCAGTGCTGACTGGAGATGTCTAGACATCCATCTCTAGACAGGAGGCTTAATGCTTAAGTGTCTGTATTTAGATAAGGTGATTTCCCTTGCCAGAGCCTGACCCTGTGCCAGCAGGAGGGATATGTGGCTCCTCATTCAGCCATTCCCTGATTAAGTAACAGGGAGCTGGATAGAACTAACTGTCCCAAGGGCTACTAGCAGGACAGTGCTGTCAATGTAAAAAATATATCCTGAAACTCTGCCAAGCACAGTGCTAAAGCTCCCAGTGAATGTAAAGCAGTACAGGAGTCATGGAAAGCATCTGTACCATGGAAGCAGCACAGGTCTGTCAGGCATGAACAGCCTCATTTCTGCTGGTGGCAGCTTTGTAAGGATCTTAGTGTGCCCTGAAGTCACATGTGTAAGCTGCAGTGTCCTCTGCACTCACAAGTTTGCCCCTGTTCTACAAGAAAGCATATAGCTGTGAATCATTTGGAGGACAAGTGTAGGTGTGACTGAAAATTGCAGAATGACTCCTGATGAACTGGAAAAATCCAGGAGTGCACACAGCCTCTGAAGAAACAACATGCCAAAGATTTGAACTAGAAAGAAGGGAAAAGCAGAAGAAAACCAGGAAAGGAGCAAGTCACCCATTCTTGTATGTGTTACATGACATGCATTCCAACTTTTTGTTTTAACCAAAAGCAACCATCAGGCGTGACAGCTTAATGATTAATGACCTGATTCTGTAAACAGCTAAAAGCACCTAATAAATCATGCTCCAAGTCTCAGGCTGGCAGCCTGTAACAAGTTCTCTGGACCAAAGCTTGGCTCTGATTAACAAGGATTTCTAGGATTGCCTAACCTTGTTATATTAAAAAAGAACAAATATTGGACAACACGGCAAGTACAGTGATACTGCTGGGTTGTCCAGGCTAATAGTGTGCATTCCAGAGTCCTACAAAGACAAGCACAGCCCCAGAACTCCCATTACCTTTAGAGTCATGTCATCAGAGCAGGATGCCAGCAGATTACCAGTTGGATCCCATTTGATTGCATTTACTTCATTCTAAAAGTGAACAATGAGAGTAAGTTGGAGTCTTCCCTTCCATTACAAATGACAGCTTACAAAAGATGAACCTGGACAGCAGTTAGGAGCATTTGTATAATTGTCAGGATTTTAATACTTAATTTTTATTCATAGCTTTGCCTTCAATAACAATAGCTTTTTGCTATCCATTTATTACATTTCCCATGCATACTTGTACACCACGTGGCAAAGTCTTGAAGTTACCATGTTTCTTCTTCTAAAGCTCACTTTTGCATCCTGACACTGGTAAAACAAGCTGCACATGGGGCTGAGAATCGTTCTGATAATCACAGAGAATGTGATTACCACAAAACCTTAACCACAACTACTTATGTGTGCATCTCCTGCCTGTAGCCAACAATCAACCATTAACAAGTGCTGGGTACTGGTAAATTTACTGGGCCCCAATCTCTCACCAATAAAAATATCATAGAGCAACCCCCTTTTTGCAGTACTTACTGTGTGACCCTGGAAGGTTTTGATGGGCCTATCTTGTCCTAGTTTACAAACGTGAATACACATGTCTGTACTGCAAGAGGCAAATGTGTTGTTGCTCTGCCAATCAACATCTAATGCTGGTGCTAAAAGAAAAAGAAAAGATATTCAAAGCTATAGTATGCATTCTGCAGGAATTTGATGTGCAAATTTAGCATGTACCACCCTGGAACAAAAGCCAACAGGAAGCAATCATTAATTTTACAGCAGTGCTGAAGACAAACTGCTATGAACAGGAAGAAATGCAGCCAAAACAAGTCTTACGCAAAATGGAACAAATTTAATATAAGTCATTGTAATATGGAACATATTTGAAATCAAAGTTACACAGAAGACAGTGCAGCAGGACATCAAGCTGTAGTTAAGCCATCTATAAACAAATCTCAGGAGTCAGCACAAGGAACAGGTTCCCACAGCTTCACACATCATCATGCATGAGCTCATCTTCACCAACACCTCCTGCTTGTGCTCAGGGATGGCAGCAAGGGAAAGGTAAGGATTTATTTCCTTTCTTAATTCCAGCATTGTAAGGTGTGGTAAGTTGAAACGTAATCATGGGCAACATATTCCATCTGATCAAGCCAGCTATTTATGGCAGGTAGCACAGACAACTGCTTGGAGTAAATGCTGAGTTGATGTTTTTGACTGCCATCATGCCACTGGAAATGTGGCGTGAGCGGAATAAAAAGTGGGAACAAGACACGTTTCTTAAAGGCCCTTCACCAACACGTCTGTCATCCTCTCCATTCTATTTTCCAGCTGATTCTGGCAGGATTGCTCAGCATGCAGCCCACAAAGCAATTTGTCTGACCTCCTGCACTCCCACCCCAGCTGGCCAGTGAACAGCTTCAACTGCTTTGTGGCCAGACAAGCTGGGGACAGCGGGACAATGGGACACGGGGTGGGATTAATGCAGCAGGAGGACAGCAAATGCAGTCCTCAGGTGAGAAACACAAATCCCTTGTGGCCCACCCACTTGATTTGTCTGCCACCATACTACAGAAAGTCAGGAATACTTGGATTATTTATCTCTTATGACTTTCACGGAACTGCAGTAAAACTGAGAGTTATAAAATCAGAACAAATCTAGCTTTGTTTACATTCTCAGCATTCAAATACGGGAGTCAATAACCCAGGACTACCTGTATGATTTTCAAATGATGCAAATAAGCAGAATGAACATCAGATTTTTTAAATTAATTTTTAAAAATAACACCTTTTTGTCTTTTCAGATGACAAACCTAAATGATAAAATCAAGACTTACCAGAATGAAAAGGAAACTGCTGCTTGGCTTCGCCAGTGTGGGCATCCCAAATAATTGTGGTCTGTGTCAAACAGATAAATAAACATTGAACAAACTTGTACAAATTGCTAATTTCCCCACAACTACCACCACTCTCAAGTATGAGAATACCTACCCTGCTCCCCATCACCCAAACCCATTCTTGATTATACATTTCTAGAGTTTTACCCAGTACTAAAACAAATAGTAGTAGATATACAGACAACAGTAGAAAATTTAAGACTGCATTAAAAAGGTGTTTAGTCACAACATTTTGGGGTCTGGAGGGAAGAAGGAATCTGTGGGCTTTTAAACAGTTTTATCCCCTTTGTCCTATTTATATTCTTGTAATACATTCCACACGCCTATTTTAATTTCAAATACTTGTATATTCAAATTGTAATATCAGCTACTCACGTGTCCCTAAGGAGATGTTATTAACAATTAGTCACATACTGAAAGATTTAAGGATGTAATTTCGTTCTAAGCTGTTCTCTGCCAATACTTTGATAACCTTCTGTTCAAAGAAATCTTACATGACAGAATTAGTATCTTATGATCACTATATTATATGGCAACACCCCTGGCCTACCTCAATGATCAATGAAAATTTTGATGCCAAAGTCAATGGAAGCATGAACTGACCACACAAATTAATTGTGGAAAAGGAGCCTAAGGTTGAGTCATTCTCTCTGCTAATGAAGACTATTTTTCAAAGTATAATCTCAGTTTGTCTAAGAAGTTTTATTGTTTGAAATGAGGCTTCTATTTCTTCCTTATTTTCCTGGAAATGAAAGCTGTGCCTCCACAAATATTTAAAAACTGGCATAACCATCACAGCTGCCAAAAGAGTAAATACATCCTTTCCCATGCTCTGAGACATTAACTTTTCCTTCCCTTGTGCCAGCACAAGCATTTATAAAGCTGGCCACTAATGCACATCAGGTAAATGCATGCAGGAAAAAAACCCAAAGAAACAAAAAAAGGAGAAAATTTACTATTTTGCAGTGATGCTGCCAGTTTTAAGTAGTTGTAATGAGGTTACAGTTTGCCACTCTCATTAAGAGAAAACCTGTGCTGACTTCTGCACCTTGAATCAGTTACAGGGGAAAAAATCAACTCTCCTTACTCTTGAAATAGTCTATTTGATTCCCTGAACTCACGTTAAGTCCATTTCTCATCACTCTGTGCCCTTCCTACCATTTATAAAACCTCTCACACTAACAGCAGCTCTGAACTGGAAGACCTTGTGAGCCTAAGTTTGTTTAGAGATGTGAAATAAAACAGTCAAACAATGAGTTCCATGGCATTACACAACTGGCACCTCCCCAGTCACATATACCAACCCTCCTTATGTTCCAGCTCTAACCTTTTTAATCATTTTCAGGTTTGACTGATACCCAGCTCAGCCTGAACCTATCCCTCTAGTACCATTTTTTTTCCTGAGGCTTTGCATGAAGTGTTTCACTGGATTTTACATGGTTTGGTTTTACAACAAGTTTAATGTTTCTGGTTTCAATGCACTTACTTTCCAACTCAGCCTAACCTAATGGGAAGAGACCCACAGACACTAAAGTCTAAGAAATTAAAATATCTCAATAAACTACTATAAAACCCAAGGAAAGATAGCTAAGCATAACAAGATCTTTGTAAGCACATACTTACATCCCATGCCTTTAGTTCCATTTACTTACTTTGCATAGTTTTTCTATTTTGCTTACAGTTAGATTATAACGGTGAAGGAAAGAATTTTAATTTTACCAAAGATTATCTCACCTTGTCCACTCCTGCACTTAAAATGAAGTTTCCTTTCTTGTTCCATTTTAACGCAAATATAGGACCTTTATGTTGCCCTAAGGTGCTGGCAAGATTACCTGAAAATTTATATTGATATGAATACATTAAAAAATAAAAAACTATGCTGTGAGCCACAATATAGGAAAATATGTTGTAAATTAAAAAGTATTTTGCTTACCATCTTTAGTCCATATCCTTGCAAAGCCATCATAAGACCCAGTTGCTAGAAGTGTACCTTCACTCTGTCAGCAAAAAGGTTATTTATTTATTTATTTTTACTGCATAATTCAAAGCTAAAGAGCACAAAGCAAATTTGAGGAAGAATAGATCTGCATAAGATTTACGACACTTATTTCCCTGATTGCAACTTATTAAAAAGAAGTTCCTCAAGTACAACAGGAGAAGTTACAACACTGCTCAAAGCAAGGAAATATTTCCGGTGCTGCCACAGAGGACACCGCTGCTGCCACTTAAAATTTGACCACGAGGTGTTACAAGCACAGTTTTCCTGGGAGCATTTTGAGCGCTGCTGGCTGTACTCACGTTCCAGTCCAGCGATGTCACGTCCTTGTTGCTGGGTACATCCTGCCCCCCTTCCCGGATGCAGTGCCGCAGCACCAGCTGCGTGGAGCCGCTCGTGCTGTTCTCACTGAGGTTCCATATCCGTGCTGTCGAATCACCAGACCTGCAAAACAGCCAGTGGGGACAGAGATCCTGCCATTTAAACATGGGCAATTCCATTTATTTCAGGTGTGTGTTCATATATAGCATTATAATGACAGCCGGTATTATTATATAATATGCAACGTGCAATATACAATATATTAATAATATACAGTATTATAGTAATATATAGTATGTATAATAATAAATACATTATATACCATAGTTATGTATTTAGAGTTATATATAGTTATTTATATTACATATAGTATGTAACAGCAATATATAATATAGCAATATACTATATGTGCTGTACAATGTATGATATATGATACGAATTATAATACATATATAATAGTTGTATTATATATAATATAATCATTATATATTATATTTTAATATTTTTACAGTATAATTATATTTAATATCATAATATATATTAATTCCATATTCATTACATATTAATTGCAATTATTTTAAATAATAATAGTAATAATGATAATAATAATGATAATGATAATAATGATAATAATGATAATAATAATAATAATAAATGACATTTTTAAGCACTGTTCTCTAAAGAACCAACACCGTGGCATTTGATGTTTGGGGCAGGTGTTCCCTGAGCCTGCTGCCCTCCCCACGCAGCAGTGTGCCCCCAGCACAGACAATTCCATACACACGTGGACAGGGCACATACCCTGAGGCCAAAAGGTCACTAACGGGATTCCAGGCACAGATGAACACTTCGGATTCGTGGCCACGCAGCACCACTGCCTTGTTGGGAGGGATTTCCACATCTCCATCTACTTCCATCATGTCCGTGTGATTATCTGCATTATGGGAAACAACAGTAGAGAGAGGTGGATTTTAGTATTTTGGAACGTTGTGACTCCCGTACGGTTCAGATTCTGCTGGGATGAGTGGAAGAATTCACAATTTGTGTGATTCAAAAATTTGACAGAGCTGTCACACTCTTGTATTTTTCAGTTCCAATTAATGAAGCACTATAAACAGATGGGGAGTTTCAAAAATGTGAGAAAGCTCTTCGCCCCTGTAAACCTTCACATCCAAATGGATTTAATTTTGGAGCTCCAGAACTGGGGCCAAAAGTTAATTTTTTTGCTACGCTAAAAATCAAATGCTGTTACAAGTACCCAGTTTTCAGGCCCAATGCTGCATAGTACAATATGTTACTAGTCTAGTTTGTGCTTTAAAAATACATTTATAACACATTCATTTTCAAAAATCTCTCTTTTCACCAACTGCAGTCAAACAGGTTTTAAATCCACATCTCCGACACTCCATTTACAAAATGGCTTTAATTAATATAATCACATTTGGTGATAGAGCAAACTGATAACCAGGCTTCTCAAACTTCATCAGCAATTACTGTGGAATTATGGCAGTGTAACTTTCTGTGTGGAAGTGAGGTTGAATCCATATTGTTCTGGGGGTAATTCAACTGACAAAACAGTTTTCTTGGCATCTACCATCAATCATTTTCTATTATTAAAAATGAATTCATGATGAGGGCAAATGCAGAGTCTAAGAAATGCTGCTCAGTTCACCTGCTCCATATTTATTCACTGTGGTTAAAGAAATCACTTCACAGCTATTGCTTAATTTAGCATTAAGGGTTTCTGCCACTGTTTGTACATGTAAGAAAATAGAAAAGGCTTTTAAAACTTGCATATTTTTTCAGAAAGAGCACCATATAAAGCATTGCTTCAGTCAGAGGATCGATGCCAGTCTGAAGTGCTGAACAGCCAGCAGGGGTTGCTGGTAGATCACATTTAACAGGGCTGAGATCCGAGGTCTACCCTTCCTCCAGCCACGTCACAGTTATCAAGTAAATATCCTTTTGAGATTTTTAAAAGAAAACATCGAAGTAGACAGCTTTTTTTTTTTCAGCCAAAGATTATATTTCCAGCTTTTTATCATACATACTAATGAAAAAACTTAGTAAAATCAGGCTGTAAAACTTGTAAATGGCTAGATATTAATATTCTCTCAAAAATGTCATTTCTTCAGGAGTTTTTACAGAAAGAACTGTAACTCCCACACTTAAACGTGCAATTCAGACTTCCAGAAGAATATTTTCAAAATCACAGTTTAATTCCTGACCTAAACTTTTCCATACTAAGCCTCATTTGTAAGGTATGTTCCTTTGACCAGTGATGACAAACAGAACTCATTTATTTCACCAATCCCAACTAAAATGGAATTCATGAATAAAGCCAACCTGAGAGCAGTTGCATCGAGCAATTTTGAACAGCAAATCATGAAAACTGGTATTGATAAAGGAGACAAGGGACACAGGACTTGTCCCAGCAACCCTGACCTCAGCATGACCAAAAGGCCTGTCCTGCTGGGAGTGGGTACAGCTCTGGGATCCATGGGATTTACAGAACCTGTTGGAAGGAGTTTGTAAAGCTTCACAAGAAATACTCAGTTTTAACCAGCCATGGACTGGTGGACTCCTCTCCTCATTCCTTGCATAGGAATGTCTCCTGACTATTTTTTCTTTTTATGGAAGGGTCCTGTGAAAAACCTTCAGGTGATGGGAAAGAAGCAGTACTGGAAGTGAGACCGGTCAAGGGAATATTGTGAATTAATGAATTCAGAACTTTGCAACCCCAGATATCAGAACTGGGGACAGCCAAAGGTGAGACATGATCTGTTTAAGTGTCACCCACGATGAAGGAATTCTCTGCAAGCTGCAGCTACTACAAGCTACTCCAACCTCTACATTTTTACCTCACTGTCTACAAGCTCATACTATGATAAACAACTAGGAAATGCTACCCCACGGTCAAGGCCATTTCTGTCTCAACTTACTTGCTATAGTGTGTGCTCCGTTCTCCTCCCCATTTGCAGTATTTTCTCCATTTTTCGCTGATCCCTGTTGGTTGGTGGCGGCTGCAGCTGCAGCAGCTGCTGCCTGCTGTTGTGCAAGTTTGTCTCTGTAGGCCTGTTGTCTTGTCTGTACCACATCAGGCATCACTGCATCTATCAGTGAGAGAGACTCTATCGGCCTACCATCAAACAAGGTACCGTCCTAAATTACAGCACAGGGAGAAAAAAAAAAAAAAAAAAAGAAAGACAACACCAAGTACAAATTAACATTACAGGCAAAGATTGCAAGCAAAACTAAAGAAAAAGTTTTGATTTAATATAATAAAGCGGTTTACATATGGTGCTGGAAGTGATAGCTCATCATTGTTGTGGTCAGGATTGGAATTTTAGTCTAAAGTTAAGTGGCCACTGTAAATATGCAAAAAAAAAGCCACTGCAGGCCTCTGGGAGAGCCTGTGGAATCGAAAGTTATTTGCTTCGAGTTTGCTGAATTGTCTGCTAAAAAATTCTGTAAGCTATCTATGAATATGATTTCAAACATGAGTGGCTGCACCAAAATCTAATGGTTTGTTTGAAGACAGAGCTGCAAACATTGCAACTCGGGTCACTGACTTGTGAAGTTATAGTCTTATTAGACTAATACTTTCCATAAACATATTATCTGGAGAGTTGACTAGTTTTCTTCCTTTTTTTAAACAGTGCTGGCATGTTTTCAAACAACAAGGAAGAATTTTATCCTGAAATGGACAAGACCCAGTTAAAAATACCCTTATACATATGCTAGGACTTTGTAAGGATCTATTTTTAGGAGCTAGAAGGATTCCTTGCAATAAATATAGGGTCTTCTTCTTCTATTCCTAGCACTTGCTTTATTTTTCTGAGGCTTCCTAAGGGAAAGGATTTGCTTCACTGGGACTGTGAAAACCACACAAACAGCAGACATAAGGGAGACTGGAAAGTGAGCAGAATTAATGGGAAAAAAAAAGTTTCCTTCTGTAATCTAACTGACACATAGAAAGGCTTCTCACCTTCCAGGCACAAATGAGAATGGAAATTGAGGGCGAGTGGAATCGGGCAGGAAGATACATAGCTTTCTGTACTGCTGGAATAACCATTTAAACATCAAATTTAATAGATCCTGCTCAAGATGAATTAGCCAGCAGAGGCAAAAGGCAAACTGGAGTATACCTTCAGCCTTCCTGCCACAAATTGAAACCCTCTCTCTCCTTGGAAACCTTGCCTTTGGGCTCACATTACTTCACTGTAATGACACAAGAGCCCAAACAAGAGCTGCACAGTGCTCTCCCACCTCCCTAGTGCCAGTCTAGGAAACCAAAAAATGAGGAGATTACTGGTCTCAATTATTATTTATCGCACTTGTCTGGATGTACTACAACATTATAGTAGGGTAAAAACTCTACAGACAACGGACCTTTAAGCAATGAGCCAGAACACCATGCCTGGTGTTGTGTGGCTGCACTGGGCAGAACCCCCACCCAGTTATGTCACTCCATTCTGGTTCCACCACTGGAGTCATGGTGAACACCAGCAGTAAGGAATCTGAAGTAAAAGTAAATAAATAGGATACAAGAAAGTTAAGAAAAAATACTAACATTCAAACTTACTGCAAAGCAAGGACACAATGCTCCTGCAGGCAAAGCCTCCTTACCTCATTAATACTGACTTCTGCCTCTACATACTGCAGACCTTTCTGGATGATGGAAATCAAAGCAGCTGGTGGCACCAGAGCACCATTTATATTAGACTGGCTGATATGGCTCTCTATACCAAAGGTAAATGCTGAATGGGAAAACCCTAAAGACAAGGCAAAGACATCAGAATTGATTTATGGATAGACAACACTACTTGCTGTACCATGGTAGGACCTTCTGTTTAAAACCTGAGCAAATTATACAAAGTATAACGCTACAGCATGCTTCTGAACTGCCAAAAAACTTGTCAAAACACCTCAATTCCCTCATAGTTCAAGTGAACAACAAGAGAAAAGCAAAGCTCATATATAAATACAACAATTATTAATTACAGTATCAACAGCAAAACATTTGTGCACAAGTCAATATAAATACACAATTCATTACAGCATTAAAACGTTTATATATTCACAAACTACATGTATGTATCATACGTAGCATTTAATAAAAAAAATAAATATCTGAGACACAAGTCTCACTTCCTATTTTTACTCACTGATTTGATACCCGTGAAAGTGAAATGGATCTGTATGTGAACAGAATTCAGCTCATGGTACAGTGCTGCCATAATTGTGTATGCTCTGGCATTTAGAGCTACATCAGCACTGTGCACTGATTAAGAAGTGGCAAACATACTGTGGTGCAGCAATGGCAGCTGCTTGCTATGTATTTGATCACCCCGAAAAAGTGAATTTAAGCTAGAGAAAAATAGTTGTTTCAGCAAATTAACTTTACTGTCATGGCATTTTTTCTTAAAACACTTTATTTTTTTTTCTTTGTCCCTGTCAGGTAAGCAAGAAGCTGCCTGCAAACTTTCAAATGAAGATGAAGCGATTTTGTAAGTTTGGCTTCTATGACAAAAGCAATCTGCAACTGGAATAAGAACTTGTAGTAGTTTTCAGTAAATTCAGGTGGAAAAATGAGGGTTTGCTTTCTTTTGACAAGCAGAAACTGAAAAAGTCTCCCATCCACCATTACTTCTGGTGCTTCTCTGCCTCAATTTGGGAAGTCCATGAGCAGTGGACATATGTTGCATCAGTCAAATGAATTTTCAACAAGCCTGAAGCCACCCATCAGCAATCACTAAACAAAACTAAGAACCAGTAAATGCTGAAAGCAAGGTAAAATATGCAATATATGCTTATATTTTCTTGTATATCTATAAGTATACACATTAAAGCTGATCTCTCACACTTATCTTAAGGCAGAAGTTTATTTTTGCTTTAATATGCAGACTTCTTCTATGTATTGCTGAGATCATACTGCCTCCTGCCAGCTGACAATCATCACTTGTTCATTTACTGGGGCATGCCCTGACTTCCAGTCAAATCTTCCCATTCTAAATGTAGGCTGTGTTAAGCAATCAATATCACAGTTGTGAGTAAAAGATGATGTTGTCTCTTACAGAGCTTCAGGAATAACCACCACCACAAAACTCCCTGCAGCCATATGGCTGCATCTAGAAACCCAAACATGCAACACAAACTCAAACTGCTGATCCGACTGGGTTGGGGAAGCTTTACAAATAAGGCAGCACTGCTGCATTCTTGCTTGTGTTGTGCAGACACAGTCAGTGTGGAGGGATATGACAGGAAAAAGCTTTCTTTGCAAGTCTGACAATATTCAAGTGTGTTTTGCTCTTTCTCCTAAGAAGTAGGAGATTCTGGCTACCCTGATGCCAAAGGACAAGGGTTCTCAAGAAAATGTCCTGCAGGGACAGAGGCTTTTGGGAACCCCAAGAGTTATTCCTGTAAAAAAACTGTTCACCTCTATTTAGAGTCAAGAGATACAAGTCATAGTCACAGTTGCCATGTCTCCCTTTAAAATACAGCCACATCTGCCCTCCCACAGTCACGTTCAGGCAAGGAATTTGGCTACACAAGGCTGGTGCACAGGAGCATCATCACTCCAAGACAACAGGAAAAAACAGCATTTTGCTGATCATCCTATTTTCTTCTTCAAGCAGCCCTGAAGAAAATGGTGCAAAGTGCCATCATCACCCTGCAGAGAAGTGTTCTCCAGGAAAATGCATTTTAGCAATCGAGTGAGTCCTTGGCTGGTTGACTGCCATCTGAAGACTCCAAATGACTAAATCTGATTAAGTTACAGAAGGTAACTTGGCAGGAATTCATTCTCTTGTTGAGAAGAAACACCAAGAAACAGTTCAGACAGAAGCACATGCCTACTGGCAAAATAATTAAATGAGCCTGTGTTTGCTAAAGCCAGTTGCAGATGAAGATCAAATAAATTATGCATTGTTTAATAACCAGCATTGTAAAAACTCACCTGATTCTTGCAAGTATCTATATACCAGGAAGTTAACCTCATCACTGCTTATACTCATCTTTATTCCCAGTTAAACCATGAGGTCACAGCAGAGGACACAACCCTGCAAATAAAAAAAAAAAGTAGGTCAATCAAATATTTTTAGTACCTAATAGGTATTTCCCAACAAATGCTATATTTATAAAGTAAGTAGCTCCCTGGCAGCATAGACAATGGCTTTATTTTATAATGCAAATAAGTCTACTGGAGTCATTAAAAAGTCATTTGTCTCACCACAAAATAAAGGTCAGTAAATTAAATATTGAAGGGCCAGATTCTCATACGATGCAAGGTGGTAAGGACTGGAGAACTCTGCTGTTTAATACCAGTTCTAAAAAGGCCTCATTTAACAGGATTTAAAAAATAATCAAGTAAGTTTCACCCAATCTACATTACTGCTCTGAAACACATTTTTTATAACATGGGTCTCTCTCTGCCTGGTTAATAAAGACCAAGAACTTGGTTTCACATTGGCATCCAGGCAAGTTCTCACTTTTATGTTCTAATCTACTCCAATTTTCAGTTACTCCTGCTCTAGTGAAAAGGTACAGTATGAGCTACAACATGGTGTCTGCTCAAACAAGCCCAGCTACTCCCACTAAAGATTAGAAAACATCTCAGCCATACATTTTGGCTTTGCAAAAAGAATTCTTGGCATTAGAGAGCAACCTGAGACAATTTTCAGTAACATTTCTCTAGGCTTTCAATCAGTGCTTCAAAAATATCGATGGGATATATGTATATACACAAATATATATATATATACATATATATATATTTATTTACACACACAATTTTCCTTGATTTTAGTAATAGCAAATATTTAGCAAGACAAATAATGTATTAGGCTATATATACTTTTGATTACAAACTTTGAAAATATGAGGCAACAACAGTGTTTAAAACATGAAGAGACAATACAGTATTTTTTCTAACTCAAAGTCTCATTTCTGAGAACACTCTCATGACGTCTGAATGTTTGAAAACTCTGACCTTTTTAAGTAAGCAAGTGGAAACATCAGCTTCCAGAACATGTTATGAAATATTGTCCACCTCCTCTTCCTATTATCTGTCCAGCACTTTTCATCAGCAAACCTTCCCAGGTTTTTTACCCATCTGACAACCACCATTATTTCTTCTGTGGAACTGGAGTCTGAGAAGGCAAGTGACTTTCCTACTGTTTATTTGACAAAGCTTGATCTGGGATCTGATGCAAAAAGGTAGCAGAGAATGGGTTTTCCTGCATTGTTCAAAATAAAAACTTCTTGCTACATGGCTGTGTGGTCAGGCCATTCACCACTGCTGCTCCAATTGGGAAAGGGGTGAATACAATAGAAAGTAACAACTACAAGGTTATGACTGACATTATAAAGGCTGACACATGTATTCTCCCTGGGCATCTCTTCCTAGCAAGAACTCCCAGGGAAACAGGAGAAAATGACCACACTGTTTTCTTATCATTTAACTTTGAGTTTTACCAGTCCACTGCAGCTCAACTTGGGAGCAGCCCTCCAGGATGTGACCTTCCCACAAGTCCCATCGAGCTCTAAAGACAAGGCCCAATTAAACACCTCAAGAAGAAGAGAGGCTGAAGGATGAACTCGGATATCAAAAGGAGTTTATCTGCCTGAAACCTCACATGGACATCCGCAAACCTGCCCCAGGCATGTGGTCACCCAGCTCACAGCCATGCTGTGCTGACAAAGGGGGAGATGGCTTTAGTTTCTTAAGGAAAAAAAATTAAAATGCAGCTCTACTTAAATCATTCTCATGTCTAAAGGAAAAAGCTGCCCCAGGACAATGACTTCTAATAAGTGCAAGACGGCTGGTAAAGGAAGGCATATTGATACCAACCCTACCCCACCCCTCCAGAGCCCCCAGCCATGCCTGGGGTACAAGACATCCCTGCCAAACTCCAATCTACAGTTTGAGGACTTGTTTACTGAGCAGAATGTAAAATGAATGGCATTTTTAGCCATGTCATGCATTAGCAACCAATTCCACCATGTGCAGGACCAAATGCTAATTTTATTCAGCTAGGTTTTGTTGCCATACATGGAGAAAATTATCTTTCTTTAAGACTGTTTTTTACAGAGAAATGCTGTAGGAAAAGGAACAATATTTTCCTTCAGAGGAATAGGTAATTAACTTTAAAGAGACTCATAAAGAAGGGGTTTTTTTTTACATTACGTACACACACACAAATGGCAGTATTTATTTCATGGGTCTGTCACCGATTTTTAAAAATCTTGCTGCATCACCAAAAACGGTAGATCAAACCGCAGAAATCTGATGAAAGTGCTATTTGTCACACAGAGAAGTCCTGAATTATTAATATAAAGAGGGCTCCCCCCTCAAAGCAGAACTGTGGAGGTGCCACATCAATTCACCTGTTATGTAGCTGGATCGCTGAAGGAAAAAAAAAACCACAAAACCCTAATGTTTTGCTTGTCTGTCAAAAGTGTTCTTCACCCTGCCCGAATCAAAGGAGCCTCATTTTTCCCGGGGTGGTTGCGAGTGTTTTCCACAAGGAGCTTGGCAAGGGGGAGCTGCCACCCGCGGTCCTGCCCGGCTATCGGGAGGTGGCACTGCAGCACTGGCTGTGGCACCCCGGCCGCGAGAAAAACACAGAAATGCTTCCAATAAGCACGGAGCTTGCCTGAGGAAGGGCTTGAAAAGGTGCAAAAGGTTCCGGTGTTTTACCAAAATACTGCTTTATGCGTGTTTTCAACGCTCATTTACATTTTCTGGAGGGTCTTTTCTGTGTTTCCCACATCCCAGCAGTGCCTGGGGACAAGCGTCCCCACAGAGCCAAGGGACTCAAGAAATGTGAGAAGAACGAGCAACACCAAACCATCTTCCTTCCAACCCAAAGAAAATGCCACGCTGAAGAGAAAATACATCAGAAAAGGATACGATAATTATTTCCCTTTGTCACATTCTGAATTAACACCAGGCTTACGCTGCCAGCCCTCAAACTGTTTGTGACAATGGACCCATGCATGTACACACATACCCCACATCCTAAAAAAATCAATTCATCGATGCTGGCTAATTTCCCCCAAATTCACTATTCCCACAAGCAATCAACTACTTATTTTGGGCACTTTAATAGATATTAATATTGCTCTTTATTTCAGATGCAGAAATTAAACTACCAAAGAGACATATAAAAATGAGACAAAAATAAGTAGACATTAACATGTAAATCCTAGCAGTCTTAGATTTGCAGCCAAATTTGCATAGGGCCCATTAAAAATATCTTAAAATATTTGCAGCTTTATGTCCCAAACCCATTCTGAAAATGTGATCACATCCTTAAGGCCCTTTTTTTTTTTTCTTGCCCTTAGAAACATTCCAGGTCTTCCTCAAAACATTCTGTGGAATTACATGGCAAAGTACAATGCACCCACACTGCTGTTTCAGATCCAATTATGCTTTTAAAGGAAATCTCTCCCACTTGCCTCTACTTTTGTTTTGCACCCAGGAGCAGGCACAGCACATGTGAAGTGGATTC
Source organism: Monarcha castaneiventris obscurior (assembly GCA_026261815.1). Lineage (NCBI taxonomy): Eukaryota > Metazoa > Chordata > Aves > Passeriformes > Monarchidae > Monarcha > Monarcha castaneiventris. The sequence goes on from JAMPIT010000437.1 coordinate 6,329,281, forward strand.
CTTACTGGTAAAACCAGGATTAAATACATAAATAAAATACCCCATGACAGGTAAAAAAAAAAAAAGGATGCGCATGAGAGCTTACAAATGATGCCCAAATTTCTCATGAGAGTCCCTGAGACCACACCAGGACTGATATTCCCTGCTCAACAAAAAGTCCATTTCAGCAGGCCTCTTCCCAGGTTTTATTTGCCTTCCCAGAGGATGGGCCTGTGGTTTGTAACACCACAGTTCAGTTAGAGTCAGCACAACATCCAGATACCCCAGGTAACTTTTAATGCTGCTACAGAAAGTCCCTGAAGTCCCAAAATTTATCAGGCATAACACACATCAGCCATAAAAATCAACTGTCTATAGAGATGCTGGCCTTGAGATTTACTCAAGAACAGCTCAGGAACACACAAGACACACGCCTGAGCTTTTGACAAACTGACCCGCTCATTCCATGCCAGGAATCACACAAAAGTTCATTAGGAAGCTACTTTTTTGAAAGGAAATGAGGTTTCTTATCCCGGAGACAACACCAGCTGTGGCTTTGCTCCCAGCCTGGCAGAACTGTGTCCATGTTTCTGTGCCTGCCCCAAGGCAGGTCTCACCCCAGCACCTCTATCCCTTGAGGACCATTCACACACTTCATACCTGGGGTAAAATTCACAAGTAAAATCCCTTAAAAAGGAGATCCAATTGCACTCTCACCAACACCAGATCTGCAGGCTAATCCGTGCCCAACGGTGTAAACCTGCTTGTGCTTCTGACAAATCATTATTGCACTCCACATGTTTGTGCTAGCTTTGTACTCCTTGCCCAGGTTCATGCCAAATGCTGGAGAACAGATGCCACCCGATACGGCTCCTGGCCTAATAGGTTTTTTGGTTGTTTAGTGGGGTTTTTTTCAGACAAACCTGAACTGGCAGAGAAAGTTTATACATCAGATTATTACTGGGTATCTCTTAATCACCATTTGATAATGTATACTGGAGTTACACTACAATTAGAGCTATTGTATCACCAAATAACAGCCTAAGAAAGTGATATTTCTGCAGTTGTAGGTGGGCTCTAACACATTCTCATTAGGTAGAATAACAGGAAAACCTGGCAGGCTGCTGTGAATAGTAATTCCCCAAAAACATACCAATCATTAGTTTGATACCAAATACGATATGTTAAAAGGAGCAGCTAATGCTCTGGGCAGCTCTGAAGAATGCTTAATGTTCAGACATAAACAGACTGCTACAGTTATCCATGGAAAACAGAAGTCTGGCTACAGAAACAATAAATCCCCTACAACAGAAATATTGCCATTAGAGCTTTTATTTTTTCCTCTTTTGCAAGAAACCCAGACAAATATTTTGCTAGCATATGTGCACATAGACGCCAATACCATTTTATTAATTGTTGCTTAAGAATCTTTCTTGTTTTTAATGGCCATGATCATTAAAATAAAAAGAGCAAAGGGTGCTGTTTCAATCCAACCACTCAGACCAGGCAAACTCCTGGATGTGTGAGGTTTCAGCAGGACTTCATTCAGCTACTAAAACCACCATGGGAGTAGCTTGCAGAACTGGATATTTAAACCACAAAACACTGTTCCTGGTGGCTGCTGTTCTACTAAAGCTTTCTTCAAAGGCCCTTCCCCCAGACATGGTCGACCCCCAATGGCTGATGAAATTACTAAGTTTACATCCAAAGAAGGGCTCTGCACAGCCCTTTAGAAATGCCTTCTATAAAGGAAAACTCATAAAATAAACCAGTGGTTCCTTTATATCAAGCATGCAGTGTATGACTCGTGTTGCACATCCTCCTGCATAAGAATTTATTAGACACCAATTTCAGTAAAAATGAACATTTTCTCACACTCTAAAAAGAAAAAAAAGTTGACTTTTCTTCAAGTGTACCAACTACTTGCTCTAAATACTCCTGTTTCCCCTTTCACATCTTCACTTGAGAGATGGGGGCCAATATCATATTGGGCACAATACAACTGAACACTTAGTATAAGTTTTCCTGCCACCTGATGATCTGCAGTTAGGAATTCTTTCTAACATTCTGAATTAAAATAAAAATATTTTTTCAAGTTAAAGGCCTATGTTTTATCTGTAATATCTCAAAATAAAGTGTTCTCATTTTCTGCATTTTTACCTGTGCCTCTAAACTGCTATTATTTAAATGCCCTCTTGCTTAAGATTTAGTATGTCAGATGTGCACTTGCATTAAAAATTATCTGTAATTCTATCTTACGAACCTTCTTACTGATTTCTCATATGATCAGGCTTTGCTAGTTTTCCTTCTAGTAATTTAAACCAAGAGATGCTTCTCATGTTCCTTGTTTAACTCCACTGCTTTGCTTTTAACCTCAGGAATACAGCTTAATTTCTGAACACTAAAAAAAAAATAACTTTCCCTCCCCTCATCTGAATTGCCTTCCTTAGCTCAGGCGATAAATATTTGTATTCTGTACTTCAGCTTTAGTGACCTAATTTATGGCAACAGTCTCTGCCTTTCCATGCCAATTTGAGAGTATGAAGAATACAAGATGACAAAGCCAGTCTGAAATCTTCTGAAGAAAAAGAATTACAACCTTGAAAGGGAAGAGAAGGAAAAAAATAAAAACCAAACAAAACCCACTACAAAACACAAAACCACCCAAAACCTTGGCTAAAAGTAAGTTACTGTCTACTTATCTGAAAAATGCAGCCCAGTCCTGAGTACTGTTACAAAATATGCTGCAGATGAAGCCCATTTGTTGATTTTGCCTAGAGCAAAGTAGTATTTAATTACTGAACTACGAATCTCCTCCCCAAAGTCATATGCTGTGTGACCCAGGAGGCTGGAATTCCGGATGCTACAGCACAGACGCAAGTGACAGTACATCCAGTATTGTATTTCCAGGGCTATGGCTCCAAAGCTGCACACTTCTGTGCTTTCTAGAGTTGAAAATACATCTTCCTGGACAGCTATAGGGCATCTTGCAGTGATTCTTGGGAGCCACATTTTGTAAATCCCTAGGCTGACTAAAGATACAGGGATATTTCTGGTATTGACACTTTATTCAACACTTTAGGTTCTTAAACCTTTTTTTCTTTTCATTATTACAATGCAATACCAGAAGAAATGATGCTTGGGGGAGATTTTTCTCCTTATTTCCTGTATCAGAATAGCAAAGAGGTATTGTTTATTAGTATTTTAAAGACTTTGCAACTCTCTGGGTAACAATGAAAATAGACAGATGGACTAAACGATCTCCAGAGGTCCCTTCCAATGCCAATCATTCTGTGATTCTGACATCTCTTTAAAGGCACAACTCTCCTGCATGACAATTACAACCTTGTTGAAATGGAGCTAGTCCTGATAGTCCATTTCCAAAGGAACATGCAAATATGTTCCTTTAAAACTTAAAAGCCAAACTCAGCTGGCTCAGAACATGCAGTAAAACCTCAGCAGTAAGTCCTGCCTCATTTTTGATTACTTCATGAAAGCCATCCCTCTCTGACTCCCCACAAGATCCCAAGCCCAAACACCTTGTTTAGTGAAGGATTTTTAATCACAGAGCTCAAGCTCCCTGACAAATTGGGATTAAATGAAAACTTAGTAGTAGACATAGGAGTTCAAAAGTTAAACCACCATCATCTTTCAATACTTAAATAATTATCAGAACACATCAGGAAGTACAGATAAACATTATAAAATTCTCCTTGATCAACTGTCTAATCTGGACCAAAGGCATTTTAGACAGGAAGAATCTGTGGCTTGATGGGATGACCTTCAGGGTTAGACTGCCCTACCCACACAGAAGCTGGACAGATGCTTGTGGCAGAAAAACTGGAAATGTGGCATTTGTAAAGCTGATTAGAAAGTGATGGGTCCTGACTGATGACCAGAACTGGCAGAGTCACCTGAGGGAGCACTAGGGTAGGTTTGGCCAGTGTGGATTACTTCAAGATGACCTGCAAGGTCCAAATTCCAGGCCCTGTGTGCTAAATATATCTCTGCAATGGAGAGGGAAGCACCAGACAAATGCTTGGCATTCCTCCAGGGAGAGACATCTGCCCATCTGCCCCTCAAAAGGGAAAATTGTCTTATTGGAGGGGCCATCTCAGGAACAGTGGGAACATCAAACAAGCTCTGCAGCTTCCATTCTTAGGCCATTAGAAGGATGTCCCTTTAGTGAGAGTTCCAGTCCTGCAGGAATACCCAATTCCAATAAATAAACACTTCTGCAATCAAACTTTCAGACCCTGTCTCAAGAAGGCTTTGTAAAATTGTTCAATGGCTTTACTAAGTGCTAAAATAGCAGTCTGCTAATGCTGCCTGGATCTAGACACAGAACGGCAGCTGGAATCAAGTCCAAGAAAGGTGAAAAATGGAAAAAGCCTTTTCTGCAACATTGTTTAAAATCCTGTGTACGCCTTTTTGGCATGCATCTGGTTTTAAGTATGCAACTGTATGGCTGCTGATCTCCTGTGCTGCATTAAAAAGCCTTTGCAAGAAATTAATTATGGATGAATGTGGGAGCACACCCATTAAACCTCGCTTGGATCAAACTGTGTAAAAAATGCTGAGAAAATAACAGATTGAGAAGAGCCCTTGAGTCAGTCAAAATGAGCCCTATCAAGGGCTTCTGCTGAGACTAAGGTGGGGAGGGGCAAGGTCCACAAATGCTTTTCTGTTTGTGAGCACCTCCACTGAAAATAAACACAGCTCCCGTGGTTCAATCTTTTTGATCAAGAATCTGTAGAAATTAACAGTTAAACAGGGTTAAAAATCTCCATACCATGCTAAGTTTGTGCTCTCACCTGATTTATTCTCATTTTCACTGCTAAAAAACCCACTGAATAACATGGCCTGTAAGTCTGATCAGGAACATTCCATTTTTTTCCAATATGTTGTTCCTGATGTTCCCACAATAGATCATTCAGGGCTCTGAGGGACTGTGTCAATTGAATTGAATGATGTGGTCGCCTGCTGGTACATAAATGCAAAAGCAAAGCTGAGGGGGTTTATTTTCAAAACAGGAGACATTGATCCTGTGACAATGTTCCATTACCCTGACTTTATTTCTATTAGAGACAGTGATTACATCTACATCAATTGCTTGAGCTGATGGATACTGGTGCACTAACAGTGACACAGTTTTTCACTACGCTGCTGCTGGATGCTGATGGCTTACAAAACAAGATTCATTCTCCAACTAATGCTACTTATTTCTCCATGGAAAACCACTGAAGTTTGGGTGGACTTTTGTAATTAGTCAGTTCTCAGCTGTCTGTGGTTTGGTTTTTTTTTGGGGGGGGGTGGTTGTGTGTTCTGTAAATCTTATTGTGGAATAGTGATTAGTGACTGTGTAGCCTGGCATGGATTCTATTTGTTATGATTAAAATATTTACATTGCTACCTGCTGGCAATAAAACAGCAGATGTAGTTCTCAGAAGCAGCTGTGGAAAGGTATTTCTGCACTCCTACAACAGCAGCCCTATCTTGGGGATGTTTTCATACGGCTGCATGGGCTCCTCTTCCCTTTTCATGCTCTGTCACTCTTTTGCAGCTTCTGTCCACTGCCCTTGCTATCTTTCCCAAGCTGGTGATCCATCTTCCAGCTTTCATCTCTTGATCTGACATCCGATCTCGAGCCTGTGGTCACGCATTTGCCCTGGTTTTCACCTCCTCACCGTGCACTGCCTACACTGCCTGCACTCCTGAGTCCATCTCTCCATCTGCTCTCCAGAGCATTGCCTTTATCTGTACCTCCTTCAGTCACTTCTTTTTCTATGTCCTTCTTTCACTGCTTTTCCATTACAACACAAGTTGCTAACATTTTGCACAAATAAATTCTGCTGGTTGAAAAAAAAAAAAAATTCAATTCATCGTCAACAACAGTGTTTTCTAGTTCCAAGTAAGCCCTGTTCCTTTTCTTTGTCCTTGTTTGTTTAGCCTTCTGCCCTGAGTCATGTCCTGAACTGCCTGCAGGAGAAAGGCCTTTGTCTGACTCACTTCAGGGTATTTACCAGAATGGGTTCCCTCACTCTTGATAAGGAAGGTTTTTTAATGTTGCCATAACAACAAGAACCCGAGGTGATTCGGAGTGGCACCTGCACAGAGGAACCAAGCACAGCACTGCTCTGAGTTCCCAGCACCTGAACAGATGCAGAAATTGGGACAAGAGCAGGACTGCCAGAGCCAACCAGCACCTCCTCTCTGCCCCAGGCTGGTGCCCACAGCTCAGCACAAAGTGTTAGCTGGGCACCTCCTTGCTCAAGGCCATTTCATACTGCACATCTACAATTTCTGTACAACCAACAGCAAAATAAAAAGGCTCCAAGCTGGGCTCTGGGGTGTGACTGGGGACTTGCAAGGCTGAGCCTGCAGGGATCCAAGCAGCCCTCGCCTGGCAGTTTTGAGAGCAGTGAATTCTACTGGAGTCCACGTCTGCAAACATTCATTGGTGGCCACCCCGGCCTCATGGCGTTGGAATAGGCTTTTTTGCAAAACACTATATTTTTGGGTTTTATTAAGGTTGGTATCATTACTTGGGTAACTACACTAAATTTCTGCACGTTTTTGGGGACTGGCTCCTCTCTCCTAGTGAACAAGCAAATTAAAACCAAACAGGCATCGGTCTGAGCACAGACATCTCCATGAACGTGACCTTTTCCAACAAAGGAGCTGCTCCCTCATTTACCCTGCCCCCTCATGTTTGAGCCTCACCTCAGCTTTTTCAGCACCTACAAAGTCATTTTCAAGTGCAGGTATTATTTTCAGCAGAAGAAGTTAACAGAACTACTCCATAAATAATACTGACCACATAAATGGAGCAGGAGAAGCATTTCCTGGAGTGGAAGGATGCTCTCTGTGTGTGCGAGCATCTTTCCTGACTCCTACATTATTTTAGAAAAGATCAGGGATTATCAGGCACAGCACAGCTTTGGCAGTGTTGGGGATATAAACATATGAAAAGGAGAGAGACAGTAATGAGGTGCTCAGCGCTCAAAACAGGTCTTGAAGAGGCTTTGATCCATTCTAAACGCAAATAAACCCAGCTTATTTCCCCATTGTTAAACCTAGTCTTTTATGCCTTTCCCACGAGAAAAGAAGTTTTGGAATTATGTTACTCTGGCAGCATCTAGTTTGGGAATAACAAATAATTTTTCTGAAATTCCTTTGTGAGTGCATAAAATTTTTTTCCTGAGGCAGATGTCTTGTTGAACAGTAACAGCTCTGAGTCCCGTGTTTCTGAAAAATTAAGGATGAAACACAAAACCCCTGTGAGGGAATACCATAATGGTGTGAGAAAAACGGAAAAAAATCCAACCTAACAACCCCACAGGACACAGAGAAGATCCTTTAGTTACAACTCATTGAAATTTCAAGTCAAGAAAATACAAACTGTTAACAAGGAAAGAATTTCCAGTTTTAGTGGCCATTAATCACAGAATCAGCTCATGAGCAACTACATCAGGACCTGCTACTTTCTGAAGAGGAGACCAGATTTCTTTATGCATTTTTAATTTGGGATGAAGAAAAAGGCGGGAGTGCCCTTTGGACAGGGAAAACAATGAGTTAATTATACTAACAATGCAGGGGTTTGTTGTGGATTTTTTAAACAAAAAAACTTAGAATACGTCTGACTTCTTAGAACAAGGTCAGTATTCCTCATGAGTTGTGGATTGATGGCGAACAGGTAGATTGGTACTTGTGAACATCAATAGCAGAAATATACTGCACTTAGAACAAGCTTTTCTCCATTTACCCAGATATTAAACATGCTGAGAATCTAATGCAGTTGGCCAGCAGAATTTGGTATTGAAAATATAGGCTAACATTCATCATATTTAGTATTCAAACTTCTCCACAGCCATGAAACATATCCTAAAGCCTGGAATAAATTAAATGTAAACTGACAAGTTCTTCTAGCCCCAATATGTTCACCTCAAGAGATTTAAAGACGTGTAACTCACGACTGACTGCAGCATTATGCATGAATGGAGTTCTAAAGAAAGCTTAAGAAAGTTTACCCTCAGATTAAAAACTCAACTCTTTGCTTTGCCCAAGCAGTTTCACATCCACCTCTGTTCACTAAAGCAGCCTGAAACGAGCCTGTGGGAATCTGCAGGTAAATAACCATTATGAGTGGAGGATCTTTAAAAAAGAGGAAAAAAAACCCCACTTTTTGCAAAACCAAAAGTCATAGATAACGTGTTTCTGCAATTGGTCACATGAATGCAAAACCAGAATACATGTGAATCTCCATGAGCTATTTCTACTCCCACACTCCTGCACTATCCCTGCCCTACTGGTTGCTAATCTGCAAAAAAAGCCTCTTTTCCTCATACCACTCCACCAATGCCACCTACAACACCATCTTATTCTTAAATAAAACCAAATGCAACACCTGTACAAAAAAGTGAAAACCACAGCTCTGAGTGAGCTTTAAGAAGCCATCTTAGAACTACAGCCCATTTTTGTTCAGGAATAATGAAACTGCAGTGTCTGAAGACAAATTACAGAAATCAGTTACCAGTGTAAACAATATCAGGAGCAAAAAGGCATTATGAAACCATCTTCACCTAGTTGTTGTTTTTTCCTTTTTTTAATTAAAGACCAATTAGCAGGGGAAAAAGTTACTAAATCAGATATTCCTCATTAAAAAAAAAAAGTACTAATTAAAAAGAATTTAACACCCACAAATTTATTTCAGATAAAGGGCCGATGAAGCAGATCAGAAACCAACTGTATTTACTTTGGCACCTCAAGATTTAATTTCAGGTGAACTTTGAAATTAGGCAGCTACATTTTCCAGAAGCACCTAGAACACTTGGATGCCATATTGAAATTATTTCTAACAAAGAGCAGGATGTGAAGTTCTTGACTTTTGTGGCTACTTCCTACCAAGACCCATCTCTCAAAAGCCATGAAAGAAATTAAGAAACAAACACTGTCTGACAAACATTATTTCTGGTATTCAAAGAGGCAAAGCTCTTCTGATTTGTTAAGTCAAATATTACAGAAGGGGTTTAATAGCCATGATCCCAGCCCTGCTACAGACACTGGGCATGGGCACTCAGGAACACGAGCGACTGCAGCTGCAGACAGCACTGATTCATTGTCCTAGGCAGTGACACTGCATCATCACAGTACTCATCCCATTTTCCATTTGCAACTGAAAATAACAGCAATGTGAGAGCAATGTAAAAATTCCCATTTCTCCTTTCACTGCTCTGTATGCCAATCTGCAATACTGGTGTGATCTATCACGAAGTAATAAGGAATAAAGCAACATCTCAGAGCTGCCAAGGCAGCCGGGAGGAAAGAGTGTGCTCCTGAGACAGCTCTGGAAAAGGGGGCCCAGAGGCAGGGTAGGGGCTGTTGGGGTTGGTCACTAGGGCAGAGTGCTGCTTTACTTTTACAAAATGAAAGATTGGGCATTCCTGGGCCACCGTTCTGTCCTGATGGTCCCTCAGGGCTGTCACTGCCTCCTGCACAGGGCCCGGGAGGCAGCGGGGTGACAACCACAGAATGAGAAGGGCAGCGCAGTGACTCCCTCGGGGCAGCCCCTCTGTGGGACTGGACACCCAACTGCACAAGGCGAGAGCCTGGCGGGCACACAGGCAGCTCTGACAAAACCACCTCACCCCCAGGAACTCTGCAACAACGGCCGGATTGTTTTCCAAGCCTGCAAGTATCTCTTCCCTTGATTTATACAATTTTCAGTTTCTGCTACAGTCACCACCCTCAATGCAGACATTCCCTCTCTGCATCTCTCCGTCCTACTCTGTACCATACCTCAAATCTGACTGTGGAGGATTACATGAGCAAAACCTATACTGTCTAGGCATTAGTGCTGTGTGTTTTGGCAGAGACATCTCCATCTATATTAGCTATACCCAAAGTTCAATAAGAAGTCGTATTGATTTTTCCCTTCAAGCATATATATATTTGATGAAAAACTCACTCATGCCTCCAAAAGTTGTCTAGACATTAGTTGATTCCCCTTCTGCCTTCAGCATCTGCTTTTTTTTTTCCTCAAAATGAAGCTGTACCAAGGGTCTTTTGGCAGAATATTAAGAATAGCATGTATGCTGATATGATATGCCTATAATACATGGAAAATGCACACAACACTGTCAGTGTCATCAGCTTCCTTGACCATATTTTCCATACCCTGCAATATACCCTATTTTTTTTCCACTGGGAACAGTTCCAATATCTGAATCATCAAGAGCAGCCTTTTCTTTTACAGAATGCCCTGAAAAATAAAAACAAGCTTCTTTCCTTGCCTGTAGAAATTGGAATATTTTGCCTAACTGAAATTATCCCACACTAAGGACAACTTTGAATAAATGCCAAGTTCCAATACTTCATCAGTGCTTAAGTCTAGAGGCATATTTATACTACTGTAAAGGAAAAATTCCCAGAGATTGGATGATTGTGCCTGCCATAACACAGCCCCAGACGGCTCCTACACATTGCAAAGTCACCTGCATCTCTAGAAGTAATTTCATTGTTGATCTTAGAAGATTAAAGCAGCATACCAAATGGTCCTCTTGCTAATTTGGCACTCTACACAAGGTCTAACTGGCAAAAGGAGCCTGAACACACCTGTAGAAGAATATGCAATGACATTCAAAAATATATTAAAATGTAGTTTAAAAGAACACTATTTTGCTTTTCTGTGTAGCACATGGGATATAAAAAAGCTATACTAAAGCAGCCTGTGGTATATAAAGTTTTTGTTTTGTGAAGGAATCATCCTTCCAAGCTGTATGCAAAAACTTGCCTGAGTGCCTATACCCACACGTAAAAACCTTAAAATTTAAAGCTGTTGGCTTTGTACAGCAGAAGCAGGAGAGTCTGCTGAAGAAACTCTTATCAAATGGGCTGAAAGTCACAAGGGATCCAATTAAGATAAAAAGTTCAAACCCAGGACATTTCCTCCTCTTTCTGACTGCTCAGGCCAACATCAGACATCTGTTCTCACTAATTTTTTAATTAATCCCCTTTGAAGCAAACTATTCAAAACCTGACAATACCTCATCTGTCCGATAAGGACCCCCTCTATCAGAAGGTGCTATTTTGAATTAAACTGCTCCTCCACTGATGCAGTTGGAAACACAATCATAGCTTTGTGTAGAGAAAACAGTTTTGCTGAGTCAAGCTAAAACATGAGCAGAGATGGAAATACACCCTGTCTTGTAACTGCAGGCCACTATTACACAGGCAGCTGCACTGAAATGGTCTTCAGCTTGTCCCACGAGTGACCTCTACTCTGGTTTTTTTGTCAGAATTAACCAATCACGGTAATGACTTCTCCTGGTTCAGAGTCAAACAAATTAGATAGGATGGCTTTTCACAAAAAGAAACCCACTGTCTTTGGTTACCTTGACCTTGCCTCAAACAGATTCAATGCATGAAAAATTCTGCTCACCCATTTCCAGTAAAGGGAGCATTGTTTGAAAATAAAGGGATGATAGAGAGGAAGAAGTCCATGACTTCTCCAGGTGACATTATACTTTAATAAGTACTGCACAAATTGCTCACAACATTTTGAAAAATTTTCAGTATTTCTCAGACTCCAAAGAGCTCCCATCATCTTTCTTTTCTTACAATATTTATAAAGCTATGATGTTTTTACTTTGCAGAATTGCCATTTAACATTCTTGAGTGATGCTACTCAAACCTTCCCAAAGCCATTTCTCTCCTGTAAATCTGAAAGCCCATTTTCTGCCACTCCAAGACTTAGAAACTCTAAAGTAAGCCTACATGCATGGCTGGTGCATGCTCGAGGCACTATGTACTTATAGGGCTGGAAATCACCAGTGTGAGTAGTACCATGACCAATTATTTTAGATAAACCAACCAAATGCAACGACAGAAGGGAAAATGGCTTCAGTCTTTATTCACTCACAACTTCCAGCACCTTTTGCTTCCTTCATTTATCAGTCCAGAGACTTCTCACACAAGGACATCCCTCTCTCTCCTCAGTATCTCCAGCACATCAAGACCTTATTTGTTTCTTAGCTTGACCAGAGAATCCCATTGAGAAGTTCTTGTGGACTCCACCTTGTTTTCAGAAAGTACACACAGAGATCAATCCAGAAGAATATTTAAACATATTCTAGTCCCACTGCCTTCAACTGCCTAAGTGATGTGTTGGAGCAGAGCCAGCCCAACACTACCCTGCGAGGCCACAAAGAACATCAGCAATATCCTTCTCTACCTTGTGGGGGTTTACTCTCAAGATAAGGGTCGTTAAAACAAATTCCTTCTGTCTTTGAGTGCCCTCCATAGACCTATGAGAGAGGCACACAAGGAGAGCTTGTCAAAAACTTAAAAAAAAAAAAAAAAAGAAAAGGGGGGTGCTGGGGAAAGAAAAGACATCTGCTACACCCACAAGACATTTGTTAAATTATGGTATATATTAAAAATGCTACAGATACAAATGTGGTCTCAGTTATCTCCTGCTGAAAGAACAAATGCTCAATTGTGCTCTTGCACAATACTTGAGCGTGGCTGCTGGTGGCCTGGAGCTCAAGGAATTTTCCCTTTCTAAGGATAAGCACAGGTAATCTCATCTCCCTTGTAACTCTAGCCATGGGGAAGAGATAAGAAAATATATTTACCGAAAGTTTCCAAAATCAAAAGAAACGATAGAAGGATTGCAGTTACATACATTCAAAGGGAACAACTGCAAAATCATGAGTGTACATTACAGTTGAGAAGACAATAATAACAGCACATGGTCTGGATATTTGCCCTCTGAACCACACACTCATATTTTCCTCTGGGAAGACAAGACTTTAGCACTTGAAAAAAACACACTATAATCAAAATTCAGTGATTTTCCACCCTTTTTGAAGAACTGATAGACACCAAGGCAATAGTGACTCCACACTTCAAGGAGACAACATGGTTTTTACAATGTGTTTTGACAAAAGGTCTATTTATTAATAGTTCCATACTGTCAATTGATGTTTTATATCATAACTCTCAACAAAATGAATATGGATTTACACAAGACACTAACAGCTCCAAAAGGAGCTGTTGAAGACCACTGAATAAAAGAACACTTAATGTAAAGGATTCAGTGAACTGCAGAAACTGATACCTAACAAATACTGTAAATTCACGTAATGCTAAATTGTACCAAACTACAGTCCACTTTTATGACAAATAAATAGATAAATCATTGAGTGTCCTTACCAGAACTACTCTCTGAAACCCCACAAAATTGTGATGTGGCAGCAGTACAGCCCTTGGTATTACACCACCTGTAACACAAACCATATTATGATAGTTTCTATCAATATTTATTTTAAAGGATGAAAAAAGGATAAAAGCTATTTTTCTACCAGTCTTTTTACTGAAAGAATTAAAACAACATTCAGTTTCCTACTGATAACAATATATGCTTACTTAAGAAAATAAACAAACAAAAATTAGAGACCTTGATTATTTACATGGAATTTATTTAAAAAACAAATTACAATCACAGTTTCAACTCTATCCTCTTCTCACTCTTTTAGTTGAAAGCAAATCTCCACCACGGAATAGTATATTAGCTTCAAAGGAATTTCTGTTCTTTATGAGACCCCAGATTAAAGTTTACAAAGGGGTAAATACTGATGCAATAGATATTGCAGGGTTAACCAATGCATACTAAAATGATTCAATAGCAAGATGAAAACTAGGACACACAAGGCCATGATCAAACCATCCAGTGTTTTCAAAAGTGACCATTTTGGAGCTGAATTTCACACCAACAAATTATAAAGAGTGTGTAGTATGAACAATCCTTAAAATGCCCTCATGAAGTTAATTTCTACAGGCAAATTCAAAATTTTAACAGTCCCTGGAAATACATTACACACCGGTGATCAGAATAATTACTGATCCTGTATTTGTGTAACATGGTGATCCCTACCACCAATATTCATTACAGATTAAATCATTAGAAAGTGATCTTATGTAAACTAAGGGATTAAGGAGAAGATTTGAAGGCAGAAGCACAGGAACACTGTCTGGGCACCACAAGAAAAGAACCCACATATCAAAAAAAAGCTGTTTGAAGCAGGATACACTCAATAGTAAAACAGACAACTCTGCCCTCTGGAAGAGGATCTGCAAAACAGCAAACAATTTTCTAAGTACGAAACTCCAGCTACAAAAGCTGACAAAATACATTACAAATAACACTAAAACTTCCCAGGCACCTCCTTAATGCTAGGATTAAAACCAAGAAAGGCAACACATGCCTTAAACAGGACTTAGCATTTCAGACTTTCCATCATCCTAAAAGCAACCACTGACCTCTAAGAAACCCTCTGCTATTTAGCCTGTTGCTAAGCTCAGTAAGACTTGAAAATGTTTTTTCCTCTTTTGATTGAAGAACCACAGGGTATTTTGGTCAGCAATCATTTTCCATGTTTAGATTCCCAAGAGAATCAAGTAAACTTCTCCTCTTTCCCTCCTGAAAAGCCTCCGACAGCCAAATGGACAGTAATGTCCAAAACCATGGTACCACCACCCTGGACTGGAAAAGTGTCCTGGTCCTCCCTTTAACACTGACAGTAGTTCACAAGAATTAACTGAAAAGGCCCTGACCCTCCATTAATGTAATTTTAATTCTCTGCTAGGCTATTACGCACTGCTTTGATCATTTCTACAAACCTAACTGTATATGCCAACTACATTGCTAAAATTTAATTTGGAAAAAAAATCATCAGAAACAAAGTTTAAATAGTTTATAAAATTTTAACTCTTAATTGCAAAAGGTCATTAAAAGGGGATGTTGATCCTGCTGGTTGAACAAACAAGACAGAACAGTAAGTTTCAACTTTTATGCTTTGAACCTTGTACACTTTATGTTTACATTAAAGATTTCTCATTCATTTGCAACAAACTCTGCTCAAGTAAATAACTGAAATTACCCCCAAAATGATGCCAAACAAGAGAAAGAACCCAGAGGCCCTACAGGAGAGCAGAGAACCACCACACCCTCAACAGAACCTGCTTTAAGAGGAATTCCTTTCCTCCCTACAGTTCCCCACAGGGCACCCACAGAAAACACAAAACACACTGAACACCAGAAGAAATTCACCATTGCATTAACCTCCCTACAAGAGCAGGAAACCTGTTCACAGTTACCTTAGCATGGCATGGACAGGGCTGGGGGAACAGCAAGAATTAAATGCATGGCCTAACTTAACATGGCTTTCAAGAATGACTAAGCAACAAAAGTAATTTTTCAGATGGATCCTGACAGTCAGCTACTTCTGCAGGCACTTGCAGCTCATAACACAACCACCAGATAATCCTCTAAATTGTGTTTTAAATCTGTTTCAAATTAATAAATAAGAGTTAAAATTATTGCATGTGCTGCAGAGACACATTGCATAAAGAGTGTATGTCTGGGTTTTTTTTTAATGTATGTTAGTGATGTGAATAGAATTTGTAGCAAAAAACCCCTTCATATACAGTGAAGGATGTAGGACAAAACTTCACATTTAATTATATTCCTACCAAGTGATATGATGAAATGAAGCACATCCCAGGGTGCTCACCTATAATCACAGGGCATAATTTCCCCTACTACATCTACTCTTCAGCTGTGGATTGCTTCATAGTTACATAGTTAATATTTTATTTTTCTTTCTTTCTTACAAGATGCCTATCTATGTGTATTTCAGGAATCTGAAGAGAATCAAACTGTAAATCTACAGTCTCATTACAGAAAAAAAAGCTTAACCAGAGAGGAAGGACTAAAGAGATTTACCAGCCTCAGGGAGAAGACAAGAGCAGAAAACAGTGCAAAAATGTGCAAGATTTCAAGAACCCAACCTTTTACGTGATGTTAACAGGCAAGCTTAACAACTGTGTCTGTTACTAAAACGCTCACACTCCATAAGAATTTGTGCATCGTGAGCATGAAATCTTTCCCTCTGCAGCTTAAAATATCTATGCATTTAAAAACCATCTGCAAAAATAGACATACACTTCCCCACTGCAAAATTAATTAGAGAGCAGGAATTTCATCTCACTACCACCAATACATGTGATGATGCCACATGTAAACACATTGCACTTGTTTTGGCACAAGACAGCAACAGAAATGGTAAATTTAAAAAGATTCAGTGAAAATGTCACTTTCTTGAAGAAGCTGATTAATATCAGTGGAGGTGGAGGATGGGCACCTGAGAAGGCCACGCTGGATTAACCCACCACTAGAGCGTGCTCCTTGATCAGCACAGAGCAAATTTACCTATTCCATGGGTGGGGTTTTTTCCACAACCTTTTTTGATTTTTCTGCTTTTCCATTTCTTTTAAACAAAATCCCTACTGCTATTAAATTGGGACTTAAGTATCAATTTTTAAATTAAAAAAAATAATCAAAAGTTGGTTTTCAACAAACAAGTAACTTTTTTAATGACTGACTAGGGGGTTTTTTTGTTTTGATTTTAAATCATCTGTAGCTAGGAAAAACAAGACAAAAAAGTAAATTATGTGGTCATAAAAAATACTGATGTGCATTTTATAAATTGAATGTGGCCCATCAGGGAGAGAGAAATTATCCACTTTTAGGAAGTACTGTTTACTGCTGTCTTCCCACTAGACCACCTGTTAATAATAGCTGATGTTGTTTTCTTTCTGTGTGAAGAGTATGACTATAAATGAGATATCTGATCTGCTTGCTACAACTTATTCTCTCTAATGCCTCCATTTCAAAGGCCATCCAACCAACAAATGACACCAGCCTCAAGGCAATGTCCCAAGTGAATGTGCATCTTTGCTTCTCTTTCTTATCCACTGTCATTTCCATAATTCATCCTCTTAACGATTTACGAAGTGCAGAGGATATTTTCAGAGTACATCGATGGTGCTCAAAAAGTCTTCTAGTTGACTGACTGCCAAGGGCACATGAAGGAAGCAAGAAGTATGTACAACTATTTTGGAAACAAGATGCTGAAATTCTCATTTTTTCTGTATGAGAGATATTCCAATTCTTTGGCCTGATCATAAACATTTAAGTTTTATAAGGATATGCTCATTGAAAAAAATCAAATACAGGAATCATTTCAACCCAACTGGAAGGCAGAAGTATTTAATTTTTAAAGGCTGCCTCCAATAGTACTGTTTCATGACTGGCATTGCAAATACTACAGCCACTATTTTGCATACTCATTAAAAATGATGTCTGGAGCTCGCAGCTCTTTTTCCAAAAAAAAAAAAAAACCACAACACCCTTCAAAATGTAAGCCACTCAAAAGCACAGAAAAGCTGGTCATCATTCTCCTTCCTGAAAATCCTCCATTTTACCATTTTAGAATTTGGTAAATAAACATATTTTTCTTTCTTTTCTCCCTTGATTCCACACAGTCTCTAGCAGCTTTATTTTACGCCATCAACCATCATCACTGTCAGCACTCCAAGAGCAGAAGGCTGCTCTGTACTTTGTGCCTGCCTCTGAATTCATGACCAGAGATTCACCCTCACCATGCACAGAAAACAAGCAGCCTTCATCTTTCCATTTATCCCCATTAAGTCAGTGCCATCATGTCCTCCCAGGAGAAAAGTGCAAGAGCTGAAACACCTCAAGCGACAGCAGCCAAGGACACTCAGAAATAAGGTCTGCCCTTGCTGCTCTTGGACTGTGAAAAGGAAAGCTCCAAACTGCAGGGCAGTGACCGTGGACTGCTGGAGTCTCAGCTCCTTTTCAATAGATATCAAGTAGCTGGGATGGAGCACATACCTCAAACTGGGCTTTAATTTGCTTGGAAATGCATGTAAAAATAGTGGGACTTGGTCCTAAATTGGACCAAAAGCAGGTTGTATCATAATTATGTCACATCTAATTAAAGTCCATATCACCAAAATAGAGTCTTTGCCAGTATAGATACAAATGTCACTTGGCAGTCACAGTGGTTCTCAAACCTGCAGCTGGAACATAGCTCAGGACAGGAAAGTGTAAAAAAGCCACTCACTGAATCGCCTGATTGCTAGAATGTAGTAGATTTTGCTTTATTTTATAGTGTTGTAACACCTTACTCCAGGGAACGACACGTTCTTGGATTTCAGAGATCCAATTCAATTGGTAGATGAAGTTACCACATCGATGGCTCTTGCACTCTGCCAGGGGACTGGAGGTAAATTCTTGGCTCAGGTTTGCAGTGAAAATAAACAGGCAGCATTAATCTAGCCATTTATCCATAAATTACAATTAACCCCCCCCAAATCTTAGCTTAATAAGTGTCAGCCCAAATGATTGCAACTGCATCTGTCAGCACTAACAGTAAAAAGAAGGTGCCTGATGAAGTCTTAAATGTAGCTCTTGTAACCTGTCTCTCACCTATTCACAGAGAAAATCATCTTGGGACAGATGGATTCACTAACTCAACTCAAACCAGACGTATACACACCCGCAGTCCTGCTCTGTGGAAAAGATTGTGACAGGGAAATAAGAGTCTATTTTTCTTCAATTTCGCAAGCGTTGCAGCTGTGTATTGCTTAATAATTTAGTTTATTAAAGGCAACAACTGTCAAAATCTATACAAACTAATTTGTCGTGCAGCAATTTTGCATTATTGGAATCTTGTTATAATCTGACTAACGCACACGATCGTGTTCTAACCATGCCTATAATTGGGTTCTTGGCTCCACAGGCCTAAAGACAGTAATCCAAAACATCTTCCAATTACACTGAAAAATATGCATGTTTGTGGGAAGCTACATTACTTAATTTTCAGACTCAATGGGCCTTTAATAATATGAGAGGAGGGGGATAAAATGTTTGCAAGAGGCACTTGTTTGTAGTGCTACTCAGAAAGTTGTGTGTTTGTACAGGAAAACACCACCTCAAAACCTATAAACACCAAAGCAGCACTAGTGAGATACTTATGGAATGTAAGACAAACTCAAACAAAAACAGTCAAAAATCCATTCTGATGGAAGACCATATTCCAAGTCTATACATCCAAACCAAACAAGGATCCCAGCCATTAAAAGTCCATACTTCCAATTCATGTATGCGTGAGAGTCACTCATGAACTTTACTTGTTTACTTCCAACACATGAACTGTCTATTGCTCCTGCTCACAACCCTTCACAGGGCAGATGTGAAGCTCCTTGAATTCCTTGGTAGATCAGCAGCAGCTCAAGACACAAGAACCTTGCACAGAAACCATTGCTTCATACTCCCAGTGTCTGACAGACACTTCAGTGCTCTACCAGGACTGACATAAAGGTAGTTTTCAAGATGCTTAAAGTGTTGTGACCTGCTATATTATTTGACAAACATGGTTTACTATTGTTAATACAAAAGGTAAGCAAGTAAATATTACAAGGGCAAGCAGCATTGCCCAGATGCAGATGTGCTTTTTACAGAGGAGAAAACACTGAACTTGCCACAGAATCATTTAGGTTGGAAAAGACCTCTAAGATCAACTCCAACCTACAACCTAACACCACCATGTAAGCACTTGAAATACAAGAGAATTTCTGCAATTTTTTAAAGTATTAAGAGGCTTGGTTTTTTTATTGTTAAAGAATCCAAAAATGTCTATAAATCTTGGCAGATTAAGAGTGCATCTTGTGATGGGTTCTCATTATTACATGAGAATCAACAGGACTATGTTAAATACTGCCTGCAATAAGCACATACATAGAGAAAAGATTCCCTGAGTCACAGGGAACTGAAAATAAAAACATGTACTGTCACACAAAAAGAGTTAGAAAAATACAGAGAGACAAAAACTTCAAAACAACCCCCTGACAGTCACTTCCAACATGCCTCAAACCAACTCTGAAATTAGAGAAATTGGAGAAATCAAGCATCACATGCCTCATTATTTGCCCCCACACACAACCCTCAGCAGCAGCGCAGGTGAGTGCATTGGTGGTGTCAGCTCTGTCCTCTGACCTGGACAAACACTGCCAATTGCATTTTATCAATGGACAACAACCTCAAGCCCTTCTTGAAATGGCCTGGATGCCAAGTGATGCCTGACACACCAACGTCCCCAGCAAGATCCCCACATCGGTGACACAAGATTTTCGGGATTGGTTCTCGGATCAGCAGCCCAGAGCTGCCCTCTGCACAGCAAAGTACCTAAGAGCCCAGGAAAAAGAACCCTCCTCCAAAAAAAACCCCTAACAAACAAACAAAAGCACTTTGAAATTGCAGTCTCTGGATATCTGTAAGAAAATGGAAGGAGGAAGCTTGCTCCAGGGAGTCTGTCCATCCACAACTGTTTGTTTCACAAGGATGACACCATGAACGGTGCTGAAATACAGAGACACAGCTTTGGGGAGACCAAATACAAAAGAGCTCAGCACCTTTGGAAAAGCACAGCCAATTTGGCTGTGAAAGCTTAAAGCCCCACACTCTTTCCTCTATCATCAATGCCATGCCCTGCAACAAGCCAACAGCTGCAATCCCCACGCTCTGCAGAGCCGGGTATCAAAAGGCAGAAGGCTCTATCTGCTTGGTGTTAGACATTTGGTGCTAACATGGGCTTTTCCTCACACCTGCAGCTAATGCTGAGAAGACCTTAATGCAGAAGATGCAGCAAGTGGTTGAAGGGACTGTGGGTGCTTCCACTAAACAGAAGAGTTCCACAGGCAACTGCAGCAGGGTTTTCATCCAACAACAGGAAACTCTAGGACACAGCTTAAACCTCCCAGGACCACAGCTAAATGAGTAATGCAAACTCTGGAGACAGTGGGAAACCATTTTTGTTCCCTGTGAGTCAAGCACTCACAGCAAAGTTATTCACACAAGAGGGATGAGATGCAAAGACAACGCACACAAATTCCACAGCTGGCAGTCAAGGCCCAAATATCACAGCACTGCTCTGTGGAGCTTGGTGGAATACATTTAAAAATGTTTGGATATGTGACAAAACAGCTCTAAACATATCGAGCATACACAAAGTACAATGAATCTCTCACACAGTCTTCCTGCCTTATTATAAATTCAATTAAGAATTCATTAAAAGGACAAGTATCACACATGCTAATTAATTTACAGATGAATGTGAATGTGAGAGAGAAGGCAGGAGGGCAGGGGGAATAGGTAGAAGAGACAAAAACTTATGTTGAGGTTTATCCCATCAGAGCAAACAAGAACATCACATCTCTCTGGTACAGTAACACACATACTGTGAGAAGCAACAAGCACTTGCATGTTTTATTCTGATCCCAAAGGACCAAGCTGCTTGTGAGATGCTCCTTCGTATTTTATTCCTCTTCAGTTTGTCTACGAGCTACACACTTTTCAGTGGAGGCCTAAAAACTGCCCTACATTCTACTTTACACACAGGAAAACATACAGGAGTGATGCCAATTTAGGACTCACAAATGCAGGTGAGATGTAGAAAATGCATCAGTGGCTTTCCTCTCAGGCCTTGCTTCAAGAGGGAGACTTCCCTCAGTGGCTGAAGTGTTATTACTTTGAAATTGTCATCCTCAAAAAGTGGGTTTGAAGAACACACTGACTTTGCTATCAAGCTTTTGATTGCAAAGCCCAAGTGCTACTGAAGCAAAAGTTTCAGAATTAAACATACACACAAAGAAGGATACACAGCACAGATGAATAATATATGCCTATAAATAAGCAGAAAAATAGACTTAAAATATCCACATAACTATTAATTAGTTATTAATATTAGATCACTGGTCTATTTCCTTTCAAATTAGCCACCCACTAGCAAAATGTCAATTGCAAAACAAGAGACTGTATTTATAGTACAACCTACTTTGAGTTTTGAGCGACATGTCAGCCACTGCTCAATTACAATACCCCTATTGTGTGCCTTCCCAAATTAATACCTAACTTTCATTATAGGCAACTCTATGTACAAAATCCATATTGGATTTTAATAGTCTTTATTACATCACATAAGCTGGTGCAAACATTTTTCCATCTAGAAGTCTATGCAAAAGAAAATTTTAAAAAACCTCAAACAAACAATAAAAATAAGTAGAGTTAAGTAATACACTGGAATGAAATTGGGTGGGATGCTGGACATAGTGATGCTGGAGGAGGAGTGTCCAGGAGATGGCAATAAGAAATTCCTGGATCTGATTTTATTATTTCCCAGAGAAAGACTAGCTTTGATTGCTGGTACCAAAAGCAGTGCACCATGAGGTGCAATACAAGGTATTACTCCATCTTTAGACTGGCAAGAATCACCAACAAAATGGAAAAACCTCTCAACAATACATCTTACCCATCAGTGGGGAGGGGTGTCTGCACCTGCATAAAACCACACTGGTGCAGCCCCAGCCCCAGTGACCACCCGCTCGCCGAGAGGAAGGACAGACTTCAAACGTGGCTACTACTGACACAGCCTCTCCTGTTTCTGCTCTTCTGTCACAGCAAAACCAAGCAAAGCACAACCACCATGGAACATCTTCTCTGTAGCTTTTGTAAATGATGCAGCTGAGGACTCCTCTGGCAAACCAGACTGCATTGGGGACCTCAGAAGTAGAGTTACATTTTTAAAGAATATCACCTATTTCACTGAGTTTTCTTCCAGTTTAGGCTTTGTGATTTGCCCTGAAAGCAGTTCTCCTCCCCTTCTCTCTCCAGATGCCTGACACTATCTGCAGAAGAGCAGAAAAAAGAGCATCCTGCAGAGGATGCTCAGTGAAGATGGAAAGCTGGCAGGAGAAACCCTGCCAACACACACTGAACTGCCTCAAGCCTTCTGCTGAGAGAGAAGCAGGACTCATTGTTTCAGGTATGCCTGCAATTGAGAGAAAACAGAAATGGAGGCAGAATTACATAGAAACAGCTCCTGAAACAAACTGAGGACTAGGGAACACCACCCCCTCAACAACAAGTGACCTGTGCTCATGTTTCAGTGGATAATAATATATTTTTACAGTTGTACAGCAGAATAATTTGGAATACTCAGAAATGTTTGAAAGACAGACTTGAAGAGAAACACAAAAATCATTGCTGCTCAGCTTTCCCCTCGGTATAAAATCACATCACTTCCCATCAGCTTGCAGGAGCACACTCCTAATAATGCCATTTACAGAACTTCCTTCTACAGCCAGCTCTTTGAATCTTGAATAAAATAAAAAAATTCATCCTCCTAGCCTTGAGATTTACACAAAACCAGGAGACCTGTGCCAGCTGTTTAATTTCTCATGTATTTATGCATACCAAAGTGCTTGTACAAAGAAATCAATTGTAGCTGTAACTAACATTGCACATTGCCAATTCATCTTTAAATCCAAGGGGAGCGAAGAGAATCCTGAGTTATTAAGATCATCACTTGCTGTCTGGGAACAGGATTGTCTATGATTTTCCATTTCCTAAATTTTCTTTTTATCTTAAAATTCACTTTATAACTATTTAAAAACTAGAGGAAGAAAATCAGGAAAAGGAAACAGAATCTGCAAGAAACAAATACAAAGCAAGCTGGGATCCAAAGCCACTTTCATCATGTGGGCTATTTTTATATTCATTGTACACTTTATTTTTTCTAATAACTGCCACACTTGTAAGCAAAAAAGCTGCAAGGTACTCAAAAAGGAGTTAAGAAAGAAAAGATGAATGTAGTTTCATCCATCCCCTGATGGGCTTTTTCTTTAAATATACTAAAAATATTTAAACCTTAAGGAGACATTTAAAAATATTCAGGATTAGAGTGGGCTTGACCAGCTAAGTGAAAGTCTCCATTATCAGCAAATTCCACTCAAGCAACAGCAGTGGGAACCCACATGTCTTACAGTTATGAATAAAAACTGGAGCCCAGCAATCAAGAAGCAGTTTTGCCTCTGTAGCTGTAATACCACAACCACTCTCGCACCACCTGCTTTATATAAAACCAGCACCAAGTCAAGACTTAGTTCATATTTTCTGATATTCTATTCCAAATCATTTTACCTCCAACACTCCTATTAAAACTCGCAAACACTATCAGCAGTCAGAAAACTTTTTTTTTTTTTACTTTTTACTTTTTTTTTAGTTACACTTACCCTAGGCAAAATTGGCTTTACAGAAGGAGGGACATTTGACATGATTTTTTATGGTTTAATTACTCTTTAATAGAAATATGGATAGAATTTAGAGGTTTGGGTACGTTAAGGAGATGAATAGTTTTCTAGGAAGTCCTGCCTCATACAGGTTACTCAAAAAACCCACTCCAAAAACTTCTTCAAATCATGGGAAAAAAAAAAAATAAGCAGACAATGGGCACTTTACCCCTACTGCAGAGAGATGAACGCCCATTTGTAAGCAGTGTGTTCTCAGACTGCTATTACATATCCCACGGGTTCCCTGACAGTGCTGAGGGAATGAGTTTCCACCAGGCAAACCACAGACTCCACAGTCAGCCTAAGGTGGATCTCCTGGTAAGAGGATTCTCCCTCCAAGATGCCACAGAAGCTGCCTTTCCGCTGAATTTAACCTAATTAACTGAAATTATTGTCACTGACTATCCCGTTACGTAACCACAGGAACAATAAATCCTTTGCCATCGGGCTCTTCACCTGAACTGCAGTTAAGAAAAGAGCAAACTCCAGTGACCCTGTGCACCACAGCAAGGAAAGCAGACAGGGTTATTCATGAACACAACCTCTGGATAACGCCGAGGGCAAACCTGGGGTACAGGGTATGGAAGGCAGTCTGAGGCACAAGGAGGAGGCAGCACTGTCCACTGGTCATGGACTGGAACTTCAGCTCCTTAATCTGCTAGAAAAGCTACTCAAAGTATACCGAAAATGTTATTTTGTGCCTCAGGTGAGGAGAACTGGTCTGTCTGTTCAGCACAGCAACTCAGAGGCTCACTGTAGATACACCACAAGATATAGTACTGAAAACCAAAAATACCTCATTTTGTCACTAAGAAAACTGACAGCACTTGCAAGTAGTTAAAAGTTTGCAGGGCTTTCTAGACCTGTTGCGCTTTAGGTCTATACATATATACTACAATTTTAGACATGCTAGGAAAAGTTAATAGCAGATCCATTTTTGTTCCCTTTTATATTGAGAAGCAAACTGTTTAAGCATTAACTACCCTTGACAATGCAATTAAAACGTGACCCATTTTCTAGACACAAAGGACCTGCATTTTTCACAGCACAGCCATGCATAACCAAATTAATCTCTATCCACCCTGTCCTTCAATTCCATTTGTAATACTGAAACCTGAGGAAAAAAAAACCATAACAAAACAAGGGTACCAGAAATTGGTGCCTGGGAGGAAAACGAGCAGGTACCGTGCAGAGGAGGGGTGGCCACCGCCTCAGCTGTGATTCCATGACTTGTAGAGAAGGAAAAGTCAAACAAGCCTATGTGCAAAGTTTTTATCACTGCTCTGCACTGCAAAATAGGCAGCAAGTGAATTACGAGGCTGCAAAGCCAGGATTATATAAAACCAAAAAACCTCTGGCAGTCATCATCTTTACTACTGAGTATAAATCACAAAATGCACTGATACAAACCCTTGTAAAATCTCTGATGTGGTTTTATACACACTTGGATAAAACGGAGTGGTACAAAAACATCTATGAAATACACAGACAATTAAAAAGCAACACATGCAAGGGATCATGAGACTACTCATTTCACTTAAAATGTTGCTGTTCTACTTCAGGCACGTCTCTCTTTGCTCAAGGAACCTTCACAACAACTAAAACCAGACATAATGAACATTATTATTACCAGCATTTATTTGAATAACTGCTTCATCCAAAAGATCCCTTTCTAACATGGGGCCCCCATTGTGCTAAGGTTGCATAAACACGTAGGACTCCATTCCTGTGCTGAAGAGATCATAATCTCACCAGACAAGGTCAATAAACAACATCAAACATCAACAACAAAGTCTCCTGTCCAGGACTTTCATTGTTTTGTTTTAATATATATTCCCTTAGACCATCTGCTGCTCTCTCTTATGGACCAAGGTCCTCCAGAGAGTCAGCATTGCTGCTGCTGCTGCCAAGTCTGTCCTCCTAGCACACCCATAAAAAAAAAAAAAAAGAGATTCCTCTTCTGTGCAAGACAAAATAAACTGAAGAGTCTTCAATGATAATGCAAGTGCTGAGATGCAACACAGCTCTTCTAAACATTCCTGCAAGTGCCAGTTTTTACTGAGTTAGGATAAATACAATGTTGAATATTGTCATCTTTATCTAAATTCAGTAACTTCTTCTCTGGCCAGTGGAATGAAATATTTGTAATACCGAATGAGGATTAAATGCTAGCCCTTGGTTTATTTTAGAAAAAGAGCTAGATAAAGAGCTATGTAACAAGTCTAATTGTGTCTGGAAGAAACAAACAATCTATCTAGAGCTAGTAGTGAGAGAATGGGATGTCTCTTATTTTCTAACCATATAGGAGCCAGCCTCCTACAGCCAGGTCCTTGCTCAGCCCCAGTGAGCCCAGCAGAAACACAGGCACTGAGCTAGACAAGAGCTGAGCAAGCAGGGAAGTGTTTTGCAGGAAAAGGCTGAGAGAGGGAAGGTAAAAGCATCACAGGAACAGGCATTTTTTCTGTTCTTGGCTCTGGCTGTTGGGCTGAGTTGGGGAATGCTTTATTAAACAGCTGAAGCTCTAGAAATTTGCAGCCATTATCCTAGTGTGAGGCAAAACGTTATACATGCACTTCTGCCTGGCTATGATTCTTTCTTCACTCAGCAAATATTTAGTAGATTTAAGGTTTCCAAAACAAATTATTTTTTTTGCTAGGTGTTACTAAATCCATACAGCTTGCTTAGATTTGGTTTCAAGTGATAAATAGATGCATTTCCTACAGTGAAGTCCACACTTTGCAGATCCTACAATCCTCCTGTACTAAGATGCAATGAGAAAAGGAAAAAGAAACAAAACCCCTTCTTCAAAATGCTGCATTTTGGAGGATTTTATGGTATTCACACATTATAACAGAAACAATTGTCCCCCTCCTTCATTTAACCCAAGATGTGTATCATGAAACCCTCCTAGGAATTCATAGCGAGTCAGGGAACGCTTTGCTTTTTGACAAATCCTCTCTACTTAAGGAATGCAAGTGTTTCCTTCACCCAATTCTTCAACTAAGCTTCCTAATTATAGCACTCTTATCACAGGATTTCAACATATGCTGGCAGAGGCGCTGCATATCACACTGAATTTAAAGTTGAGGTAGCCACAAAGCTGCTCTTCAAACCCCCTAAAACCATGCACGTGGTAAGACTGCACTGTCGTTTCTCAACCCTGATAGTGTGCAGCGAGCTGCTTGTGGAAATGAGACACAGTAGCATCTTCCAAATTGTCCTAAGTGCTACTCAGCTCCCATAAACTGTCTAAGGGAGGGCTCTGAATTCACCCACTTCCCAAAAAGGCCCTTTCAGCTGACCTCCAGGCAATTTTTCAGTTGACCTCTTGGCAATTTTCATGGGTGCAGCCAGAGAGATGCATGAGGCAAGGCTGGATTTACTTTAAACAAATAACTTTTGTGACATATATTAATTTTCCAATGGAAGATTCCTGTGGATATAGCAAGAACACAAATGCCCTGCTGCCAGGGCAAGAGAAAAAGGAAGGAAATGCATTACTCTGTGATCCAGACCTCCTCCTGGGATCCCCAAGCTCCTTTCCTGACCCAGAGCACAGTGCCTACAAACCACTGCGGATTTTTCGTCAGATGAGTTACAAGTCACAAAAATATGTGGAACAATTGACTTCACTTAAGCGGCAACGCTTTTTCTTCAAAAGCAAGCACAGAGGTTCCTAACTTATGAGTCCTGCATAGCTGACATCTTTGTAAGTTGATGTCACTCACCACAGCTGTAACTTGGCACTTCTAGTAACGCTCTGCTCAAGCTTTGCCTTTCCTGATGTTTCTCCACTCATGCACTTGCAAAGCATCCTGCGTCTATCTTAGGGTAACAACAGAACCTCAGGAACCCTAAAAATGACTATTTTTTCCCATAGGTTTGCTATGTATAGATGCCACGAGTTCTTTTCGGAATGATTTAGAATTTGCGCACATAGCACTCCTTTTTCAAAGCATAAATTTAAAGATTTACATAATGGATTAAATTGTCTTTCAAATCAGACAAGAAATGAGTCCAGGACTTGCTTATGTGCTGCTGAATTTGCTGAACTATAATGCTGCTGTTCATTATACTGTTTTCTTGCTGGCTACAGTTTTTGCCCCATGTTCCCAGTTCCCTCACGACCCAAATCCCATGAACCCCAGACACTTGGACGTTAGGACCAAGACATTTCAGAGGATTACATGTAAGACGCATTCCTCTTCCAAATATGCTACAGTCCACATCCAAATGTGGACAGGCTGAAAAGCAGTCTGATGAAAATGATAAGCCTTAACAGGATCAGTCCAAGTGCAAGTCAACCTCAACAGGATAATCCCTGCAACTGCCTTGACATGGGCATTTTGAAAGACAAAAAAATCTGTTTACTTGGTTTGCATTATGATGAAAAGGAAATTCAACTGAAACTGTGGACCACCATGGAGACCTGTGTGAATTTAAAAAAAAAAAAAAACCACCACCACACCAAAAAAAAAAAAAAACAAGCCACCAAACCAAAACAAAAAGGCAACAGCTGTTCCTGTAGGCAATGAGGAGGCCAATCTGCTGAGAACTTCCTGTCAGCTTCAGGAAAAAGGATGTTAAAACAAAACTGGATGGGTCAGTGAAAGCAACTTTGCTCCCCAGCAGCCTATTCACCACAGTCTGAGCCAAGAACTGGGACAAGGAAGAGTGTGCTCACCAACTGGGGAGGACTTTAAAACAGGAACCTCATAAACTGCAGCAGCATAGGAAAAATCTTAATAATAACCAACAGTTCAGCAGAAAAGGATATTGTTTTTAGAAAAAGTTAAATATAAAAGGAGCCAGGAATTAGGCCAGTGGAAAGGTATGCCAACAATCTATTCTAAGCTGCGTTCACAGTCACAAACTCACACACACACTAGTTACTTGCTTATCATAAGTATGAAATGTGTACAAGAAAAAGAAGCAATGATAATGCCTGAAGAGCAGCACATCACCTTGGGGTATCAATGGTAGGAAATATTAAGTTGTATTTTATCTTCTATTTAGAGCGAAAGCCCAGCATGCCTAATGTGGTTTCCATTTGCTATTTACATCATTAAGTCACCTCCTCACAGTTCCAATACCCTTACCCTTACCTACTACTCAGGTTACTGCCCATTTCCCAGATGGTCAGTCTCCAGAAAACACCATCTGAGCCTCAGCCACTTCTTGGTTAAATCCATTCTGACGGCTTATTAGTAGAATAATTTATGAACTGTTGAAAGAATAGTTGTTACAAATTTGTTTTCTATGTAAATCAGGTTCCATGAACTAGGATGGAATTCCAGTATTTTCAAATGCATTTTAATGTGAAATGCTGACATCAAGTCTTAACTTCATTTGATTATTTTTTCTGTTTATGTTATTAGCAACCAGTTTTTCTGGCACTCTTTCCTGTTCCAGTTCAATCACTCGGTTGAATTACTTGAACTCCTGCTGAACTGCACCAAAAAAAGGAAAATTAACTAATGCCTCATTTGATCTTGTGACCATAAAACTTGTGTTTTCATTCCCTCTTTAACCTTTGACCATCTATTTTTCCCCTTAATTTGTGTGTTATGTACCTGATAGTTTTAAATTTGTTTCTTTTATTCATGAAAAAAAGACTGCTCTGATGGTTGATGTGCCCTCTGTTCATTTTAACCACCAGTGACTCTGAGTTCTCATCAGTAAGCACACACTTAAAATCACTTCTTCATAGCCCATCACATATATGTTATTTGGCTTACTGTAGGCTCTTTACCAGAAGTGCATGGCTGTTCTCATAAAAATTGTCAACTAAGCTAAAGGGGAAAACACGTTACAAGACAGTGAAATGGCAGATTTTGTAAAAGCTCATTTGCCGATTTCACAGAACCACAGGATCCAGCTGAGTTGGAAGAGACCCACAAGGGTCACTGAGTCCAATTCCTTGCCCTGCACAGAACCATTCCCAAGAATCACAGCACGTGCCCAGTTTATTACTTTATTCAAGTCCTCTCCTTTTCACATTGTTATGATGGACTTAATTTTAACTTACACTACTGGACTTACCTTTATTTTTGCACAGCTGTTAAACACATGAACATACGATAAAACATTTTTAAAACACATGTAGACTGTAATAAAACATGGTCAATCTACAGCCCAGAGAAATTAAGTGAAAGGGGAAGATTTCATGACTATCATTAATGAGGTCAAAGATTGCAATTACGGCTCACATTTGACACCAATACCCTCCATTTGTGTGAGTATTGAATTCATGGATGCCAATCCTACATACCTATGCTCAGTATGGGATTCAAATCCCTTGTCTTGAATAGTTTCTTGTATTTGTTCAATAAATTACAATAAGAACACCACACATGACCTTTATTTACAAATATGGGTGCACTAACCCACTGACAACAATTTTTGTTTCTATTCACTGGATGAACTAAAGGCTTGGAATGCAAATACAGGCTTCTAGCCCTGCCATCCATGCTGATGGCCACACAGGGTCCTGGATTTTGAAGGCCAGCAGGTCTCTATTTCTCCTGAGTAAATAAAAGTCAGCATCAGCAGCATCATTCCACACAGCCTACAGACCTCCTGTTGTTCTGCAGCAATATTCATCATCTCCCAGCATCAGCACTGCTGAAACTAAGGGCAGCTTTTACTTTTGTTAACTTGAACTAACATCAACTCTCTGTTGATAAGAAGGAAACCAGGATCAAGGCCTGGTGATACAAGTGACACATTAACACGGTCTCCTGTGAAATCAGCCTTGCTCTTCTGCAGATGGCAACACACTCGTGCTGGGACACAAAAGAGCCTGTCCTTGGGTTTTCTCTACAACATCCTACTTCATGTACACCCAAAAACCAGTTTAGTTTTTTAACTATGCAACAAACTCTGTCAATGTCGAGAAGATTTTACACTGTATTTCTAATTCTTTCATGTAATAGAGCAGGAAAAGGGTCACTTCAGGTTATACAACTTCACCACAGGCATATGGCAGTGAACCCAGAGCAGAAACACAAAATCTCCCTCTCCTCTAAAGCAGATGGCATGCTGATCAAGAAAGATATAATCTAATGCTAACTGCACTACTATTATCTATTGAACCAACACCAGTATAAAGCAGTAAAGACAGAAAAAAACCTAAGGCAGAGGAGGTGAAGCAGAGGAAGACAACAACAAATAATCCAGAGTAAACCAGCTGTAAGAGAAGACAACGCATTGCAGCAGAAACAGCCTCTTTTCAGGTACATTTAAGATTTAAAAACTAGGAATGGCAGTAGATAAGGAACAGCAATGGCCCTCACCCTGTTTCAGAAGATGTTCCTCTAGCCTGAGATACTGGCCCAGTTCCCTTTGCTCTTGCACTGCACTGGGCACCTGCCAGGGGCTAAATATCCCGGCTGCTTAGATAATTACATATTTATGATTCTGCCGAGAATTCTTAGTCAAAGCTTATTTCTGAACTGTAAAACACTTAGAGAAACAGCAGAGAAAGTTCTCTGACAAATGGTACTTCAAAACAGAGCCAACGCTTAAATTTTTTTAAAGGACGTTCATTTCCGTTTCAGTTGATTCATTCAGTGGTGAACTTTAATGACAGAAAAAGGAGAAAAGGGGTGTTTTCCCTCTGAAGCAGAAAGGGATCTTGCTAGTGTGTTTAATTTGCTTTCTGTAAGAAACAGAAAATTCAAAAACCCCTCCAAAAATTACTCAGAATAGTGTACATACAGTTTTTAATGCTTATCACAGTTTGCACCCTACCACACGATGGAACTTTTCTTTTGTATCACATCATTATTAGTATTTCCTCTTCCACACACAAACCACTAGATTAGCTAATTCATGCTGATCCAATAAATAGAACTGATGTATGAACATTTTGAAATATAATTGTTTAGCCACAACAAATTATCACACAAAATACATTGCACTTCACCTTCCTTCATTGATAACAGCATCCACTGATTTCAGAAGGAGCAAAACAGTCCAAAATTTCATGTTGTCGGTTATTTTAGACTATTTCAGAACCTGCTAGAAATAAATATTTTTTTTTCCCCTTTTAAGGCTGCACTTCATAAACTGTACAACCAACAGCCTCAACAATAAATTTCATGAGCACGTTTAAGCCCTACTGTTCAAAGTGCTTTCAAGCTTGGTTAGCTTTATACATGCGAGTGCTCCTTATTTATATCTCAAAAGAGCTACTCCTACACTCAAAGTTACATATACATACGCACATGCATTTGTATTTCATAGAATAAGGGCCTTAGTCTTGCAGGGTTATTTATTTTGAATCAATTATTCTAGGCTCTTGAGGGCAACATCTTTAGTACTGTCAAGTTTCATAAACTCTGGAATGCAGGGGTCCCTGTTCTCAGTATAATGACAACCGACCTTCAGCTCTTCCACCTTACAAAGAGCTGCTCATCTGCACATACTCATTTTATAAACCTATAGTTGAGAGATGCCATTCAGCTCCTCTTGAAACAAAGCCAATTTTGCAATTCCAGCGCAAAAACCTTGGAGCTAGCGGCACAGACCTCCAGCTGTCCTTGGCAGGTGCCGGCACAGACAAGGTTTCCATGCCACATCCAACTCTCCAGCTCCTGCCCCCTCCCTTGTTTGTCTTCCTTTGCAAGGAAGCAGTTTAACATAATAGCCTGGCAGATCCGTGTTTGGATGGATTTAGCTGCTGGGGAAGCACAGGCTAATAGTTACATGCATTTATTCCTTCACCTGTCTTCTAAGGAGTGGTAAGGTCACAGGACTCCTTGAAGGCACCACGAAGGCATTTAAATTAAAAACAACTCGTTGCAGTCTTGTGGAAATTTTTGCAGACATCTTCCAGTCCCTTCACTTTGGAGTGACTTTTTCATTCTCCTCCAAGCCCTCCTGCTGTTTCTGAGTTAAATCCCCTGTGCAAGTAATTACACTGAAAATGTTGCATCCATGGAATTTCCTGGCCCAAGAGACTCAGTGCCTGCAGAGCTGTTCTGTAACATCTCTTACGTGTAGGAACAGCTGACATTAACACACAATAGGTGTGTTACACCCTCGAAACACAGTATAATGTGTTCACCTCTAAAAGTAGGCAGCATTGGAAAGAATGGATTTAAATCACCTACTTGGTATTCCCCTCAAGACTGTGAGGCCATGCCTTAGCTGTTGATGACACCGCTTTCCTGGGGACTAGGTAATTTTGTGCTCACTGCCTATGCTCAGACTTTGCCTGTGCCAGCTTGTAATAAACAGTAACGTCCTCTATTCCCTTCTGCATGAGGTCTTTTCAACAGATCAGGGTGTCGAGCTCTGTCAAAGTATCCATGTAGTAAAGGATGGAGCTCAGAACCTGGACACAGTGTTTTCCAGGATATCCCTAAGAAGGCCACCACATTGCCCCGCTTGTTTGAGTCCTTCACAGCCCTTTCTGGTTACCTCTGCAAAATTAAAACCATCCCAGCAAGCTGTCACAGGAGAGTCACAAACTGGTAGCTCCTACCTTTCTATAAGTTCCTGGGTTTTGTATAGTCCATTCTATATTTCTAAATTTAGATAGACATGTATGTGTGTATAAATACATGCACAGATAAGCACACTCCTATATTCCCACGTTTTTGTGTGCACACACAAACCTGCTTCAATGACTTGCAGAAGAAAGAAAGGCAAACTGGTTTGCTTCCAAAAGTCACAAAAAACCCTTGCAAGGTATGCTGGAAAAATCTCTCTTGGGTAAGCTACCTGTTCCATGATATAATATGAAAATTTATCTCCTAAAGCCCTTGTTGAAATCCTGATGTCATCTTTTGCTTAGAGCGAAGATCCAAGACTTTAAATTTTTATTTCCGACACATTCATTAATTCTTGTGACCACAGATTAAGGACCCAGTTATCAGCCTATAAATGAGCCTTCAAAATACTCAAAAAAGTAGCATTAGACACTTACTTTCCTGCACTTAACAGGCCTTTTTCATTAAGCCTTTGCATCTTTCCTTTGACATTGTGAGGAACATTAAATTTGGCTGGAAGAATGGGAAGGAGAATTTACACCCACTGGTAACAGCCATGCTATATCACAATGTAAATATTTAATTTTCTAAGGAGTAAATGGTATTTTACCCTATTTGGTTTATCAGTTAACATACACATATGTATGCATATCATAACATATTATGATGCAAAAAATAAGCTTCTTTTAATTACCTTGAAAATTGGAAGTCTCAGAAAACGATAGAAGAGTATGTGTAAATAGTTATTTTTTTTTTTTAGTACTAAAAAACTGAACTGGTAATCAGGATTAAAAAATGCTCAAAAATGCTACAACCATTTCTCAAGCGAATCAGAAGTTAATTTCTTATTCAAATATATGTGTTGAATATGGGCAACCATGGCTAAAGCAAGTCCTGGTTGGGAGATGGACACAACCTGCTTTTTTCAGCAGCCTCTGGCCCACACTTTGTTTACACACATCAAAGAGAAAAACATAATAAAAACCTATGAAAGTCTTTTTTACTCTACAGGTTTGGTTATGATTACTTTGGGGATGATGAAAAATGTGTCTAGCTTGTCTCTTAAATCTACATTCAAACTATTTCAAAGTTAATTAGAGGTGAGTAATGGTTTAGAAATCTCCTGAATAATAAAATACAACAACTTATAGCACAAAAACAGTCCTCAAAGAAAAGAGTGGAGAGTACTTCACTTCACTGCAAGTAACAGTTGAGTATGTTTTATGATCACTGTAACAACTACCATGCCCTTGAGACTGTGCAATTCTGAATTTCTAATATAATTTGTAGGGGGAAAATTAGGACAAAATGCAGTAACATTTCAAGTACAGTCTCTCAGTATTTTAAAATTTTATGAAGTATATGGACTAGGTTAATATGAAATGAGTCATGTTTTTAAGAGAAGCAGTAATACAGATCGGTATCTTAAATCATAACTAAAATAACACTCAACCACTACAAAATAAAAAGAAAACAGAGTAGCTTTTTGCTGGAAAAAGGTCAACAACAACAACGAAGATTTAGCAATACTAGAAAAGGCTGGGAGCACTGCTCATTTCAGGACTGAGAAGTTACAACACCAGTCTGAGTGGCCAGGTAAACATGATGCTTTCTCACTCAACAAATCTGTTCCCAGCAGCTGAAATTCATCCCAAATCAGTATAAACTCTACACATATCAACTTTGAGCCTAAAAACCAGACTATTAAACAACATACACATTTGGTGCAGGTCTTCTGATTTCAGAGGTATATTTGCTTTACTTTGTGACAAATATGTTACATTTCACTCCTTTATGTCTTTGCTAGTGACCAGAATTGCTTACTACCTCAAAGTAAAGAAGTTACATCCAAGCAAACTCTCTTGCAGCATCATTCTCCTCACAGGGCAAAGGCAGTGGATTTGCAAAGCTGTAAGTGAGGCTGTAATTGATTTACATATTCTTCAGATCCATGTCCACATGCAAACCAAAGGAAACCAGCACAGCTCTCAGATCCAAAACTGAGTTTTCAAAGCAAGCGGTGCAAAATATTATCCCTTTAACTTCTGTACTGAGCACAGTGATCTAGAGATCCTTCAAACACAGAACTCACACTGGCACTTTATGCATTTATTGCTCAAGGCTAATGCTGAAGGTACCACTCCTGTACACCTCAACTGTGACAACATAAGATACCAAAACTGCTGAAGAGAGGGTATTTGATCAAAGCTGAAGCAGTAAGTTCCAGTCCTTCCCTTCAGGCCTCAGCTCTGCTTTCCATCTGCACAGCTATCAAGAAGCACCAGCAAACCATAAGGACAGCCTGAAAATAGGAATTTGCAAGAGTCCATAACACTGAGTAACATTCCAGAGATGGAATGAGAAGATTGCCCCTTCCTACAGAAGCTAAGATTTTAACTTCACTAATCTTACAAATGGACTGAAGCAAAATATACGTGACAGTGCAGAAGAGTTGGTTTTAGTTTTTTTCTGGGAAAAGCTGCTAAAATTGAAACAAACCGCAGAGAGCATCCAAGTGGGGGCAACAGAACACTCAGCTTGGCTACAGCTCACCCCAAACAGGCTCTTGGCCAAAAGAGGAAGCAACACCAGTTACCAACATGATAAGCTATGTTACTGTCAAGTCACACTTCTCACTTCAAAATTACCATGCTGCCCTACTTTCCACAGGATAAAATCAGGTGCAATTGTAATATTTTTGTCAAACAGCATAATGGTCTAGACGTTCCTTAAAAAATGAAAATAATCCACTTGAATACTAAAAAGTAGTTATTCTAAAAATACTATTTTCAGTGTAAGCCTGCTAATGGCATGTGTGCAGAGAGGAACCACTCCACCTTTAGTCAGTTAAAAAGGTACTTACCATTGGCAGTGCATTGATATGCAGAAGTTTTCCTTTCGGGTGCCTCTTGCCACAGAAGGGTGATGCTGACAGGGAAATAAGGAGACAAAATAGGAAACGTTCATATTTATTATTTTGAACACAGTGTTGTTAACATGCAGTAAAATGTTATCAACTCTGGGCCTTCCTGGCTCTCCCGGCCTGCTCAGTTCCCAGAGCTGAGCGCTCCCACTGCATGAGCTCAGAGCCCAGAGCAGAGCTGGGGCACAGCACACAGAGCTGGAGTTCTGCACATCTCCTGTCCTCCCGACACCACACACAGGCCTTTGAACAAATAACCCCTGCTGAATGACCACCTGCACCATCAGGCCTCTCTGTGGTCGCAACCCATTCAGCAGGAGCACACACACGCAGAACAACCTGGGTAGAACAACCCTGATGTCTGCATTTTGCCTCAGCTCTCCACAAAAAGCTCCAGGAAGGCAACGAGGCAACTTACAGTATCATCTGTCCATGCCAAATTTCTTCTGGAAATAAACCAGAGCTACTGACATCTAAACACGCTGAAAAGCCCCAAACAAAAATCAGCATTCCAGTGGTATGACTTCCAGAATGGTTACATCCACTGTGAAGTAGTGAAAGAAAAATAAATCTGTTTTCCTAACACATCTCACACTAAATAACTCAATTTATATACACAGGTGTGCCCATGAGCCCAAAGAGTTTCCAACTCCAGCAGTGACCTCAAGTAATTAAGAAAAAACACAAGCTCACACTAATTGCTAGCAACACGTGACAACATGTACATAACAGAAATCTTCCAAGTGCAAAATCCAAGAGAAATCTTGCCCACTATTAAAACCCAAACAAAACCGCAGTCCAAACAAATCCACACTCTCCTACATTTTACTAATTTTCTTTACACATCAATAATAATTTTATGCACCCAACAATAAAATAACTAAATATAAGCACACAGCTTTTGATGTCCAGATACGTGGTAACTCCATCCACTGCAACATTCATTTTTATTCAGCAGTGACAAACAATTTTTATTCACACTAATATTCCTGAGTGGTTGCCCTCCATACAAACACTTGCCAGATGACTTTTCTTTAGGACATAATCTAATCGCCCACTCAAAGAGCAGGAAGGGTGACAGATGGACCTGGGTGACTAATAAAGTATTACCAGACTATTTTTAGATTAAATTCTTTACCAAGCATCTGCAACCTGTGTTCAAAAAACTTTTACTATGAGTAAAGAATAACTATCGTTTGTGGGACTCATGATCAACACGAGGTTCTCACGTGCAATTTCCAAGCTCAACCAGCAGGAAATCATTTATTATAGAGCCATTTTTGGACCCAGCCAAAAAAACCAACCAAACAAAACCCAAACAAACAAACCAAGAAGCAAAAAAGCTGCATCATTTGGGCTTATTTAATCCTTAGAAGACCCTACAAGGCAGGCAGAAACATCACCTTCACAGTGCAAGCAAGAGGCACTGCAGAGGATGCTGAGGAATGCAGGAATGCTGGGAATTGAAAGAATTTGCAAACATGCTCTTATTTCCTTGCTTAGTTGTACTAGTGCTGCAGAAATTATGTAAATAGGCTGAGTGAAACTCCACTCCTCAAGTGGTACAGTATCCTATGCAAGGCTACTCAGAAAGCTTTTTTTTCCACAGCCTGAGCTGCAGACCAGCAAAGAAGAAAAAGCATTAACACCCGCTCTGCAGACCCCATAAAAACATTATTTACTTATAACATGAGTTTTCCTTAAAAACAGAGCAAAACAGCAACCAACCAATACTCTTTTGAGAACTGTCTAAATCGTGATAAAAGCTGCGTGCAGAGAAAGGCAGAGGAGGGCCCTGCTACCCCGTTCAGAGTGCAACGCTTGGTTTGGGTTATTTCATGTGGGAAGGAACATGGCAAACATAAATAAAAGGATGATTGCACAAACATAAACCATTTTCTTCAGTGAAAAAAGGCTTTCTTCAGCACACACTGCCCAAACTGTCTGCTTCCAACACCTCTTTGCCCTTGTGCAATCTTGAGTGCAATACTTATCATCAAAGCCAGAGAGGGAAACCTTTCTGCCTGATCCGTGGAAGAGGCTTCTTGTCCTTTGCTTTACATCTAAACAGGGCAGTGACACGGAAAGAAGCTGGAAGCAAAGACTCAAGAGAGCAGAGAATGAGAAAAGAAAGGGTTCACTGACTTCGCTTCATTCCTCACTCAATGTTAATTGGTTGTAGGCTCCAGTTTTAAATAAGGGCGCTTGAAACGACGTGTAAACATTTAGAAAACTCTGTAATGTCCTTCTTCAGAATCAATTGCTGAGTACAAATGCTTCATCAGCAGCCTTTTTTCTTTCCAAATTTATCCTGTTGGATTTTGGCATGTATCTTGAAACAATGCAGGTGACAGTTATAATTTATTGATTTTAGACTATCTCTCACCTTTATATTCTGACATGGTACAGCGATTTAAACAGGTGCCCAGATGTAGGAACAGCTACATTATGTGACACTTAAAAATAACCCACCAGATGCCCTTGAAGTTGATAAGGCACACCTGGGGAAGGCACAGCAGCTTGTGAGTTTGGATCCTTCACATTGGAGGGGCTGGGAATGCCTCACCACTGCCTGATGACTAACGCGTTCAACATCAATTGAAAACTGCTCCCCTCACCTTGAAAACAAAGATTTTGCCATGTGTGCACTGACACACGAGTGCTCATAGCCCATGCTCACCAGCCTTGGCCACACCAGTTTTTTCTGCACAGAATGACCGACCAGACGCCCGTGTCCCTCTGAGATTCTGGGCCAAACACTCAGTACAGCATCCAACATCCTCTCCCTGTGAAGAGCATCCTGCTGTGGTGCCCACAGACCACCGTGTCCCAGGCCTTCAGCAGGCAAGTTCCCACCTGCAGGGCCAAAACTAACACACCAAACCACCTTCACCAAAGCAGCAAATACCCATCCATGCTGCTTGCACAGATTGGGCTGCTGCTATCAGCTGAGTAATAATCGTGTGGTACAAAGGAAACCACAGATAAAAACAACCCTGGCACCAACACAGTGACAAATCTGGTTATAAACACACAGACCAGATGTACACTGATGTTAGTCCTTACCTGCTTCCAAACATAATCAGTTCAAAGCAAGGATTTCTCTAAAAGCAACTTGCAGAAATGTTTAACCATTTCCTTCCAGAAAGGCAGCTATTGGTGCTATTTTCTCCTTCCCAGACATTACACTGGGTTCGTGTTATGGCTAAACCAGTGGTTTTTGTGTGAGCTTTGAATTGCTCCTGCTCCCCATGTGAACTTGTGCACTTGTGTTTTTTTCCTAATCCTCTTAGGATCACACTGTTTATACTGCTTTCTGAGATTTTGGTGCTATTTGAGCTCTAACAACAAATTTAGTCATTAAATGTTGTGCCTTCCGAATTACAAGAGCCTTCTAAGGACACAGTATCTTTTCTTCTGAATTATCCGTGAGTATCCTGCTTTTATCTAGATTCAGGACCTGGAAAAAGTGTCCCCATCAAAATAGAATTAAAAATAACTAAATCCTGGATATTCCCCTCAGTAACTAGGCTGCAAAAAGCATGAGACAATAATTTTAAAAGCCTAAATTGAAAACTAATCACTCCATTGAATCGTTCCTTTCATTTGGTTAATAGGCATATACAAAGCTAATGGTGATTCTACCACTGCTGTGCTTGGAACATAAACAGAGAAAACCAAAGTTATTCCTTTTAATCACAGTTCCACAGTGATGTATGGCAATTTTTTTTAAGCAATTCAGCACGTCTACAACAACATCTGCTTTTCAGATCTGACAGAGAGGCTAAACTGAGACAAATACCAACTCAGAAAATTCAGGAGAAGCAAATACGTACGAGTGTGTGTGGGGGTAAATCAGCACCACACACAAGACGTTGTTAAAAACTGTCATTACTTGAAACTGGTAGGTAGCAATAGGGTTCCTAGTGACAAAATAACATGCACAGACTGCTCCAGTACTTTGCTCTGGGAGCACGGCGTGGGCGAGGATGTTTTACAAGAAGCCTCATCAGGAAGCACTGAAAGTATCTAAGACCTGCCCAGAGACATTTCCACACAAATTCCTAAACTCTACCTGAAAAAGCTCTTCTCTGTCAATTGAGAAAATTTTATTTCCTGATCTTTGTTCTTTTACCTTTACTTCATCAGAAAAATAGAAAAAACCTGATGTAAGTTGACTTTCCAGATGTTTCAAAGAAGAAATGCTTAACTTGTACATTCATATCACATTAAAGCTGTACAACTTTCCACACTTCAGGAAAACTCTCACATAGAACAAGCACCTGTATGTCTATGAACATATGGGAACCAACTGCTAAAACAAAGGGTTTCTGAGGGGATAAAGAATAAGAGCTGGGCAAGCAGACAGCACTATTCTGGAGAAAAGATCATCCAGATACAGA
Organism: Monarcha castaneiventris obscurior; assembly: GCA_026261815.1. Lineage (NCBI taxonomy): Eukaryota > Metazoa > Chordata > Aves > Passeriformes > Monarchidae > Monarcha > Monarcha castaneiventris. The sequence continues at coordinate 6,370,140 of JAMPIT010000437.1, forward strand.
AACCACTCACTGTAAGCCCACAGAAACAGGATCCACTGTGCAATGACAAACACAGGACAAGTCAGACCAGAGCAAAAGAATACTGCAGAAATTTAAACACCAATTTCTGTAACAGTCAAAAACTGAGACAATCACAGAAAATAGCTCCTAGCCCACTGAAAGGGAAGGAAGCTGAATTGCTGGAGAGGAAACCAGCTTAGCCAGCTCCATTAAAAACCCATAATGCACCCCAGCAAATCTTGTCAATACCAATCAGCCCGGACCCATGGAAGGAGGGTGAGCAGTGCTGCAGCACCATTTCACTTGCAAGGCATTTAAATGAAATTCATTAGCAAGTAATCCAATTCACATAAACTGGAAGTTAGAAGGTCCTAGAGAATGAAGGAAAACCCAGTGTAGACTAGGAAAGACTATAAACAGTTACTACTCAAAGCACTCTTCTGCCAAAGGACCTTAAAGCACTCACAAAACCCCACCTTCACAGACTGCTACCTGCAGGATGGGGGCCCACCTGTGAAAATTCAAGGTAGTCTCCAATTTGTGGGGTTTTTCTTCTGAAAACAGTGGACATGATGACTAGTATCATATTGATCATAACGTAGCATATTGACAAATATTTTTTCTGTGTTTTTGGACTGGAAATGAGTTTTAAATTCAAGTTCATCACTGGAATATTAATCAGCAAAAACAGCCTGTCAAACTGGGTGCTGTCAGCAGACTCACTTCGAATAGGAAAAACATTTTTCCTTGTCTAAAAAAAAAAAATAATCTGATGTGTTTAGGGGCCACTCTATTATTCTCAGTATGTTTAATACAGATTTCAAATACATACCTAAAAAACTGAACCAAGAGACCAAAAAACAAAAAGATCACTTAAAAAAAAATTCAGAATGTTTTTTCCCATTCCCTTTCCTCAAAGTAAGAACAGACACATTTCCCATGATACTAATTCAACCTTCTCCAGCTCGCTAAATCAACTCAGCTGCACTGGTGGGTGAGAACCCTTCCCTTCCCTACTCTGAGCCAGTTAACTGAGATGAGCCTTCACAGCTGAAAGAAGGCAGCAGCTGCTTTTGTCAACATGGAAATGTGTTTGTAGGGAACTGATAGCTGCAAGGTTAGAAGGACTTTTAAATTGGTCTCCAATGGGGCGATATGGAACAAAGCTCAAACCGCTTTCCTGGAAAATCACCTTCTTCTGCTCACAGTGCCTGCCTCGACTGTGTTTTTAGACAGATACTGTGTTTTCAGAACAATATATTCCTCTGCTTTGGGATTCATGGTGGCCTTGCAGAAGAACTTATCTAGATTATGGCAAGCTTAATTTACTGAATTCATTAAAATGCTATCTCAAATATGCCATGATTCGGGGAGAAGGGACACGTTTTACACAGACATCACATTTGGAATTAGGCCCAAAATGTTTAAATGAGGAAATCTCCCAAAATAACAAAAAGATGTGACAATACTGTGTTATTTTCAACCTCAAAGAGTGTAACCACCATGGGAGCCCTGGCTGGGCTTCCCTCAGTGTCAGTGCCACTACCACCTTTAGTTCTTTGGGCACCCAGAAGCCAAAGGGGGCATTCTTTCAGAGTAGCAGCTCACATCTACACTTTTGCCAAGCCAAGCCAAGGAGCTGCTGAGGACATTCAGGCAATGCAGAGGGGCTGGGGCTCTGCTGCAAGAGGTGTTTGCAGACAGCTTGACGTCAGCAGGCTCCAGTTGTCCCACTGCGGCCACTGACCCTGAACAATGTGTACACCCAGTGGTGCTGAAGTGACTCTCCCTGTCTGAGGACACAGGAGGAGGGCTGGCTGCCTTCTGTCTGCCCACGGCAGGAGTAATTCCCAGGATACCTGCCCTTGCAGCAAATGTCAGCTTTAAAAACAAAGGTATTCCAAAACGTTCCTACAAATCCACCTGACTTGTGATATTGGGTATGTGATAGCACAGGTTGAAGAGTCAGGATCCAAGAATTCCTTTAAAATAGCCCTCAAAATTATGAGTTACTTTCAAAACTCAAAAGCACTTAAAAATCCACAGGTATGAAAATATTTTTCTGAAAACTTTAAATCATACCAGAGGCCAAAAGAAAAGTTTGTGGTGGAGCTTGGGCTCATACACTCCAGATGTTCCTGGGATACAGCTCCACTAAAATAAGGTGTTTATAATGTGTTCCAGATTCTTCCTAAAATTATCATTACTATTATTATTTTGTGCAAAGCCAGAGAAAAATATAAGCCTCTCACACTGCCAAAAAAGATTACCACTGAATGCCCTGAAATCATCAATTACATGCATCAAGGAATAATTTTTTTTTTTTTTTTTCCCAAAAATACTGGTCAACAAAAGCTGCTGCACTTCTGCTTGCAGCCCCCTCTCATTTCCCCAGGAATTTTTCAAAACTGAGTGATGCCTGAAGCACAATGGACTCAGGCAGCAGCATCACCTTTCCACACAACTACTGTGTCTTGGTCATATTTTCACACAACCTACAGATTAAGTTCCTCCCGTACAGGGAAACCCTGTGACTAAGCAGCAGACGAGTTGCCCAAGACCAAGAAACACAAGGATGTTTTTTCCTTTTTCCAGATCTTCACACCGTGCCACCAGTAGACAATACCATCTTTCCTACAAACCTTTGGCCTCTGATGTTTTCATGCCTCCACCACTTCTCTAACAGAGCAATTTTGCAATCTCATGTGAGGGCTCTGATTCACAAAGAGTTAAAAACTACCTGGAGAGGGCTGCCCTTGTTCATGCACTGGTTATCCAGCCATCCCTGCTAAAAGGACAACTTATTCTTACACAGCAACTACTGAGATGTGACAAATTGCAGAGCAGGGTATAGGAAAAAAGCCTGTGCTTCTCATTACCATGGAAAGCTTTCCTGCCTCCTGAGAAGGGAAGCCTTCCCTGCAGCAAGGGCTAAAATCACAGAAGGCAGAGGGACAACACACTTGCTCCCAAATGAGCTGTCTCTTGTCCCTAAGAGCTCAGAGGTGTGGCTCACCTGAAGGCTTTGGTTTAATTTTATGCTCAAGTCACAGCCTAGCCAAGATCTAAGTGCTACTGCGTGGGGAGACCTCAGTCTACCCTCACCAACCCTCTCCCAGCTGGGTGTTCTCAGCACTTCCTTTCCTCTAAAAAAAATTAACAGTTTTCTACCACTCAGCTCTTGAAGCATCTCACTGCAGGGTCAGAGGAGGACAGAGCTGGCTCAAGAAAGGAAGAGGGAAGACAGCCCTGAAAGGGAAGAAATGCAGGAGCAGCCCTATAGCTCCATCATCAAAATACACGTTTCCAAGGGATGCCTGGTGCCTTGGGCTGCAAAAGGGAGCCCAGCACAAGCAGCTCCCAGCAAACATGGAATGATGTAATAGGTATGAACTGCAGCAGAAACAGCACAGACACTAACTGTATAAAACATGTATCTGTTCTTCTGTTGTTTTTTCAAACCATTTAGATACCAGAGCTGTTTGCCTGTTACACTGACTGAATAGCAAAATAGTTGCATCAATATTAGACTTCTACATGGAGTAAGAGACACCAAAACCTGTTCCAAAGAATAAGGAGCTTACAGTACAGAGAAACATAGCAAAATATTTACTTTAGCACTATGGTCAAGGAGAACAGCATTTATTAAATAAATGGACTAAAGTCATTAATCAACAGCAGCATATTAAACTAATATAATCATGCCACTTGCTCTTATCTTTTTTTTTAACAACAGGACTCGAGCATGACCAAGAAAAACATGTATTTGATTCATCAAAGACAACATATTCAAAAGAACTGATGAGCATCAGGAAATGAAACCACAGCAGAGAGGTCTTACAAAGATCATCAGCTAGGCTATGATTAATTGGTAACAACCTAATAGTGTCCTTATTCAAGCCTGTCCTAAGCAGTAAAGAGGGTTTAGCTGTATGTGCGCAATGGAACTATTAAACTACGTACCTCCAGGATGGACCTAGGTGATCTATCCTGAAATTAAAAAAAAAAAACTTCTCCTAAAAATACTATTTGATATGTTAATTAACATTTCAATTACGTTGGGTTTTCCTACTTGTAGGAAAAGGTTCTTCCCTATTGAAAATGAGTGTAAAAATCCCCTAAGCAAACTTAATTTGTTGCCAAAATGAGTGAAGTCAGTATTTTTGTTTCACTGGAAATATTTTCTGTTGAATTTCCTACGGTCACTGCAGCTGTACAGCTCAATTTATATCCCTTTGAACTTATGTGTTACACACACAGAGCAACACACAGCAGGTATTTATCCTACAAACAAGTGGAAGTGTGATTAGATAACCTATTACACCACTTTACAAACAGTTTAAAAAGTGGAAAAAAGAATGCTGATGTAAGTTAAGGGATCAGTCTCAAGCACAGCTACGGAACATCCCCGACAGGAGAAGAAACAGCAATTTCACAGGAGCAAATGTCAAGGGTAATGAGAAGACTTAGATTTGTCTAGTGAAGATTGGGTAGCTGCAAATTTTAAATAAGCAGGAAAAAAAACCAAACAAAAACAACACACTTCCCCATAACAAAATCATGCAGCTGAAGACAAGTTAAGAGAAACTGTGCCATGGGGCTTCTGTTATTTTAACCAAGAGTAGTAAGGACTCTGGAAGGAGTAATTCTGCCTAAGGAGAAAGATTAGTGTATAGTGTTTGATCTAACAGGGCTTTTCCCTTTCTTTACTTTTTGATTCTTATCTTGATTGTTTCACACTAGGAATCTGAAACTGGCTGAGCTGCACATCCTGCAAATCTCGTTCAAACTGGAATAGGCTGGGGATAGGATTTCACCGTTTGGGAATTTCATTTACAGAATTCTGCCTCTGCAGTCGCCTACATAATTCTCATTCTCTGTAACTGCTGTCAGGGCTCCATGAAACCGGTGGGTTTGGGGCTTTTCTTTTTTTTAAGTCAACTCACATTTATCAATGTGATCTACGAGACTGGTCAGAGAAAGTAACAAACTCAAGACCTCTGTTCTTGGTCTTTGGGAAATAAAACTTCCTTAATCTTTCAACTTGTTAAAGATAGAAAATTTACCCACACCTTAATATTAAAATATGCCAGGTAGGTACCATCACTGAAGTGACTTGCTACTGTTTTTGCTGCTCTGATACAGATTCACTAAAGCATCCACAGACCAGCCCAGTTTTCATTTTCAAAAGGAGAAAATTATGAATGCTTATGAACTTAAAAAACCCCAAAACTATGCCACTATTTTCCATTTGAATCTACAGATATTTAGTTCTTTTTATTGATAGAGAACAAAACCGAAGGCCTGTAAATTTTGCTGCTTTCTTTTGTGATCATGCTAACACACATTGGCTAACCAAGGAAACAAGTGACAAATGCTTGGGGGAGGAGTAGCAAACAAATGCACTTGTCAAAAATACTCCACCTAGCAAAAGTATTTCCCCTCAGTGTCAAACGTCAAATATTGGGGTCTGGTTCATCTCCAAACAGAGCATGGTAGATATTATTTTAGTCACACCTAGTCAAGGGCTTTTCTTCCCTGTTTTCTAGAGGATGGTTTTATGCCATGCTTTTCTGCATTAGTGGCAGAATGTTGAAATTGAACAATATGATGTATTTAGTACTAATTGATACACAGATCCTATAGAGCACAGTGTAATAAACACACAGGACTTGGCAGCCCAATAATGATGCATCTTCCATCACAAACAAGTAATAAAAACCTAGGTTTACAAGCTGCTGCACTTCAGAAGAGACTGTTTATCAGATCAGATAAAAACAAGGTTCAAGATATATATTTTTTGTTTTATGACATTGTACAGCTGCAATCGTTTATCAGATTTCTTCTTGTGTCTTATCTTTCTTATCCCTGCCTAAGGAACAAGCAAAATTTTGGAATTATAAAAATGTCTCTAACACTAGCATTTCTGACCCATTTAAAATATCCCCCTTCTTTTTTATGCCAACTTTACCCAGAAATAAATCCACTTGCCATATACTCCCAGGAATACTATTACAGGACTGGTTTTGACACTTTTTCAGAGAAGTCTCCTTGACCCTCCTGGACTTGTAGCAGGCTGGGTGTGCTCGCCACCTACACACTGACGCTCCCTCTCCCACAAAAACAAGGATGCAGTTTTGCTAGCAACATTTGCAGATTAAACAAGCTCACTTTAAGAGCAATTAGCACTATTTGTTCTTTAGTCAAGTTAAGATAATCTCCTTGGGGCATTTTTAGCTGATCTGTTAATGCAGTGATTCAGAAAACTTTACTGGTTTTATGTTTTTGTTCCTAATATCTTCCCGTAAAGCAGTAAAAATGGAACTACACTTATTTATTTTAGCCTGCATATGAAGAGTTAATTTTTACAACTTCACTGTGTAACGACTTTACTACAAAATTCTTAACTGACTTGAACAATTGCCAGTCCTCAAGATGACACTTGCCAAACATTCTTACCAAATTTTGAAGACAGTGGCTCCATGGACCAGCCAGAACCACCCATAGGCTCACAGGGCAAAGATTAGTGTGGACGAAGGGAGGCAGCCCCAGGGAAGTGCAAATAATTCACTCCAGAGAAGCAACAACAGTGTAAAGTGTTAGTAACACATGTATGGAAGCGATCTACAAAGCCTCCCATCACTGCGAGAAATTCCTCTGCCCCAGCACAGGCTGTAGAGCCATAAAGGGTAAGATAAGGAAATAACCCCGGATTCCAGCAACGTGGTGCAATGGAACACTGCAGCAGCTCCTCGTTTTGGTAGTACTTAAAATTGCCAAGGGGGCAATCTGATCTCACATGTAACTCTCCATGTCCAAACACATGCCACGTCTCTCATGTGACACATTTTAGGAAGAGAGGTGTCCTTGCAAAAACATTAAAGCCAACATTTGCGTTTCTTTTGATTAACAAACCAGAAGGATACTCCTGCTCATCCTTAGTCACCAGCAGACTTGATGTGGTGAGGTCATTTCAGCTCTCCTATCTCAGGCACTCCACCCAAACCCTCCTGAGGCTTTTTTTTTCCTCTTTTAAATTAACCAAATCTCTCGCAAAGAAAAACTGTGGGCACTGCCCAAGATGAGTAGCTGAGTTACTCATGGCCAGAGAGACCCAAAAAGCCAGAACTGAGTCAGGGTGAACTTAAAAATTCTGGTGAAAGAACACACACTTCCATGACATCAAAATTAAATACGTTTAGAATTAAGAAAGATTAAAATACAAATCCCTATAGATACCATACAGTAAATTTTAAACCCCGCTGCTTATTATTTGAACCAACTAAAACAAAACACAACTAAATGATGGTGCCTAAAGAGAATTGGAGGGCAGTATCTCCACAGGCTCCCCACAGCAGGGCTGTGTCTCCTGCCCAGTCCCTCACAGCATGAGGGGAGCAGAAGAGAGAATACTACAGAAGCATTTCTGTTTATTTCTTTCAAAAAGAGGGAATTTTTTTCATATTTGTAAAGAATTTCTATTAAAAAAAGCCAGTAAAAAAAATCCCTTTGTAATTCTTTAATTGAAATTCTTCCGTGTTTTGACAACAGAACCCACTGCAGATATAGAAACTATAGAAATATCACGTCAATCTAAGAAATATCACTAAGCAATCAGTGGAACTGCTGGAAATCACAGGCAGAGTGTTCATGAGCTAAAAGTGTTAAGTGATCAGCTTTTACAGTGGCATAGAAATTATTTTTAATACCACAACTCTTTTGCATTCACGTGGCTTCAGTGCCTTGTATGTACTCTGGACACTCAAGGATAAGATATTTATCTGCCAGTTATGAGATGACAAATCCCCACTTATTCCAAAATACTGAACATGAAAATCAGTCCATTATTGTCAAAAGAGTACTTTTTGCTAGTTTGAAATGTTGAAGTTTCCCTCTTTATCCAGTTTTCCCTCTTTATCTGCTGCAACAGTAAACCAAGAGATTCTGTGCATTAGATACACGCCTTCCTCTACATGCGCTTTGACGCAATAAATTAGAAACACGCTATTCATCAACTTGCAACTTCATAAAAAGTCATAAAAACTTAAATAATTTATATAAATAAAGGTTATGTGCTTTAACAAAAGCAGAGCAAAGCAGTAAATCAGTCTGATTAGCAAAATAAATACCACTCCTACTACAACAATTCAATCTTAGTAGCAAATCAAACATTTTAATAGATTGCAGCACAGTTATTTTCTTGACAAAGTTTTATTTCTCTAAATCCAAAGTAAAATTACAATCAATTACTTCAAACAAGGGCTTCTGCCTGTTGATTAAATTATTTTCCCTTAATCCACCGCGGGCCTAGCAGACATTTCTTCTGGTATTAAGTAGTCAAAGGTGTAAATTAAAGCCTAAAAGACCTCCTTAAAACAACATCTATAATCAGCCTTGATATTCAAAGAGCCGTTCACTACTTTGAAAAGAAAAAGGATTCGAATAGGGCAGCAAAGGCACACAGCACTAGGCAGTCCCTCTGTCTCTGGATGCAAGTCATTGAAAACAGATCCAAGGAAAACCCTAGCGGGACATTCCCACATCCTGAGGTGCCTGGTGCTCCTTCGGAGGTAGAACAGTGAGCACCAAACAAACAAATAAAGGAAATGTCATTATTCTGTCCTGGGTGGGTTGTTTTTTTGTTTTTGTTTTTAAGCTTAGCTTTACCACTGAATGCAAAACCAGCAAATAAATTGAAATAAACCACAAAATTGTATCCAGACTACAGTAACCTTCAGGTAATTACACCAAGAAAGAGAGAATAGGAGGGCAGTTGCCACAGGAAGTCATGTATCTTAATTATGCCTGCAATTATTTTTGTATTCAGTATGCATTCAAAACTAAGCTTTTTTACACTTCTTTTCTGTAATTCATTCCAGCAGCGCCACATTTGCTCTCGCTTCTGCAGGGAAACATTCCCCAAAAGTTCACTGAGGATACCATAAAATCTCAGCTCATTGTTTTTTAACTTGTACATCTCGTCCAGAGATTTCTCTGCAGTGACTCCTCTGTATCCCTCCTGGAACATCAGTAAGAAACAACAAAGACTGAAGCAAGAAGGCTGATTTTAACTAGAAGTAATGTCAAAAGAATAATAAAGTCGTTCCCATTTGTACAGTAGCAAATAAGGAATCAATAATATAAAATATATACATTATAAAAAGATAAACCTCAGAAACCCCCTTCTGAATTTAGGTTTTACTGTCTTACACACTTCAAAAACATGAGAGGCCCTGAAAGATCAATACAACCCGCAAGAATCTAAAGTGCAGAAATCCATAATTTTTTTTTTTAATATGGTAAATTGTACAATAGCAAACACGGAGATAAATCAAACAGATCTCCATACAAGAAACAAAACAGGTTATAAATCCAGAATTTATAAACCTCCCATATCTTCAAATAGGGAATGAGGTGCCAAGAATGTATTACAGAACTTGTTTTCCAGTGGGCATTCTGTTATTTCTCATTTCAAGTAAAAACTTTTATTAAAGGAACATGATTTCTAAGGATTTATCTCTGGGCTTCCCCCCCCACCCCCCCAATATTATTAATTTTTAATGAGCTTTCTGAAAATTCCCTTTGCATTGAAGTCTCACCGGCTGGGGATGCCAAAGGACCCTTTGATCAGCAGATACAACCCTTTTGCTACTTTTGGAGGGATTTTACTCATAGAAACTGCAAAAAACCTCTTTTGATCATGGCACCAAAACTCTCATTTCAGATCATTCCTGGTTTGGAGACATCGGGGGTTTGTGTTCTGCCGAGTCATTGCTCCTGTGGAGCAGCTGAGCTCAGAGCAGAGTCCCTGGGCAGAGTGAGCACAGGAGGATCTGGGAAGCCAGGACTGGCATCTCTTTG